>CAWUFW010000456.1:1632500-2832500 GCA_963921515.1 Calotriton arnoldi
CTTTAGCTCTTTCCCAACCTGCTGGCAGCATCTGTGCCCACACTTTGTACCAAAGCACCTCTGGATGCCAAGTGTGCCCCACATCTGTCGTGATGGTATCGCCCAGTGAAAGAATATATCTGCTCTGGGTCTGATATTGGTGCAGATGGCTGAAAAGAGTTCCATGGCATGAACCTTGGGCCCAACTGCCCCAAACCAGAAATCATTGCAGACACTCAAGAGCACAATATGGGCCACAGGGCACAGGGCGGGGCAGTGCAGTCTGGACAGGCGGCTCACTCTGCAACAGATTCTACACTAGGGACTGGACAACACGGCAGCATTTTGTGTGTTGCATTATTCTGCAGCCGGCTGGTATTGTGTGCATTTACAAGGATGCACAAGTGCCTTCCCAAGAAGGACATTGCAGCACCTTGCCTATTTTATTTGTTCTCTGAGCAGCGCCTCAGTTTGTTTGAACTGTTTCAGAGCTCTCCATGGAATAGTGTGGGGTATCACGGAGCATTGCTCATACCTAACTGGGCCTTGCTCCTTCTCGTACCTTAGGCCTGATGCTGCCTTTTCAATAGCTACATCAGAGCTTTGCCGCCCTGTGCTCTCACTAGTGGTTTGACCCACCTGCAGGCTCTACATCAGAGCTCTGCCTCCCTCTGCTCTTGCTAGTGGTATCGCCCATCTCCTTGGGCCTACATTAGAGCATTACCTTCCTGTATTTTCACTATTGGTATGACCCACCTAAGGACTCTACATCAGAGCTTTGCCTCCCTGTGCTCTCATCAGTGGTATGACCCACCTACGGACTCTACATCAGAGCTTTGCCTCCCTGTGCTCTCCCTAGTGGTATTGCCCATCTCCTTCGGCCTGCATTAGAGCATTACCTTCCTGTGTTCTCACTAGTGGTATGACCCGCCTGTGGTTTCTACATCAGAGCTTCGCCTCCCTCTGCTCTCACTAGTGGTATGACTCAGCTGCGGACTCTACATCAGAGCTTTGCCTCCCTGTGCTCTCCCTAGTGGCATCGCCCATATGCTCGGGCCTACATTAGGGCATTACCCTCCAGTGCTCTCATTAGTGGTATGACCCACTTGCGGTTTTTTTTTTTATCAGAGCTCTGCCTCCCTCTGCTCCCACTAGTTGTATCGCCCATATCTTTGGACCTACAACAGAGCTCTGTCTCCCTGTGCTCTCACTAGTGGTTTGACCCACCTGCGTGCTCTACATCAGAGCTCTGCCTCCCTATGTTCTCACTAGTGGTATGACCCACCTACACATTCTATATCAGAGCTCTGCCTTCCTGTGTTCTCACTAGTGGTATGACCCACCTACACATTCTATATCAGAGCTCTGCCTCCCTGTGCTCTCTAGTGGTATGGCCCACTTGCCGGCTCCACATCCCTGTGCTCTCACTGGTGGTATGACCCACCAGCAGACGTCTACATTCTGCAGTCTGTGTTTGTGTGTGTATGTGTTTAAGGGCGACTGCATTTCATAATACTGTATATAGAACTATCTTCTAACATAAATACCATGTCTAATAGTTTACAAAAAAACACCCATTTCAGAGCAGATTTTCTGTTATTAACTCAAATAGGGTGACATTTTCTAGCACATATTCGAGACACAATATTTACCTAAGACGGTACCCTGACAACGATAGCACATCGACAGGAAAGCTTAGCCCTGCTGCGGACAATTCTGTACATGTAATGTGTGTTAGGGAAGCTTGGAAAAATACAACTTTTCCCTATACCAACGCCAAAGTGGCTGGAATTGTCGATACTTATATTTTCCTTCAAAGAAGACAACTTTTAAACTCAATCGTCCTCGAACCCCGCTCTCCTTCCACTAGAGGGCGGTGCAAGATTAGCAATGTCCTTTTCAGCCCACATGGGTTATTAATACACAATTCGTGGCTATCTTTTCGCCATGAATGGACGGATTATGGTTTCGCTGAATAAAAAACGTGAAGATTAAAATATGCCTTTTCCGAAAGTGGCAGTTTATTCAAGTGTCTCGAGGTGGGGTACGTTGGGGGAGGGGCGGGGCAGGAAGGGCCTGTGACTCATGCCTCCCTAACGGGAGAGTAGTCGCACTTTACAAGAATCCTGATTGATTGATTGAAATCTCTTGGGTGTTTTTGAGCCCCCCCTCTCCCCCCCCCTTCCCCCCCCACCCCGTCCTTTAAGCCAGATTTCGTTTGTTCAGCTCCATGTGTAAGAGGAGGGGATTGGAGGGGATTTGCGCCAAATTAGCACTGACCTCTAAAATGGCGAATGAGAGGCCACACTTGGTTGCATCTGTAGTTTCAACCGTTTTGTGTTCGCCTTTGACCTCCACAGTTCTAAGGCGCTAGGGGCTTCAGTACCAAGGCGGCGCAAGTTAGCACTACCAGCCATCAGATTACAAGAGGCACAAAGTGCAAGGCAGGAGCACAGTCAGTTTGCACCGGACCCTACACCACATGGTATCCCCCAAAAGAGGCCTGAAACACTCAGATGAGAGGGCCTCGGCGGATGCGCCGTTTCTGCTTTAAGGCTCTGTGCGTTCACTGCAACGCGTGGCCTTGTGGGTCTGAGCCCGTCTAAGAGACCCTTTGTCAGTGTACACAGTAGGTAGGATATTCCACCAGCATATATTATCCAACCTGTGCGAAGATTAAACATCACATCGGAAGTTGGGAAGTGGGCAATACCTGAAGATGGGTGAAGTTTCCCGCAAAGGTTTGCATCCCCAGACTCTGATCTCTGCAGCGGGTGTACCACCTAAGAAGGGTGGGGCTTGCTGCTGCCGGGATCTGGCTGCTCTGGGGTACTAATATAAGGTTTTTGGAGCCCCTGTCACTCACGAGTGACAGCGGGTAAACAGACATCGCCCTGGTCTGTTTAACCTAAAACTAAAGTCTGAGCTGTTGCCAGAGTAAGGCCACAGCAAGCACCTGACTTACTGAGCTACCGCAAATGGCCTCAAGAGGGCTCTAGATTGCAAAAATGGCCACATAATAAAGGCCTTGTCTGCAGAGCTCCAAAAATCCTATAAACCTTGCAATCAAAAACACAAATGCATTACTGGACACACAGCCCCTTTAAAACAAAGACATTTTAAAGTAATCCTTATCAAGAATCGAGATTTCCAGGATTTGTGGGGCTGTCTGCGGCACTGCCCCAACTGATGAGACTTAAGACTTCTAAAACCATCAACATGTCTTTAAACAGTCTTACAGACGCGATCCAGGTGGAAGCCTTAGCAATTTGAAACTATTTTAGTGCTAGGTCCAGGAATGTAAGACGTCTGCTAATTAATTAGACAACATTACCAAAAAGGTCGTCTTCATTTGCATCTTTAATTGTCCCAAGGCCCGCTCGGATAAAGCAGGGCTTTAAAAATGTTCTGCCCAGCAGAAGTATAGTTGGTCAAGAACACATTACATGTGTCAGAAATACAGATTAATAGCCACATCCTCTACAGACGGTGAATATTCACTGACCTAGTGACCACACAATTGATGCAGTTATACAGGGGCAGCACCGGCGGCGCCTAAGGCAATGAGCGAGCTGTGCAACGTCACGTATCTGAAGTATTTCTATAGGATAGAGGCTGGTGAGATGCTCGCCCTGCTCTTCTCACCAACCAACCAGTGATGAGTATTAACAAGATGTCCCATCTGGAAAGGTGAGTGAGTGCACGCAGACGGGCACCACTACAGCGAGCAGGAGAGTCGGTTCATGAATGCTCCATGTGCACGGATACAGAGTAAGGGACACGGGGATTTAAAGATGTAAGACTTTTCTGTTGACCTGCAAATATTTTACAAGTTCTTTGTGTGTCCTCCTGTAAAATGTTACTTTTGAAGCTGGAGTGGTCGTAAACGCTCTGCCAGTAGGTCTCCCTTCAATGTAGCGCTTTCCCTCCGTTACTGATGACTTCATGGCACTAATTTCAACTGCCTGACCACACCACAGTTCCATGGATGCCCTTCCAGTCATCGCATCATTACCCGCCTGAAAACGAGGAACTTTTTCCCAACTTCCTGCCGGGAGCAGTTCCACTTCCTGGTCAAGTTTCTATACGACTCTTCACATTTCCGTGTCACCCTCAGCTACACACTTTAGAGAGGTTTGTGATTTGTCCCTGTCTGCCACGTTTGTTTTACCTTCTCCCACCCGTGTCATCCTGTTTCTTCTCCCCCTACCTGCCCCCATCCTGCTTCTTCTCCCCTCCCATCCCTGTTTATTTCCCCCTCCCAGTCCCTGTTTTTCTACCCCCTACAACCCTCCAGCCCATCTGTTTTTCTTCTCCCCCTCCTACTGACAGAAGTAAAACAAAAGCTAAGAAGTGGCCAGTGCTGGTGGCTTCATAGCACTTTTATTAACCATCACACTCCCCACTCCCACCCGATCACCCATTACCCACCTCCACCCGCCCCCCACCTTACCTACCCCCTCCCGACTGCCAATGCCAATAGCTCGATCATAGGTGAGAAATATTGGCTTTGCCAATGCTTGTTCTGCATTGTGACTACTGCTCTTAACTATAGGTAATTCTGTATTTCTCTTCCTCCTGTCCAATCTGTGTTCAATTTTTGCATTTATCTAGTCTTTAATCCTCCCTCTCCTCTCTCATTTCACTCACACTGATCTCTCTCAGCTGGTTACTTTATTATTTGGTCTGCACACCATTTCCTTTTTCTTTGTCTTGTGTTTAAATGGATGTGGGATCAGGAGCCCCCTTTGGGTCTTGTCTCCACTACCTGCTCTTCTGTCCTGCTTTGCTTTCCATGCACCTCTTGTGCACCCCTCCCTTTCTGGCCACCCATAATTCAAATATTCTGCTGTTCTTGACTCCAAACTTTGGAATCAACCCAATGGCGTAACGAAAGTTGAGGGGGCCCCCCTGCAAGATATAGAGAGGGGCCCCCGCTACAGATTTAATCCAGGGCTCTCAGTCCTGAGTACTGTGCTGAGGGGGCCCCCTGCGGCTCGGGGCCCCGCCCGCACTGCGGGGGCTGCGGGGGCCTGTGTTACGCCCCTGAATCAACTTAATTCTATTGTTTGCCCTTCTCTGACACTCTATGCTTTCTGAGAGTTCATGAAGAGCTCTCATGTGATCCTGGGTACAATGTGGGCGTGGCCAGTGAGTGTGGGGTGGGGTCAGCACATGGCTAAAAGAACAAAGTATTCTACAATTAAATTGTTAGCCTTTGACTCACAGGTAACAATACACATTGTAATGCACACACCTCA
The DNA here is from genome assembly GCA_963921515.1 of Calotriton arnoldi. Taxonomy (NCBI): domain Eukaryota; kingdom Metazoa; phylum Chordata; class Amphibia; order Caudata; family Salamandridae; genus Calotriton; species Calotriton arnoldi. The sequence continues at coordinate 1,637,741 of CAWUFW010000456.1, forward strand.
AATGAAAAACAAATGCAACTTAAATTCATCTGTGGGAAATAAACTTTTCTGGTATGACAGTTCGGGGGTTAATGTGATCACTTCATATAACTGGGGGTGTACCCGATGGTCACTGATTTGAATCCTGGTCAGAGCCCTGGTGAAATAGTGACGTATTTATAGTGGCAAGAGATCCAGCCAGTGACAGAAAGCACATTGGACTATGTAATACATTATTTTAAAACATGTATTGCACAGAGTAGAAGCAGATAGGTTGCACACAGGCTGTTGCAAAATGTGCAAAAATATTTTGTTTAAATGTTGCCAAAAGTTATGTTTTTTAGTAATGCATTGATTGTACCTTGTGCAAACGTTTTTTATAGGTTTCCATTAAAAGGACAAATTCTGGATTCTATCAATCAATTAAAACCTATACTGGCTCCCAAGCAGCCTTCAGTTTTGTCAATTAACCAATTTCACTCATTTACATTTCTTTCAGGTAGAAGACACCCTAGCGACAAGGCTTGTTTTTAGCCGCCTCTCCCTTCCGGGTAAAGGGAGCCTTCTTAACCCCTTTCAACATCAGGCAACTCAACCTGTTCAGGAACGGCTGTTTCTTTTTAATAAACAGTATGGGAACTGTTATGATCACATTGATAAAGCGTGGGAATGTCGTCCCCCCCCTTTCCCTGCCCACTTCAACCTCTGTATAAAACTATAAATACACAAATCGCCCTCCGCTATCATCTGCTTTCTCATGCAAGTGTATTTTAGTGAAACATGTAGGCAAAGAGGGTATGAAATAAATCAGTATACATTGAAACGGGTATAAAATGAATTGAGCGTGAAATGAAATAGATTGGAAATCAGGGGGTATTAAAATAAAATTACTTTGAAATTAAATGGTTATGAAATTACACTGGTAAGAAACACATATGCAAATAAAGAAGTGTGAAGCGAATGTTTGAGAAACCAAATGGATACAATTAGAAATCAGTGTAAAATGTGTGTTAGGTAAAATAAGCACAAATGTACACAAGTCTGAATGAAATTAATATGAAATTTCGAATGCGTACTGAGTGAAATAAGAATTAAATGAAACAAATGCATATGAAAAGATTATTAAATAAGTGCCAAGGAAAACAGGCATGACATTCAATGAATATCAATTAGAATATAAGGAACTATTGGAGTAAGAAAGGAGCACTAAAAGTAAGCACGACTTCAATTAAATAATATTTAACTGGATGTGAAATTTAATGCGGATGCATAAAGGATGCAGTGTAATAAGTATACAATTATATGAGACAATTAAATAAATATAAAGAGTGATAAAAATGTCTTAGAATAAAAGTTACATCAAATTACAGAGGCGTGAAAAAAAGTTTATAGGACAAAAAGGTTTTTATTAGAATTTACTAGGAAATTAAATAAGTACCACTTGAAATGTGTAGGAAATAAAGTATTTTAAAAGGAAATGGGAATGAAATGAGTAAGAAATTAAATAGGTATAAATTTACATTTCTGTGAAATCAGATGAATGTCAAATATAATTGTGAAGTAATAACTATGTCAATGCAAGAGCAGGTGTGTATTAAAGTACAAGTCTAACAAATAAAAAGGTATGGAATGGAATGAGCATGTTTGTGTGAACTACACTCAGTAGCATTTACTGATATTTGCGATTCGCTTTCTGCTTGGTCAGAATGGACAATGCATTCAGTGTCAGTCACCAAAGGGACGTGGACCAATCTTCCTGCCACGGAAGGTCCCATTTGCGATAAGTCATTTACCATTTTCCATCTTCCTACTGTGTCTACTGACATTCAGTTAAGTGGATTCTTATTTTACTGTGTCTATACATATCCCCTACAAACACTTGGGCCTATCGGCAAGTATTGGGAGAGCCAACAAGTCTGGCTTGCCACACAATCATTGGTTCCAATAGGAAAAGAGACAGTACTATAGGAAGTTTCACTCACTCTCATAGCAAGTAAAGTGATGGAGGGAACATTCAACATTGTCCTACTTTTAATTCTATGTGAAATGAAGATTGGATAATAATGAAGCCTTCATTATAGTCCTTCATTTGTTTCTATCTGTATAGAAACAAATGCAGGACTATAATGAAGGTGTGCGTGCCCTCTGATCTTCGTTGCACATGGAAGGGAAAGTTGGACTATGATGAAGGCCTGCTTTTGTTTCTTAGCGAAACGAAGATCAAATGGCAAGGAGCCTTCATAATCTTCTGGTGTGGTTTTATGACATAGAAACAAGCACAGGGAAATAGTGAAGGCTTTGTTTGGCATCTATCTGGAAAAAATAGTCAACCCTGTCGACAGTTATAGGAAGTGGTGGGAGTATAAAGAAAATGAAAAAAAACTCTGTCTCTGCCCTGGTGGTACTGAGAAGTGACCAAGAGTTGAAATAAGCAATTGGCCACAATCACACAACACTTTGGGGTGGCCAGCTGGGGGCCATGTTGACCCGAGCTGGGAAATTAAAATCTATAGATGACCATTTTAGGGTTAAACTCACACAAGTGTTCTGACCTTGAGATGTAATTAGTTTTTAAAAATGTAACTCAAAGCGTTTTTTTCTGTATAGAATGCACATGTGAGATACACATGAATGTAGCAAAAAGCGTGATAGTTGAGTGTGCAGGCAAAATAGTCCCACAGACATTCCAGTGGAAGAATCTCCGTCATGCATCCCAATGAAGGTGGAAGGATACACCCAAGCAGCCAATAGAAGTACAATGAAACGTAAATACTGCTCCGAGCTGATCCAAATGTGATTGACAATATCTCAAGCCAATGCTGAAGGAGGCAGGAGTTAAACAAAGATAAGTAGTGTGGCCCTGCCCTACAAGATAAGTAGTGTGGCACTGCCCTACAAGATAAGTAGTGTGGCACTGCCCTACAAGATAAGTAGTGTGGCACTGCCCTACAAGATAAGTCGTGTGGCACTGCCCTACAAGATAAGTAGTGCGGCCCTGCCCTACAAGATAAGTCGTGTGGCACTGCCCTACAAGATAAGTAGTGCGGCCCTGCCCTACAAGATAAGTAGTGCGGCCCTGCCCTACAAGATAAGTAGTGCGGCACTGCCCTACAAGATAAGTAGTGCGGCACTGCCCTACAAGATAAGTAGTGTGGCACTGCCCTACAAGATAAGTAGTGCGGCACTGCCCTACAAGATAAGTCGTGTGGCACTGCCCTACAAGATAAGTAGTGCGGCCCTGCCCTACAGCGGTATTTTTCTCCTCCATAGCGTTGAACACTGGCAGCATTGGACGTAGTTTGTCACAACGGGTACCTTGATTCACTCTCAAAAGTCATTGAATCAAGTTTAACAAACAGGTTTGCAGCTCCGCCCAGGCACATGGTGTGCGGCACAGAGGGGTCTGAAACGCCGCCCACAGGGACCTTTGTGACCGCCTGTCCTGTTTACAGCAGGAACGGTTGTTAGTTCATCATTAAAACTGGACATAATACCGATTGCATCTAAAATGGTTTCTTTTTTCTGGGCAGAACAGGCAGCATGGATCATGTCTGCATATTTTAAAAAGTGGCATTTGTATGTGATGTTGTTGGAATTCTTTTACATGGCGTACTTGTGAAGGGCAAACCTTGAAACAAAAACCTTGACAACGTGTACAAACGTGATTGGGAACGGATCGTTCCCCGATCCGGGAAGGAGAAGGGCTGCATGTGACTCTCAGCTGCAAAGGTCGATGCCCCGCCCTTGAGGAAGGCACCGAGTCTGGCGTTGAATCCCCGAGCCACGTGGCAGCGGCGTGGCGACGTCACTTCCGAAGCCCGCTCCATGTCCCTGGAGCTGCAGAGAGATTGCATTCGTCTATGGCACCTTTTTTGGAGTTCACGCGCACACAGACACGTCTTTGTGCTGAGTTTATGCGGCAGCACGCAGGCTGGGCCAAGCTGGCAGGGTTTAAATGTCTCAGCACGAGCAGGGCCCGCGCCAGGACATGGTTTATGGAAAACAGACGTGTCATCAACACCAGGGAGCAGCTACACTGAGGGGGGCTCTTTCAAGGAAGAAAGTGAAACCCTGGCTTAGGGTGCCTGTTGGCGTAGGTAGGGGCGTCTTTACCCCCAAGGCGTTCCTCCAGCACGGCACTGCACACGCGCCCTCTCGTGCAACGGCAGCTGGAGCCCCACCATGGCCACCCACCACTTACCCAAGTAACCACTACTTCCCTTTCACTCCCTCCCTGGCAAACCACAGGGTGTCTGAACCCAGCACCCCCCACAGGCAGCTTGGTATGTGCCGGACGAGCCTGATGGGAGATTCAGCCCCGGCCATATTGAACTAAAAGCGCTAACTGCAGCAGGCCAGAAGTTCAGCACCTCGCCACCGGCAAGGCCGTCACATACAGTTCTTCCGTGTTTTCCTTTATTGACTTCTTTCGTTAAGAGCCCGGTTTGTGAAGGCCTTTAACAGACAAGAAACTTTCTGCGGAGTGTGCTGAAGCAGCATTCACCATTCATGCTTTGGTGGTCAGGCTTCATAAAAAGCGAAGTGTACATTTCTGCTGCTTATAAGAAGTCTGAGGCATGGTTCAGTGAGCCAGCCACAAGCTCGCTCAGCCCTTCTGCACTCAGACAGGAAGCACCTGGGTTTTTGTGGCGCAAGCTCAATGCACAATGTACAGTACATTTGGGAACAGCTCATTCCAAACGATTAATTAACCACGCTGGTTGCTGCAGAGTGCCTCAACAAAATAGTGACAGAGACTCAAGATCACATGTGATGTACCCCCGGGGCACTGTCCATATCTACCATCAATAACACACGTGGGGTACCCCAGGGGCACTCTCTATATCTACCAATAATAACACATGTCGAGTACCCGGGGGGATTCTCCATATCTACCATCAACAACACACGTGGAGTACCCCGGGGGCATTCTCCATATCTACCACCAATAACACACATGGAGTACCCCGGGGGCATTCTCCATATCTACCATCAACAACACACGTGGAGTACCCCGGGGGCATTCTCCATATCTACCATCAATGACACAAATGGAGCACCCTGGGGGCATTCTCCATATCTACCATCATAACATGCGTGGAGTACCCTGGGGGCATTCTCCATATCTACCATTAATAACATGTGGAGTTCCCCGGGGGCACTCTTCATATCAACCATCAATAACACATGTGGAGTACCCCGAGGGCATCCTCCATATCTACCATTAATAACATGTGGAGTACCCCGGGTGCACTCTTCATATCAACCATCAATAACACACGTGGGTAGCCCGGGGGCATTCTCCATATCTACCATCAATGGCACACGTGGGGTACCCAGGGGGTGCTCTCTATAACTATCATTAATAACACATGTGGAGTACCCCAGGTGCATTCTTCATATCTACCATCAACAACACACATGGAGTACCCCGGGGGCATTCTTCTTGTCTACCCTTAATAACACGTGGAGTATCCCGGGGGCACTCTTCATATCTACCATCAATAACACACGTGGGTAGCCCGGGGGCACTCTCTATATCTACCATTAATGACACATGTGGAGTACCTGGGGGCATTCTCCATATCTACCATCAATGGCCCACGTGGGGTACCCTGGGGGTGCTCTCTATAACTATCCTTAATAACACACGTGGAGTACCCCGGGGGCATTCTCCATATCTACCATCAACAACACACGTGGAGTACCCCGGGGGCATTCTCCATGTCTACCCTTAATAACACGTAGGGTATCCCGGGGGCATTCTCCATATCTACCACCAATAACACACATGGAGTACCCCGGGGGCATTCTCCATATCTACCTTTAATAACACATGTGGAGTACCCCAAGGGCACTCTCCATATCTACCATTAATAGCACATGTGGAGTACCCCAGGGGCATTCTTCATATCTACCTTTAATAACACACGTGTAGTACCCCAAGGGCACTCTCCATATCTACCATTAATAACATGTGGAGTACCACATGGGCATTCTTCATATCTACCATCAACAACACACGTGGAGTACCCCAAGGGCACTCTCCATATCTACCATTAATAGCACATGTGTAGTACCCCAAGGGCACTCTCCATATCTACCATTAATAACATGTGGAGTACCACATGGGCATTCTTCATATCTACCATCAACAACACACGTGGAGTGCCCCGAGGGCATCCTCCATATCTACCATTAATAACATGTGGAGTACCCCAGGTGCATTCTTCATATCTACCTTTAATAACACACGTGGAGTACCCCAAGGGCACTCTCCATATCTACCATTAATAGCACATATGGAGTACCCCATGGGCACTCTCCATATCTGCCATCAGTGACACACGTGGAGTACCCCAGGGGCATGCTTGATATCTAACCACAAACACACAGAAAGTGACAGGAAGAATGCTTTCAGTAGGTCTAACCACTGGCAATTGTCCGGGGTAACTTTCCAACCCATCGTTCTTTTGCCCACCATGCCTCCTCAGTTTGGACCCAGCGATATGCAAATCAGTCTTGGTCCTGCTTCAAAAGAAACAGGCCAGTCCGAATTGCCAAGCCAAGTCCTCTCTGAACTGGAACACAAGCACCCCAAAACCACTGTTAGCCTGAATGGGGCTCATCCGCCCGGTGTAGCTTGGTTTCAGGGGCACAGTGAGCAAAGGACCTGTGTCTGGCCATACCCTTGGCCACATAGGACATCGCATCAAACACACAACAGGTGATGGGAGGAATGCTTGCAATAAGTCTTATTATTGGCAACCGCGTGGGGCAGCGCTCCAGCCCACTGTTCTTTCATTCAAGCATCCATCCATCATCTTGTTGCAGTGGCAGTTGATGCCGTAGGTGCGAGGGGTGCCCAGATGTGGGTTCTGTGCCATAAAACTCAAGCTACATCCTAGTGATGAGTCCCAAGTAGGGCAAAACCGGTCTGGGGCTGCTTGTGGTCCCTTCTGGTGGGACGTAGGGGGCTCACCTGGAAGCTTGAAGCTGCATGCAAAGTGCAAGGCATGGGTTAGAACTTTACTTTTTAAATCCTGTCTTTCTGTTTCTCCCGTCCTCGGACTCTTAACATATAATGCCTACCAAAAACGATGATATGTGCCTCCTACACCTTGTAACCCTCATTGTTTTATGTAACATTTACTGTGCATTGATTAACACACCTGCATAATTGTGTTTGTATAATGTGTGTGTGTGATGTAAAGCACTCTGACACCCTATAGTGGTATGATTGCTCAACTCCGCTGGCTCACCTACTGCAGGCTCAACTCCTGCGGGTTTGCCTATTGCTGCTCACGTACTGCTGCTCACCTCCTACTGGCTCACCTACTGCTGGCTCACCTACTGCCGGCTCATCTACTGCCGGCTCACCTACTGCTGCTCATCTACTGCCAGCTCACCTCCTACTGGCTCACCTACTGCTGGCTCACCTACTGCTGCTCAGCTACTACTGCTCACCTACTGCTGCTCACCTACTGCCAGCTCACCTCCTACTGGCTCACCTACTGCCGGCTCACCTACTGCCGGCTCATCTACTGTCGGCTCACCTACTGCTGCTCATCTACTGCCAGCTCACCTCCTACTGGCTCACCTACTGCCGGCTCATCTACTGTCGGCTCACCTACTGCTGCTCATCTACTGCCAGCTCACCTCCTGCAGGTTTGCCTACTGCTGCTCACCTACTGACAGCTCACCTACTACTGTTCACCTACTGCTGGCTATCCTACTGCCAGCTCCCCTACTGCCAACTCACCTCCTGCTGGTTTGCCTACTGCTGCTCACCTCCTGCTGGCTCACCTACTGCCAGCTCACTTCCTGCTGGCTCACCTACTGCCAGCTCACTTCCTGCTGGCTCCCCTACTGCCAACTCACCTCCTGCTGGTTTGCCTACTGCTGCTCACCTACTGCCGGCTCATCTACTGTCGGCTCACCTACTGCTGCTCATCTACTGCCAGCTCACCTCCTACTGGCTCACCTACTGCTGGCTCACCTACTGCCGGCTCATCTACTGTCGGCTCACCTACTGCTGCTCACCTACTGCCAGCTCACCTACGTCTGCTCACCTACTGCTGCTCACTTACTACTGCTCACCTACTGCTGCTCACCTACGTCTGCTCACCTACTACTGCTCACCTACTGCTGCTCAGCTACTACTGCTCACCTACTGCTGCTCACCTACTGCCAGCTCACCTACTGCCGGCTCACCTCCTGCTGCTCACCTACTGCCAGCTCACCTCCTGCTGGTTTGCCTACTGCTGCTCACCTACTGACAGCTCACCTACTACTGTTCACCTACTGCTGGCTACCCTACTGCCAGCTCCCCTACTGCCAACTCACCTCCTGCTGGTTTGCCTACTGCTGCTCACCTACTGCCAGCTCACCTACGTCTGCTCACCTACTGCTGCACACCTCCTGCTGGCTCACCTACTGCCAGCTCACTTCCTGCTGGTTTGCCTACTGCTGCTCACTTACTCTCAGTTCACCTACTGCCAGATCACCTACTGCTGCTCACTTACTACTGCTCACCTACTGCTGCTCACCTAATGCCGGCTCACCTACTACTGCTCACCTACTGCTGCTCAGCTACTACTGCTCACCTACTGCTGCTCACCTACTGCCAGCTCACCTACTGCCGGCTCACCTACTGCTGCTCACCTACAGCTGGCTCACCTACTGCCGGCTCACCATCTGCTGCTCACCTACTGCTGCTCACCTACTGCCAGCTCACCTACTGCCAGCTCACCTACTGCCGGCTCACCTACTGCTGCTCACCTACAGCTGGCTCACCTACTGCCAGCTCACCATCTGCTGCTCATCTACTGCCAGCTCACCTCCTGCTGGTTTGCCTACTGCTGCTCACCTACTGACAGCTCACCTACTACTGTTCACCTACTGCTGGCTACCCTACTGCCAGCTCCCCTACTGCCAACTCACCTCCTGCTGGTTTGCCTACTGCTGCTCACCTACTGCCAGCTCACCTACGTCTGCTCACCTACTGCTGCACACCTCCTGCTGGCTCACCTACTGCCAGCTCACTTCCTGCTGGTTTGCCTACTGCTGCTCACTTACTCTCAGTTCACCTACTGCCGGATCACCTACTGCTGCTCACTTACTACTGCTCACCTACTGCTGCTCACCTAATTCCGGCTCACCTACTACTGCTCACCTACTGCTGCTCAGCTACTACTGCTCACCTACTGCTGCTCACCTAATGCCGGCTCACCTACTGCTGCTCACCTACTGCCAGCTCACCTACTGCCGGCTCACCTACTGCTGCTCACCTACAGCTGGCTCACCTACTGCCGGCTCACCATCTGCTGCTCACCTACTGCCAGCTCACCTACTGCCGATTTCCTTGGTACAACATGTTCAGATTTCAATCACAACATAATAAACCATTTTATCTGAAACGTACATCAGAGATGGGTGCTATAAAAAAACATCAAACATTATTCGTGCACGCATACATCGGATGGACAGATTAAATAAGTCAAGCACTGGCAATGCCAGTATGTGTGGCTTATGAATGAATGAGTCTTCTGTCATTGATGTGTTTAGACACTCAATATGTCGTCATGTAAGCACTCTGTCACTCATCTTTGCGTACATTCATCCACAGCCTCATTCTTGCATTCAGCCATCGACACAACCACAACAATGGACACACCAACTCAAAACATATGTAAGCTAAATTAAAAGTAAAAAAAACATGCCTTCTAAACATGGCGAGTATATGCTTGCAACATCAAAACAAAAAATAGCACCAGTTGTGCAGTACTAGCAGTGGTATGTACTAGCAGAAACCCCGAAACCGGTGCTAGGATGCCTGTTTCCAGTCCAGGGAGGACCTGGCTTGGCAGTTCGGGCTAGACTGTTCCCATGAGGCACAGGGTCAAGACTGATTTGCATATGGCTGGGTTCCAACTGGAATGGCATGGGGAGCAAAAAAACGATGGTTTTAGGCCCAGAACTCTGTACTGGGGTGAATGTATGACATTGTTCTGCATTCTGTCAATCAATTGTTCTTTTTGCATTTGTCACCCCGAGTGGGACGGTTATGCCCAGACGTGGGTCCCGTGCTCTCCATGCCACTGGAGTCAAGCTATCCTGGCTGATCAGGGGTGAAACCCCGAAACCGGTCCTAGGATGCTTGTTTCCAATCCAGGGAGGACCTGGCTTGGCAGTTCGGGCTGGACTGTTCTCATTGGGCGCAGGGTCAAGACTGATTTGCATTTGGCTGGGTTTCAACTGGAAGGGCATGGGGAGCAAAAAAACGATGGATTTAGGCCCAGATCTCTGTACTGGGGTGAATGTATGACATTGTTCTGCATTCTGTCCATCAATTTTTCTTTTTGCATTTGTCACCCAGAGTGGGACGGGTATGCCCAGATGTTGGTCCCGTGCTCTCCATGCCACTGGAATCAAGCTATCCTGGCTGAAGAGGGGTGAAACCCTGAAACCGGTCCTAGGATGCTTGTTTCCAGTCCAGGGAGGACCTGGCCTGGCAGTTCGGGCTGGACTGTTCCCATTGGGCGCAGGATCAAGACTGATTTGCATATGGCTAGGTTCAAACTGGAATGGCATGGTGAGCAAAAAAACGATGGTTTTAGGCCCAGATCTCTGTACTGGGGTGAATGTATGACATTGTTCTGCATTCTGTCCATCAATTGTTCTTTTTGCATTCAGCAGAGGTATTGTACATAGTTGATCATTGTTTTAAAGTTCCAGCATGGCCCCACGTTCAGAACGTACGTGTTGGCCATCTTGGAATGGTAAAACAATGAAAGACTACGGACAACAGCCTGTCATAATGGCCTCCTGGTCGAGAGGAAGTGACCAAGTGGGATGTGGCACACTGGAGATGAAAAGAGCGACAAGCAAGAAACCTGTTAGCACTGCCAAGAGTTGTAGTATCCTCTTAAGAAAGAAAATAACATAAAAAGAAGAGAAGCAAAGAAATGAAAGAGGAACTATAAAAGGAGAAAATTGAAAACTGGCCAACTGACCCCGACACTGAAGTGCACCCATTCGCAGGTGGACGTACACATGTCATCAGAAAATGCGGTCATTCACAGGACAAGAGAGCTGATGATTGATGTGGACTGAACCATTACCCCATACAGTGCACTGTCACGGATGGCAGCAGAGCGTAAATGAAAGAGCGACTAATGGCAGAGACCCTTTATGTATCTATATTAATGCATATATGGGTATATGGATGTAAGTATTATTTAATGGTTTTCTTTTATTGAAAGATCCTGGCAGACAGATCAGCTTGTCTGGCCTTCCGAAGAGATTCTACCATGAATTATTATAGTGCAAATCTTCGATCCCTAGGGTTTGTCAGAGGGGGTAACTAAGCCCAAATTCCTCTCCTACAATGGTAATATGTGATATTTCATGTAACAAAATACCTGTCTGTATGCTTTATTACAGTGTAATAACAATGCATCTTTAAAGGCCTATTGGCTTTAACATGTGCTTTACACAGTAAAGGAATCAGGCCTACTACCTGTGTCGTACCTTTTCATAATAAACAGGTCAGACCTCAAGCATCTGAAACACCTTTTCCTAGTGAGGCAATCAGGCCTCAGTGTTACTACTGTCTCGTCACCATAACCAACTCAGGCCTACTGTGCTGAACTTTTCCACAAGGCAACCGTCAGGCGAATGGTCATTAAAGTACAAATACATGAATACTACAGTTGGCAAAGCATCTCCTATGAGGTTTAACAAGGATTCTCACAGTGCAAATCTATCCCCACTGTTTACTAGAGAGGTTAACCAGGTCATTATGGTAATCTGTGAGATTCCCGGTAACAAAATGCCTCTCTGATGGTTATAATGCAGAGTAATGACAAACCACCATTATTGAGTTTAACACATGCTTTTTACCATCAATATGTCAGGCCTACCGCCTTTATCAGAACCTTTCATAATAACCAATCAGGCCTTTAGCCTTTATCATTGGCGTGTCGGTATTACTAACTCAGAACTACTGTATTGGGAATTAGCAGCTGGCATGCCTTAGCTTGGGGCTCGCAGGCAGCGTACTATGCCTCAGATTGTGCTCGCAGGCAGCGTACTATGCCTCAGATTGTGCTTGCAGGCAGCGTACTATGCCTCAGATGGTGCTCGCAGGCAGCGTACTATGCCTCAGATTGTGCTTGCTGGTAGCGTACTATGCCTCATACGGTGCTCGCAGTCAGCGTACTATGCCTCACATGGTGCTCGCAGGCAGCGTACTATGCCTCAGATTGTGCTCGCAGGCAGCGTACTATGCCTCAGATTGTGCTTGCAGGCAGCGTACTATGCCTCAGATGGTGCTCGCAGGCAGCGTACTATGCCTCAGATGGTGCTTGCTGGTAGCGTACTATGCCTCATACGGTGCTCGCAGTCAGCGTACTATGCCTCACATGGTGCTCGCAGGCAGCGTACTATGCCTCAGATTGTGCTCGCAGGCAGCGTACTATGCCTCAGATTGTGCTTGCAGGCAGCGTACTATGCCTCAGATGGTGCTCGCAGGCAGCGTACTATGCCTCAGATGGTGCTCGCAGGCAGCGTACTATGCCTCAGATTGTGCTCGCAGGCAGCATACTATGCCTCAGATGGTGCTCGCAGGCAGCGTACTATGCCTCAGATGGTGCTCGCAGGCAGCGTACTATGCCTCAGATTGTGCTCGCAGGCAGCGTACTATGCCTCAGATGGTGCTCGCAGGCAGCGTACTATGCTTCAGATGGTGCTCGCAGGCAGAGTACTATGCCTCAGATTGGGCTCACAGGCAGCGTACTATGCCTCAGATTGGGCTCGCAGGCAGCGTACTATGCCTCAGATTGGGCTTGCAGGCAGCGTACTATGCCTCAGATGGTGCTCACAGGCAGCGTACTATGCCTCAGATTGTGCTCGCAGGCAGGTAGCATGCCTCAGATTGTGCCCGCAGGCAGGGGACTATGCCTCGGATTGTGCTTGCAGGCAGGTAACATGCCTCGGATTGTGCCCGCAGGCAGGGTACTATGCCTCAGATTGTGCTCGCAGGCAGGTAGCATGCCTCAGATTGTGCCCGCAGGCAGGGTACTATGCCTCAGATTGTGCTCGCAGGTAGGTAGCATGCCTCAGATTGTGCCCGCAGGCAGGGTACTATGCCTCAGATTGTGCTCGCAGGCAGGTAGCATGCCTCAGATTGTGCCCGCAGGCAGGGTACTATGCCTCAGATTGTGCTCGCAGGCAGGTAGCATGCCTCAGATTGTGCCCGCAGGCAGGGTACTATGCCTCAGATTGTGCTCGTAGGTAGGTAGCATGTCTCAGATTGTGCTCGCAGTCAGGTAGCATGCCTCAGATTGTGCTCGCAGGCAGGTAGCATGCCTTATCTTGGGATCACAGGCAGCATACTATGCCTCCGCTTGGGCTCGCAGGCAGCGTACTATGCTTCAGATGGTGCTCGCAGGCAGCGTACTATGCCTCAGATTGTGCTCGCAGGCAGGTAGCATGCCTCAGATTGTGCCCGCAGGCAGGGTACTATGCCTCAGATTGTGCTCGCAGGCAGGTAGCATGCCTCAGATTGTGCCCGCAGGCAGGGTACTATGCCTCAGATTGTGCCTGCAGGCAGGGTACTATGCCTCAGATTGTGCTTGCAGGCAGGTAGCATGTCTCAGATTGTGCTCGCAGGCAGGGAGCATGCCTCAGATTGTGCTCGCAGGCAGGGAGCATGCCTTATCTTGGGATCGCAGGTAGCATACTATGCCTCAGCTTGCGCTCGCAGGCAGCATACTATGCCTTAGCTTGGGCTCGCAGACAGCATATATTGCCTCAGATTGTGCTCGCAGACAGGTAGCATGCCTCAGATTGTGCTCGCAGGCAGGTAGCATGCCTCAGATTGTGCCCACAGGCAGGGTACTATGCCTCAGATTGTGCTCACAAGCTGGTAGCATGCCTCAGATTGTGCTCGCCAGCAGGTAGCATGCCTTAGATTGTGCTCTCATGCAGTTACTATGCCTCAGATTGTGCTCGCAGATAGGTAGCATGCCTCAGATTGTGCTAACAGGCAGGTAGCATACCTCAGATTGTTCTCTCAAGCAGGTACCATGCCTCGGATTGTGCTCACAAGCTGGTAGCATGCCTCAGATTGGGCTCGCAGGCAGCGTACTATGCCTCGGATTGTGCTCGCAGGCAGGAAGCATGCCTTAGATTGTGCTCTCATGCAGGTTCTATGCCTCAGATTGTGCTCACATGCAGGTACCATGCCTCAGAATGTGCTCTCATGCAGGTACCATGCCTCAGATTGTGCTCGCATGCAGGTACCATGCTTCAGATTGTGCTTGCAGACAGGTACCGTGCCTCAGATTGTGCTTGCAGACAGGTAGCATGCCTCAGATTGTGCTCACAAGCTGGTAGCATGCCTCAGATTGTGCTCGCTGGCAGGGTACTATGCCTCGGATTGTGCTCGCAGGCAGGTAGCATGTCTCAGATTGTGCTCGCAGGCAGGTAGCATGCCTTATCTTGGGATCGCAGACAGCGTACTATGCCTCAGATTGTGCTCGCAGGCAGGTAGCATGCCTCAGATTGTGCTTGCAGGCAGGTAGCATGCCTCAGATTGTGCTCGCAGGCAGGTTGCATGTCTCAGATTGTGCTCGCAGGCAGGTAGCATGCCTTATCTTGGGATCGCAGACAGCGTACTATGCCTCAGATTGTGCTCGCAGGCAGGTAGCATGCCTCAGATTGTGCCCGCAGGCAGGGTACTATGCCTCAGATTGTGCCTGCAGGCAGGGTACTATGCCTCAGATTGTGCTTGCAGGCAGGTAGCATGTCTCAGATTGTGCTCGCAGGCAGGGAGCATGCCTCAGATTGTGCTCGCAGGCAGGGAGCATGCCTTATCTTGGGATCGCAGGTAGCATACTATGCCTCAGCTTGCGCTCGCAGGCAGCATACTATGCCTTAGCTTGGGCTCGCAGACAGCATATATTGCCTCAGATTGTGCTCGCAGACAGGTAGCATGCCTCAGATTGTGCTCGCAGGCAGGTAGCATGCCTCAGATAGTGCCCACAGGCAGGGTACTATGCCTCAGATTGTGCTCACAAGCTGGTAGCATGCCTCAGATTGTGCTCGCCAGCAGGTAGCATGCCTTAGATTGTGCTCTCATGCAGTTACTATGCCTCAGATTGTGCTTGCATGCAGGTACCATGCCTCAGATTGTGCTCGCAGATAGGTAGCATGCCTCAGATTGTGCTAACAGGCAGGTAGCATACCTCAGATTGTTCTCTCAAGCAGGTACCATGCCTCGGATTGTGCTCACAAGCTGGTAGCATGCCTCAGATTGGGCTCGCAGGCAGCGTACTATGCCTCGGATTGTGCTCGCAGGCAGGTAGCATGCCTTAGATTGTGCTTTCATGCAGGTTCTATGCCTCAGATTGTGCTCACATGCAGGTACCATGCCTCAGAATGTGCTCTCATGCAGGTACCATTCCTCAGAT
This sequence comes from Calotriton arnoldi, assembly GCA_963921515.1. Taxonomy (NCBI): domain Eukaryota; kingdom Metazoa; phylum Chordata; class Amphibia; order Caudata; family Salamandridae; genus Calotriton; species Calotriton arnoldi. The sequence continues at coordinate 1,653,196 of CAWUFW010000456.1, forward strand.
TGTGCTCGCATGCAGATTGTGCTTGCAGACAGGTGCTTGCAGACATGCCTCAGATTGTGCTCACAAGCTGGTAGCATGCCTCAGATTGTGCTCGCTGGCAGGGTACTATGCCTCGGATTGTGCTCGCAGGCAGGTACCATGCCTCAGATTGTGCTCACAGGCAGGTAGCATGCCTTAGATTGTGTTCTCATGCAGGTACTATGCCTCAGATTGTGCTCGCATGCAGGTACCATGCCTTAGATTGTGCTCACAGGCAGGTTCTATGCCTCAGATTGTGCTCGCATGCAGGTACTATGCCTCAGATTGTGCTTGCATGCATGTACCATGCCTCAGATTGTGCTCGCATGCAGGTACTATGCCCCAGATTGTGCTCGCATGCAGGTACCATGCCTCAGATTGTGCTCTTGTGCAGGTACCATGCCTCAGATTGTGCTTGCAGGCAGGTAGCATGTCTCAGATTGTGCTCGCAGGCAGGTAGCATGCCTTATCTTGGGATCGCAGGTAGCGTACTATGCCTCAGATTGTGCTCGCAGGCAAGTAGCATGCCTCAGATTGTGCTCGCAGGCAGGTAGCATGTCTCAGATTGTGCTCGCAGGCAGGTAGCATGCCTTATCTTGGGATCGCAGGTAGCGTACTATGCCTCAGATTGTGCTTGCAGGCAGGTAGCATGCCTCAGATTGTGCTCGCAGGCAGGTTGCATGTCTCAGATTGTGCTCGCAGGCAGGTAGCATGCCTTATCTTGGGATCGCAGACAGCGTACTATGCCTCAGATTGTGCTCGCAGGCAGGTTGCATGTCTCAGATTGTGCTCGCAGGCAGGTAGCATGCCTTATCTTGGGATCGCAGACAGCGTACTATGCCTCAGATTGTGCTCGCAGGCAGGTAGCATGCCTCAGATTGTGCTCGCATGCATGATCATGCCTCAGTTCTATGTCTGTGTCTTGAGCATGGGAGAATGAAACACCAGGAGCGGTTGGTGTCTGGGAACACTGGCAGGGTGGGGAGGACGACGGACAAAAATAGCTTATCTGACGCCCACTGCATCGGGCTCTTTTGCTCCTCTCCACTGCAGGCACAGGCTCCCAGACTCCTCTGCGGCCTATCCAGACGCTGCTCTCATTCTGCTGGGTGCATGACAGCAGTCTCAGGATTGGCCTGCGCACCCTCGATTTGCACTCCCATGGAGCCTGGGAGCCGGTGCCTGCTGTCTCCAACCCGGCAACGCAGCTCGGGTTGGAGACAGCGCAGTACGCTTGTCGTTTGGCCGCCCTAAAACGGCCGGGCAAACCGACATGTGCCCTTATAACAGTGCCCACCACTCCCCCTCCGTCACTGTTACCCCATGGCACCGCCCCAAAGATTCGGCCCGGGAATGTTATCATTTTATTTTTCACATTTTTAGGCTGCTGGCAAGAGGGGCGGTGCTCCTCCGCCAATGTGGAGGAGCCGCCGCTGTGACCCTCCACTGCATGAGTGTTTGCAATGGTTCATCTTGGAGAAGATGCGGCACACTTCTGTTACTGGGAGTAAAGGGGGCGCATCAGGGTCCAGGGTCCGAGGCTCGTGCACAGCACACGTGCGTCCCGCCCCTCCTGCGCCTTCACCGGCCCAGACCTACTGTAGCTGCCACCTGACCCCGTGCCACGAGTTTCACGTCAGTGAACCCCTCATCTCTGCTCTGAATTGTGGCCGCCCTTCCGGCTTCTAGGGGCTGCAATTGCTACCCTTGTGATTTAGCAACTCTGACCTTTGACCTTTCACAAGTGAGGGTTCTTTTAGTAGTTGACTGTGTGAGTTTAACACGACAGGCTGCAGCCTCAAGCTTTAAACGGTGTTTAAGAAAACGTGTGTAAACCCATCGCCCGGTCAAAGGTCATCCGATGCGCGTGCGTGTGATGTCACTGGGCCCTGGAAGCGTGTGTGATGTCACTGTCGCTGCCCGGTAGAAAAGAAGCCACTGCGAGGAACATTTCAGGTGCAGGGGATCTGCCCGTTGGCCAATCACGGCGCTCCATACAGCCCTGCTGTGCTCCGGGGCTCGGTGGGGAGGTGCAGTGTCAGTCGTCACATACCCACCTATTACTTTCTTTGTCTGTCTCCCTCTGACATCAATTGTTCGTTTACTTTGCTTAATATTGCAGCAGTCCTGCAGTGGTGCCCTGCAGTGCCGAAAATAGCCGATTACGGAACAGGAGACGTGAGCTACAAACTACAATCCCAGCATTTCCACTCGGCCATACTTCAGTGATCTTGGGCAAATCACTTCATTTCTCTGTACTTCAGTTCCGTTATATGCGAAGATGGTCAGCTCCGGGAACAGGCGAAGTGACATATAACAGTGCATTCAGGGTGAACTGCATGTCTCCCCTTGTCGGGCTCATGCTCCCCTCCCAGACTGAGGGGCTGTGTCTTGGGGTCAGTGCGGCACTGCCAGGGGTCAAGGGTCGTTGCCTGACTCCCTCTGATGTCAGGCCTGTGTCCTCATGGGTCAGTCGCCAGCACTGCGGCCAGTCCTGTGATCTCTGATGTGACATCTGACGGGTCATTGCGCTGGCATTCCTCTGATGTGACTGTGGGTCATTATGTTGGCATTCCACTGCCCCCATCTGTGGTTGTTTGTCCTCTGAGTGCCCCGTGCCAGGGCCTCTGGACACTGTCCAGACACTGTGGCCGCCATGTTTGAAATCCCGGCTCTAGGAAGGCCATTTTTATGGCTTCTGGACTTAATGGACTATTGTACATCACGACGCTGAGTACAAAAATAGAGAGAGTGCCCCCAAAAATGTGACCATTTATTCATTAGTGCATAATAAAAATGTGGAAGGGAGCGGGCAGAACACCAGAGGTAGGTTTCATAACCTTGGGGATGTCTCCTCTTCAGTGATTTAGATCCCACGGAGGCACTTTCAGAAACCTACATTGGTGCGTTCACTTTCCATACACGCCTCCAACCACTATCTGAGCCGAGCGGGGCGTGGCAAAGGTTTCGAGCTGTTTTTCAATGTTATCATGTGTTACCATTCTTCTTAAGTTCACTGCTCTCCGAATGTGGGTACTAACTTACCTTATCAAAACATGTCTATGATTGTTAAACCGTCATAAGAGATGCCTGTCTTTGGCTGGCCATGTCCACGGGGCTCGTTCACAATATGCCTGCTCACAGTTTCTGCCTGTGCTTTTGTTTTGGGTGATACGTCCCAATAAATGACTAGAGGGTGGTCGGTAAGAGGGCCCCCCCTATATGCAACACATCTTTTTTTCTTTCCATTCTTACTTACACAACCTCTGTACTATCAGCCTTAGAGAGCAAGTGGAAGTTGGAGCACAACTCCAGAGTCCTTTCAGCACATCCAGTGGTGGGTGTGACTCCGACGGTGCGACCTGGTATGTTAACATTGTGTGTTTGATGTACGCCCTAAGTGGCCAGGGTATGCCTAGACATGGGTCCCGTGCTCACTGTTCCATTGGAACCAAGCTACACCCGACTGACAAGTCCCAATCAGGTCACAACCGGTTTGAGCGACTTGTGTTCCGGTTCAGAGATACAGCGGCTTGGAAGTTTGAGCTGGACTGTTCCTATTGGAGCTCGATCAAGACTGATTTGCATATGGCTGTGTCCAAACTGAGGTGTCATGAAGGGCAAAGGAACGATGGGTTGAAATGCTACCCTGAGCGAGAGCCCATGGTTAAACTTATTGCAAGCATCCTCCTATCATCTTTTGTGTCTTGTAACTGTTAAAATGTGGAGCTGCATGGGAGGAGCTGAGTGAGGCTGACAGTGGCCACCTGTCATAGCTTTCAAGGGGGGTCACCAGCGTTTAAATGACTCCTGGGGTATTTGTGTCTTTCACTGTCTGCCCTGGCTGTTGGGCCCCCACACACAAGAATGGGGATCACTGGAGCGGCCACCCACACCCACCCCACCCCACCTTTAGACATATTCACAACATGTGCCACACCGGTGATGTCATCCTTAAAGTTATCTTTCACAAATAACTTTGAAACAACAATACCTGCAAAAATGTCACCGGGACCAAACATCATCACCTGAATGGTTGACTATACTCCAGGCAGCTGAAATTATGCGGTTCTGTGGCATTTCCCACATAATGATAGATTTATGGCACAGCCACATAATCCGTCACCTGCTGCATTATTTGCAGATTTCAACAATAAAAATATTTGCAAATATATATTATATATATATATATATATATATATATATATATATATATATATATATATATATAATATATATATATATATCTCGCTCATGACATGGTCAGTGACATCACTGATGACATTATGGGCCTGATTCACAGAACTAACTTACGTCAAAATCCTAAACTTACAACAATTTTGGTATTCACAGAATGAACTTACACATTTGGGTATTCACAGAATGAACTTACACATTTGGGTATTCACAGAATGAACTTACACATTTGGGTATTCACAGAATGAACTTACAACAATTTTGGTATTCACAGAATGAACTTACACATTTGGGTATTCACAGAATGAACTTACAACAATTTTGGTATTCACAGAATGAACTTACTCATCCTAACTTTATGTCCGCCACCGGGCCGGAAATTCCGGCCCGAGTGCGGACATAAGGTTAGGATGAGTAAGTTCATTCTGTGAATACCCATATCTGTAAGTTCATTCTGTGAACTACCAAAATTGTTGTAAGTTCATTCTGTGAATACCCAAATGTGTAAGTTCATTCTGTGAATACCAAAATTGTTGTAAATTCATTCTGTGAATACCCAAATGTGTAAGTTCATTCTGTGAATACCCAAATGTGTAAGTTCATTCTGTAAATACCAAAATTGTTGTAAGTTTAGGATTTTGACAGCAAGTTAGTTCTGTGAATCAGGCCCCAAATATATAAATAATATCATGAGTGATGTCACTGACCATGTCATGAGTGATGTAATATATGAGGTCACAAGCAGTGCATTGCGGGGGCGTAAGTTATACTTAGTGGTGCTAACTATACCTGCTAAATTTCACTGGTTTTGTACGAGTAAAATTCTGAGTCCAACTATAATATCCCTGTACCCTTTGTTTTTTCTTCAGTGAATTTCTAAGGTGTTTCAAATTCTATTTCCTAACTACAACATCCCTGTAACCTTTGATTTTTTAAGTGCATATATATATATCCATACTGTTGAATAGTTAAGCCAATCCTACAGCATAATTAGGCCCTCCATTGCTGCATTCGTCCAGTGGCCCTGACGATGCTCTCGATACCCATGGCAGACCAAGGCTGTCCTACTCCGAGCCACAGTCTGAAGGACAAACTCAACATCCACTCTGTTAGTTCAGACGCTAGGTATCAGAGGAGTTAGGTTTGGCCCCCATTACTACCCCCTCACCAGAGAAGGGTTTGCCCATGGCACGTGGGTCAGTAACAATGATCACGCGCACAAGGGGGCGCCGTGAGCCATCTGCCATGTGTTGACTGGCCCATGAGGGGCAGGATTACAAATCTGCTGTAAGACGCCCACTGTGCTTCTGTCTGTCTGTCTGTCTGGGAAGGAGAAATCCGGACCAGCAGCCATCTTGAGGCAATGGTGCTCCCCAAACAGTACCACATGACCTGAGGGTGCAGCAGGCTTGTTACTCTGCTAAAGACGGCCTTGTTTGCTGCGCCCTCAGATGGAGGACACAGGTTCATTGGTTGCCTGACGGTTCCAACAAGCCTTGGCTGCTGCCGCAGCATCCCTCCATTGGCATCCACAGGCCCAATCTGGAGGGTCGGCTGATCCTGGACCTCACGATCCATGTGTGCCTCCATCCGCATCACGATGGCCTGGTGTTGCACAGGTAAAGGTCCGCTGTTGAATGGAGCACCCCGAGTGGAGACACTGTCTCTACTGAGGGTCCAGTTCACAAAGGATTCTCATGACGCGAGGAGTGAGTCTTATATCATACTCAGGTGTAACCTACTCATGAATTTTCATGAGTATGTTATGTTTACTATAGAACCATGTTGTATGAACCACGACCCTTGTGTCCAGCCACTTCAAGTCACATGACTCTCTTTTACTCCTGACCACCTTGAGTAGGAGTTTCACAAAAATATTAGGATTTTGACATTTTACCATGAATTACCGTGTGTTGAGGTTTTGGGATGATCAAAATTGAATACATGAACATTAAAAGCGAACCTTTCTCTACGGTTCCTACTTTAGCCATCCAACGGCTCCCCTCTTTCCTCTACAGCCTGCTCGGGCGCCTTGAAGTGCCTCGTTGGAGCCTCCAGCGCTATCATGGTGTTCATAATTTATACAGGATACTCGGTCGAAGCATCGAAGCATCAAAGCGCTCGAACCTCAATCAAACAGCATTTGTAAAGCACAACACTGTCACCCCTAGGGCTATCTGGGCGCTGAACACAACAAAACACGATTAACACAACAGTACGTGAAGTGAGGGACTGTGGAAGCAGCTCCTTTTGTAAAGTGCACCCTTGTCTCAGAGTTGTGTACCCCGTTGCTTCAGTGGTGTTAGAAGCTCTGGCACCACCCAGGGGCCCAGCTGGGCCTGTTGGCAATGGCTAGGCCTGGAATGTCCATCTAAAGAAACCCTCACATTTGTGTATTTATTTTCGGACAGAATGCAGGAGTTCTGCTCGCCCTGGTATGTGTCTCAATAAAACATGAATGAAACACTTGTTACAAAGGATTTGGACAAAACACCCCAGTCTTGACCACAAAACACAGGCAGGAAAACCAATGTTTAAATAAGCATTGGCATAGCCAATAGGTCTTGCCTTTGGGACCTTATAAGTGTGTAGCCATGCAGCACATTATCCTGGGTGCTGTGCCACCAGAGATTGAATAGCTACACACTGGGTCATGAAGTCGGATTCTAGGTTTTCACTACAGAAATAGCGCATAGAATCATTAATTTTGGGGTGGGTGGATCAGCCAAAAAGTTAGTTAGCAACTGCACCCATGGGCTTGCATGTGTGTGGTGGGCGTGGCATCTTTTGAATTAAGTCATGCATGTTTGTGAGTGAGAAGTGGGGGGTAGGGGTGAATGGAGAGATGATGTGGGAGCTCAGCAGCATGTGACCGTGCAGTATAAAAGGTGCCTTTGGTCCGAATGTACACATTGGTAGTAAATGACTATTGTAGAAGGAGTGGGACCCGACACAGGAGCGTCATGAACCCCACATGTTAGCAGCTTGATGGGGGGGGGGAGGGGGAGTACCACTGGGAAGTGTGTGTAAAATACAACTTCTAAAATGCCCTTTGTCTCTCTTTTGATTGAGACACTGGCCTCTAAAAAGTAGGTCCTTAATACCAGTGTAAGGTAATTTTTATGATTAAGTGGTGGGTAGAGGGAACAAATGAAACAATCTCTCATGAAAGGAGGGAAGGATGAATGTATGAAGAGAAGGATGGAAGGATGATGGGTGAATTGATGGGTGAGCGGGTCTACGCATGGATGAATTGTTGGTTGGATGGAGAGGGGTGAATAGATGGATGGATGAAGAGAATGAACGATTGTAAGAAAGGGCCCTCTTTTGCATGGTTGCCCCCACTTTTTGCTGAACTGCTGCTGCGCTTTGACTGAGTGTGCCCTGGGTTCCTGCCAAACAGGTACCCAGGGCCTATGTTCTTTCCCTAAACTGCATTAAAACAAAACCCAATTGGCCCTCTTTAGCCACATGTCAGTCCCTTGTAAATGGTACCACAGGTACCCGGGGCACTGTGGCCAGGGAAGGCCCCTAAGGGCTGCAGCACTTATTGTGCCACCCTTAGAGGCCCTGTACCTTTACACACACGCACTGCCATTGCAGGCTGCGTGTTTTGGTGCAGAACAAAGTGTGCCATGCCTACAACCCACTGCCCTTGAATAGGTCAGCCACACCTCTAGCTGGGTGCACTATACCAGTGCTGAGGGTACAGGTGCATGAGCCCTGTACCCCTACAGTGTCTAAACCTATTCTTAGACATTGTAAGTGCAGTAATGCCATTAAGAGTATATGGTACTGGGAGTTTGTCATTACTAACTCCACAGCACCATAATGGCTTTAATGAAAACTGGGAAGTTTGGTATCAAAGTTCTCAGCACATTAAACCCACACTGATGCCAGTGTGGGATTTAATGAAAAATGCACTCAGAGGGCATCTCAGAGATGCCCCCTGAAAAACGACCTAACTCTAGTGTCCAGGCTTAGTGGCTGCCCGCCAGCTGCCACCACCAGACATGTCTCTGGACCCCTGGGTCGAGAGCCTGCTGCTCTCAGGGGCCCGAAACAATGCACATCCTGGGACAAGGTGCCAAGCCTCCTCCCCTAGGATAGGGACGGTCCACGAAGGGGAAGCTTCAAAGGCTTGCCACCTTTGTGAGCTAACCCAGCAATTTGCTGCTTCCAGCAACTGGCCCTCACCGGTTTTGACCCCCACTTTGGGCGGGAGAATCGACAGAAAAATCAAGGGAGGTGTGCCCACCTTTGCCAACCCCACCCCTCAGGTGGGAGAGGCGAGGTGAAGCACAACTCTCAGTCCCCGCCATCTTGCAGATGGGGAGACCCAGCCAACCAGAGAGAGGCATATGCCCCCCTTCCAATGGAGGGTGGCATAATAGGGGGTGTACCCACCCCAAGGAAGGGACCCATTGGTCCCCGCCTTTAGCTACCTGTAACGCCCTTAAATCTAGTATTTAGGGGCAACCCCGAACCTCCTCAGACAAGAACTGACCAGAAGAAGAGAAGAAGGACCGAAGAAGCTGTGCTGAACTAAGAAGAGGAGAACGCCCACTGACTTGGCCCCAGCCCTACCATCCTGTCCCCACCTCGAACTTGCCCCAGCGAAATCCCAGTGTGTCCTGCAGCCAGCAACCTCGAGAACCCGAAGGACCTGCCCTGCCTTCCACAAGAAAGACTTTGGGGTTGATTCCGATCTCGGTCGGAAGGCCTCAGAATCGGATTCGGCTTTACCGGATCCGAGTCGGAGGCTTTGTTTCCGACCGAGTCGTACAGAGGTCCGGACGCCCAAGTACGATGCGAATGAACGCGAAATCGCCGACCGAATCATTTCCGGGTCCGAACCGCTCCGTACGACTCGTTCGCACTCGATTCGTACCGCGCAATGGAGACGTTTTACGACCGAGCCAGTACGATGCACGATCCGGACAGCCAGATCGAGTCGGAGCCTCCGACACGTAAAAGCTCTGGGAAGCGGACTCGGGGTCCGTGCCGGACCCCCTTCACCCGTAGCCTTACGAGTCAGACAAAGGGGGGACCCAAGTGTCCCCCTTATACATGCATGTACGGTGCGGATGGCACCAACGCGTACCCACTACAGGGGTCACCCTTTTGCGCAACGTACTCATTGAGTCAATGGGAGCCCATGTACGCGTCATACGACCGGCTCCCATTGACTTCAATGGGAGTCCGACCGAACCGAGTCCGTCAGCATGTGGCCGCATCGTACTCGCTCGGTCGGACTGCATGAGTCCGGCTCGGTCGGAAAACAATCCGGATCCGGATCGGTCGGAGAGCTTTCCGACCCAGATCGGAATTGGCCCCTTAGTCTCCTGTGAGCACCGGATTTGCGCACCCACACACTCTGGCTCAGACCAAATCCGTGAGTCTGCACCATACTGCACCGGACGCCCACGGCCCGAGTTCGAGTGGTCCAACACCATGAGGAGGTCTCCCCGGCGATGCTAACCTGAGATCTGGTGATCTCTGACCTACCTCGAATCTCCAATTGATACCTGCAGAACCTTTCTGGAGGATCCCCCTGACCGCGACCGGGCCTGGTAAGAAAACCCAACGCCTAAAGACACCCCTGCACCCGACCTTGGGTGGCCCAACCGACGGTGTCCCAGCATCCCCAGGCATCCCAACTTACCTCTCCAACCGGTGGTCACCTCCAGAAGATCTTCGTTCCCGAGCCTGCAGTCTTTGTTGCAACCGGAGAATCCCCATTGAAAACAACAGGGCACCCAATGCCAAAACAGCACCCTGCACCCAGCCGTCCCTGTGCCGCTGTGGGTGTACTTTGGGTTCTAACTCGGACCCACCTTTGCCCTGAGCCTATCACCAGGAGCTTTGCTCCTACAACCTTGTGGCCTGCTCGGATCACTGACAGAATATCGACAGTCAGAATATCGAGGTACAAGAATATCGAAGTCCTATCTACATAATGGTAAGTACAAAAATATCAGAAAAAATATCGTTGTCAAAAATATCGTTGTTAAAAATATTGTTTTTTTAATGTTTAAAAAATAATGTAAAATAAAGTAATTAATACATATAATTAAAAGAAACATAGTTAAAATTATTTTAAAATGTTTAAAATTAAAACTAATACATATAATGTAAAAATAAATTAAACATATATATGTATAAAATATAATATATATACTTACTTAATAATATTTATAAATATTTATTTTAATAACTTATAAATTGTTAAAAAACATATTAAAAATTATAAATACATATATATACACATACACCAATAATATAAATAAAAATATAAAAAATATATATAACAAATTAAAAAATTTCAATATTTTTATTCTTTTTAAAATACATTATACACTACATTAACTAAAACAGTAGAGAAAATATTGGATAGCGGAGAGGATAAAATTACTATTCCTACTCCAGAGAGTGCAACAGTAGGGAAAGCGTTGGATAGCGTAGGGGTAAAAATTACTATTTCCACTCCAGAGAGTGCAACAGTAGGGAAAACGTTGGATATCGGGAGGGTAAAAATTACTATTCCCACTCCAGGGAGTGCAACAGTAGGGAAAGCGTTGGATAGCGTAGGTGTACAAATTACTATTCCTACTCCAGAGAGTGCAACAGTAGGGAAAGCGTTGGATAGCGTAGGGGTAAAAATTACTATTTCCACTGCAGAGAGTGCAACAGTAGGGAAAACGTTGGATATCGGGAGGGTAAAAATTACTATTCCCACTCCAGGGAGTGCAACAGTAGGGAAAGCGTTGGATAGCGTAGGTGTACAAATTACTATTCCCACTCCAGTGCGTGCAACAGTAGGGAAAGTGTTGGATAGCAGAGGGTTAAAATTAACATGCTTATCAATTAAATAATTTTTTTAATTAAATAACCAATTACTAATTAATTAATATTAAATTATTTATAAATAATAATAAAAAAAATACTTTATTAAAATTAAATTACTTCCCACACTATACCCCTATAAACCCACAACCCACTACTAAAAAAATTTAACACAATTAATATAATTATCAATTAATCAAGTAATAAAAATTAATTACCAATTAATAATTAATTAACACTAAATTAATTATTAATATCAATGAATAAAAATTAATAATTACTTTATTATAATTAAATTACTTCCCACCCTATTCCGCTTTAAACCCACAACCCGCTACGGAATAAAAACACAAAATTTAATTAAAAATAATTAATAATTTCTAAAAATTATTATTAAATTTGCTATAATTAAATTACTTCCCACCCTATTCCCCTATAAACCCACAACCCGCTACGGAACTAAAACGCAAAATTTACTATAGAAAAAATTAATAATTTCTAAAAATGTAATACATATATTTAAAAAAAATACAATACTTAACAAAAAATATAGAACACATACATTTAAAATACATACTAAAATACATAACACTAATATAAACATCGATATTATTAACAACGATATTTTTACAAACGATATTACTGACTTCGATATTAACAAAAACGATATTTCTTACCTTCTGGTCACCGATATTCTTGATGTCGATATTCTGTCCCTTCGATATTTCCTACTTGATATTTTTGTACTCCGAAAATAAAAACTCGATATTATGTCTGTGCACCGGCCTGCTCATCAGCAGCCACCAAACGGAGGCCCCCTATCCCCCATTGGATAACATTGGGCCTCAGCACTCTGCACCCGGCCGCCCTAGTGCCGCTGAGGGTGTTTAAAGAGTGCATCCTCAACCCTAGGAGAACCCTGGTTCTAACCCCAGAATACCAACCTGCAAACCGATAACTCCATTTCCTCCCATTGGATTGCATTGACTGCTTTTCTTGAAAATGATTCTAAGGGGTCGATTACGATGGCGGGCGGACAAAGTCCGCCCGCCATCGCAGTGCCAAAAGGGACCGCCCGCCATAGGTGCACATTAGGATGCACCGGCCACACTGGCGGGCGCATCCCGTATTTTTACACTGCGGCGGGCGGTGCTGCAAGCAGCACCCACCGCAATGTAAAAATAAATGTTGTGCATTTGCATGTACAACGTGACAGGCACCGTGCGGTGCCTGCCACCTTGTACATGCAAATGCAGGTGGGTACCATAGGTACCCCCCACGTGCAGCCCCCCCCCCCCCGGGGGCCCACAACAGGCCCCCGAAGGCATTCTCCGCCTGTCTTTTTGCGGCGGGATCTCCGCCGCAAAAGACAGGCATCGTAATGCCCACGGCGGTGCCTGCATGGCACCGCCCACAATGCCCCATTGTACCGTGTCCCGCAAGGCGGTCGGAAAAGGACCGCCTTGCGGGACCACGGCAGGCGGTCTTTCTGTCCGCCGCGGTACCATTCCCATTCCCACCGCCATCCTAATTTGGCGGTGGGAATATTCAGGTAGATGGCGGGCGGATCGCCACCGATGGGCCGGCGGTCCTCACCGCCGGCCTGGCGGTGGCGATCCGCCCGCCATCGTAATGACCCCCTGAGTGTGGAGTTGGTTTGTATGAAAACTTGAAAAACTGCAAATGTACTAAAAGTAAATTACTTACCTTTTGTCTAAGAAATGTCTCAGTGTGATATCTAGGCATATCACACTGATTAGCAAGAGTAATCTAAAAAGTAATCTAAAAAGTAACGTGCACAGTAATTTGTAAAGTAACTGAAAAGTAATTTTGAACTGTTGACTTACATGTAATTCAACCAACTGCATTTGAACCTGCATTCAACTGTAAATCATTGCATAAGATTTTGCAAAGTATTATTTCACTTACCTGCACCCGGCCCGGCTTGGTTCTAGAAATAAAATAACAATAATATTTTTGATACAAACAAATTGGTCTGAGTTCAGTCTTTGAGTATGTGACATCATTTGCTGATTGAGTGTGTACAACAAATGCTTAACACTACCCTCTGAAAAAGCCTCACTGCTCGCCCACACTACCACAAATAGAGAGTGAGGTGCTATCTACTTTACCTCTGCCTACCTTTGGGGTTCCACTGGACTCTGTGCACACTATATCTCATTTTAGTAGAGTATATACAGAGCCAACTTCCTACAACGATACATACGGAAAGACAGGAACAATAGAGGTATAAAATTGTTGAGGAAGGGCACCCTTTGTTGGATTGAGATGAGGGAGGGATGGACAGACGTGGACAGAGGGACACTGTGAGATACTGGTTGAGACATGCACGATGCAGGGAGGGATAAATACGGCAGTCAGTGGGATTGTCAAAGGTAAAAAATCAGAGGCAAAAAGCTTATCAGCAGCTGACCTACCAGAAAACATTGTGAGAAAGGAATTATAAATAACAACAAAAATAGAGGGAAAATCAGGCTGAAATCTTGGTATACTACTTTACCAAATCAGAATGTGCTGTGGTGGGATCTTCTGCTGCTGTGAGCAGCTCCAACCGTCGTCACTAAAGAGCAGCTCCAACCATCGTCACTGAAGAGCAGCTCCAACCATCGTCACTGAAGAGCGGCTCTAACCATCGTCACTGAAGAGCAGCTCCAACCATCGTCACTGAAGAGCGGCTCTAACCATCGTCACTGAAGAGCAGCTCCAACCGTCGTCACTAAAGAGCGGCTCCAACCATCGTCACTGAAGAGCGGCTCCAACCATCGTCACTAAAGAGCAGCTCCAACCATCGTCACTGAAGAGCAGCTCCAACCATCGTCACTAAAGAGCGGCTCCAACCATCGTCACTGAAGAGCGGCTCCAACCATCGTCACTAAAGAGCAGCTCCAACCATCGTCACTGAAGAGCAGCTCCAACCATCGTCACTAAAGAGCAGCTCCAACCATCGTCACTGAAGAGCGGCTCCAACCATCGTCACTAAAGAGCAGCACCAACCATCGTCACTAAAGAGCAGCTCCAACCATCGTCACTGAAGAGCAGCTCCAACCATCGTCACTGAAGAGCAGCTCCAACCATCGTCACTGAAGAGCAGCTCTAACCATCGTCACTGAAGAGCAGCTCCAACCATCGTCACTGAAGAGCAGCTCCAACCATCGTCACTGAAGAGCAGCTCCAACCATCGTCACTGAAGAGCAGCTCCAACCATCGTCACTGAAGAGCGGCTCCAACCATCGTCACTGAAGAGCGGCTCCAACCATCGTCACTGAAGAGCAGCTCCAACCATCGTCACTGAAGAGCGGCTCCAACCATCGTCACTGAAGAGCAGCTCCAACCATCGTCACTAAAGAGCGGCTCCAACCATCGTCACTGAAGAGCAGCTCCAACCATAGTCACTAAAGAGCAGCTCCAAACATCGTCACTGAAGAGCAGCTCTAACCATCGTCACTGAAGAGCAGCTCTAACCATCGTCACTGAAGAGCAGCTCCAACCATCGTCACTAAAGAGCGGCTCCAACCATCGTCACTGAAGAGCAGCTCCAACCATCGTCACTGAAGAGCGGCTCCAACCATCGTCACTAAAGAGCAGCTCCAACCATCGTCACTAAAGAGCAGCTCCAACCATCGTCACTAAAGAGCAGCTCCAACCATCGTCACTGAAGAGCAGCTCCAACCATCGTCACTAAAGAGCAGCTCCAACCATCGTCACTGAAGAGCTGCTCCAACCATCGTCACTAAAGAGCAGCTCCAACCATTGTCACTGAAGAGCGGCTCCAACCATCGTCACTGAAGAGCGGCTCCAACCATCGTCACTAAAGAGCAGCTCCAACCATCGTCACTGAAGAGCAGCTCCAACCATCGTCACTGAAGAGCAGCTCCAACCATCGTCACTAAAGAGCAGCTCCAACCATCGTCACTAAAGAGCAGCTCCAACCATCGTGACTGAAGAGCGGCTCCAACCATCGTCACTGAAGAGCAGCTCCAACCATCGTCACTGAAGAGCGGCTCCAACCATCGTCACTGAAGAGCGGCTCCAACCATCGTCACTGAAGAGCAGCTCCAACCATCGTTACTGAAGAGCGGCTACAACCATCGTCACTGAAGAGCAGCTCCAACCATCGTCACTAAAGAGCAGCTCTAACCATCGTCACTAAAGAGCAGCTCCAACCATCGTCACTAAAGAGCAGCTCCAACCATCGTCACTAAAGAGCAGCTCCAACCATCGTCACTGAAGAGCAGCTCCAACCATCGTCACTGAAGAGCGGCTCCAACCATCGTCACTGAAGAGCAGCTCCAACCATCGTCACTAAAGAGCAGCTCCAACCATCGTCACTAAAGAGCGACTCCAACCATCGTCACTGAAGAGCAGCGCCAACCATCGCCACTAAAGAGCGGCTCCAACCATCGTCACTGAAGAGCAGCTCCAACCATCGCCACTAAAGAGCGGCTCCAACCATCGTCACTAAAGAGCAGCTCCAACCATCGTCACTGAAGAGCAGCTCCAACCATCGTCACTAAAGAGCGGCTCCAACCATCGTCACTAAAGAGCGGCTCCAACCATCGTCACTGAAGAGCGGCTCCAACCATCGTCACTGAAGAGCGGCTCCAACCATCGTCACTAAAGAGCGGCTCCAACCATCGTCACTGAAGAGCGGCTCCAACCATCGTCACTGAAGAGCGGCTCTAACCATCGTCACTGAAGAGCAGCTCCAACCATCGTCACTAAAGAGCAGCTCCAACCATCGTCACTGAAGAGCAGCTCCAACCATCGTCACTAAAGAGCAGCTCCAACCATCGTCACTGAAGAGCAGCTCCAACCATCGTCACTAAAGAGCGGCTCCAACCATCGTCACTAAAGAGCGGCTCCAACCATCGTCACTGAAGAGCGGCTCCAACCATCGTCACTGAAGAGCGGCTCCAACCATCGTCACTAAAGAGCAGCTCCAACCATCGTCACTGAAGAGCGGCTCCAACCATCGTCACTGAAGAGCAGCTCCAACCATCGTCACTAAAGAGCAGCTCCAACCATCGTCACTAAAGAGCAGCTCTAACCATCGTCACTAAAGAGCGGCATCCGCATTTTGTGGGGCTTTGCATTCCATGTGAGGTTTGCCTAGATAAAATGGAGGTGAGTCCCAGGAAACCGCATACATTGCACGGCAGAAGGAAACGCTGTTCTCTATATATGGAAGACAGTTAATGGACTATTATCTTCCAGGTCAGCAGGACTGATGTAAATAATAAAACTGGTGTTTGAATATTTGGAGTTATTGGAATGAATGATTTGTTAATTATCCTAAAATTGTTTTTAAAACTGCTGTGTGCATTGCCTCGTAAATCATACCATCCCGGCCTCTCAGGTGCTTTCAAGATTGTTGTGTTCTTGAATGATTTCAAGTGATGAAAAATACTATATGCATTTTACAGAATATATTCCATTTATGAATTTACATTACACTTATCCGAGAGAGGAAAATGGAATTGCAATGTTTCCTTTGTGCCTTTGGTTTTCATCTGTTCCTTTTAAGCACAAGGACTTAAAATGCCACACTGTAAGACCTGGTGCCTAAAGACCAACATGGGTATGTATTAGGGAGAAAAAGGCTGACAAAGAAAGAAGTGTGGCTATAGAAAGGGGGAGGGAGCGTGTTTCACTCAAGCTGCTTAAAATGACACCATTACTCACAACTACCAAAGACAAACGTTTTTTAAATGTAAATCAACGCCAATCATTGTAATGCTTCCCACACATTGAGCATGGATTCCGCATGGTTAATAAGGGAAGTTTTAGAACGTAACTTTTTGAGTAGAACGTGAAGCCACACACACCACGCTTAGCCCTTTACAACTGCAACAACCACTTCAAGTCGTGCAGCAGAGTACTGTTCCTTTTGTGCGGTCGGGATGCTTTGTGTGCACCAGTGCTTTATGAGCAAGTGCTGTCCTCTCGGCGCTTTACACAGCCATGCTCACACAATCACAAGAAGCGACTACAAACCCACAGGTTCATAGTGTTTAACAGCAGCCAGTGAATTGCGGCTTTTTGCAGTGCACCCTACAATGCAGCACGTGTTCCTTACACACCTTGACTTCAAGTTCGCCTGAAAGCAAACATCCCCCGCTGAATATAACAGTCTTTGACCTATGTAAGGCGTGTTGTTTGACCAAAACCTGCTTCTGTCACTCCCCAAAAGGTCCCTTGCTTTCCCTTCCCACCCTCAGCAACACCTTCAGCTAAGGGGTCGATTCCGATCTCGGTCAGAAGGCCTCCGAATCGGATTCGGCCTTACCGGTTCCGAGTCGGAGGCTTTGTTTCCGACCGAGTCGTACAGAGGTCCGGACGCCCAAGTACGATGCGAATGAACGTGAAATCACCGACCGAATCGTTTCCGGGTCCGAACCGCTCCGTATGACTCGCTCGCACTCGATTCATAACGCGCAATGGAGACGTTTTACGACCGAGCCAGTACGATGCACGATCCGGACTGCCGGATCGAGTCGGAGTTTCCGGGACGAAAAGGCTCCGGGAAGCGGACTTCAGAGGTCCGTGCCGGACCCCCTTTGCCCGTAGCCTTACGAGTCGGACACAGGGGGTGACCCAAGGGTCCCCCCTACACATGCATGTACGGTGCGGGCGTGAGCGAGGCGTCCCCGCGATAGGGGGCACACTTCTCCAAGACATGCTATTTTCACAATGGGAGTCTATGTACGCGTCGTACAACAGGCTCCCATTGACTTCAATGGGGCTCCGAGCGACACGAGTCCGTCAGCGCTCGATTGCATCGTACTCGCTCGCTCGGAGCCAAGGGGCACGAATCGGTCGGATATCGCTCCGGGATCGTGTCGAACGGAACGGTTTCCGACCCTGATCGGAAATCGGCCCCTAAGTGTTACATCCGCCCGCACGCACCTCCATTACACACTTATAAAGCAAACTGTGAGCGAGCAGATGTGGGCTGTGTGCTCGGTTAACAAAATAAACAAGCATTGGCAAACACAAGTGTTGATCTGTTAGCTTTGACAATATTTATCTGTAAATTATTGTTTACAACAAGTAAAAGATGTAGCTTTTAAATATATTTCAATCCAACGTTTCAAAGTACCTAACCTGGCTGTTTTTCAATGGTAAATTCAAACTGGAGCACAGGGGCTTTTAAAAAACACCAAGCAGAGAAGATCTAGGTTTCCTGACTCCCATGACTCTCCCAGCTTCCCATGTCACTTTCCCGGTTCCTTGCTTCCAAAACCTCTGCTCCTGCTTCCTCCACCCCTCACCAAGTATGGCCAGAGCTCTGCTTCTGCTCCAGGTTTTCCTAACCTGTCCCGCAAACTATTCCATAAGACCTTTTGCTGTTTATGTCCAATTTTTTAAAAAGTTTTATATAGCGCAAACTCGACCTAAAGGTACTGGAGCCCTTTACATGAACATACCCCAGTTACATTTTTTTTGTTGCAGTTTTATATAGCGCAAACTCGACTTGAAGGTATTGGAGCGCTTTACATGAGCACCAGTTACATTACACAAGGACACGCTCATTTTTTGGTAGGCACAGGGAGATTAAGTGATTTACCCAGAATCACAGGATGTTGAGACGACGTTGAGACTCAAACCTGGTTCCCCAGCTCCAAAGTCAGCAGCTCTGGTACAATCATTTTTTGTAGGTACGGGGCGATTAAGAAATTTATCGAGAATAAACAGGATGTTGAGCCAACGCCGAGACCCGAGACTCAAAACTTGTTCTCCAGGTACAAAGTCGGCAGCTCTGCCCATTACGCGACACCCTCTCCCCGTTTTGTTCCCAAAACCATGTGTCCTGCACCAATCCCATAACGCTCTCACTTACCAAAAACTGAAACATTTTTCCTTTTCAACTAAAAAGTCTCACTTCCGGGAACACAGGATGCACCTTCACTCGTCAGGACTCACCGGGCTCCTGCACTTAGGAATGGAAGGTCGGACATCCAAAGATGGATAAGGGAGCGGCCATATTGGAAAGGTGAATTGTTGTCATTTATGATAAGGGAAATGTATTCTTAATACTTATATTGAACACAAATGTAAAGAGAAGTGGATCACCAGACCTATTTCAATATTAAATGTGATACTCTTGTTATTCTGAAAAAACATAGTTTTCTTCCATTCCATTATGGCCACTGAAATAACATACATGGCTACGAAAAGAGGACTAAGCGAGGCAGCACTAAGCATCTTACGCGCGATTACAGTGGTAAACACAAATGTGATACTTTCCTTCCAAGATGTTAACGGTTTACACACAATACAAATTGTTTACAAGCCTTTTTTCGTAACATAATTAAATAAAAGAAGACAGCACATTTCCCACTGCATTAGGGTGAACGGATTCTCAAGAACAAAAAAACGGGATAGGCAGACGCCATTACACAAGCGCATTGTCCCCGAGGCTGTATATAACATAAGCGGCCGCCACTGCTGAAGCGTGGGGTGCCGGGCTGCTTTAACAAAAAACATGAATATTCAAAGCCAAGGGGTGGAAGCCACGCTAAAGCGCTGCTTTAAAGAGGCAGTGCTGTGTCCGGCTGGATGTAAAAGAAGCGCTACTATTGCTTTGGCTCACACAGCATGTGCCTGCTTCTGCAAGACATTAATTAAGGAAATATTTCTCCCAAACTGCTAATGAAAGTTAGAGATTAAGGACACATGTAAGAGGGGTTGTCCTCATGGGAGATAACAACAGGAGCGAGGGAGGTACTAATGAGGGACTACTAAGCCTATTGACAAATCAAAAGCCATCATTTACAAAGGACAGGAAAAGGAGCCAATTGTAAAGATAGGCGGAACATGGGCGGAGCTTAATGCCCACATCCTGAATACAGCATGTCTCGAAGAGACAGCACAAGTGCTGCCTAGGCGAGACCTAAAAAAGCAAATGTCCCAGTACAATGAAGCAAAGGTTTTCACGGACAGTCCGCCACAGCCCGTCCTCCTCCGCTCACCTACAATTCAAGGTGGGCGGAGCCAGTGTAAGTGTGCACACAAAATCCCTCGGCGGCAGCAAAACCACAGGACTCCCTGCTGGCGAGATCCCCTCCCGCCCCCCCAAGAGACACAGGATCTCTCTGCGGCAGCAGGACCGCGGCCCACCCTGCTGACAAGATCCCCTCCCGCTCACCCAGAGACATGCGATCCGTCTGTGACAGCAGGACTGCGGCCCACCCTGCTGATGAGATCCCCTCAAGCCCACCCAGAGACATGCGATCCGTCTGTGGCAGCAGGACTGCGGCCCACCCTGCTGATGAGATCCCCTCAAGCCCACCCAGAGACATGCGATCCCTCTGTGGCAGCAGGACCGCGGCCCACCCTGCTGACGAGATCCCCTCCCACCCAGAGACACAGGACCCCTTCAAGGCAGCAGGACCGCAGCCCACCCTGCTGACGAGATCCCCTCCCACCCAGAGACATGCGATCCCTCTGTGGCAGCAGGACCGCGGCCCACCCTGCTGACAAGATCCCCTCCCGCTCACCCAGAGACATGCGATCCGTCTGTGGCAGCAGGACCGTGGCCCACCCTGCTGACGAGATCCCATCCACCCACCCAGAGATACACCAAGCCCTGGATATATAGATCGAGAAGAACCCTCCCCACAGAGACTTATAAAATGTAGAAAATGGGGAATACCGACCGGGGTGACCCATGACCCGCCCTAATATTCTGCTGAAAAGAGGGGCGAGGATTCATCTGTGCCTAGTCTGGGGGAGTCGAGGGGAGAGAGTGCCGCAGAGCAATAAATACATCAGAAGGGGCGCTGGGATAAATGTAAACCCTATGACGAAGGGTAGAAATTCAGTGATGTGATTGAAACATTTAAATAGTGCAAGGGTCGAAGGCGGGTGCGCTCTCTAGGGCCAGGGGTCCCCAAGAAAGTCCTGCCAGCAACAGAGAGCTCCTTCTTGACAGAAAGGGTCACAGCGATTGGCTATAAAATCTTCCGAAGATGGACACAGGTCTGAGGCTGGTGGAAAGCAAAGAGAGTTCTAGGCACTGGGTGAAAAGCCACAGAAAGCAACATTCTAGGCACTAGGTGAGAAGCCACAGAAAGCAACATTCAAGGCGCTAGGTGAGAAGCCACAGAAAGCAACATTCTAGGCGCTAGGTGAGAAGCCACAGAAAACAAAATTCTAGGCGCTAGGTGAGACGCCACAGAAAGCAACATTCTAGGCGCTAGGTGAGACGCCACAGAAAGCAACATTCTAGGCGCTAGGTGAGAAGCCACAGAAAACAACATTCTAGGCGCTAGGTGAGACGCCACAGAAAGCAACATTCTAGGCACTAGGGGAGATGCCACAGAAAACAACATTCTAGGCGCTAGGTGAGACGCCACAGAAAGCAACATTCTAGGCGCTAGGTGAGAAGCCACAGAAAGCAACATTCTAGGCGCTAGGTGAGAAGCCCTAGAAAGCAAGATTCTAGGCGCTGGGTGAGACGCCACAGAAAGCAAGATTCTAGGCGCTGGGTGAGACGCCACAGAAAGCAAGATTCTAGGCGCTGGGTGAGACGCCACAGAAAGCGAGCATTGGGCGGACTCGGTGCCATGAACATCTTAGCATCTCCGGGACTTCGTAAAATCCACCCAGTGCTGCCGCTTACAGGTGAAATTCACAAGCTGCCGGAGAGCCTGACAACACCCCAGCCCTACCGGCTTTACTTGGTAGCTGAGTCCAGCACGCTGCAAGCCCCGCTCCGAGTCACAAATTAGACAGCTCCGAAGAGAAGGGGTGATGGCCGGGACAGCCTGTGACCCCTGAAGGCGGATTAACCTCCAGTGGACCCTCATTAGAAGGCACTTGCTTGGATGCGGACAGACGTCAGGTGTGACCCTCGGCTCACAAAATCTCTTTATTAAAAGACGCATGAAGCACGCTCCCCTCCACCCGAGGCTTTGAAGTCAGATCAGTACCCGAGTAAGAGGGATTTGAGGGGACAATGGGCAGTCCTCCCCACCCCCACCTCTGACTCTGGGGCTAGGAGCCCCTCCCGCACCCACTGCCACCTCATTAATTAAGATTTACACATGAAAGTTACAGGACACTGACATTTTCACCAGCCGGGCCCGGGATTAAAAACGCTTGAATCTCACCCTTTTGGGATCTGCCAATACTTTATAATGTCACTCAAATATGAAAATGATCATTAAATCCCTATTTTAGCGGCCAAACAAACGCCAAAGGCTTGACAATTAATCACGAGCGCCTTTTTTATATCCCAAATACACGAGCAGAGCCTTTAATGTAACACTGATATTAAAAATCCAGATTACTGAAGTGTGTGCTAGTGACGCCCCCCCCCCCCCATCTCCCCCCGCCGTAAATACAACAGTCAAACAATTCATGGCTGGTTCATTCGGTGCGCTTTGAGCTAATGCGCGTATCACTAGCGCCTGGTTAATTCAGAGGTGGCGTCAGTGAGTGTTGCTCGTTTTAGATTAAACATTGGGAGGTGGTTCCTCAGCGGCCGCCACGTGTAGGGTCCTCTCAGCCAGGGGTATGTATGTATATATGCGTTTATGGGGATGTATATAGGGATAATCTAGCTGCAAGACAGGAGCCTATTGAGTCAGGGAGCTGCTGGTACCCGGGGGCTGGAGGCAGAGAGTGCGTGATAAAGGGACAGAGGCTCAAAACAGGGCAATAGGTACATGTTCTGTGAAAGGCAAAAGGGATGGGGCAGAGTCAGTCGAAGACCAGGCTCCCACTGACATGTTGCTTAGGGTTCACATAACCGCAATGACGTTTTAACCTTCACAAAAAGCCAACAAAAAAGTCAAACTTTATGAAGCTTGTGACGTTTTACGCCTTGCCACGTCCACAAGAATGAGAGTTTATACCCCACGGTTTCTTGTCAAACTCTCACAGACCGGGTCTCAACAGCTGCCATTCTGCACAGACAACGTATTGTTTTTGTAATGTAAAAGGCCTTTCTAAAGCCTCTGTGACTCCAAGGAGTGTCCAGGTGCTCTGCGCCGCCAGTGGGATGTAACCAAGAGAAGTAACATTAATCTTCCTTAAAACCCCATGTTGTCAGTTTCCAGGGGTCTCTTAAACAGGACTCCGCAGGCGCGCCCCCAATATGACGTGGTCTTCATCAGGGGCGGGCAATGCCCACAAATAACCTACATTAAATAAATACACAATAAAAACGGAGCCCTCCCCGATTTAACCAAGAGGAGGGCCCCACACCCTGTACTCCCCTCTGCCATCGTGAACTGGTTTTCAAACTTCGAAAACTCTCCCCGAGAGGCTCCTTCGGGGTCGTTTTTTGGCCAATCGACCTTAGTTTAACCAAGAACAGAAGCAGAGGCGGAGCAGCGCATTCACTTTCGAGGCCACCATTTTGTACCTACATTATTATGCAAATGAGGCCTCGCCACCTGCAGACTAACACTTGACATCATTGTCAGATGTTGCATGAATTAGGACTTTCACTAATCATAGCGCCCAGTAATTGACAGAGATTTTCTTAGCGCTAATCCTTCATTACATCTTTTCCCAGGCATGACTTGGGGCGCAGTTGTCAGTGACGCCCCCACAATGCCCTGGCTCTTAATAGTTGGTATCTTTTTAATTCCAGACTGTGCACACTTAAAGCCGTGTGCCTCGCAGCGCCTCGCGGCGCACTTCAAAGGCGCTCTCAGGTAGGATGAAAGCGGGCGCTTCCCTGCCGAGGGATTAGCTCCCAGTCGGCCGCCTTGAACTGGCCACTCACGTGAGCCCCGGCGCCCAGGGGGGACCAGCCAGGCGTGAAGCCGGGAGCCGCACTGGCAGCTGGCCTGGAGGAAACTGCAGGCCACATTCTTGAGCGAGCTCTTAGCATAGGCGAGAGGGTGACCTCTGACCCTGACCCTGCACGCCAAGAGCTGCCAGAAGAACCCCAAGGTCCATCAAGCGAACAGAGTCGAGGGCACTTGTCTATTGGGCATCTTTTAAAAGAAATGGCTCTGAAAGCTGCGGACATTAAAGGGTGCGTAAACTCAGCCAAGGTGCAAACAGCCATGAGGGCGCGCGGGGTGGCATTAAAGATGTGGGGGGGGGGGGGTATGGCACTTGGAGGCGTTAAAAAGATGTGAGAGGGGATATGGCACTTGTGAGAGGCTGGCCCGGGTGGCATTAAAAAGAGATGTGAGGGGGGATATGGCACTTGTGAGAGCCTGACCCGGGTGGCATTAAAAAGAGATGTGTGTGGGATATGGCACTTGTGAGAGCCTGACCCGGGTGGCATTAAAAAGAGATGTGAGGGGGGATATGGCACTTGTGAGAGCCTGACCCGGGTGGCATTAAAAAGAGATGTGAGGGGGGATATGGCACTTGTGAGAGCCTGACCCGGGTGGCATTAAAAAGAGATGTGAGGGGGGATATGGCACTTGTGAGAACCTGACCCGGGTGGCATTAAAAAGAGATGTGTGTGTGGGGGGGTATGGCACTTGTGAGAGCCTGACCTGGGTGTCATTAAATAGAGATGTGAGAGGGGTATGGCACTTGTGAGAGCCTGACCCGGGAGTCATTAAATAGAGATGTGAGAGGGGTATGACACTTGTGAGAGCCTAACTCGGGTGGCATTAAAGAGATGTGACGGGGATATGGCACTTGTGAGAGCCTGACCCGGGTAGCATTAAAAAGAGATGTGAGGGGGGATATGGCACTTGTGAGAGCCTGACCTGGGTGGCATTAAAAAGAGATGTGTGTGTTGAAGGGGGGGGAGGGTATGGCACTTGTGAGAGCCTGACCCGGGAGTCATTAAATAGAGATGTGAGAGGGGTATGGCACTTGTGAGAGCCTGACTCGGGTGGCATTAAAGTGATGTGAGGGGGGATATGGCACTTGTGAGAGCCGGGCCCAGGTTCATGCTGTTGCAGGGGCGGGCTGGCCTATGAGACTGAGAAATCCCCACAGGCCGGTGTCTCGAACTGCCTGGGATGGTTACGATAGAGTCAGCACTATGTGCCAGGGGAGAGTCAGCACTCTCTGTCACGATAGAGTCAGCACTCTCTGCCACGATAGATTAAGCACTTTGTCATGATAGAGCCAGCATTCTGTGTCAGGATAGAATCAGCACTCTCTGTCATGGTGGAGCCAGCACTCTGTGTCAGGATCAGGATAGAGTTAGCGCTCCATGTCAGTAGAGAGTCAGCACTTTGTGCCAGGAGAGTCAGCACTCTGTGTCAGGATAGAGTCAGCACTCTGTGTCAGGGGAGAGTCAGCACTCTGTCATTATAGAGTCAGCACTCTATGTCAGGATAGAGTCAGCGCTCTGTGTTAGGAGAGTCAGCACTCTGTGTCAGGAGAGTCATTATTCTGTGTCAGGATAGAGTTAGCACTCTTTGTCAGGAGAGTCAGTGCTCTGTGTCAAGAGAGAGTCAGCACTATCTGTCATGATAAGAGTTAGCACTCTGTCATGATAGAGTCAGCACTCTCTGCCAGGGGAGAGTCAGCACTATCTGTCATGATAAGAGTTAGCACTCTGTAATGATAGAGTTAGCACTCTGTGTCAGGATAAAATCAGCACTCTGTGTCAGGAGAGTCAGCGCTCTGCGTCGGGAGAGAGTCAGCACTCTGTCAGGATAGAGTCAGAACTTGGTGTCTCGATAAAGTCAGCACTTTGTGTCAGGATAGTTAGCCCACTGTGTGACAATAGAGTCAGCACTCCATCATGATAGAGTCAGCACTCTGTGTCAAGATAGAGTCAGCACTCCTTCTCAGGATAGAGTCAGCACTTTGTCAGGATAGAGTCACCACTCTTTCAGGATAGAGTCAGCAATCTGTGTCAGGATAGAGTCAGCACTCCATGTCAGGTTAGAGTCAGCATTCTGTGTCAGGATAGAGTCAGCACTCCATGTCAGGTTAGAGTCAGCATTCTGTGTCAGGATAGTTAGCAATGTGTCTGGATATAGTCAGCACTGTGTGCCTGGGGAGAGTCAGCTCTCTCTGTCATGATAGAGTCAGCACTCTGTGTCAAGATAAAGTCAGCACTCTGTGTCAAGATAAAGTCAGCACTCCATGTCTGTAGAGAGTCAGCACTCTGTGTCAGGATAGAGTCAGCACTCTGTGTCACGATAGAGTCAGCACTCTGTCAGGATAGAGTCAGAACTCAGTGTCTCAATAGAGTCAGCAGTTCATGTCAGGATAGAGTCAGCACTCTGTGTCAGGATAGAGTCAGCACTCCATGTCAGTACAGAGTCAGCTCCCTGTGTTAGGGTAGGGCCAGCACTCTGTGTCAGGATAGAGTCAACACTCTGCCAGGATAGAGTCAGCACTCCGTGTCAGGATAGAGTCAGCACTTTGTGTCAGGAGAAAGTCAGCACTCTGTGTCAGGACAGAGTCAGCACTCTGTGTCAGGACAGAGTCAGCACTCTGTGTCAGGACAGAGTCAGCACTCTGTGTCAGGACAGAGTTAGCACTGTGTCAGGATAAAGTCAGCACTCCATGTTACGATAGAGTCAGCAGTCCATGTTACGATAGAGTCAACACTCCGTGTGAGGAGAGTGTCAACACTTAGTGTCAGGAGAGAATAAGCACTTTGAGTCAGGAGAGAGTCAGCGCTCTGTGTCAGGAGAGAGTCAGCACTTTGTCAGGAGAGAGTCAGCACTCTGTGTCATGATAGAGTCAGCACTCTGTGTCAGGAGAGAGTCAGCACTCTGTGTCAGGAGAGAGTCAGCACTGTGTCTGGAGAGAGTCAGCGCTCTGTGTCATGATAGAGTCAGCACTCTGTGTCATGATAGAGTCAGCACACTGTGTCAGGAGAGAGTCAGCGCTCTGTGTCATGATAGAGTCAACACTCTCTGTCATGATAGAGTCAGCACTGTGTCAGGAGAGAGTCAGCGCTCTGTGTCATGATAGAGTCCGCACTCTCTGTCATGATAGAGTCAGCACTGTGTCAGGAGAGAGTCAGCGCTCTGTATCATGATAGAGTCAGCACTCTCTGTCATGATAGAGTCAGCACTGTGTCAGGAAAGAGTCAGCGCTCTGTGTCATGATAGAGTCAGCACTCTCTGTCATGATAGGATCACCACTGTGTCAGGAGAGAGTCAGCGCTCTGTGTCATGATAGAGTCAGCACTCTCTGTCATGATAGAGTCAGCACTGTGTCAGGAGAGAGTCAGCGCTCTGTGTCATGATAGAGTCAGCACTCTCTGGCATGATAGAGTCATCACTGTGTCAGGAGAGAGTCAGCACTCTGTGTCATGATAGAGTCAGCACTCTTTGTCATGATAGAGTCAGCACTCTTTGTCATGATAGAGTCAGCACTGTTTCAGGAGAGAGTCAGCACTCTGTCATGATAGAGTCAGCGCTCAGTATCATGATAGAGTCAGCGCTCTGTGTCATGATAGAGTCAGCGCTCAGTATCATGATAGAGTCAGCGCTCTGTGTCATGATAGAGTCAGCGCTCTGTGTCAGGATAGAGTTAGCACTCTTTGTCAGGAGAGTCAGTGCTCTGTGTCTGGAGAGTCAGTGCTCTGTGTCAAGAGAGAGTCAGCACTATCTGTCATGATAAGAGTTAGCACTCTGTCATGATAGAGTCAGCACTCTCTGCCAGGGGAGAGTCAGCACTATCTGTCATAATAAGAGTTAGCACTCTGTAATGATAGAGTTAGCACTCTGTAATGATAGAGTTAGCACTCTGTAATGATAGAGTCAGCACTCTGTGTCAGGATAAAATCAGCACTCTGTGTCAGGAGAGTCAGTGCTCTGAGTCGGGAGAGAGTCAGCACGCTGTCAGGATAGAGTCAGAACTTGGTGTCTCGATATAGTCAGCACTTTGTGTCAGGATAGTCAGCCCACTGTGTGACAATAGAGTCAGCACTCCATCATGATAGAGTCAGCACTCTGTGTCAAGATAGAGTCAGCACTCCTTCTCAGGATAGAGTCAGCACTCTGTCAGGATAGAGTCAGCACTCTTTCAGGATAGAGTCAGCACTCTTTCAGGATAGAGTCAGCACTCTTTCAGGATAGAGTCAGCACTCTTTCAGGATAGAGTCAGCACTCTGTGTCAGGATAGAGTCAGCACTCCATGTCAGGTTAGAGTCAGCATTCTGTGTCAGGATAGAGTCAGCACTCCATGTCAGGTTAGAGTCAGCATTCTGTGTCAGGATAGTTAGCAATGTGTCTGGATATAGTCAGCACTGTGTGCCTGGGGAGAGTCAGCTCTCTCTGTCATGATAGAGTCAGCACTCTGTGTCAGGAGAGAGTCAGCGCTCTGTGTCATGATAGAGTCAGCACTCTCTGTCATGATAGAGTCAGCACTGTGTCTGGAGAGAGTCAGCGCTCTGTGTCATGATAGAGTCAGCACTCTGTGTCATGATAGAGTCAGCACACTGTCAGGAGAGAGTCTGCGCTCTGTGTCATGATAGAGTCAGCACTCTCTGTCATGATATAGTCAGCACTGTGTCAGGAGAGAGTCATCGCTCTGTGTCATGATAGAGTCAACACTCTCTGTCATGATAGAGTCAGCAGTGTGTCAGGAGCGAGTCAGCACTCTGTGTCATGATATAGTCAGCACTCTGTGTCATGATAGAGTCAGCACTCTGTGTCATGATAGAGTCAGCACTCTGTGTCAGGAGAGAGTCAGCGCTCTGTGTCAGGAGAGAGTCAGCACTCTCTGTCATGATAGAGTCAGCACTGTGTCAGGAGAGAGTCAGCGCTCTGTGTCATGATAGAGTCAGCACTCTCTGTCATGATAGAGTCAGCACTGTGTCAGGAGAGAGTCAGTGCTCTGTGTCATGATAGAGTCAGCACTCTCTGTCATGATAGAGTCAGCACTGTGTCAGGAAAGAGTCAGCGCTCTGTGTCATGATAGAGTCAGCACTCTCTGTCATGATAGGATCACCACTGTGTCAGGAGAGAGTCAGCGCTCTGTGTCATGATAGAGTCAGCACTCTCTGTCATGATAGAGTCAGCACTGTGTCAGGAGAGAGTCAGCGCTCTGTGTCATGATAGAGTCAGCACTCTCTGGCATGATAGAGTCAGCACTGTGTCAGGAGAGAGTCAGCGCTCTGTGTCATGATAGAGTCAGCACTCTGTGTCATGATAGAGTCAGCACTCTGTGTCATGATAGAGTCAGCACTCTTTGTCATGATAGAGTCAGCACTGTGTCAGGAGAGAGTCAGCGCTCTGTGTCATGATAGAGTCAGCACTCTGTCTCATGATAGAGTCAGCACTCTGTGTCAGCAGAGAGTCAGCGCTCTGTGTCATGATAGAGTCAGCACTCTGTGTCATGATAGAGTCAGCACTCTGTGTCAGCAGAGAGTCAGCGCCCTGTGTCATGATAGAGTCAGCACTCTCTGTCATGATAGAGTCAGCACTGTGTCAGGAGAGAGTCAGCGCTCTGTGTCATGATAGAGTCAGCACTCTCTGTCATGATAGAGTCAGCACTGTGTCGTAATAGAGTCAGCGCTCTGTGTCAGGCCCAAGCCCCAAGCTGTGCACCATTACACAAAGGTGTGGGAGGGCCAATGCTTAGCTTGTAAAAGAATTACTGCCAGGGCCTAAAGATGTGCTCAGAAGCCCACAGCCGGCGCTAGTGAAGGTGAAGGTCGGTGCTCCAGATACCAGGGATCCATAGTCTTTATTCCACCCCCTGCCTCTTTCATTCACCACCAGACTTTCCCTGCTTCTTTATCTCTCTCTTGCAGGTTTTTTTCATCCTTGCTCTCTCTCTTTGTCACAGTTTATCCGCCTCCCTCTTTCCTCCTTTTATTTGTTTCTCTCTCTTGCTCTGGGTCGAAGTCTGACGAAAAATAAGTGTTTGCCCCCAAAAATGAGTGCTGCTGGGCCCTGCCTGCACCCATCTGCACAAATTAAGCACTTGGGTGGTCAAACAATGTTCAACACGACAGTGGACCACCAGGACGCTGACGCAAGCAATGGAACGCTTGAGATGTTACTGCAAGGTGCCCCCTCTGTATAGTCAGTAATGTTGAAGGAGTGTGTGAAATGCTGAGTGTGATGTAACTGACTCTATCCAGCCCTGTCCATCTAGGCATGTCAGAGTCGGCACTATAGGGCCAGGGCCCTTTGGGCGGCTATGATACTGAGACTAGGCTTGGTAAGGTGTCATGGCCGCCTCTGGGTTCCTTGTGGTCCAGTTCAGAGAGGACCTGGCCTGGACTGGTCTCATTGGAGCAGAACCAAGACTGATTTGCATATGGCTGGGTCTAGTCTGAGGTGGCCTGGTGGGAAAAAGAACCAGGGCTCGGATGCAGCCCCAAGTCCTTACCAGTGGGTGACATTAATGAACTACTTACTCCGTGCATCCCCGGCATGGCACCGCTTTCTGCAAGGTACTCCTCATCCGGGGCTCAGCCTTTGAGGGTTTATGTGCGTGCCAGATATGGCAGCTGAAAAGCCCTCTCTGGATTCCTATATTGTTCATGGCGAACTTTAGTTACATAGCGCAGAAGGAATGCAGGTAGCGCCAGCCATGGCGGAGGGGGGCGGCTGACAGAACGCATGAGCCTCAATGTCTTAGCCACACATTGTGTTAGCTGGGAGGAATGTTTGCAGGGTTATAATATTACACACAGCTCCTCTCTCAGAACAAACCAAGCATGAGTGGAAATCTCAGGGCTTACGGCTCATTTGGGAAATAATCCGCATAAAGCGCTGCTCTTCGCACACGTAAGAACCACCGCTGGACCCAAGGACCTGCCCCCAGCCCCTCAAGCTCCAAGTTTAACAAGTGGGCCTGAATCCCATCAGGTGATCGTTCAAGACCAGAGTGAAGCCTCATCGACGGATTATTGTTGATACGGTCAGGACTCGCGGCAGGCCTTCCGTCTCAATTAATGTTCATGCACCATGAAATCCCTCTGGCAGGAATGAGTTCCCACCAGTCCAAACCTGAGTGCATTTTATAAAGTTCACCTACTTTGAAGGGAGCCAGTTCTGGCACTTTACGCAGATCGCTTTGCGTTGGTGCGTATCCTTTAGGTTACTGTGCTGCCTAAGTGGTAATACTGTTTGTGTCCACTAGAGGTGTTACTGTGCTGCTCAAGTGGTAATGCTGTTTGCGTCCACTAGAGGTGTTACTGTGCTGCTCAAGTGGTAATGCTGTTTGCGTCCACTAGAGGTGTTACTGTGCTGCCTAAGTGGTAATACTGTTTGTGTGCACTAGAGGTGTTACTGTGCTGCTCAAGTGGTAATGCTGTTTGTGTTCACTAGAGGTGTTACTGTGCTGCTCAAGTGGTAATGCTGTTTGTGTTCACTAGAGGTGTTACTGTGCTGCTCAAGTGGTAATGCTGTTTGCGTCCACTAGAGGTGTTACTGTGCTGCTCAAGTGGTAATGCTGTTTGCGTCCACTAGAGGTGTTACTGTGCTGCTCAAGTGGTAATGCTGTTTGCGTCCACTAGAGGTGTTACTGTGCTGCTCAAGTGGTAATGCTGTTTGCGTCCACTAGAGGTGTTACTGTGCTGCTCAAGTGGTAATGCTGTTTGCGTCCACTAGAGGTTACTGTGCTGCTCAAGTGGTAATGCTGTTTGTGTCCACTAGAGGTGTTACTGTGCTGCTCAAGTGGTAATGCTGTTTGTGTCCACTAGAGGTGTTACTGTGCACCAACACACTCTAATATACTGCCCTCTGGTGACAGGAATCCAAAACACACTGGGAAAGGCCACCCCCCCAAAACCCTAATACTGCGCATGCTCACCGCTTATGGTCTTTTCTGCAGACCTCTTCACCATGGTGCGTTGTACTGAGGGTGGTTTGTGAAAGAGTAGGGGTCAGTCGGCCTGGGTGGTGAACTCCGCTCCGCTCGCGGAGTTTGCGGAGTTTTCTGCACTCCGCGTTACGCGGAGATCGCGGAGCTCCCAAAAACTCCACTTTGCGTTGCGTAGCGTAGTTTATTTCCTCGCTCGCGTTCGTCAACGTCAAGTTGGCGACCGCGAGCGGGGAAAATCAACCTCCCGGCGAGATTTTTCCTCGTTCGTGATCGTCAACATCAAGTTGGCGAGCGCGAGCGTGGAAAATCAACATCCCAGCGAGATTTCTCAATGCGGGGGGTCAGGTTTCTCATTGCGAGTGGTCGCGGATGCAGGCGACTGCTCGCGTTGAGAAACTGCCCGTTTGCGTTGAGAAAGCTGCCGCTCGAGTAAAAATCTACTCGTGCGGCAGAAAAGGAAAGCTTGCGCTGTGCATGGTGCCGTTCGCAATGATTGCACAGTGCGGACAAGCATCCGGCACTGTGCAATCACCGCGAACTGCATTTTTCTATTATACTCCGCCGCTCGCGGAGCTCTGCATAGTGCGACAGAGTTTTTTTTGCACTTCGCGGTGTTCCGCGTAGTGCAACTCCGCGAACTCCGCCCAGGGTTACCTAGGACCACTCAGTGGCGGTGAACATAAGGCCAGCAGAGAATCTGGCCACAGTACTCCCTGGGAAAGAAAGCTTGCAGCCCCACCCACCCCAACACAACTGGGACTTAGGGCGCATATGGTGTCAAGTAGGTACTTTTTGCAGAAAGCATTGAGAGCACACCGTGTGGCAGCCTACAATATCTCCACTATGGACTGAAACATGCAACTGTAGTATTGTTAGACTGTGCATTCAGAAATAAGCTTACTTGACTAAATGTACCTTTCACAGACATAGCTAATACGTCATAGACTCCGATCTTGTTTGAGTTTTTCTTTTTACAGACTGTTTCTCACCAGTGTCAATCATGAGAGCGCGCGTCAGACGTACAACGTAGTGTTTTTTAATTACAGAAGGACGCGAGGAGCAGGACGGAGAACGGCCAGGCAGGGTAGGCGGCAGACAACAGGTAAGTGGATTCTTTTACATTTTTAAAGACTTTGGGAGGGGGGAGGGAGCGGCTAACTCCGTTCCGCCATGGAGGCGGAGTTTTTGCCTACTCTCCGCGTTCGCCACGGAGCGCAAAGTAGGCAAATCTCCGCAAACTCCGCTGGCGGAGCGGAGTTACCCGCCCAGGGTTAGAAAAAGGTAAAGGGAGCCCCAACCACTGGACGTCCATAAAGACGACCTGACTACAGGGCCGGACTGGCCGTAGCGGGCACCAGGCGTTTCCCTGGTGGGCCGCCAGGGTGGGGGCCGGTTTTAGACATCTGGGGAGCCATTTTTGTTACCGGGGGCCGGTTTTGCAACAAAGCTGCAATATCGCCCCCTGCAACAAAAGCGACACAAAGCTTTCCACTACCACCACCACCCCTACCCCGAGCTAGCCGAGCTCTTGGCCAGGGCCTGTTTCGGTTCCCAGTCCGGCCCTGCCTGCCTATGTGTTCCTGGCAATGATTTTGCCACCTATGAGGACACGGGTCACAAAGGGAGTTCCAGGCGTTGCAAGAGGTAACCCTGGCGACCACTAAATGACGTCCATGGATAATAGATTATGGGGCAAATGTGCCACTTCGTTAAATATGCGCAGCCGCAGAAGCACATCATTCCAGGCGCCAAAGACCCTACCATGCAGCCCAACATCGGCCTTTTGCTCCAAGTTTAACATTCACTTGAGACACTGAAGTGACGGAGTAAACACAGGAACTCCTTAGGCCCAGAGTTTGCCCTTAAACGGCCTCTTAAGCGTCCACCGGAGCTTGGCTTCCAACTCAACCCCCCGGTCTCCAGGGGTCTCCCTGGCCCTGATATCCCCTCCTAGACAATACACCAGTGTCTCCACCCCTGCCCTTTCTCCAGAGACAGAACAGCCTTTCTTTTCTCGAACATTCTCACCCGGTCTGCAGAGGTACATTTATTTTGTTTAGTGAGCCCGGCGTGTACGCAGCCTCACGACGTGTTTAACTAACTCCTGGCCGCGGCTGAAGCAATCTGGGCAGAGAGGGAAACAGAACAAACACTTTCATGGCAGAGATGACGGATTCAGAGCAGAGTTCGGGGGGGGGGCACTCTATGTAAATTTACATTTGTGCGGAAACGTGCGGTGTTGTGTGATCTTCGGCAGTGGGGTGATGAATCTTCGCCTCTGAGGCGAAGGATCACGACACGGCGCGGGCATGTTTTGGGCCAGTTAAGGGGGGGGCGCAGACCATCGCCCTCCCCGGAAGTACAACCCCTGCTGGCGCCTTCAGGGTTAAGGCGATGGTGGAACATTGACAGCCGCTGCTTCTTACCAAATTAGGATCTGTTGGGACCGTCCCCATGGCAACCCGGACAGCTCTGACCTTAATGAGGGGGGGCTGCAGGCCCAAGGCAGTGGGGGCGGCGACGTGCTATGCATTCCGTCACAATTGTGCCCATTTATGTTGCAAAAATGAAAACCTTCACAGAAAAGGTCTGTATACATGTTCCTTATTGTCTGGACAACATTTTGCAATGAGGTGAAAATTATCTCACAATGAGCAAAAATCCTTTCCAAGGGCGAAAGCAAACCGAGGAATGTTGCGAATTCCATCTGGTGCATAAATCGTGCAGTTTGCAAAACGTCAGTGGCGCAGAAAAAGCTTCTAAAACAAGCCGAGGATGCATCCCTCCTGCATTCACTAATGTCCCCTAAGTAAAGAGGGCATCCGGGGTGAAGCCCACAGTGCGGGCAAGCACCCTACAATCAGGGGGCGTGTCCCACTGCACAGCAGGGTCGGGGTGATGCTGTCGGTGCAGCCCACGGGGGCCTCAGGCCCAGGTGAGTGCTGTCTGGGGCAGGAGAGGAGGCCAGTCCTGGGAAATGTTCCACCCCAGCCTGCTGCTCCGCCGAGGAGGTGTAGAGAGAGCGAGTCCTGCCCCTCTAGCAGGGAGGGGGGCTGTCCCTCCAAGATGATGTTTACATGAGGCCACACGAATATATTTACAGCAGGTTTTCAAGTATATTGGCTAAAAATCAAGGGTTTTACAGAAAGCTCTGAGGCGAAACCCATGAAATGTGGCAATATTTCAGGTTCTTGCACAGTACACAGGGGTGTTACTACTCCGTAGCAGCTGGTTCTATATGTACCTATAATAACATTATACATGTACCTATATGAAGTTTATGTATGTAGCTATAAGAACATTATACATGTACCTATATGAAGTTTATGTATGTAGCTATAAGAACATTATACATGTACCTATAAGAACTTTATGTATGTAGCTATAACAACATTATACATGTACCTATCAGAACATTATACATGTACCTATATGAACTTTATGTATGTAGCTATAAGAACATTATACATGTACCTATAAGAACTTTATGTATGTAGCCATAAGAACATTATACATGTACCTATAAGAACTCTATGTATGTAGCGATAATAACATTATACATGTACCAATATGAACTTTATGTATGTAGCTATAAGAACATTATACATGTACCTATAAGAACATTATATATGTACCTATAAGAACTTTATACATGTACCTATAAGAACTTTATGTGTGAATCTATAAGAACATTATACATGTAC
The DNA here is from genome assembly GCA_963921515.1 of Calotriton arnoldi. Classification (NCBI taxonomy): domain Eukaryota; kingdom Metazoa; phylum Chordata; class Amphibia; order Caudata; family Salamandridae; genus Calotriton; species Calotriton arnoldi. The sequence goes on from CAWUFW010000456.1 coordinate 1,688,664, forward strand.
ATATTAGAACTTTATGTATGTAGCTATAAGAACATTGTGACTGGGGGTGAGTGTATGAAAAGTTTCAGCGCTCCGTCCATAATCTCCTTGTGTTTGCTTTGTTTGCCCTAAGTTGGCAGGGTATGGCCAGATGTGGGTCCCTTGCTCACTTTGCCACCGGATTCAAGCTGGCCTGGCTGATGAGGGGTGTTACCACGAAACCGGTCCCAGGATGCTTGTCTCCGGTCCAGGGAAGACCTGGCTTGGCAGTTCGGGCTGGACTGTTCCCATGAGGCACAGGGTCAAGACTGATTTGCATATAGCTATGTCTGAACTGGGGTGGCGAAGTGAGCTAAAGAACGATGATGGATTCAACCCAGATCTGTGACTGGGGGAGAGTGTCTGAAAAGTTTCAGCACCCCGTCCATCATCTCCTTGTGTTAGCTAGAAGAACATTATACATGTACCTATAAGAACATTATATATGTACCTATAAGAACTTTATGTATGCAGCTATAAGAACATCATACATGTCCCTATAAGAACATTATATACGTACCTATAAGAACAGTATATATGCACCTATAAGAACATTATGCATGTACCTATAATAACATTATTTATGTACCAATAAGAACATTAGTCAGGTACATAAAAGAACGTTATGTATGTAGCTATAAGAACATTAAATATGTACCTATAAGAGCATTATAGATGTACCTATAAGAACTTTATGTATGTAGCTATAAGAACATTATACATGTACCTATTAGAACATTATATATGTACCTATGAGAACAGTATATATGCACCTATAAGAACATTATGCATGTACCTATAAGAACATTATTTCTGTACTGCTAAGAACATTATACATGTACATACAAGAACGTTATGTATGTAGCTATAAGAACATTATATATGTACCTATAAGAGCATTATAGATCTACCTATGAGAACTTTATGTATGTAGCTATAAGAACATTATACATGTACCTATAAGAACATTATATATGTACTTATAAGTACAGTAAATATGCACCTATAAAAACATTATTTATGTACAGATAAGAACATTATACATGTACATATAAGAACGTTATGTATTGAGCTATCAGAACATTATATATGTACCTATAAGAGCATTATAGATGTACCTATAAGAACCTTATGTATGTAGCTATAAGAACAGTATACATGTACCTATAAGAACTTTATGTATGTAGCGATAAGAACATTATACATGTACCAATACGAACTTTATGTATGTAGCTATAAGAACATTATACATGTACCTATAAGAACATTATATATGTACCTATAAGAACTTTATACATGTACCTATAAGAACTTTATGTGTGTAGCTATTAGAACATTATACATGTACATATAAGAACGTTATGTATGTAGCTATAAGAACATTATATATGTACCTATAAGAGCATTATAGATGTACCTATAAGAACTTTATGTATGTAGCTATAAGAACATCGGGCCCTCAGTCATGACTCGAACTTTCTGTAAGGCTAGACGTAGCTCTGCTGTCTGAGGTTGGACCCTGGAAGGTTTCCATAAGTTCAGAGACAGCTCTGCTGTCCACCTCATGCCTCTTTCTTCCACCACCCTTCACTTCCTGTCTCTTGATCTCAAGAATACCGAGGCTGCCTGGTCTTGATTCCACCTGATGCCTCTTTCATCCACCACCCTTTACTTCCTGTCTCTTTATCTCATTCATGAATACCGAGGCTGCCTGGTCTTGATTCCACCTCATGCCTCTTTCTTCCACCACCCTTTACTTCCTGTCTCTTTATCTCATTCATGAATACCAAGGCTGCCTGGTCTTGATTCCACCTGATGCCTCTTTCATCCACCACCCTTTACTTCCTGTCTCTTTATCTCATTCATGAATACCAAGGCTGCCTGGTCTTGATTCCACCTGATGCCTCTTTCATCCACCACCCTTTACTTCCTGTCTCTTTATCTCATTCATGAATACTGAGGCTGCCTGGTCTTGATTCCACCTGATGCCTCTTTCTTCCACCACCCTTTACTTCCTGTCTCTTTATCTCATTCATGAATACCGAGGCTGCCCGGTCTTGATTCCACCTGATGCCTCTTTCTTCCACCACCCTTTACTTCCTGTCTCTTTATCTCATTCATGAATACTGAGGCTGTCTAGTCTTGATTCCACCTCATGCCTCTTTTACCACTTACACTGCTGGTCTCTATGTAATGAATAATATGGGTGTGTGGCCTTCATTGCAACTCGTGCCCATTACTTCCTTCACCCTACACTTCCTCTTTATTTCTTGAACACTGAGGCTGCCTAGACTTGGTTCCACCTCACGCCTCTTTCTTCCACCACCCTACACTTCCTGTCTATCTATTTCTTGAACACTGAGGCTGCCTAGACTTGGTTCCACCTCACGCCTCTTTCTTCCACCACCCTACACTTCCTGTCTATCTATTTCTTGAACACTGAGGCTGCCTATACTTGGTTCCACCTCACGCCTCTTTCTTCCACCACCCTACACTTCCTGTCTATCTATTTCTTGAACACTGAGGCTGCCTAGACTTGATTCCACTTCATGCCTCTTTCTTGCATCGTCCTACACTCTGTCTCTTTATCTCATGAATACAGAGGTTGCCAAGTCTTGATTCCACCTCGCACCTCATTCTTCCATCACCTTCTACTTCCTGTCTATCTAAATTGTGAATACTGAGGCTTCCTTGTCAGGATTCCACCTCACGCCTCTTTCTTCCTTCGCCCTACACTTACTAACACTTTATCTCATGGATACCAAGTGTGCCTCGTCTAGATCCCACAGCAAGTGTTTTCCTTCCACCACCCTACACTTCCTGTCTATCTATTTCTTGAACACTGAGGCTGCCTAGACTTGGTTCCACCTCACGCCTCTTTCTTCCACCACCCTACACTTCCTGTCTATCTATTTCTTGAACACTGAGGCTGCCTAGACTTGATTCCACTTCATGCCTCTTTCTTGCATCGTCCTACACTCTCTGTCTCTTTATCTCATGAATACAGAGGTTGCCAAGTCTTGATTCCACCTCGCACCTCATTCTTCCATCACCTTCTACTTCCTGTCTATCTAAATTGTGAATACTGAGGCTTCCTTGTCAGGATTCCACCTCACGCCTCTTTCTTCCTTCGCCCTACACTTACTAACACTTTATCTCATGGATACCAAGTGTGCCTCATCTAGATCCCACAGCAAGTGTTTTCCTTCCACCACCCTACACTTCCTGTCTATCTATTTCTTGAACACTGAGGCTGCCTAGACTTGGTTCCACCTCACGCCTCTTTCTTCCACCACCCTACACTTCCTGTGTATCTATTTCTTGAACACTGAGGCTGCCTAGACTTGATTCCACTTCACGCCTCTTTCTTGCATCGTCCTACACTCTCTGTCTCTTTATCTCATGACTACAGAGGTTGCCAAGTCTTGATTCCACCTCGCACCTCTTTCTTCCATCACTTTCTACTTCCTGTCTATCTAAATTGTGAATACTGAGGCTTCCTAGTCTGGATTCCACCTCACGCCTCTTTCTTCCTTCGCCCTACACTTACTAACACTTTATCTCATGGATACCAAGTGTGCCTCGTCTAGATCCCACAGCAAGTGTTTTCCTTCCACCATCCTACGCTTCCTGTCTCTTCATCTCCCTTTTGCAGATTCTTTTTCATCCCTGCGTTCTCCCTTTGTCACTGTTTTCCTTTATTTCTTTTCCAGCTTCTACCTCCTCTCTCGGCGGCTCCCTCTACTGTTCTACCTCCCTTCTCGGCGGCTCCCTCTACTGTTCTACCTCCCTTCCCGGCGGCTCCCTCTACTGTTCTACCTCCCTTCTCGGCGGCTCCCTCTACTGTTCTACCTCCCTTCCCGGCGGCTCCCTCTACTGTTCTACCTCCCTTCTCGGCGGCTCCCTCTACTGTTCTACCTCCCTTCCCGGCGGCTCCCTCTACTGTTCTACCTCCCTTCTCGGCGGCTCCCTCTACTGTTCTACCTCCCTTCTCGGCGGCTCCCTCTACTGTTCTACCTCCCTTCTCGGCGGCTCCCTCTAGTGTTCTACCTCCCTTCTCGGCGACTCCCTCTACTGTTCTACCTCCCTTCTCGGCGGCTCCCTCTACTGTTCTACCTCCCTTCTCGGCGGCTCCCTCTACTGTTCTACCTCCCTTCTCGGCGGCTCCCTCTACTGTTCTACCTCCCTTCTCGGCGGCTCCCTCTACTGTTCTACCTCCCTTCTCGGCGGCTCCCTCTACTGTTCTACCTCCCTTCTCGGCGGCTCCCTCTACTGTTCTACCTCCCTTCTCGGCGGCTCCCTCTACTGTTCTACCTCCCTTCTCGGCGGCTCCCTCTACTGTTCTACCTCCCTTCTCGGCGGCTCCCTCTACTGTTCTACCTCCCTTCTCGGCGGCTCCCTCTACTGTTCTACCTCCCTTCTCGGCGACTCCCTCTTCTGTTCTACCTCCCTTCTCGGCGGCTCCCTCTACTGTTCTACCTCCCTTCTCGGCGGCTCCCTCTACTGTTCTACCTCCCTTCTCGGCGGCTCCCTCTACTGGTCTACCTCCCTTCTCGGCGGCTCCCTCTACTGTTCTACCTCCCTTCTCGGCGGCTCCCTCTACTGTTCTACCTCCCTTCTCGGCGGCTCCCTCTACTGTTCTACCTCCCTTCTCGGCGGCTCCCTCAACTGCTGTGGGTCAAAGTCTGATGATGAGGAATAAGACCATGACTTCAGAAAAAGCATAGCGCCCCCACTGGCCAAAAGAAGCATTACCTCCAGCGAAGCTTCTCCTCCCCAGAGAGCCTCTATCAAATATCTACAATAGAAAAAACAAGCATTTGCAATGCAATTGGTCTCGCCTTTGGGACCTTATATGCATTTAGCTATGCAGCACATTAGCCTGGGTGCTGAAACATCTACTGTTCTTTAACATGGAGGGAAAGTAACCACCAAACTGCATGACACGCCAGGTATGAGAACACATGGAGAGAAATATTGCCTTTCAGCGGCAAATGGTATAGTCCAAGCTCTGTCAGGGCCTTCGGTGGTCATATCACTGAAAATACAAGATTTGAAACAAATATTATTGTCTACGGGTGCTCGTGGAAGACAATTTCTATGGACTGGAATCTAGAGAATGCTAAATTGATTCTGGTATTTTACTGACCTCTGCTGGTCGTTTTCTATCAAGAAAGTTAAATAAAGGCAGTTGCCAGCAAAATAAAAATAAAGAAAGTCCCTCAGCAGAAAGCAATTCTGGTATTTACTGACCTCTACTAGTCGTTTTCTATCAAGACAGTTAAATAGAGGCAGTTGAACAAGCAGAAAGCAATTCTGGTATTTTACTGACCTCTACTGGTCGTTTCTATCAAGACAGTTAAATAGAGGCAGTTGAACAGAAAAAAAAGTCCCTAAGCGGAAGCGGACAAGTCCTAGGGCTGATTTCCAGAGCCCACAAAGTACATACACATATAAGTATATACTAAAGTATATACAAGACAAAAATCCTGACAGCGCTGGAGAGGGAGGTTGGGAACGGAACGAAATTGCACTAATTTTTAATTGTTAGCTGTTTTTTCTGGCTATAGGCCTTTTAGCATTATTGTGTTTACCGTGGCATATTGCACATTGCACGCAGCACTTTTTGAAGGACAGCATTTCCGGTCCGCTGCGGCAATTTGGGCCGTTTGAGCGGAGAAACGCTGTCCCAACGAGGCACATTTACTCACTTCCGGTGAGCCACTGCGGGTCACAGCACTAGTGGTTGGCTTCCGGAAGAGTACTTCTATCCCATGCTACGCCGGACGCGCTGCAGACAAAAATCCTGACAGTGCAGGAGAGGGAGGTTGGGAACTGAACGAAATTGCACTAATTTTTAATTGTTAGCTGTTTTATCTGGCTATAGGCCTTTTAGCATTATTGTGTTTACCTTGGCATATTGCACATTGCACGCAGCACTTTTTGAAGGACAGTGTTTCCGGTCCGCCGCGGCAATTTGGGCGTTTGAGCGGAGAAACGCTGTCCCAACGTGGCACATTTACTCACTTCCGGTGAGCCACTGCGGGACACAGCACTAGTGGTTGGCTTCAGGAAGAGTACTTCTATCACATGCTACGCCGGACGCGCAGCGGACGCGCCGTTGTCGCGCCAAAGGCGCACCTAAGGCAAGCCCGTCTGCGTCCGTCCGCGTCGGGAACACGGCCAGGGCCAGAGATGCTGCCTGTCTTCATTTAGTAATACAATATACCAGCAAAGACCTAATAGAGCTCAACATACAGGCCAGCAACTGTAAAGTCCAGTTTCATACAGACACTATGAAGGGTCCATTAACTTGCTGTACGTATAGAACCACCCTGGGCAATTACAGTAGAAGTCCTGGGAAGGTCCCCGTTGAAAAGCATAAAACCTATAATAAACGATTACACTGCGGTTTAATTAATGCAAGATCAATAACTAAGAATGCCCTACATATCTATGACCTTCTGAATAACATGGACTTAGATTGCCTATTCGTCACAGAAACATGGATGAATGAGTGCTGTAACCCAGACATTGTACAAGCTCTCCCACAAGGATACACACTGGCAAGACATGACAGAATTGCGCAAAGGGGAGGGGGCCTAGCAATAATTTATAAACAGGACTTGAAACTAACAACAATTAACGCCATAGAACTTAAGGAAGCCGAGAGCTTCCCCTTCTGCTTCCAGTTAGACAGCGATACCAAAGGGGATGATGGACGGAGCGTTTGAGCTAATCAAACACTCACCCCCAGTCAACTGATCTGGGTTTAATCCATCATCATTCTTTAGCTTACTCCACCACCCCAGTTCAGACATGGCCATATGCAAATCAGTCTGACCCTGTGCCTCATGGGAACAGTCCAGCCCAAACTGCCAAGCCATGTGTTCCCTGGACCGGAAACAAGCATCCTGGGACCGGTTTCAGGCTATCAGCCTTCATCAGTCAGACTAGCTTGAATCCAGTGGCATACCCTGCCAACTTAGGGCGAACAAAGCGATACCAAAGGGGATGATGGACGGAGCGTTTGAGCTAATCAAACACTCACCCCCAGTCAACTGATCTGGGTTTAATCCATCATCATTCTTTAGCTCACTCCACCACCCCAGTTCAGACATGTTCCCATGAGGCACAGGGTCAGACTGATTTGCATATGGCCATGTCTGAACTGGGGTGGTGGAGTGAGCTAAAGAATGATGATGGATTAAACCCAGATCAGTTGACTGGGGGTGAGTGTTTGATTAGCTCAAGCGCTCCGTCCATCATCCCCTTTGGTATCGTCCAGTTAGACAGCAGCACTACATTTGCTGGAGTATTGCTCTATAGACCCCCGGGCCCTATACTTACATTTTTAGACACGTTAGGGGAAAGCATCAGCTCCCTAGTGATTAGATATTCTAACTTTACCATCCTAGGAGATTTCAATATACACTTAGAAGCACAAAATATCCCGAATACAAGACATTTTTCTGAAATCATCAGTACCATGGGACTAAAACAATTGATAGAGGTCCCCACACATGATGCTGGACATACTTTAGATGGTATTTGCACAAATATGACCAGCTTATCTGCAGAGCACCCTATGACAATTACCTGGTCAGATCATAAATACATTCCATTCAAAATTGATTTTAAGAAGACTCAAGTAGGGAATCCCCTGGGACAATACGGTCCCGCAGGGAGTCGTAAGTGGAATAGTATGCTTAACTATCCCGAGCTTCTAATAATGGCCGAAATGGGCAAACCCACCCTTACGGGCATCCCCTCGATTGATAACGACAGATTCAATGAGTGGATGACATCCCTTGCAGACAGCTTAGCCCCAATTGCTTGCCCCAGGAAAGGCCCGATTAACAAAAAGCTTCTTGGTTTACCCCCCGCTTAAAGGAATTACAAGGACAATGTAGGAAATTGGAAAGAATCTGGAGACGAGGCTATGAATCAGTGGACCTTATTCCCTTCAAAGCAGCCCTCAGACTCTACCACCATCATATAAAATTGGAAAAAATGTCATTCTACTCCAACCAAATTAATCAAGCAGCTGAAAATCCAAAAACAATTTTTAACATCGTGCAATCCTATATTAAATCCAAAATACTAGATCAGGAAATCATACCATCACAAGGTTTATGCGATAAAATTGCTGAATATTTTGAGAATAAAATCACTGACTTGAGGAAAGATTTCACTGAGACCATTCCCTTGGACAATAAGCCTATATCCTTAGGGACTACAGGAGAATTCTCTTGTTTTTAAGAAATCAGCCTTGAACAATCAAGACAAGCCATTCTCGCCTGTAAATCTGGCTCACCCTTTGATCCCTGTCCTCCTAGAGTATTACATGCTCTTGTGGACATTATTAATCCAACCATAAATCAAATAATTAACTCATCATTTGAATCCTCCAGTGTACCAGATAATTGGAAGATTGCGGCGGTAAAACCCCTTCAAAAAAAGAAAGTCGTGGACCCTACCACCCTCTCCAATCTCAGGCCAATCTCACTGTTACCATGGTGAGTAAATTAGTGGAGAAGTTGGCCAATAAGCAACTAAATGATTTTCTGCAGAAGGAAAACATCCTACATCCTAAACAATCTGGGTTCAGACCGGGCCATTCAGCGGAATCAGTGCTGCTTCACACAACGGAAACGCTAAAGCTGCCGTTAGCCCAGGGCAAGGATGCAGTACTGATTCTGTTGGATTTATCGGCCGCATTTGACACGGTCTCCCACGATAATCTGCGAGACAGACTTGCGACCAGTGGTGTTACTAATAAGGCGCTTGCCTGGTTTTCTTCTTTTTTAGAAAACAGAAGAAACATAGTTACCCTCGGCTGCCGTAAGTCTGCAGAAAAACAGCTATTATCGGGGGTGCCACAGGGCTCTTCCTTAAGCCCAACGCTATTTAATCTCTATATGACCCCACTGCTTGTCCTGATACATTCCTTTGATGTTGAAGCCATTACATACGCAGACGACACACAGATCATCCGTACCCTTGACAAAAACTCCACCGCGGCGGAAGGAAAATTCTATCACTGCCTAACGGCAGTCATGAACTGGATGAAACTCAATCATCTGAAATGTAACAGCCAAACAACTGAAATCATGCTGTTCGGGAAAGCCAATCCCTTCACGCCCAGTCAATGGTGGCCTGCAAATTTGGTTCCACCTCCAGACACTGCAGACACAGTACGGAACCTAGGGATTAAGTTTGATCCCACTCTATCTTTCCACAGTCAGGCTCTTTCTGTGGCAGACATGTGCTTTCATACCATAAAAATCCTGAGAAAGTTCCTGGACCTACTTCCTATGAATGCCAGGAAGTCAGTTGCTGGGGCACTGGTTCTATCGCGTTTGGACTACTGCAACAGCCTGTATGCAGGAGTAAATAAGGCTGTTTTAAAAAAGTTACAGGTGGTCCAGAACGCAGCGGCCAGGTTGGTGCTTGGGCTCCCCAGAGGATCCCCTTCAGTGGCAGCTCTCCAACGACTGCATTGGCTACCAATCCACAAAAGGATCCTGTTTAAAGTTTTAACTATCACCTATAAAGCAATAACAGCATCAGGGCCGACATATCTCAGGTCCAGAATACGCCCCTATATCACTCAACGCCTTTTGCGGCATCTTCGGGTAACTTTCTAGCAGTCCCCAGCTACCGTTTGAAAACGAAAGGAGGCAAAACCGTAGCTGTTCTAGGAACTAGAGCCTGGAACACTTTGCCGCTCCAATTGAGATTGGCTCAATCAGAACGTCTCTTCAGGAAACTATTGAAAACATGGATTTTTTCTGCTCCTGACAACATCGTGTTCTCCCTTATATGATACTCGTTATAAATACAACTCTTCATAACTAACCTCTCGACTTCTCCCTGCTATTTTCTCGATTACTTTCTGCTAGTGCCAAGATGCTCCTTGGAGTGAACGTAGAGCTTTATAAATAATTTCATTCATTCATTCAAGAGGTCTCGAATGCTTGACCTAAAAATAGAGGGACCCTTTGCGCCGTGACTTTGGCCCTCTCAGTACATATTGCTACCCCCTTTCATCACTGCATCTCCTAGCTTCAGCGCCTTGAGATCCTCACAGGTGATATGTTGCACTTTATAAATGTTTAATTGATTGAAGACAACCTATGACTTTCACCCTCACTTCACACAAAAACTTTTTGGTATATTAAATCATACACTATTGGCTTTGTCCATGCCTGTTCCATCTTCAGTACTGTGGCAGGGCACTGGACAACCCCATGTGCGCCTGCTCACTGCTTCGTCCTCGGTGCATCTTGGAGAGCAGGCCGGTGAGCTCTGGCACTAAGCTCAAAGACCGCTTCTACCAGATGCCCAAGAGCTGCGCGTGCTCGTTCCGCGCGGCACCGTGGCGGTACTCACGCTAATGGCGTGACTAGACGCCTAATGGAAAGTCTTTACAAACTGGTGTCCTGCGTGAGAAAAGAGTTTATTTATTAATACAGCAGCGTGGTACACTTACGTCTGATGGGCCACGTCACTTTTAAAACCGACCTGCAGGGGGCGTATGGATTTAAAGCCCTTCACGCGGATCCTCGTGGGACGCCCAATCACAGGTGTTCAAAAAGCAGGGACATGTCTTCAATCTGTTGACAGATGCAATCCCTCCAAACAAAGATCATCTCTTGAAGCACTGGCAGCTGTCGTCTAAGGGAATGTGATACCCAGGAGACAGATATTGGCAATTTTGAACTGTGAATCAGGTAGAAGGCCTTGATAAATGTCAAGGCAGGACACCCTCAGATTACAGCGTGGCGTCTCTGCTTACCGGAAGTCCTGCCCTTCCTTGAGGAGTGTAATGAATGTGCCGGAAGCCCTTGGCGTGCTGGACCCGGGGCCCAGCTCCTGCAGTAGGCCGGTCTGGTTCTGTGGCAGGACAGTGATGGTTCCGCAGCAGATTTCAGGCTTGCTCGCTTACTACAAATTTTGTAATTGTACATTTTATTTATATAGCACTTACTACCCCTGACAAGGCATTGAAGCGCTTTGAGGCGAGTACCACGATACTCCGGAACCCAAGATTAGAGTTTATATCATTCAAGGAGCTCGGTTATTCCTGCAAAATGATCCTAAAACGACCCACCAAAGAGGCATTCAAGCATATTCAGTAAGTGTTCTGTAGAGCACAAGCATGGTGCCTCGAGGCCCCCTCTGCGCTGTAAGAGCCACTAGAGTGCGCAGTGGTCGGTCGCATTGCGTCTAGTTGAATGACGGTTGGCGAAAATACATGTGGGTGGACTCTGTGGTCAAGGGGGTGGTCTTCTGGTCCACGGCATTTCTTTCCTCGCTCTATTGTGCATCTTTCGTGTTCGTTCAAGATATTAGTACTTCATCCTAGGTCGAGCTCTTTTCCACTGGAGAATCCTAGAACCTCGTGACACAGCAGAGTCCAGTGTCCAAAACAGGTCAACGCTCCGGCAATTCAGGAACGGACTCAAGACCTGGCGGTTCGAATGAACAGACCACCACGAAGCAGCGAGCAAGCCCAGCGCCTCGAGAACCTCACGGGTGATTTGCCACACTTTACAAATCCTGATTGATTGATTATTAAATTTATTTTCTAGGCTTGGTTCGTCCATCTTTTATCAGAGTATGGAGCGCTTGCACAAGAAGGTGGAGCGGGCGGTGAGGGAGCGCAAGCAATGCCCACAGGAGCCCAGAACAGAGGGGTTCAGTCTCCGTAGAACCTCAGTCAGACTCTCTAGGGTCCAGCACAATCCAGGATTTGCCAAGTGTCCAGGGTCACACAATCCCACCAGGACCCCAGGCTGACACTCACATCCTAGACTAGACCATGTTTCATGCCTGGGCTACAGCTGTCGCTGTCACACAATATTTCAATGTCTGCGTCACATTTACCCACCCTGTAATCCACCCACTGTTTATGTGTATCCCCAACCCCTAGGCCTGTCCTTATGCACCTCTGTGCGAAGAGGCTCCAAATCTTAATAAATACAACCAGAAGACTAGCCAATCAAATGCTGAGCTGTCTCAAGGAGGTGCCCCCTCCCCCTCCGAGGCCTCGTGAGGGGGGCAGGGGGGACCAGGATTACCTATGCTACTCTGCAGGTCTGAAATGCGAAGGACCTTCAGATACCGGTAGTTACCCACCCCACAACCGCCCCAGGAAGCCAATGGGAGTGTTTCAGGTCAGAGGATGGAAACACTGGCTGAGAGCAAGGGGGGGAGGGGGGTCTGCGTGGGTGTGGTGTCCACAGCAGCACTGCTCATGGATATAGCGGTGAATCAGTGAATCATGAAAGGTGAGCTGGGATTCACTTACAGCATAGTGCAGGCCAGGGGAGTAACACAGGGCCCTGCCGAGCGGGGTTGGGTGGGGGCATCCTTCATGTGCTCCCCATCCAGCCTGAGGGGCCCCGCCCACATTCTGCAGGGGGCACCATCATCTTGTGTTACGTCACAGGTGCACACAACCTATGCACTTAATGCACACACACGGACCGCCCACCAGCCGTCGCCGCTGGAGACACCCTGGTCCCCAGCGCCCACATCCAAACACCACACTCTCCCCGAAGGTTGAGGGTTCGAGGATATTGTTATGTTCGGGATGGGGATAGAGCTCGGGTGCGTTTTAGGGTTAGGTTCAGGTCGGGATGGAGCTCAGGTGAGTTTTAGGGTTAGGTTCAGGTCGGGGATGGAGCTCGGGTGAGTTTTAGGGTGAGGTTCAGGTTGGGGATGGAGCTCGGGTGAGTTTTAGGGTTAGGTTCAGGTCGGGGATGGAGCTCGGTTGAGTTTTAGGGTTAAGTTCAGTTCGGGGATGGAGCTCGGGTGAGTTTTAGGGTTAGGTTCAGGTCGGGGATGGAGCGCGGGTGAGTTTTAGGGTTAGGTTCAGGTCGGGGATGGAGCGCGGGTGAGTTTTAGGGTGAGGTTCAGGTCGTGGATGGAGCGCGGGTGAGTTTTAGGGTGAGGTTCAGGTCGGGGATGGAGCTCGGGTGAGTTTTAGGGTGAGGTTCAGGTCGGGGATGGAGCTCGGGTGAGTTTTAGGGTGAGGTTCAGGTCGGGGATGGAGCTCGGGTGAGTTTTAGGGTGAGGTTCAGGTCGGGGATGGAGCTCGGGTGAGTTTTAGGGTTAGGTTCAGGTCGGGGATGGAGCTCGGGTGAGTTTTAGGGTTAGGTTCAGTTTGGGGATTGAGCTGGGGTGAGTTTTAGGGTTAGGTTCAGTTCGGGGATGGAGCTCGGGTGAGTTTTAGGGTTAGGTTCAGTTCGGGGATGGAGCTCGGGTGAGTTTTAGGGTTAGGTTCAGGTCGGGGATGGAGCTCGGTGAGTTTTAGGGTTAGGTTCAGGTCGGGGATGGAGCTCGGGTGAGTTTTAGGGTTAGGTTCAGGTCGGGGATGGATCTCGGTGAGTTTTAGGGTTAGGTTCAGGTCGGGGATGGAGCTCGGGTGAGTTTTAGGGTTAGGTTCAGGTCGGGGATGGAGCTCGGTGAGTTTTAGGGTTAGGTTCAGGTCGGGGATGGAGCGCAGGTGAGTTTTAGGGTGAGGTTCAGGTCGGGAATGGAGCTCGGGTGAGTTTTAGGGTGAGGTTCAGGTCGGGGATGGAGCTCGGGTGAGTTTTAGGGTGAGGTTCAGGTCGGGGATGGAGCTCGGGTGAGTTTTAGGGTTAGGTTCAGGTCGGGGATGGAGCTTGGGTGAGTTTTAGGGTTAGGTTCAGGTCGGGGATGGAGCTCGGGTGAGTTTTAGGGTTAGGTTCAGGTCGGGATGGAGCTGGGGTGAGTTTTAGGGTGAGGTTCAGGTCGGGGATGGAGCTCGGGTGAGTTTTAGGGTGAAGTTCAGGTCGGGGATGGAGCTCGGGTGAGTTTTAGGGTTAGGTTCAGGTCGGTGTTGGAGCGCAGGTGAGTTTTAGGGTTAGGTTCAGGTCGGGGATGGAGCGCGGGTGAGTTTTAGGGTGAGGTTCAGGTCGGGGATGGAGCTCGGGTGAGTTTTAGGGTGAGGTTCAGGTCGGGGATGGAGCTCGGGTGAGTTTTAGGGTGAGGTTCAGGTCGGGGATGGAGCTCGGGTGAGTTTTAGGGTGAGGTTCAGGTCGGGGATGGAGCTCGGGTGAGTTTTAGGGTGAGGTTCAGGTCGGGGATGGAGCTCGGGTGAGTTTTAGGGTGAGGTTCAGGTCGGGGATGGAGCTCGGGTGAGTTTTAGGATTAGGTTCAGTTTGGGGATTGAGCTGGTGTGAGTTTTAGGGTGAGGTTCAGGTCGGGGATGGAGCTCGGGTGAGTTTTAGGGTGAGGTTCAGGTCGGGGATGGAGCTCGGTGAGTTTTAGGGTTAGGTTCAGGTCGGGGATTGAGCTGGGGTGAGTTTTAGGGTGAGGTTCAGGTCGGGGATGGTGCTCGGGTGAGCTTTAGGGTTAGGTTCAGGTCGGGGATGGAGCTCGGGTGAGTTTTAGGGTTAGGTTCAGGTCGGGGATGGAGCTCGGGTGAGTTTTAGGGTTAGGTTCAGGTCGGGGATGGAGCTCGGGTGAGTTTTAGGGTTAGGTTCAGGTCGGGGATGGAGCTGGGGTGAGTTTTAGGGTTAGGTTCAGGTCGGGGATGGAGCTCGGGTGAGTTTTAGGGTTAGGTTCAGGTCGGGGATGGAGCTCGGGTGAGTTTTAGGGTTAGGTTCAGGTCGGGGATGGAGCGCGGGTGAGTTTTAGGGTGAGGTTCAGGTCGGGGATGGAGCTCGGGTGAGTTTTAGGGTTAGGTTCAGGTCGGGATGGAGCTGGGGTGAGTTTTAGGGTGAGGTTCAGGTCGGGGATGGAGCTGGGGTGAGTTTTAGGGTGAGGTTCAGGTCGGGGATGGAGCTCGGGTGAGTTTTAGGGTTAGGTTCAGGTCGAGGTCAGCGATGGTTATGTTTAGCCCCATGACAAGGTTACATGTAAATATTTAGCGGGAACGTTAGAAATTAGTCCACCACTGGTTGGCTACATTTCTATTTTTACTTTTAATGTTTATTGGATTTACATTGTCAGAATTATAGTACAAAACATTGTCATCGTGTTTTAAGCATTTAAAATATACTATTTATTTTCAATATAATTGTTTTTAAGAAGTGATGGTTAGGTATTATGACAAAGTCAAACCTGTTTTGTTAGGATTGTTCATGGCTTTTTTAAACTATTCACTCAAGGGCAATAAGCAAGCTTTGACCCTTAGTATGACTCGAGGCATCATGTTTCTCATCAGCTCTAATGCTCTTTAATCTGGGTTCGTTCTGCTGGCTCAGCCTTTTGCTGTCTATGAAATGGACTCCAGATATGTTCATGGCTTGAGAAATGCTGAGTCAGCGCCAATACAAAGATCAAACACTTTGAAGTCCACTTCAAAGAAGTTCTGCAACCGAAGAAGTCCTCAGTGTCTCCTTCTTAAAACTGATATATCGCACAAGACTGAGGGAACATTCATTCCGCCACCGACCCAAGGCCTGCATTCCATGTAGCCATGTAGACCTCTATGCAAAGCCGCGACCTAGGTCTGCATTCAATGACGCGACCTAGCCTGCATTTAATGCTGCAACACTCACCTGCATTAACTGCTGAGACCTGGGCCTGCATTCAATGCCGCGACCCAGGCCTGCGTTCAATGCCACGACCTGGGCCATCATTAAATGCCGTAACCCGGGCCTGCATTCAATGCCATAACCCGGGCCTGCATTCAATACCGTAACCCGGGCCTGCATTCAAAGCCGTAACCCGGGCCTGCATTCAAAGCCGTAACCCAGGCCTGAATTCAATGATGCGACCCTGGGCTGAATTCAATGCTGCAACACAGGGCTGAATTCAATGTCGCGACCCATGCCTGCATACAAAGTTTCGGCACAGGGCTGCATTCAATGCTGCGACCCAGACCTGCATTCATTACCGCAACCCATGCCTGAATTTAATGCCACGACACAGGCCTGCATTCAGTGCAGTGACCCAGGTGTGCATTCAATGCTATGACACACAACTGCATTCAATGTTGCAACCCATGCCTTCATTCAATGACGTGACCCAGGACTGCATTCAATGCTGCGACACAGTCCTGCATTCAATACCACAGCACAGGCCTGCATTCAGTGCCACGACCCATGCCTGCATTCAGTGCAGCCACCCATGCTTGCATTCAATACCGCGACCCAGTGTATGCATCAGAAACTACTAACCATGATCTGCAGAGTATTGCATCAGGCATCATAAGGGAAGACAGCATCAAACATACGCACCTCCCAAGGCTGCATCAGACGCCACTACACAAGTTCTGCATCCTTTGCAGCCATGCAGACTATGCACTGCCGCAATCCTGGCCTGCATTCAATGCTGCGACACTGGACTGAATTCAATGCAGCAACACAGGCCTGCATTCAATGCCGCAACCCAGGCCTGCATTCAATGCCGCAACCCAGGCCTGCATTCAATGCTGCGACACCGGCCTGCATTCAATGCCGTGACACTAGCCTGCATTCAATGCTGCGACACAGGCCTGCATCCAATGCCGTGACACAGGCCTGCATTCAATGCTGCAACACTGGCCTGCATCCAATGCCATGACACAGGCCTGCATTCAATGCCGCAACCCAGGCCTGCATTCAATGCCGCAACCCAGGCCTGCATTCAATGCCGCAACACAGGCCTGCATTCAATGCCGCAACACAGGCCTGCATTCAATGCCGCAACACAGGCCTGCATTCAATGCCGCAACACAGGCCTGCATTCAATGCTGCGACACTGGCCTGCATTCAATGCCGTGACACTGGCCTGCATTCAATGCTGCGACACAGGCCTACAATCAATGCTGCGACACCGGCCTGCATCCAATGCCGTGACACAGGCCTGCATTCAATGCTGCGACACAGGCCTGCAATCAATGCTGCGACACCTGCCTGCATTCAATGCTGCGACACAGGCCTGCATTCAATGCCGTGACCCAGGCCTGCATTCAATGCTGCGACACCGGCCTGCATCCAATGCCGTGACCCAGGCCTGCATTCAATGCTGCGACACCGGCCTGCATCCAATGCCGTGACACAGGCCTGCATTCAATGCTGCGACACAGGCCTACAATCAATGCTGCGACACCGGCCTGCATCCAATGCCGTGACACAGGCCTGCATTCAATGCTGCGACACAGGCCTGCAATCAATGCTGCGACACCTGCCTGCATTCAATGCTGCGACACAGGCCTGCAATCAATGCTGCGACACAGGCCTGCAATCAATGCTGCGACCCAGGTCTGCATTCAATGCTGTGACCCAGGCCTGCATTCAATGCTGCGACACCGGCCTGCATCCAATGCCGTGACACAGGCCTGCATTCAATGCTGCGACACAGCCCTGCATTCAATGCTGCGACACAGGCCTGCAATCAATGCTGCGACCCAGGCCTGCATTCAATGCCGTGACCCAGGCCTGCATTCAATGCTGCGACACCGGCCTGCATCCAATGCCGTGACACCAGCCTGCATTCAATGCTGTGACACAGGCCTGCAATCAATGCTGCAACACCTGCCTGCATCCAATGCCGTGACACAGGCCTGCAATCAATGCTGCGTCACCGGCCTGCAATCAATGCTGCGTCACCGGCCTGCATCCAATGCCGTGACACAGGCCTGCATTCAATGCTGCGACACAGGCCTGCATCCAATGCCATGACCCAGGCCTGCATTCAATGCTGCGACACAGGCCTGCAATCAATGCTGTGACCCATGCCTGCAATCAATGCTGTGACCCATGCCTGCATTCAATGCTGTGACAAAGGCCTGCAATCAATGCTGCAACCCATGCCTGCATTCAATACCGCGACCCAGTGTATGCATCAGAAACTACTAACCATGATCTGCAGAGTATTGCATCAGGCATCATAACGAAAGACAGCAAAACAAAATGCTCACCACCCAAGGCTGCATCAGACGCCACTACACAAGTTCTGCATTCTTTGCAGCCATGCAGACTCTATGCACTGCCGCAATCCTGGCCTGCATCCAATGCCATGACACAGGCCTGCATTCAATGCCGCAACCCAGGCCTGCATTCAATGCCGCAACCCAGGCCTGCATTCAATGCCGCAACCCAGGCCTGCATTCAATGCTGCGACACCGGCCTGCATCCAATGCCGTGACACAGGCCTGCATTCAATGCTGCGATACAGGCCTGCAATCAATGCTGCGACACCGGCCTGCAATCAATGCTGCGACACCGGCCTGCAATCAATGCTGCGACACAGGCCTGCATTCAATGCTGCGACACAGGCCTGCAATCAATGCTGCGACACAGGCCTGCATTCAATGCTGCGACACCGGCCTGCATTCAATGCTGCGACACAGGCCTGCATTCAATGCTGCGACACAGGCCTGCAATCAATGCTGCGACACAGGCCTGCATTCAATGCTGCGACACCGGCCTGCATTCAATGCTGCGACACAGGCCTGCATTCAATGCTGCGACACAGGCCTGCATTCAATGCTGCGACACAGGCCTGCATTCAATGCTGCGATACAGGCCTGCAATCAATGCTGCGACACCGGCCTGCATCCAATGCTGTGACACAGCCCTGCAATCAATGCTGTGACACAGGCCTGCATTCAATGCTGTGACACAGGCCTGCAATCAATGCTACGACACCGGCCTGCATCCAATGCCGTGACACAGGCCTGCATTCAGTGCAGTGACCCAGGTGTGCATTCAATGCTATGACACACAACTGCATTCAATGTTGCAACCCATGCCTTCATTCAATGACGTGACCCAGGACTGCATTCAATGCTGCGACACAGTCCTGCATTCAATACCACAGCACAGGCCTGCATTCAGTGCCACGACCCATGCCTGCATTCAGTGCAGCCACCCATGCTTGCATTCAATACCGCGACCCAGTGTATGCATCAGAAACTACTAACCATGATCTGCAGAGTATTGCATCAGGCATCATAAGGGAAGACAGCATCAAACATACGCACCTCCCAAGGCTGCATCAGACGCCACTACACAAGTTCTGCATCCTTTGCAGCCATGCAGACTATGCACTGCCGCAATCCTGGCCTGCATTCAATGCTGCGACACTGGACTGAATTCAATGCAGCAACACAGGCCTGCATTCAATGCCGCAACCCAGGCCTGCATTCAATGCCGCAACCCAGGCCTGCATTCAATGCTGCGACACCGGCCTGCATTCAATGCCGTGACACTAGCCTGCATTCAATGCTGCGACACAGGCCTGCATCCAATGCCGTGACACAGGCCTGCATTCAATGCTGCAACACTGGCCTGCATCCAATGCCATGACACAGGCCTGCATTCAATGCCGCAACCCAGGCCTGCATTCAATGCCGCAACCCAGGCCTGCATTCAATGCCGCAACACAGGCCTGCATTCAATGCCGCAACACAGGCCTGCATTCAATGCTGCGACACTGGCCTGCATTCAATGCCGTGACACTGGCCTGCATTCAATGCTGCGACACAGGCCTACAATCAATGCTGCGACACCGGCCTGCATCCAATGCCGTGACACAGGCCTGCATTCAATGCTGCGACACAGGCCTGCAATCAATGCTGCGACACCTGCCTGCATTCAATGCTGCGACACAGGCCTGCATTCAATGCCGTGACCCAGGCCTGCATTCAATGCTGCGACACCGGCCTGCATCCAATGCCGTGACCCAGGCCTGCATTCAATGCTGCGACACCGGCCTGCATCCAATGCCGTGACACAGGCCTGCATTCAATGCTGCGACACAGGCCTACAATCAATGCTGCGACACCGGCCTGCATCCAATGCCGTGACACAGGCCTGCATTCAATGCTGCGACACAGGCCTGCAATCAATGCTGCGACACCTGCCTGCATTCAATGCTGCGACACAGGCCTGCAATCAATGCTGCGACACAGGCCTGCAATCAATGCTGCGACCCAGGTCTGCATTCAATGCTGTGACCCAGGCCTGCATTCAATGCTGCGACACCGGCCTGCATCCAATGCCGTGACACAGGCCTGCATTCAATGCTGCGACACAGCCCTGCAATCAATGCTGCGACACCGGCCTGCATCCAATGCCGTGACACAGGCCTGCATTCAATGCTGCGACACAGGCCTGCAATCAATGCTGCGACCCAGGCCTGCATTCAATGCCGTGACCCAGGCCTGCATTCAATGCTGCGACACCGGCCTGCATCCAATGCCGTGACACCAGCCTGCATTCAATGCTGTGACACAGGCCTGCAATCAATGCTGCTACACCTGCCTGCATCCAATGCCGTGACACAGGCCTGCAATCAATGCTGCGTCACCGGCCTGCAATCAATGCTGCGTCACCGGCCTGCATCCAATGCCGTGACACAGGCCTGCATTCAATGCTGCGACACAGGCCTGCATCCAATGCCATGACCCAGGCCTGCATTCAATGCTGCGACACAGGCCTGCAATCAATGCTGTGACCCATGCCTGCAATCAATGCTGTGACCCATGCCTGCATTCAATGCTGTGACAAAGGCCTGCAATCAATGCTGCAACCCATGCCTGCATTCAATACCGCGACCCAGTGTATGCATCAGAAACTACTAACCATGATCTGCAGAGTATTGCATCAGGCATCATAACGAAAGACAGCAAAACAAAATGCTCACCACCCAAGGCTGCATCAGACGCCACTACACAAGTTCTGCATTCTTTGCAGCCATGCAGACTCTATGCACTGCCGCAATCCTGGCCTGCATCCAATGCCATGACACAGGCCTGCATTCAATGCCGCAACCCAGGCCTGCATTCAATGCCGCAACCCAGGCCTGCATTCAATGCCGCAACCCAGGCCTGCATTCAATGCTGCGACACCGGCCTGCATCCAATGCCGTGACACAGGCCTGCATTCAATGCTGCGATACAGGCCTGCAATCAATGCTGCGACACCGGCCTGCAATCAATGCTGCGACACCGGCCTGCAATCAATGCTGCGACACAGGCCTGCATTCAATGCTGCGACACAGGCCTGCAATCAATGCTGCGACACAGGCCTGCATTCAATGCTGCGACACCGGCCTGCATTCAATGCTGCGACACAGGCCTACATTCAATGCTGCGACACAGGCCTGCAATCAATGCTGCGACACAGGCCTGCATTCAATGCTGCGACACCGGCCTGCATTCAATGCTGCGACACAGGCCTGCATTCAATGCTGCGACACAGGCCTGCATTCAATGCTGCGACACAGGCCTGCATTCAACGCTGCGATACAGGCCTGCAATCAATGCTGCGACACCGGCCTGCATCCAATGCTGTGACACAGCCCTGCAATCAATGCTGTGACACAGGCCTGCATTCAATGCTGTGACACAGGCCTGCAATCAATGCTACGACACCGGCCTGCATCCAATGCCGTGACACAGGCATGCATTCAATGCTGCGACCCAGGCCTGCATTCAAGGCTGCGACACAGGCCTGCAATCAATGCTGCGACACCGGCCTGCATTCAATGCTGCGACACAGGCTTGCAGTCAATGCTGCGACACTGGACTGCATCCAAAGCCATGACACAGGCCTGCATTCAATGCTGCGACACAGGCCTGCAATCAATGCTGCAACACCGGCCTGCATCCAATGCCGTGACACAGGCCTGCATTCAATGGTGCGACACTGGCCTGCATCCAATGCCATGACACAGGCCTGCATTCAATGCTGCGATACAGGCCTGCAATCAATGCTGCAACACCGGCCTGCATCCAATGCCGTGACCCAGGCCTGCAATCAATGCTGTGACACAGGCCTGCATTCAATGCTGTGACCCAGGCCTGCATTCAATGCTGCGACACAGGCCTGCAATCAATGCTGCGACACCTGCCTGCATTCAATGCTGCGACACAGGCCTGCAATCAATGCTGCGACACCGGCCTGCAATCAATGCTGCGACACCGGCCTGCATCCAATGCCATGACACCGGCCTGCAATCAATGCTGCGACACAGGCCTGCATCCAATGCTGCGACACAGGCCTGCATCCAATGCTGCGACACCGGCCTGCAATCAATGCTGCGACACCGGCCTGCATCCAATGCCATGACACCGGCCTGCAATCAATGCTGCGACACTGGCCTGCAATCAATGCTGCGACACTGGCCTGCATTCAATGCTGCGACACAGGCCTGCATTCAATGCTGCGACCCAGGCCTGCATTCAATGCTGCGACCCAGGCCTGCATTCAATGCCATGACACCGGCCTGCATTCAATGCTGCGACACAGGCCTGCATTCAATGCTGCGACACAGGCCTGCAATCAGTGCTGCGACACAGGCCTGCAATCAATGCTGTGACACAGGCCTGCATCCAATGCCGTGACCCAGGCCTGCAATCAATGCTGTGACCTAGGCCTGCATTCAATGCTGTGACACTGGCCTGCATCCAATGCCGTGACCCATGCCTGCATTCAATGCTGCAACACCGGCCTGCAATCAATGCTGCGACACAGGCCTGCAATCAATGCTGCGACACCGGCCTGCAATCAATGCTGCGACACAGGCCTGCATTCAATGCCATGACACAGGCCTGCATTCAATGCTGCGACACAGGCCTGCAATCAATGCTGCGACACAGGCCTGCAATCAATGCTGCGACACAGGCCTGCAATCAATGCTACGACACAGGCCTGCATTCAATGCTGCGACCCAGGTCTGCATTCAATGCCGTGACACAGGCTTGCATCCAATGCTGCGACCCAGGCCTGCATTCAATGCCGTGACCCAGGCCGGCATTCAATGCCGTGACACAGGCCTGCAATCAATGCTACGACACAGGCCTGCATTCAATGCTGCGACACCGGCTTGCATCCAATGCTGCGACCCAGGCCTGCATTCAATGCCGTGACACAGGCTTGCATTCAATGCTGCGACCCAGGCCTGTATTCAATGCTGTGACCCAGGCCTGCATTCAATGCTGTGACCCAGACCTGCATTCAATGCTGCGACCCAGGCCTGCATTCAATGCTGCGACACAGGCCTGCATTCAATGCTGTGACCCAGGCCTGCATTTAATGCTGTGACCCAGGCCTGCATTCAATGCCGTGACACAGGCCTGCATTTAATGCTGCGACACAGGCCTGCATCAATGCTGTGACCCATGCCTGCATTCAATGCTGTGACAAAGGCCTGCAATCAATGCTGCAACCCAGGCCTGCATTCAATGCTGCGACACAGGCCTGCGTTCAATGCCGCAAGCCAGGTCTGCCATCAGTGCTGCAACACAGGCCTGCATTAAATGCCGCGATCCACCGAACGCATCAGGAGCTTACCAAGAACTGCATCAGACACCATGCCCCAAGACAGCAACAGACATCACTACCCATGACTGCACCATATACCACTACCTGAGACCTGCATCAGACACCACTACTCAAGCTTACTTCAGAACCACCACCGCAGTGCTGCACTGAATCACACTACCCGAGAACAGACACCAATACCCAAGACCAGACCTGCATTAGACACCATACTGAAGTCTGTATCCAGGGCAATCACTCAAGACTGATGCTGCCATCTCATACAGTGGTACATAGTGATGTGTGATGCTGCCATCTCATACAGTGGTACCTAATGTAGCGTGATGACGCCGTCTCATACAGTGGTACTTTAGGAAGTGTGATGCTGCCATCTCATACAGTCCTACCTAGTGACGTGTGATGCTGCCATCTCACATAATGGTACCTAGTGACGCATGATGCTTCCATCTCATACAGTGGTACCTAGTGACGTGTGATGGTGCCATCTCATACAGTGGTACCTAGTGACGTGTGATGATGCCATCTCATACAGTGGTACCTAGTGACGTGTGATGGTGCCATCTCATATAATGGTACCTAGTGACGCGTGATGCTTCCATCTCATACAGTGGTACCTAGTGACGTGTGATGCTGCCATCTCATACAGTGGTACCTAGTGACGTGTGATGCTGCCATCTCATACAGTGGTACCCAATATAGTGTGATGCTGCCATCTCATAAAGTGGTACCTAGTGACGTGTGATGCTGCCACCTCATACAGTGGCGCCTAGTGACGTGTGATGCTGCCATCTCATACAGTGGTACTCAATATAGTGTGATGCTGCCATCTCATAAAGTGTTACCTAGTGATGTGTGATGCTGACATCTCATACAGTGGTACCTAGTGATGTGTGATGCTGACATCTCATACAGTGGTACCTAGTGACGTGTGATGGTGCCATCTCATACAGTGATACCGAGTGACGCGTGATGCTGCCATCTCATACAGTGGTACCTAGCGACATGTGATGCTGCCATCTCATATAGTGACGTGTGATGCTGCCATCTCATACAGTGGTACCTAGTGACGTGTGATGCTGCCATCTCATACAGTCCTACCTAGTGACGTGTGATGCTGCCATCTCATACAGTGGTACCTAGCGACATGTGATGCTGCCATCTCATATAGTGACGTGTGATGCTGCCATCTCATACAGTGGTACCTAGTGACGTGTGATGCTGCCATCTCATACAGTCCTACCTAGTGACGTGTGATGCTGCCATCTCATACAGTGGTACCTTGTGACGTGTGATGCTGACATCTCATACAGTGGTACCTAGTGACGTGTGATGCTGACATCTCATACAGTGGTAGCTAGTGTCGTGTGATGCTGCCATCTCATACAGTGGTACCTAGTGACGTGTGATGCTGCCATCTCATACAGTGGTACCTAGTGACGTGTGATGCTGCCATCTCATATAGTGACGTGTGATGCTTCCATCTCAAACAGTGGTACCTAGTGACCTGTGATGCTGCCATCTCATACAGTGGTACCTAGTGACGTGTGATGCTGCCATCTCATACAGTGGTACCTAGTGACGTGTGATGCTGACATCTCATACAGTGGTACCTAGTGACGTGTGATGCTGCCATCTCATACAATGGTACGAGAACGGCGGGGCCGGCATCGGCCACGCCAAAAGTATGGCAATCGTGCCGGCCCCCTCCTTCGACCACAGAGGCAAGCCTGTCGCGCACCTTGGTGACGCAACAGGCGCGCCTCACAAGTAATTGGTCCCGGGTCCTGGGCGTGCACCGGAAGTGATTGGAATCACTTCCGGGTCACGCGATGGGATAGCGCCAGACCGGTTAGAACCGGCCTGGCATGGAAACACAGTTAAAAGGCTGGGGAGCGCAGGAGTATGTCTCTTCGCTCCCCGCTCCCCAGCCTGCCACACCAGCCTCGCTAGGATGCTGTAATTTCGATTTTATTTTCTATTTTCAGGTATCGAGGTAGCGGAGGACCGTGGGGCCAGGCGTGGTTCCGGGAAAGACAGGCTTGGGGGCCCTGAACAACCGGCTGCAATCGGCGGCAATCGGTGGCTGCGACCGGCGCGACTGGAGTCTCGATTCTTCCGTGTTCCGACGCAGGCGGCATCCCGGCAGGGCAGCAGCGGACGGCAGGTACCCGGTTGAGGTGGCGCTCGACTAGCGAAGGCGCGCACCCTTCCGGTATTCATCAGGGCACGTTAGGGATATTGACTTTGGTCCTGCTGAACCGGGTTAGAGCCGCGTTCGAGTCCCTCCGTGGTCAGGCTGTTTTTTTAAAAAAAGCTGGGAGTGGTATATATTGTTTAACGGATATCCAGCAGCCTCGTGGGACTCTTGTGCTATTTGTTTGTCATCCTCTCGGTGGGGCAGTTGTGCTGTACCGCAGGTACCCGGTAATCGCCAATCACTTAGGAATATTAGCTCTGTGGTGTAGTTGGGGTCCAGGAATCGTGTTACTGTCTCCTTTGCGGTAAGCCCCGAACCGAGCGCTGTATAGCCCCCTAAGCGCAATAGCCTTGATTTAGTGTCCAGGCACGGTATCAGCCACTGATAAAGAGGGCATATATATATATCAGCGTTTACAGACATGGCTGGGAAGGCAAAGAGGGGTGACAAGCACTCTCGTATGGAGAGCTTTATGGAGGCAATGCTCAAAAAGGTGGACGAGTTGGGGCAGGGTCTCGCTGATCTCAGGGAGAGGGTAGATGCGCAAGGGGGACGGAAGAGAGAGAGAGAGAGGGCCAGGCGCAGCATGGTGCCCCCAAGGTCGGCTTTTCCTCCCCTCCCAAAAAGGGTTAGGACTAAGAAGGGGGGACGGATGGAACCAAGGTTACCATTGGCCCCGGCCCCTGTTTTGCCTCCAGAGGATGTCCCGCCCACAGAACATGTACCAGTTCCGCCAGTTGCCCCAGTGCCAGTCCCTGCGCCTGTCCCGGTGCCAGCTCCCCAGCCCCCAATTACCCCGGTGTCAGTCCCCCAGCCCGGGGAAGGGCACGGACCGTCAGGAGATAGCCCACAGCTGCTGGTGTTTCCTAGTACGGGGGGGGGGGAGGGGATTCCACAGGATGTAGTGTCCCATTTAGCAGCAATACTTCCTTGGTTGGGGAAGGCAGGGATCCTGTCATCAACAGTGGGGGGGTAAGGACGTTGGCGGTGATCCACTCGCAGAGGCGATGCGAATAGTTGCTCAGTTTCATGGGGCACCAGTGGACAAAACGGTGGAGGGCCGGGGTACGCTGTCCCCTGTCATTTCAGCGGGGGGGGCCAAGCCACTTGAACTCAGCGGGGGAGTACCCGGGAGCAGCCTGATGAAGGAGAAACCGTCAGGATCAGCCGGGTCCGCTCCAGTAGGTAAGCAGATGACATTGCCAATGTTGAATGTGGGTGAGTCCCGCACAGAGCGGGAGAATTTGGGGAAGCATGTCACACAGGACGTAAAAGACAGGATTTGGTCGGGGGCTTACATTAATATGTTCTCTTTGCTTATTTGCGAAAAAGAGAGGGAAGAGGCCAGGAAGAACAAAGACTGGATGCTCCAGAGGGAATGGGCAAACGAACTTATGAAGTACAGGGTGGAAGAAAACTTGATTAATTGGATTAGAGGTTTTTCCATTTTCATGGCAGTCATGGCTGAGCGTTTCCCCAATATACAGGCAGAGATGGCAAGTTACCAAAACAGGATTGTTCTGGAGCATGATAAATACGGGGGAGAGGGATGGAAGGAATATGACAAGAGTTTCAGGAGAACTAAAGCATCTGACCCATCCCTATCTTGGGACCGCATTGACACAATTGCATGGTTAGACCAAATTGGCGGGGGAGTTCAGGAAAGGGCCAAGAACCAGTTCTTTCAGTCCTTTCGGTCACAGCCAAACACAGGTCCCTCCGGCCATACAAACACCGGGGGAGGACGCAAAGGGACATGCTGGGATTTTAATAGACGTACTTGCACTAGACCGCAAGGCACGTGCAGGTTTAAGCATGCGTGTTCCATCTGTGCGAACCCGTCTCACCCCGAGTCCAAGTGTTTTAAGAAGGCAAAGGATAAGGGGGGTAAGAAGCAGGAGTGAGGTGCAGGCACAGCACAAGGCACGGTCACCCATTGATGTAACGGCACTGACGCCCTGGCTGAACAAATATCCTTGTCATTCCACCGCGAAGATCCTGCTAGATGGTTTCAGGTGCGGTTTTAGGATACCGGCACCGGATTATGTGGGGGCATCAGAATGCAAGAACCAACTCTCGGTGCGAGCCAAACCTAGCGTAGCAGCAATGAAAATTGAAAAAGAACTGCGACTGGGCAGGGTAGCTGGCCCATTTGATTCCATCCCTGTTGAGAACTTTGTCTGCTCCCCTTTGGGCGTGGTCCCCAAGAAGGAAAGCGGAGAATTCAGACTCATACATAACCTGTCAGCACCCAAGGGAAGTTCATTGAATGATGCAATTGATGATGAGTTTTGCAGCGTGAGATATGCTTCTTTTGATCAAGCGGTGGAGATGCTCAGGGGTTGGGCCCTGGAGCCCTTTTGGTTAAATCAGACATAGAGTCCGCTTTTCGTCTGTTGCCAGTCCACCTGTCTGATTTTCATCTACTTGGCTTTCAATTTTTAGGTAAATTCTACATGGACATGTGTATGCCCATGGGCTGCTCGGTTTCCTCCGCATATTTTGAAAAATTCAGTTCATTTCTGGAATGGGTTTTTAGACAGGTGACAGGGCACCAGTTTGTCATGCACTACCTGGATGATTTTCTTATCTTGGGGTCACCGGGATCCCGGGAGTGTGTGTGGGCGCTGCAGGAATTTTGCGCACTCATGCATGCTTTTGGGGTTCCCTTGGCCCAGGGAAAGACGGTGGGACCTAATACAACAATAGAGTTCCTAGGGATTGAGTTAGATTCCATACAGGGGTGTTTCAGGTTGCCCGCGGACAAGATCACCAAGTTCAGGGCAGCATTACAGCAGTGCTTGGTTAGGGAGAGGGTCACCTTGCACCAGTTACAACAGACAGTAGGGCAGTTGAATTTTGCTCTAAGGATCATACCTATGGCAAGGCCATTTTCCCGATCCATCTCACAGGCAATGGCGGGGCTCAGGGAGAGACACCACCACACCAGGCTGTCAGCTGAGGTCAGGCAGGACATGCGGATTTGGATGGCATTCTTGCAGGACTTCAATGGCAGGGTAGTGTGGCCCGGTCCGCCCACTACTTCCGCAGAGTTAGGTTTAATGACTGACGCTGCGGGTAGTGAGGGATTTGGCGCCATACTCGGTACCGAGTGGGTGGCGCAGCGGTGGCCAGCATGGTGGGTGGAGACCGGTTTGACGGGCAACATAGGTTTCCTAGAGTTGTTCCCCATCTGGGTGGCGTTAACAGTATGGCCAGAACAACTGCGTAATCAATCAGTGGTGTTCTGGTCAGATAACATGACTGTGGTCGAATGCATCAACCAACAAGCGGCACGGTGTCGGATGATTCTCCGGCTATTGAAGGAGATTGTACTGTTATGCATGAGGCTAAATATGCAATTTAGAGCTAAACATGTGCCAGGGGTATTAAACCATGCTGCTGATGCACTTTCTCGCTTTAAGATGCAGGTTTTCAGGGCACACCTCCCGGCGGCAGCGGAGTATGCCATCCCTTTCCCAGAACTACTTTGGCAGATTGGTGCCCCCAACTACCGGACCTCGTGGCAGCTAGCCTAGCACCCAGGACCAGGAAAGCATATGAAGGGGCGTTTTGGGCATATTGTTCCTTCTTGGGAAGGGAGTGGGCAGAGAAGTGGCATGACGCGGGGGCACTCCTTCATTACCTGGGGTTTTTGAAGGGGGAAGGGCGTTCAGCGGCAGCGGCCAAGCGGCATGTGGCGGCAATCTCTTTCTTCGCCCAAGCTAGAGAGAATGGGAATCCTACCAACAGCTTTATAGTGAAGAAGGCATTGAAAGGTTGGCAGCGCCTCCAAGGGTCTACCCCAGATACGAGGCAGCCAATCGGGGTGGAGCTGCTAACATCTTTACTGAGGACCCTCCCCCTGATTTGCACCACATCAGAGGAAGTTCTGTTGTTCACCGCCGCGTTTTCATTGGCTATGGTGCTTTTAGAATTGGGGAATTGGTGGCCCAAAACAAACAGGATGTGCAAGGCGGACTACAGTTTGACCGCGTAAAGGTTCAGGGGGATGCTCTATTGATATCAATTAGGAAGTCCAAGACGGACCAAGAAGCACGGGGGGACGGGGTAGTACTGCATCGGGCGCATGGTAATCCTTGTTGCCCCCTCTCACAGGTGGAGGCTTTCCTACAGTCTAGACCTGATAACAAAGGGGGGCCTCTCCTGGTTCATGCTGATGGTATTCCACTCACACGGTTTCAGTTTAAGAGGGTCCTGGACATGGCAATACAGAGGGCAGGTCTAAACCCAAGTTGTTTTGGTACGCATTCTTTTAGGATAGGGGCTGCCACCGAAGCAACGGCTAGGGGTTTACCTAGCAACAACGTCCAAAGGATTGGGAGGTGGTCCTCCAATTGTTACAAGCGCTATGTGCGGCTACATATGTTGTGAGCAGGATAGTTGCCAGGTGCTGATGCGTATGTCTTTCTCTGCTTTCATTTACAGTTTCTCAAACCTGTCACGCAGGGGGGAAACTGCGAACGCCGCAACAACAACACCAGGCAACCCAAAGACCGTCATCGCCGAAGCAGAGATCACAGGTCGCATGGATCATTGGTCACTCGTATGTGAAGCGTTTGTCTAACTTTTTCCTTACAGGGAGCTACAAGGCTAGGGCAGAGCGGGCAGGTTTTAAGGTATCATTTCATGGGAAGGGGGGCCTATGCTTGAGCCAGTTTAGGGGTTTCACATTGGAGCTATTAAACAGGGGTGGTCCCTGTCCCAGTATTATTATCTTGCACCTTGGGGGGAATGATCTGGCAAGTCTCGGTAGAAGGGGGCTAGTGGAAGCAATAATATCAGAAGTGAGTTGGTTAGCCAAGACATGCCAGGGGTGTACCATTGTGTGGTCACAAATGATTCCAAGATCCCAATGGAGGGGGGGGGAGTCTGTAAGAGCGCTGAATCACTCAGTGAGGAGAATAAATAACAAAATAGAGAGGCTCTTCAGGGCTCCTCATCTACAGACGATCGCCCACGGGTGTATCAGGGGGGAGCCGTGCTTCTTAAAAGACGGTGTCCATTTGTCAAGAGTAGGCAACGAAGTGTTCCTAGAAAATCTTCTAGCTTGGTTTGGTGGTTTCAGGGGCAGGGCATGACCTCCTAGTGAGCGCAGGGGGGGGGCCAGATAGTCGGTTAACTATGCTGGCCTGTGGCGGTAAGGTCATGATTGGTGAGCAGTAAATTTAAGGTCCTTAGAGGGCGGCGCCATTCTTGAATGGGGTCGCCCAAGTGGGAGGGACAGGTGGTCTCTCCTAGAACTCCAGGGGCAGTTTACAGCCGGTTGGCTGGATGGGTGCGGGGAGGGGGGAGTCACGCTTTCCCTAGGCTGGTTGGCCACCCCGCACGTGCACAATGGCGCCAGTAAACGGCACAGAACTGCAAGGGCCCCTTTATGGAGATGATATACAGAGCGTACGGGGGTAACCGGGGGGGGAGTACCCTCACGGTAAACGGCCCTCTGCGCATGCGCACTCCGGCTGGAGGGCGTGGTTAAATTGATAAGGATCTGACACCAGTTAGTGACCTTGTCGTAGGCCCAAATAGGATACGCAGAAAAGTAAAATGCTGTGATGATTATTAAAGATATGTTAGATTCGGATAGGAAAGCCTTTGTATTAGAGTCATGTTAAGGTTAGCCAACTGACATCTGTACTTATCAATTGTAATCAGTGTAATGCATAATTTTCTGCGTAAATTTGTAAATCTTGTATATATTAATAATGCTTATTCATTTTGTTTAATAAATACGGCCGGGGGTTTTACGACCCCCACATCCAAAACTCTTCTCATGTCATTTGATCTGGGTCCAGTTATGGGAGGAAGGGGTGTAGGTAGTACCTGGCCATAGAGAACGGCGGGGCCGGCATCGGCCACGCCAAAAGTATGGCAGTCGTGCCGGCCCCCTCCTTTGACCACAGAGGCAAGCCTGTCGCGCACCTTGGTGACGCGACAGGCGCGCCTCACAAGTCATTGGTCCCGGGTCTGGGCGTGCCCCGGAAGTGATTGGAATCACTTCCGGGTCACGCGATGGGATAGCGCCAGACCGGTTAGAACCGGCCTGGCATGGAAACACAGTTAAAAGGCTGGGGAGCGCAGGAGTATGTCTCTGCGCTCCCCGCTCCCCAGCCTGCCACACCAGCCTCGCTAGGAGGCTTTAATTTCGATTTGCCCACCCACCGTCCCCTAAAGCAAAGTATTGGGGTTTGTGATCGATGTATGATAATCAACAAGCTGGTATAGGTATTTGGTTGTAGGTTTATCAAACTTGTGTTTTCTCCACCAACTGATTCTGTTTACAGGTCATCAATCGTCGTATTTAGTGCTATTCCTAGGTCAGGCGGTAAGGTCATGATTGGTGAGCAGTAAATTTAAGGTCCTTAGAGGGCAGCGCCATTCTTGAATGGGGTCGCCCAAGTGGGAGGGACAGGTGGTCTCTCCTAGAACTCCAGGGGCAGTTTACAGCCGGTTGGCTGGATGGGTGCGGGGAGGGGGAGTCACGCTTTCCTAGGCTGGTTGGCCACCCCGCACGTGCACAATGGCGCCAGTAAACGGCGCAGAACTGCAAGGGCCCCTTTATGGAGATGATATACAGAGCGTACGGGGGTAACCGGGGAGGAGTACCCTCACGGTAACCGGGCCCTCTGCGCATGCGCACTCCGGCTGGAGGGCGTGGTTAAATTGATAGGGATCTGACACCAGTTAGTGACCTTGCCGTAGGCCCAAATAGGATACGCAGAAAAGTAAAATGCTGTGATGATTATTAAAGATATGTTAGATTTGGATAGGAAAACCTTTGTATTAGAGTCATGTTAAGGTTAGCCAACTGACATCTGTACTTATCAATTGTAATCAGTGTAATGCATAATTTTCTGCGTAAATTTGTAAATCTTGTATATATTAATAATGCTTATTCATTTTGTTTAATAAATACGGCCGGGAGTTTTACGACCCCCACATCCAAAACTCTTCTCATGTCATTTGATCTGGGTCCAGTTATGGGAGGAGGGGGTGTAGGTAGTACCTGGCCATACTAGTGACGTGTGATGCTGAGTGCTGACATCTCATACAGTGGTGCTGAAGGAAGTCTGATTCTACTGGACGCGCACAAGATTACTGTGTACTGCACCCTATAGACATGCTTATGTGTCAGCTGTTTTTACCACGTACCCGACCCTGGGTACCAGGATGGAGGCCAGGCTGCGGGGCGAATGGCTGTGAGGGGCAGGACATGGCTGGCGGTGTCCTCAGAACATCTGGGTACCAAGAGGCGGTCTGAAGTTTCCAGCCAGCAGACAGGCCATGTGGGTGCAAACAGACTCTCTGCCCATGTTCAGTGGGTCTGTGGTGAAAGACTGCATCGTAACTAGAGACGTCCTTCTCCTCTCTACACTTTTGATTTTCCTTCTAAGACCGAAATGACAGGTC
This sequence comes from Calotriton arnoldi, assembly GCA_963921515.1. NCBI lineage: Eukaryota > Metazoa > Chordata > Amphibia > Caudata > Salamandridae > Calotriton > Calotriton arnoldi. The sequence goes on from CAWUFW010000456.1 coordinate 1,721,562, forward strand.
CGTCGTAATCCGCCGTTTCATTTTCCGGTGCGCACCACCGAGGCCACATGAAGGGTCAGAGGCAAGCGCCGGGGTCGGATTACTGGAAGAAAGAGCTATTTTAGTGCCAGGTTTGCCACAGCTAACTCTTTCAGACCAGTGTGGGGTGGCTCCCAACACAAAACACCCACAGATCCTCTCTGGACCAAGAAAGCAAGGTAGCCCCGGCCCAACCGACCAGGGTTGGCAACAACAGCGCCTCGAAGGCCCACTCGTCACCCTCGTGGCGAGCGTCAATTACAGCCTTTTTATGAAAACACCACATCTCTCCAAGCCCAGCTGCGGCGGGGCTGCCCGAGCAGGTCTGTTGTGAATCAGGGGGACTCCTGGGTCTCCCCGAGCCTGGCAGTGAACAACGGGTAACAGAGGCGCCTCGCGCCAGGAGAAAATCTGCAGAGATGTGGGAATAGTATCCGGTCTCCTGTAGGCCTCTGGCACCCACCTCCAGTGGCCGTCTGGCACCCACCTCCAGTGGCCCTCTATCATCCACTCTACTGTGGCCCTCCAGCATCCACTCTCCTGTGGCCCTCTGGCACCCACTATCCTGTGACCCTCTGACACCCACTCTCCTCGGGTCCTCTAGCATATACTCTCCTGGGGCCCCCTAGCACCCACTCTCCTGGGGCCCTCTAGCACCCACTCTCCTGTGACCCTCTAGCACCCACTCTCCTCGGGCCCTCTAGCACCCACTCTCCTGTGGCCCTCTAACATCCACTCTCCTGGGGCCCTCTAGCATCCACTCTCCTCGGGCCCTCTAGCACCCACTCTCCTGTGGCCCTCTGGCACCCACTCTCCTGGGGTCCTCTATCATCCACTCTCCTGGGGTCCTCTAGCACACACTCTCCTGGGGTCCTCCGGCACTCACTCTCCCGTGGCCCTCTGACACCCACTCTGCTGGGGCCCTCTAGCACCCTCTCTCCTGTGACCCTCTAGCACCCACTCTCCTCGGCCCTCTAGCACCCACTCTCCTGTGGCCCTCTAACATCCACTCTCCTCGGGCCCTCTAGCACCCACTCTCCTGGGGTCCTCCGGCACTCACTCTCCTGTGGCCCTCTGACACCCACTCTGCTGGGGCCCTCTAGCACCCACTCTGCTGGGGCCCTATAGCACCTCTCCTCTGGCCCTCTGGCACCCACTCTCCTGTGGCCCTCTAGCATCCACTCTCCTGGGGACCTCTAGCATCCACTCTCCTCGGGCACTCTAACATCCACTCTCCTGTGGCCCTCTAGCATACACTCTCCTGTGGCCCTCTAGCACCCACTCTCCTGGGGCCCTCTAGCGCCCACTCTCCTGTGGCCCTCTAGCACCCACTCTCTTGTGGCCCTCTAGCATCCACTCTCCTCGGGCCCTCTAGCACCCACTCTCCTGGGGCCCTCTAGCATCCACTCTCTTGTGGCCCTCTAGCATCCACTCTCCTCGGGCCCTCTAGCACCCACTCTCCTGGGGCCCTCTAGCATCCACTCTCCTCGGGCCCTCTAGCACCCACTCTCCTGTGGCCCTCTAGCATCCACTCTCCTCGGGCCCTCTAGCACCCACTCTCCTGTGGCCCTCTAACATCCACTCTCCTGGGGCCCTCTAGCATCCACTCTCCTCGGGCCCTCTAGCACCCACTCTCCTGTGGCCCTCTGGCACCCACTCTCCTGGGGTCCTCTATCATCCACTCTCCTGGGGTCCTCTAGCACCCACTCTCCTGGGGTCCTCTGGAACTCACTCTCCTGTGGCCCTCTGACACCCACTCTGCTGGGGCCCTCTAGCACCCACTCTGCTGGGGCCCTCTAGCACCCACTCTCCTGTGGCCCTCTAGCACCCACTCTCCTGGGGCCCTCTAGCATCCACTCTCCTCGGGCCCTCTAGCACCCACTCTCCTGGGGTCCTCCGGCACTCACTCTCCTGTGGCCCTCTGACATCCACTCTGCTGGGGCCCTCTAGCACCCACTCTGCTGGGGCCCTCTAGCACCTCTCCTCTGGCCCTCTGGCACCCACTCTCCTGTGGCCCTCTAGCACCCACTCTCCTGGGGACCTCTAGCATCCACTCTCCTGTGGCCCTCTAGCATACACTCTCCTGTGGCCCTCTAGCACCCACTCTCCTGGGGCCCTCTAGCGCCCACTCTCCTGTGGCCCTCTAGCACCCACTCTCTTGGGGCCCTCTAGCATCCACTCTCCTCGGGCCCTCTAGCACCCACTCTCCTGGGCCCTCTAGCATCCACTCTCCTCGGGCCCTCTAGCACCCACTCTCCTGTGGCCCTCTGGCACCCACTCTCCTGGGGTCCTCTATCATCCACTCTCCTGGGGTCCTCTAGCACCCACTCTCCTGGGGTCCTCCGGCACTCACTATCCTATGGCCCTCTAGCACCCACTCTCCAGTGGCCCTCTGACACCCACTCTGCTGGGGCCCTCTAGCACCCACTCTCCTGTGGCCCTCTAGCACCCACTCTCCTGGGGTCCTCCGGCACTCACTCTCCTGTGGCCCTCTAGCATACACTCTCCTGGGGCCCTCTAGCACGCACTCTCCTGGGGCCCTCTAGCACCCACTCTGCTGGGGCCCTCTAGCACCCACTCTGCTGGGGCCCTCTAGCACCCACTCTCCTCAGGCCCTCCAGCACCCACTCTCCTGGGGCCCTCTATCACCCACTCTCCTCTGGCCCTCTAGCGCCCACTCTCCTGTGGCCCTCCGGCACTCACACTCTTGTGGCCCTCCGGCACTCACTCTCTTGTGGCCCTCCTGCACCCACTCTCTTGTGGCCCTCCGGCACTCACTCTCCTGGTGCCCCCCTGGCACCCACTCTGCGGTGGCCCCCCAGCACCCACTCTCCTGTGGCCCTCTAGTGTCCACTCTCCTGTGGCCCTCTAGCACCCACTCTCTTGTGGCCCTCCGGCACTCACTCTGCTGTGAACCCCCAGCACCCACTCTCCTGTGGCCCTCTAGCACCCACTCTCTTGTGGCCCTCCGGCACTCACTCTGCTGTGGCCCTCTAGCATCCACTCACCTGTGGCCCTCTATCACCCACTCTCCTCTGGCCCTCTGGCACCCACTCTGCTGGGGCCCTCTAGCACCCACTCTCCTGGGGCCCTCTAGCACCCACTCTGCTGGGGCCCTCTAGCACCCACTCAGCTGGGGCCCTCTAGCACCCACTCTCCTCGGGCCCTCCAGCACCCACTCTCCTGGGGCCTTCTATCACCCACTCTCCTCTGGCCCTCTAGTGCCCACTCTCCTGTGGCCCTCCGGCACTCACACTCTTGTGGCCCTCCGGCACTCACTCTCTTGTGGCCCTCCTGCACCCACTCTCTTGTGGCCCTCCGGCACTCACTCTCCTGGTGCCCCCCTGGCACCCACTCTGCGGTGGCCCCCCAGCACCCACTCTCCTGTGGCCCTCTAGCACCCACTCTCTTGTGGCCCTCCGGCACTCACTCTGCTGTGAACCTCCAGCACCCACTCTCCTGTGGCCCTCTAGCACCCACTCTCTTGTGGCCCTCCGGCACTCACTCTGCTGTGGCCCTCTAGCATCCACTCTCCTGGGGCCCTCTAGCACCCACTCTCCTCGGGCCCTCCAGCACCCACTCTCCTGGGGCCCTCCAGCACCCACTCTCCTCTGGCCCTCTAGCGCCCACTCTCCTGTGGCCCTCCTGCCCTCACTCTCTTGTGGCCCTCCGGCACTCACTCTCTTGTGGCCCTCTAGCACCCACTCTCTTGTGGCCCTCCGGCACTCACTCTGCTGTGGCCCCCCAGCACCCACTCTCCTGTGGCCCTCTAGCACCCACTCTCTTGTGGCCCTCCGGCACTCACTCTGCTGTGGCCCTCTAGCATCCACTCACCTGTGGCCCTCTATCACCCACTCTCCTCTGGCCCTCTGGCACCCACTCTCCTGTCGCCCTCCAGCACCCACTCACCTGCGGCCCTCTATTATCTCACCTCGCGAATCCTCCGACTTTCGTTCCTGTGTTTCGTGGGATACCATATGTGTACCAGCATATCTGCCACCTCCCAGGTGTGCCACTCAGTGCACAAAGCCGCACAAGGGTTTTGAATTCCAAGGCGCACCCCAGCACCGCTGAGGTGCTTTAACACCCCTCGTTAGGCACAGACAGATCTCCCATTTCACATTCAGAGTAAAACTTTGTCTGTCCATAATTCAGCCCATTTGTTGAGGGTCCGACCCGCTTTCATGACACTCTTGATTGACGCTGTAAGACCACTAACCTCCGGGCAGCCCTAGAGAACGGCACTGAGGAGACTGCCTCCGGGATGTCTCAGGACAGCTTCCCCATGCCATCTGTTGCCCTCTGGCCTGGCACTGCCCGCGGTGGTACTCCCACAGACAGCAGGTACTGCCTCCGGGATGTCTCAGGACAGCTTCCCCATGCCATCTGTTGCCCTCTGGCCTGGCACTGCCCGCGGTGGTACTCCCACAGACAGCAGGTACTGCCTCCGAGATGTCTCAGGACAGCTTCCCCATGCCATCTGTTGCCCTCTGGCCTGGCACTGCCCGCGGTGGCACTCCCAGAGGCAGGAGGTACTGCCTCCGGGATGTCTCAGGACAGCCTCCCCATGCCATCTGTTGCCCTCTGGCCTGGCACTGCCCGCGGTGGTACTCCCACAGACAGCAGGTACTGCCTCCGAGATGTCTCAGGACAGCCTCCCCATGCCATCTGTTGCCCTCTGGCCTGGCACTGCCCGCGGTGGCACTCCCAGAGGCAGGAGGTACTGCCTCCGGGATGTCTCAGGACAGCTTCCCCATGCCATCTGTTGCCTTCTGGCCTGGCACTGCCCGCGGTGGCACTCCCACAGACAGCAGGTACTGCCTCCGGGATGTCTCAGGACAGCTTCCCCATGCCATCTGTTGCCTTCTGGCCTGGCACTGCCCGCGGTGGTACTCCCACAGACAGCAGGTACTGCCTCCGAGATGTCTCAGGACAGCCTCCCCATGCCATCTGTTGCCTTCTGGCCTGGCACTGCCCGCGGTGGCACTCCCACAGACAGCAGGTACTGCCTCCGGGATGTCTCAGGACAGCCTCCCCATGCCATCTGTTGCCTTCTGGCCTGGCACTGCCCGCGGTGGCACTCCCACAGACAGCAGGTACTGCCTCCGGGATGTCTCAGGACAGCTTCCCCATGCCATCTGTTGCCCTCTGGCCTGGCACTGCCCGTGGTGGTACTCCCACAGACAGCAGGTACTGCCTCCGAGATGTCTCAGGACAGCCTCCCCATGCCATCTGTTGCCTTCTGGCCTGGCACTGCCCGCGGTGGCACTCCCAGAGGCAGGAGGTACTGCCTCCGGGATGTCTCAGGACAGCCTCCCCATGCCATCTGTTGCCTTCTGGCCTGGCACTGCCCGCGGTGGTACTCCCACAGACAGCAGGTACTGCCTCCGAGATGTCTCAGGACAGCCTCCCCATGCCATCTGTTGCCTTCTGGCCTGGCACTGCCCGCGGTGGCACTCCCAGAGGCAGGAGGTACTGCCTCCGGGATGTCTCAGGACAGCCTCCCCATGCCATCTGTTGCCCTCTGGCCTGGCACTGCCCGCGGTGGTACTCCCACAGACAGCAGGTACTGCCTCCGAGATGTCTCAGGACAGCTTCCCCATGCCATCTGTTGCCTTCTGGCCTGGCACTGCCCGCGGTGGCACTCCCAGAGGCAGGAGGTACTGCCTCCGGGATGTCTCAGGACAGCTTCCCCATGCCATCTGTTGCCTTCTGGCCTGGCACTGCCCGCGGTGGCACTCCCAGAGGCAGGAGGTACTGCCTCCGGGATGTCTCAGGACAGCCTTCCCATGCCATCTGTTGCCCTCTGGCCTGGCACTGCCCGCGGTGGTACTACCACAGACAGCAGGTACTGCTCGTGTCAAGGTACTGTTTGACCCCAGCCTGCTCTAACCTCTGACACCAGAAGAGACAGGAGGTGGGGTGCAGGCAGCCATGGCCACGTCGCCCAACCTCAACCCAGGAGGACTGGGGTCTATTCCCGACTCCTCCATGTGAAGAAAACAGTGGAATTGGAATTTAATTGTTGTATCTCTTTTGCCTAAATTCAATTTTGTTTAAAATCTGAATGCGCTTAGAAACTGTTTGAGTGCCAGTGCAAGCACTATTTCCAATCTGAACATGAACACGTGCTTGTGCGCCACACCGCCTCCTCTTGGCAGTTGAGGATGCCTTCACAGCCTTCTGTAGTGGCACTGCCTGCTCCCCTACACAGTAGCTGAGGCTGTCCTGCATGCTGCGCGCGTGCCATTAGCTTCTTAGCTCCAAGGGACCCCTAGTGTGCCCGCACTACAGTGCCTGGAGCCTGGGGCACTGCGAGACACATTCCTGGAACAGAACATCTAGGAAATGGTCTGATCTCTGCTCTGTGCCTGCTCGTCTCTTGTTCTCAATAGTGCTGCCTGGCACAAGTGCTGCCTGGCACACGCCGCGCACACCCACGGGTTACATCATTGTGAGGGTGGGTCCTGTGTGGGAGCAGACGGCCAATCGTGAATCAAGGTGAGTGCCAGGCTGGGCTCCGTTGCTGCATATGATGCGGTTCTCCAGAAGACATGAACCGAGAGGTGTGGGCACAGCCCTGACGGTTTGAACAATCCGACGCGTGGGCACGCCATGGCACAGGCCAACCTCAGGTTCCACTCTCGAGGTGCAGCGGAGATCAGACTCAGCGGGCAATAGAATGAGCACAGCCAGCTGCCAATTCCACCCACCACCCAGCAATGCCACGCTCTCCAGAAAGGGCTCCGCCCCCTACCCTCAGTTCTCTAAACTGAATAGCACTGCAGAGTACTGACTACACTGCATAGTACTGTTTCATAACGTTCTGAAAAGTATTGCATTGCGTTGCATTCTGTTGCACTGTTCTTTTCAATGCAGTGCATCTCTACACTCTTGAGCTGGCACACGTTGGCACGTGGTCTGTGCACTGCACTAGTATCTGTTGTCAGAAGGAAGGGGCTGCCCGATTCAAGATGGCTGCCACGGCGGAGCCAGCAGCAGACCACAGGCCTGCCTGCTGCGTCCTGCTGGGAAGAAGGGCCCTAAGGAAGGTCTGGCGCCTTGAAGACGCCTCACAAGCACGGCAGACGCCCTGAATGCCCTCTGAAGGCTGCCCATCACCACACTCAAACCACGGACCGGCCTCTCGGGGCTGCAATATTCTCCTTATCTTTTCTAGGCATACCATTGCTCATCATTTCAAAGAACTTGTAAACAAGTTTGGCTACCAGAGTCCCTCGGGTCCTCAGCCTTGGGACTCCACCGGGGCGTTTAATTCCAAAGTTCACTCAAGTGTACAGAGACTTGAACAAGAGGTATGTTACAAAAAACTGCTATTTTTGTAAGCTTGAAAAATCTTGCAAAGCTTAGGAAACCTTTAGACAGTTTGTGGAGGAAAGTGTGCATCCCATAATATTAATTCAGGAGCTTTAGAAAGGGCAGTGGGCACTCTCTGGGTTTGTTACTCGGCCTTCCACAGAGAAGCAGGGGCTGCGTTTACCTGGTGCAGGTGGTTTTTGTCTGCAGGTGCCGCACACACCCTGACATTGCTCCAAGCCCCAGCAGCCTCTACAACTCCCAAACAGCCATCTTCGTCTGATGAGTTTATCTTGCCCTGTGGGTGTTGTTTGTGCCTTGGTATTTTATTGTGTTGTAATTTTATTTATACACCGCTTTACTCCAGGCACTGCATTACTCCAGAATGCTAGGTTATTGGTTGATTTGATGATTATTGATTGTGCGCTTTGAGAGAGTCACGTGAGACGCCAAACAGCGCCAAGCCGAGCAGAGAGCAGCGAGTAAGCAAGCAGCTGAGGAGCGGAGCGGAGGAACGTGGCTCAGCGGAGGAACGCGGCCCAGCAGGGGAGCCGCGTGAGCCGAGCCAAGGAGTCGAGGAGCCGCTACGGGGGTCAGCAAGCACGGAGCTTTGGAGTGCTTGTGAGCTCCCCGTTTATAGTCGGTAGGGAGCACATCGCTACTCCTGGATTTCCAGGCATTTCCGGACTTTGAGGAAAACGGCTACGGCAAGGCAGCAGGTAAACACGGGAGTGCGAGAGCGCTGCCGCCGTTAGTAGCGGCTGCTGAGTGAGTGCCCAGGTAAGTCCGCGGAAGCGGCCCAACTAGGTTGGGTGCGGCTTGCGGCTCCCCAGTGTGCCCTGCTCTCTGGCTTTCCCCTCCTGCCCACTGCCATTTGTCCATTGCTATTGCCATCTACCTCTCGCTTGTCCGCTCGCCTGCCCTTGCCCTCGCACTTTAAATCTCTATTGACCTTAATTGGCCCTAACTGACCCCATCCGTTACATGAATCGTGAGCTGCGAATAACGGGTGGCATCTGCGGCGGTACGGTGGCCTGGAGGCCCTGGTGACCGGACCGAGGATTTAAGTCAAGGAGAGAATTCGGCAGGGGACTGTATGGAAGTGGCGAAGTTTGACGACATCCTGGCAAGGTCGCACTCGAAGCTGATCGTCATAGACTTCACTGCGTTTTGGTGTGGGCCTTGCAGAGCGAACGCACCTGTGTTTCAGAAATTCAGCACAGAATACCATGGTGTAATATTTCTGATGGTGGATGTTGATGACAACCCAGTGCTGGCCGAAAGATACAGAATAGAAGTAATGCCCACATTCCTTTTCATCAAGGATTTTAAGAAGCTACAACTTTGACGGATTACGAGACGGAGCTAGTCCGGGTTTTGCGGAGAGACCAGTGGGCGGTCAGGCCGAGAGCTTGTGAGCAGCGGTGTGTGATTGATGCACAGTACCGAGGAGCCCCCTCCACCCCCCGTGCAGGAGAGCCGTGTCAGACTCCACCGCCGGTCACCGCCGGTCACTGGTTACGGATATCGTCGCATTGTCGCATTGTAGGAGCATTCCCCCCGCCTCAGTTCCCGTCAGCAGCAGTCAGCAGGCAAGCGTGGCCGCCATTAGTAGGCGGCCGCAGTGAGTGTGTGCCCTTGGCGGCATCACGGAGGCGGCCTGTATAGTTCAGGTGCAGCCTGTGATCCCGCCTCGAGTGCCCCGCTTGCCACAACAGCCCCTGCTTGCCACTTGCCTTAACCCTTCCTTTTGACACAAACTGGTGCAGTGTGCAACGAAGCAGACATTAAGCAGGCTCCCAGTAGCAGAGGGAAGGAGGAAGGTGGAAAACGCTGGAGAAATTATTTTCCACTTGGATCTAAGAGACCATTGTCACGACCTACGATCCACAGTGAGAACCCGCGCAGCAAAATGGCGTATAAAAAATTGAGATCACGAACAATTTTCATGAAAAGATTGGGAACGGAACAAGCAATACGAAGGAGTGCCGGAAAGACGGCCCGACTAGGAAACTCTGTAGTGAATCCTGGAATAACTAAATATTTTACAAAACAAAGTACAAAGGAACAGGGGAAAACACAAAGCGATCAACAAAAAGTGTTGACAGAAGACGAAGAAAAGAAAGTAGCGGACACTAATAACCTCACTCAAAGTCAAAAAGGATATGAGGAAGATTTAAACAGTAATCCAGAATCTTGGAAGAATTAATCAGTAACTCCATAAACCTAGAACTACCAAATTCAGAAGTACAACAATGTGGCTCCAATACCTCTTTAGATTTAGGAGACCAGACGTCACAGCAAACTTTAGAATTCGATGTATAAACATCAAGGACTTGGTTTTCTGCCAGGATTCAAAGGCTCCAAAGGAGCCACCGATAATCCAGAATAGTACCCCACAAAAAACATTTGACCCAGAAGGGTCCCTTTCTCATTCACCAGATATTTCACTTTTAAAGACCATGGAATCCTCTAATGAATATACTCCGGTGTCTAAAGCTCTATTTACACTCCAAAGAATTTTGGAATCAGTTCTTTCCCATCTTGGGAACATTTTGGAAAACTCCGATCAGATGCTGGATACTCAATTAGGAATGCTAAAATATCTAGTAGAAAAAAAAAAGAGGTAACAACAATTAAAAACACAACCACCAGCAGTAAAAGGAGAAGAACCAACTGCGGAAAACCTCCTTAAACCAAAAGTCCTTCTATCAACAGGAGAACTTTCTCCCCCAAAGAAAGAAACAGCGACTCAAACGGGCCGGAGTACACAAAAAGCAAATAAGGGAAAACAGGAGCTCAATCAAATTTATTCCCTTAGAAAACTTTTCAAGAAACCTAACAAGGTCGATACTCATCAGTCGGTCACCGCATATTATCCAATTTTCACCCAACAAAAAACAAAAGCCCTATCAAATCTGAATATTACTCAGCAACAGAAACTTCTGCAATTCTGTCCTTAGTCTCCCCCGGCCCAGTAATATCGAAAAAAGAGAGGAGATTTAATAAGATCAGTCGGAAAAAGGCAAAGAAAAGAGCGATAAAAAGGTTCGCAAAGCAGAAGGCCCGGAAGACAAGGTTTTCGAATACCTTACCCTCTGCATTCATGTCCTCAGAAAAAGAGGAAAGACAAGAAATAGTACAAAATCTGGCAGAAAAGGGGCAGAATTCTTCAATTAAAAAGCATTGGCATAGCCAATAGGTCTCGCCTTTGGGACCTTATAAGTTTTGAGTCATGCTTTACATTATCGTGGGTGGAAGCTTTAACACATTTATTAGCCTTAGCCATATATCTGCTTCACTGCAGAAGCAGAGACGTGAAACCTGACTCCCAGGAGCAGTGCCTGCCATCCTCATACCAAACTGTCAAGGGATTAGAGAGAATACAATGACATTTCTAAGAGTGAATGCTACCAGGCACCATGCACTCAACCATCTAGAGCAGTGCAGCTATAGCGTGTGCTTGCTGCAAACACTGGCAACACAAAAAAATAAGCATTTAAAACATCAAAATGCCAGGGACGTTGTGGTGCAAAGGGCTGGTACCCAGGGCCACTAATGATACGATTCTGCGGCAGCGCAGTTTCCTGCACAATTATGGGTTTGCCTCCTTTGCCACATAAACGCATCATCTGCTGCAAATGTAGGTACTAGCTGAAACAGGTCAAAAGTTACAAAAAAAAGGCAGCAGCAACTGTTTCTGCGCATTGGAAGGCCCTTTTCAAAAGTTGACTGGCCTCTTTGTTGCTTATGGCTGCATTAACGTGTTAAACTGGTACTAATGATGTAAAACCTTTGTCCAGGCAGTATTAACATGTAAAAATGACAAGCTAATGAAGCAATACCATCACAAAATGCACCACTTATGCTGCATAATGTGCCTTGTTGTGCTCCATAATTTAGTCAACCCTGCAACATCATGCGTTCCTTTCCTGTTGCATAATTCAAGTGGTCTTGCATGTACCATATTGCACCAACATCACTATGGGATTAATGGGGAGCATTAACCGTCCCAAATGTAATGTAACTACGTGACGTGCACTGCCATACTTAAGTAAATACATTCTCGAATAAAGAAACTAAGGGGCATACAACACAACAGATCCCCATCACAGATGAAGTCCAGGCCCAAGTTTTAACATTCACTATGCTACGTGCACTATGTACAGCAGCGCCACGTGCACTACTCGCAAAGAAAAGCACTCTCCTTCTGCACAACATACCCTCCATTGCCTATGCAGCACTCCTCTCGCCTCCAACAACGGAAATCCCCCTACACATGAATCTGATCCCACTTCTTGCACCCAGCGAGACTTCTCCTGCCTTACATCCAAGAAGCACATAAAACACACAAAGACCGTAGCCTGTTCCAGAATGCTTTAGCCTCTTACACATATGCCAAGTCCCTTCCTTGCATCCAACGAACACACGTTCTCCTTTTATTTGCCTGGGCGCATATAATGCAGACTGGGTACGGGGACATACTGTACAAAATTGTATTGGCAATAACATATAGAGATTATAAGTTTCTGAGTCTAGGAAGGGTTCTGCCCAGAAGTCGGTGAAATTAAAGTAGTCGGAGATAGCCACTAAAGATTGGGCAGGGTAGGGGGAATTCTTGACACCAGCATGGGGTAGAGTACCCTGATGAGAACATGGCAGTGCTGGAGTACCAAGAAAGTGAACAATATTAACATGGGTGGCGTTCACGTATTTCATAGATAAGCTTAAGTCGGCCTAGAACCGCAAAAGAAAGGATGTTGGGAAAACATATGGTAAAACGACCTATCTCAAGAGCAACACCTTCCTTCCACCCAGCAAACCAATCCCAACATGCACAAGGCTCCCAATCTACAAAGCACCCGCGAGACCAAAACTTACAACACCCCGCAGCATTCTTATACAGTTCCTGCTCCTTTCACCAGGTCACACCTTAAGCACTCGCCTCCTTAACACCCACAATGTTCCTGCAATCATGAAGACCCCAAACAGTCATACTCCAAGCTCCGTACTCGCGGCTACCAGTAAATACACCCAGCTTACACTGAGCAGTCTGCTAAACGCGGTGATCCTTCTTATCCTTAAAACAAAGAAACCTTCCCTCATCAAACACTGTGCCTCCATTCCGCACCGCTGCCCCTCACACACAAGTAAAGTCCCTGCCCAATACCAACACTAAGGCTTGAGCTGCTTCTTCTTCCGCCCCATGTCGTCCACGCGCCGATGGCCGAGTACTGCAGAGAAGGGGCAAACACACAGCAAGGAAGACGCAGCCGCCAGCATGTGAGGAATGTGACAGCCGAGCGCAGGAGCTAATGGAAGGTGACCCGTGACCTCGAGTTAATGTGCGCTTCGTATTGTTTATGAAAGCGGACACCCGTGTTGTTTATACGTGCGCCCGTGTTGTTAAACGGGCACCAGTGTTTTTTTGAAAGCGGGCAGGAAGGAGGGGGGAGGGAGTGCTGCATGCCGTGGCCGCTATCAAATAAAACAAGTACAAACTTGCGCACGCTGTAAAAACAAGCACGCAAGTGGTGCGCGCGCTGTAAGAATGCGGCGGCCGCGAAAGTGAAAGCAACTACAACAAAGCTTTGAAGAGAGGAGCGGGGGCGAGCGAGCGTGGCAGCCTGCTGAGCTGACCACATGCTCGTGCATCGTGCCTGAAACGTGCGGGTAACCGCACGGAAAAGGCCATTGTGCACGAGCGTGTGGTCAGCTTTCAAAAGCCCCTTACATAAAGTCTCGCAGAGCAGCGCTTGCGCGCTACTCGAGGCTCGACCTAAAAAACAAAGGGTAAATTCCAATCAACTCAATCCTATGACCCCAAGTTTTTTAGCTATAGCGACTGGAACAGAGTCGCCGGCACAAAAGGACGTCCAACCAAGGGACCTATCTATAGGGAAGATGACTATTCAGTCGCAGAAGACTCTACCACGCCGCCTGGAAATTACAGATCTATTCCCCTCGGGCGATGTCCCGCTTAAAAGAGAGAAAATAATAAATCTACTTCAAAAGATACAGCCGCTACAGTCTCTATCAAGAAATGAAATAAAATTAGCAGTCTTCCCGGAAAGATCTAAAACCACGACGGCCATCGTAGAATTTTGGTCTCCAGTGATACCAGGAATAATATTAAAAGAAAGTGAGATTCTACATAAATATGGATTTGACTTGGCACCCGTAACAAATAATGAAATCCAAAGATATGATAAACCTGAGGAAATTAATAAAATTGAAAATCAGCATTTGTTCCAAAGGCAAAGTGGCACAAATAACCCTCTAAACTTCTTTAAAGAAAATATATCCGTGTCGATTACGAATGGAGAAAGGAGAAGCTGGAACAAAAATACATAAAAGAAGGAAATTACAACCAATGAAAATACATGGGCATGGATTGCAGAGAATCTAAACAGTAACAAACAGGGTCAGGAAAACAAACACCCTTTTTAACAACGGTTTGACAATCTCTTCCTGGAATATAGCTGGAAAAACCCAGGAGAAATTAGCACTAATTACGGAAGACCGACCAGGGATTGTGGCCTTACAAGAAACTTGGTCAATAACAACTTTTGACCACCTTGATTATTTCGTGTATGACATTCCAGCTACCGGTCGATCGGGGGCACGCGAAAGGAGGGATAGCAATTCTCCTTAACGAAGACTTTAATTGGGACCAAGAAATCATCCCAATGTGTTCAAAGAACATTCAAAGTATGAAGGTCAAATTCGGGATCGACCCTTTGGAAACCTCGAATATCCTCCTCATTTTTAACGTTTATATTCCCCCGGCTCTAAAATGGATGCACTAGCGATAGAAATATTTGAGGGAATAGAAAAGGTGGTAGAAGGACAAGGTTTTCCGTCAGTTTTCCTAACAGGTGATTTTAACGGGAAAATATCTAACAAATTATTAGAAAAATGGGTTAATGGCGAACAAGAAGAAGCCTTGGCAATCCCAATTCCACAATTTCCCACAGGAAGTAAAGCAGATAAAAGAGGGAAAATTCTATTATCCTCACTTCCAATGCTGAACGGAGTAATATTAAATGGTAATATAGAAGGTGATATTCAGGTGTCCTGCACAAGAAAAGGCAATTTTAATACTACAATTCTCGATTATATGATCTGTAGCCTAGTTTGTTCGGATCAGCCTTACACCTAAATATTAATTTTATGTTAGGAAGCGATCACGCAACATTACACTTAACAACACTGAAACCTACATCTTCAGGGCACATCATGTATTTACAAAGTACAGTACTGGTTAACCAGGTCCAAGGGCGGCTGCTATGGAATTCGAGAACACTTAACAAAATTATTTCCGTAATTGAGATGGCACAACCATTACAGATCATTCACTCAACAAATCCGATAACAAATTTTGAAGCAGTCACCACCAATAAATTGGTACAATCCTTGCAGGATAATCTAAAACAACGAATGCCAAGATCAGAAAAAAACAAAAGACGGAACCTAGACATAAGTGCAATTGAAGTAAATAAACTAATAAGGGCACAATTCCTTCAATTCTCTGAAATAAGACAACGCGAAATTAACAATTAAAAAAACCGTCGCAGGAGGGATAAGGAAAAAAATCGTAAAAAAATACAGGATAAAAAATGGGTGGACATACAGATAGCAGCAAAACAAAATAACAAACATTCCTATTGCAATATAATTGACAAAGAAACAGGCACAAAAAAAACACTACAAGCTATTCCAGTCCCCCCATCAGAATGGGAAATATACTTAACCAACCTATATAAATTAAATGAGAGGACAGAAAGTTTGACTCTAATGTCAAGCAAGCTAGGAGGAAAAATTTCAGATAACGGAGCTCCATCTCCTCTTCAAATTGAACACTTTATAAAAAAGGCAAGAACGTCGGCAGCAATGGGACCGGACCAAATTCCAATTAAGGTCCTCCGAAGCAACCCCAAAGAGTGGAGCAAGTTTTTAGCTCCCCTTTTTTTCCATAGCTTTGAAACTGGGGAAATTCCAAAATCTTGGAAGGGGAGCATTGTAATTCCAATTGATAAGAAGGGCTCCAGGCTGCTCCCCTGTAACTACCGGCAGATAGCTCTCCTGGACGCAACTGGAAAAATCTTTGCGGCAAGTGTTTTAGAACATCTCAAAGAGTGGGCATTTTCAAAAGGTTCTATTCCCTTAAATCAAGCCGGGTTTAGACCAAAACACTCTGTCACTGACAACATTGCAGTGCTGCAAACAATAATTGATAAATATGTCACCTTAAAGTCTCAGGTTGTGTACGCAGTCTTCGTCGATTTTACGACTGCATTTGGCAGGGTGGACAGAGCAATGCTCTGGAGAAAACTCCGAAAAATGGGAATTCCGGATAACCTTCTTCATTTAATAACATCCTTGTACTCAGGGACATGGTGTCAAGTTCAAATGGGGAGGGAGAAGGGTCTTACTAGCCCAATAGCTACACCTAACGGCCTCAGGCAAGGATGCCTCCTAGCTCCCATACTGTTCTCTCTATATCTTAGTGACCTGCCGGAAAGTTTCAAACAGGTTAGCAATTTTCCGCCTAAAATCGCATCTTATAAAATACACACCATGATGTATGCAGACGATGTAGTCATCTTAGATCTAACTCCATTTGGTCTTCAAAGGAATTTGCAAGCACTTACTAAATACACTGACGAAAATTATTTAATACCAAATATCACTAAAACAAAAATTGTTCCGTTTACAGGAAGGAAACGATATGTTAAATACAGCTGGACTTTAGGGGGAAAACCGCTGGAAGTTGTAAAGGAATATACATACCTAGGGAGAATTTTTTCACAATCTTTGCAAAACTTGCCTCACCTGCAGAACTTGGGCCGTAAAGTTGACGTCCACGTGGGGGCACTCCTACGATTATACTCCTCCACTGGCCAAAAGCACTTTTCTTCTCTTCTTCAAGTGTATAGTTCTAAGATCCCACCAGTACTATCATATGCACTTGAATATATTCCATTAAGCCAATGGAAACAACTGGTCCTGAAAGAAGGGAAAGTCCTCCGGAAACTGACTAAGATGTCACAAGCCGTGCCGGTACAAGTTCTTCGTCTTGAACTTTCATTAGTCAGTTTTTACGCCAGAGGCATTACTAATATCTTAAGATGGGCATATAACCTTATCCATGCGGACCAAGGAACCCTACGATCCCTACTGAAAATAGAGACATTTGAACAAGGATCGCCAAATTATGTATTCTGTAGAAATGTATCTATCGCTTTTAAAATATCAAATGTTACTATTGACCTGTTGCAATCTTGGACTCCGGCTCATCTGAAGCTTTTTTTAAAACATTTAACACCAAGGTTAAGCTTCGATCTTGACATCCAACACTGCTCCAAATTGCCACTGTATAAACAATATGCTGAAACAATTGTATATAAGAAAATGCTGCAGTATATTTGTTTCAATTTAAAGCATGGAGTCAGGCGAAGCATTACATTACTCCGTCTCGGGATACTTCCTCTAAAATCATTCACCTTTAAGTGGTTCTCAAAGGTAAAAGCTAGTAGTTCCTGTGATCTGTGTAATGGCGGGGTGCAAGACTTGGAACATGTGTTATTCGTTTGTCCAAATCTGACTGTTGTAGAAGCTAGAAAGAGGTTTATACAACCAATTCGAACAAAATGTAAAATTAATTCGGTTCAGAACCAGATTTCTCTTTGTAAGGCACCGCCTAATGAATTTGTGTGTTACAATATGTTTACATTTTTAAAATCTTTTTTAACTTTGTACTAGAATGACATTTTACTATTTTAAATGTAATTTTATTCTTTAAATATTTGTTGTTCTCAGTCGAGAACTAAATCAAATAAACTTAAAACTTACTTACTTACTGATTGTGTATTGTTAGGTGCAGGGATGTGGTTTCAAAGAAGGCGAGGTTGTGATCTATGAAATATGGTGTGGGCAATGTGCAGAAATAGAGTAACAGAGAATAAGGCAGACAGCCAGGTGACCTAGAGTAGGCGATACTCAGAGAGAGGAGGCACCCGGAGGATGGAAGGAAGGTAAGGGCCACAACCAGGGAGAGGAGATGTACAGAGGGTAGAAGGAAGATAAGGGCCACACTCAGAGAGAGGGGACACACAGAGGATGGAAGGAAGGTTAGGGCCGTACCCAGAGAGAGGAGACATGCAGAGGATGGAAGGAAGGTAAGGTCTATACCGAGAGAGAGGAGGCACTCAGAGGACGGAAGGAAGGTAAGGTCTATACCGAGAGAGTGGAGGCACGCAGAGGATGGAAGAAAGGTAAGGTCTATGCTCAGAGAGTGGAGGCTCCAGAGGACGGAAGGAAGGTAAGGTCTATACCCAGAGAGAGGAGGCACTCAGAGGACGGAAGGAAGGTAAGGTCTATACCGAGAGAGTGGAGGCACGCAGAGGATGGAAGAAAGGTAAGGTCTATGCTCAGAGAGTGGAGGCTCCAGAGGACGGAAGGAAGGTAAGGTCTATACCCAGAGAGAGGAGGCACTCAGAGGATGGAAGGAAGATAAGGTCTATACTCAGAGAGTGGAGGCTCCAGAGGACGGAAGGAAGGTAAGGTCTATACCCAGAGAGAGGAGGCACTCAGAGGATGGAAGGAAGATAAGGTCTATACTCAGAGAGTGGAGGCACCCAGAGGATGGAAGGAAGGTAAGGTCTATACCGAGAGAGAGGAGGCACTCAGAGGACGGAAGGAAGGTAAGGTCTATTCCGAGAGAGTGGAGGCACGCAGAGGATGGAAGAAAGGTAAGGTCTATGCTCAGAGAGTGGAGGCTCCAGAGGACGGAAGGAAGGTAAGGTCTATACCCAGAGAGAGGAGGCACTCAGAGGATGGAAGGAAGATAAGGTCTATACTCAGAGAGTGGAGGCACCCAGAGGATGGAAGGAAGGTAAGGTCTTTAATCAGAGAGTGGAGGCACGCAGAGGACAGAAGGAAGGTAAGGTCTATACCCAGAAAGTGGAGGCATGCAGAGGACAGAAGGAAGGTAAGGTCTATACTCAGAGAGTGGAGGCACCCCGAGGATGGAAGGAAGGTAAGGTCTATACCCAGAGAGAGGAGATAGAGGATGAAAGGAAGGTAAGGTCTGTAATCAGAGAGTGGAGGCACGCAGACGATGGAAGAAAGGTAAGGTCTATACCCAGAGATTGGAGGCACGCAGAGGATGGAAGGAAGGTAAGGTCTATACCCAGAGAGTGGAGGCACGCAGAGGATGGAAGGAAGGTAAGGTCTATACCCAGAGAGTGGAGGCACGCAGAGGATGGAAGGAAGGTAAGGTCTATACCCAGAGAGTGGAGGCACGCAGAGGATGGAAGGAAAGTAAGGTCCATGCCCAGAGAGTGGAGGCACGCAGAGGATGAAAAGAAGGTATGGTCTATACCCAGAGAGTGGAGGAACGCAGAGGTTGGAAGGAAGGTAAGGGCCATACCCAGAGAGTGGAGGCACCCAGAGAACAGTAGGAATGTAAGGCCACACTCAAATAAGCACAGAGAGGATGGAAGGTTATGAGAGGGTCATTCAAAAGAAAGGAATGACACAAAAGAATTCGTAATTTTAAGTCAAGGATCATTTTCATGCAGGGTTTCAGGAATATAGTGTGGGGTGGAGCTTTTTGAGATAGCCTCAAATCTACGTTGTAGAACTATAGATGGAAATGCACTTATTTCCATGTGAGATAGTATATTTGTAAGGCATGTATAACAGAGTCAATAAAAATGTACAAATAGGGCTTCCTCTATCAAGAAGGGGAGTATCTTTTCCGTGCATCACAGGAACACATGGGGAATAGCTGTCCATCTTCATACAACAATGGAGGAGGGCGACAACGGCCCAGTTTACTGACGTCAGTTCCTCTTCTGAGCTCCAACCGCAGACAAGCGCTTTGGAAGAATGTGTTTAATGTAGGCCTGGGCGGTGAACTTCGCTCCGTTCGCGGAGTTTGCAGAGTTTTCTGCACTCCACACTCCGCAGAGCTCGCGGAGTGCAGAAAACTCTGCTTCGCGATGTGCAGCTGAGTTTTTTCCCCGTTCACGATCGCGAACGGTAAGTTCGCGATCGCAAACACTAAGTTTGCGAGCTGCCGCTCGGGTAGAATTTCTACCCGAGTGGCAGGAATACCAGCACAAACTGCAGTTCGCACTGCACTCCGCCACGCGCGGAACTTCGTGGAGTTTTTTTGTAACTTCGCGGAGTTCCGCGTAGCAAAACTCCGCGAACTACGCCCAGGCCTAGTTTAATGCCCGCTGACAACGTCTTTATTTTGCTGATTGCGTGTGCTTAGAATGAGAATACAATACAAAGGACGGAGTTTTGGTAAGTATCAACGAAGGAATTAAAGTCTTTTAAAGAGCTGCATGGGCACTGAAGGTGCACTGCAAAGATATATACACCTCTCATTGAATCGCTTTCTCAGTTGTGTGAAAAGATAAAGGTTTAACAACTTTTATTGATCACCGTTACAACATGGCTAATAAAACCATTGACGAAGCCAACAGATAGCACATAGGCGAAACCTATTGGCGTTGCCAATGCTTGTTCCTTCTTAAATTGTAAAAGGCAGTTGCTGCCTCTGGACAAGTTTACTTGCCTTTCAAGGATGTGCTGACCAGTTCCTAGGACAGTGAGCACCAGTTTAATATCTGTATATCAGAGGTTTGTCGTGTTCTCGCCAGAGCAGTACTTTCACACGCTACGGACGTGAAGCACATGACGTGACACACGTGCACTTTCCTTGCCGTGCAGTCTGATTCAATGTACACATTGGAGATGACGTATCTCGGGCAGGTCATGTCAGTTTTGTTATTCATGGTCTGTGCTGTGAAGGGAAGGGGGCATCAGAGAACAGGGATTGGCTAAGAAGCCTCGATGACGTATATTGGGTCTAGGGGTCTGCAGTGGGAGCAGCCAAGGCAAACAGAGCCCTGGGCTTTGATATCTGCAGCCAGACATCCCACAAGGCTTTGTGCCACTGAGCATGGGGTGGAGGGGGGAAGGTGGGGGGGGGGGTGCAAGGGAGAGATGTGAAGACAGAGGAGAGGCAGTGCCCTAGTCAGTGTGTCACAGGCCCTAGTGCGGGGAAGCTAATGCCCCCGCACCTCCCCCTGTTGTTTGGACTTTGAAATACAGCAATAATCAGGGTTCAATGGGCCCTGGTGCCACTGCACCTACTGCACCAACAGATGCTACACGCGGGCCGAAGGAGAGTAAGAGGAAGCGAGAAAAGAAGGGAACATGAGAGGGGGAAGAGGTGTTGATGGGGAGAGAGTGCAGCGGAGACAGGGAGATACAGGCGAGTGTCAAAAGAAGAGAGGTGGAGTGAAGCACAGAGAGCAGGGGGAGTGAAGCACAGAGGGCAGGGGGAGTGAAGCACAGAGGGCAGGGGAAGAGAGCAGAGGGGAGAGGAGCGAGGAGCGAGAGGGGAGGGGCAAAGGAGGAAAAGAGGAGAGCATGGGAGGGAGAAGAGGTGATGATGGGGAGAGAGTGCAGCGGAGACAGGGAGATACAGGCAAGAGTCTAAAGAATAGAGGGGAGTGAAGCACAGAGGGCAGGGGAAGAGAGCAGAGGGGAGAGGAGCGAGAGGGGAGGGGCTAAGGAAGAAAAGGAAAAGAGGAGAGCATGGGAGGGAGAAGAGGTGATGATGGGGAGAGAGTGCAGCGGGGACAGGGAGATACAGGCGAGAGTCTAAAGAAGAGAGGGGGAGTGAAGCACATAGGGCAGAGGTAGAGAGCAGAGGAGCGAGAGGGGAGGGGCTAAGGAAGAAGAGGAAAAGAGGAGAGCATGGGAGGGAGAAGAGGTGATGATGGGGAGAGAGTGCAGCGGAGACAGGGAGATACAGGCGAGAGTCTAAAGAAGAGAGGGGAGTGAAGCACAGAGGGCAGGGGAAGAGAGCAGAGGAGCGAGAGGGAGGGGCTAAGGAAGAAAAGGAAAAGAGGAGAGGAGAGCATGGGAGGGAGAAGAGGTGATGATGGGGAGAGAGTGCAGCGGAGACAGGGAGATACAGGCAAGAGTCTAAAGAAGAGAGGGGGAGTGAAGCACAGAGGGCAGGGGAAGAGAGCAGAGGAGCGAGAGGGGAGGGGCTAAGGAAGAAAAGGAAAAGAGGAGAGCATGGGAGGGAGAAGAGGTGATGATGGGGAGAGAGTGCAGCGGAGACAGGGAGATACAGGCAAGAGTCTAAAGAAGAGAGGGGGAGTGAAGCACAGAGGGCAGGGGAAGAGAGCAGAGGGGAGAGGAGCGAGAGGGGAGGGGCTAAGGAAGAAAAGGAAAAGAGGAGAGCATGGGAGGGAGAAGAGGTGATGATGGGGAGAGAGCGCAGCGGAGACAGGGAGATACAGGCGAGAGTCTAAAGAATAGAGGAGGGAGTGAAGCACAGAGGGCAGGGGAAGAGAGCAGAGGGGAGAGGAGCGAGAGGGGAGGGGCTAAGGAAGAAGAGGAAAAGAGGAGAGCATGGGAGGGAGAAGAGGTGATGATGGGGAGAGAGCGCAGCGGAGAGATACAGGCGAGAGGCAAAAGAAGAGAGGTGGAGCGAAGCACAGAGAGCAGGGGGAGAGAGCGAGAGGGGAGGGGCTAAGGAAGAAGAGGAAAAGAGGAGAGCATGGGAGGGAGAAGAGGTGATGGGGAGAGAGTGCAGCAGAGACGGAGATACAGGCGAGAGTCTAAAGAAGAGAGGGGGAGTGAAGCACAGAGGGCAGGGGAAGAGAGCAGAGGGGAGGGAAGGAGAGGGGAGGGGCTAAGGAAGAAAAGGAAAAGAGGAGAGCATGGGAGGGAGAAGAGGTGATGATGGGGAGAGAGTGCAGCGGAGACAGGGAGATACAGGCGAGAGTCTAAAGAAGAGAGGGGGAGTGAAGCACAGAGGGCAGAGGAAGAGAGCAGAGGGGAGGGAGCGAGAGGGGAGGGGCTAAGGAAGAAGAGGAAAAGAGGAGAGCATGGGAGGGAGAAGAGGTGAAGAGAGTAGAGGGGAGAGGAGAGAGAGGGGAGGGGCTAAGGAAGAAGCAGAAAAGAGGAGAGCATGGGAGGGAGAAGAGGTGATGATGGGGAGAGAGTGCAGCGGAGACAGGGAGATACAGGCAAGAGTCTAAAGAAGAGAGGGTGAGTGAAGCACAGAGAGCAGGGGGAGTGAAGCACAGAGGGCAGGGGAAGAGAGCAGAGGGGAGAGGGGAGAGAGGGGAGGGGCTAAGGAAGAAGAGGAAAAGAGGAGAGCATGGGAGGGAGAAGAGGTGAAGAGAGTAGAGGGGAGAGGAGCGAGAGGGGAGGGGCTAAGGTAGAAGAGGAATAGCGGGGAGAGGATGGGAGAAGAAAGCAGAGGGTGGGGAGTAAGGACAAAAGGTGAGGACGGGGGTTACCAGATGGGTGTGGGAGGATTACACAAAATGTGACGATGATGCCCTCTCTGGGCATATATTTAAACTTCTAAATATCGATTTAATGAACAATAAACTGCATCACCTTCTGTAAAGTATCAATACCAACAGCGTCAGAAGCTGATTGGCAGGGTGAGAAGGTGTCAGTTCTCGCCAGTGTAGAAAACTGGCACAGAGGAGTTGTGCGAGAAGCTGGCACTGGTGGCTAGGACGAGAAGCTGGCACTGGTGGCTAGTGCGAGAAGCTGGAACTGGTCAGTAGTGTGAGAAGCTGGAACTGGTGGTTAGGGCGAGAAGCTGGCACTGGTGGGTAATGTGACAAGCTGGCACTGGTGGTTAGTGTGAGAAGCTGGCACTCATGGTTAGTGTGAGAAGCTGGCACTGATCAGTAGTGTGAGAAGCTGGCAGTATCAGTTCTGTGAGAAGGTGGCACTGATGAGCAGTGTGGGATGCTAGCATTAGTGGGTAATGTGGCAAGCAGGCACGGGCATACAATGTGATAAGGTGGCACTAAGGGGTTGTGTGAGAAGCTGGCACTGGTGGGCAGTGTGAGAAGGCAGCAATGTGATAAAGTGACACTTAGTGCAAGTGCTTTAGCTGGCTCTGTTGGGCAGTGTGAGACAGTCGTATGAAGGTGGCACTGGTAGCTCATATGAGAAGCTGGCACTGAGATGTAGTGAGAGCGCCTGGCACTGTTGAGCACAGTGATCAGCTTGCATTGTTCAGATATGAAAGAAGCTGGCACTGATGGGTAGTGTAGGATGTCAGCACTGATCAGTAGTGTGAGAAGCTGGCACCAGTGGGCACTGAAATCAGCGTTTAGTGGTCAGAAATGGAAGCTGCTTATCCTGGTGGTCAGTGTCTGCAATGTTCTCACTCAATTCTGCACCTCTGACCAGCACCTGGTTCACACGTGAACATATAAGCCAGATCCTAGGTGCAATTCACTCGGCGCTATACATTGACATTTACATCTTTCTGCACATCCTCAGCAGCTTCAGAGCAGCACAAGGCTGTAGCACAAACAAATAAAAAATAATTGCTTTTGCTGGTATACAGTCCAGCAACCCCGATAGTGCTGCGAGGAGGGTACCGTGAAATCCTACATCCTTAAAAGGAAATGAAATCGGATTTCTATGCTCTGTTTTAATAAGTAGCAAAGTTTTGACAGAAAGCCCAGTGTAATTTGATTACAACACAGTGATTGTATTACAAACCTTGATCAAAAGCCTGGGGTGCCCCAGGCTGGAGCTGTGCTGTCTGCTCTGTTGTGCAGTATCCAGGCAGGATCTCTGCTCTAGAGTACAGTATCCATGCAGGATCTCTGGTCTAGAGTACAGTATCCAGGCAGGATCTCTGGTCCAGAGTACAGTATCCAGGCAGGATCTCTGGTCTAGAGTACAGTATCCGGGCAGGATCTCTGCTCTGTTGTGCAGTATCCAGGCAGGATCTCTGCTCTGTTGTACAGTATCCAGGCAGGATCTCTGCTCTGTTGTACAGTATCCAGGCAGGATCTCTGGTCTAGAGTACAGTATCCAGGCAGGATCTCTGGTCTGGAGTACAGTGTTCAGGCAGGATCTCTGCTCTAGAGTACAGTATCCAGGCAGGATCTCTGCTCTGTTGTACAGTATCCAGGCAGGATCTCTGGTCTAGAGTACAGTATCATGCAGAGATCCAGGCAGGATCTCTGGTCTGGAGTATGGTATCCAGGCAGGATCTCTGCTCTGTTGTACAGTATCCAGGCAGGATCTCTGGTCTAGAGTACAGTATCCAGGCAGGATCTCTGGTCTGGAGTACAGAGTTCAGGCAGGATCTCTGGTCTAGAGTACAGAATGCAGGCAGGATCCCTGCTCTAGAGTACAGAGTTCAGGCAGGATCTCTGGTCTAGAGTACAGAGTTCAGGCAGGATCTCTGGTCTAGAGTACAGAGTTCGGGCAGGATCTCTGGTCTGGAGTACAGATTTCAGGCAGGATCTCTGGTCTGGAGTAC
Source organism: Calotriton arnoldi (assembly GCA_963921515.1). Taxonomy (NCBI): domain Eukaryota; kingdom Metazoa; phylum Chordata; class Amphibia; order Caudata; family Salamandridae; genus Calotriton; species Calotriton arnoldi. The sequence goes on from CAWUFW010000456.1 coordinate 1,746,247, forward strand.
AGTATCCAGGCAGGATCTCTGGTCTAGAGTACAGTATCCAGGCAGGATCTCTGGTCTAGAGTACAGAGTCCAGGCAGGATCTCTGCTCTGTTGTACAGTATCCAGGCAGGATCTCTGGTCTGGAGTACAGAGTTCAGGCAGGATCTCTGGTCTAGAGTACAGAATGCAGGCAGGATCCCTGCTCTAGAGTACAGAGTTCAGGCAGGATCTCTGGTCTAGAGTACAGAGTTCAGGCAGGATCTCTGGTCTAGAGTACAGAGTTCAGGCAGGATCTCTGGTCTGGAGTACAGAGTTCAGGCAGGATCTCTGGTCTGGAGTACAGAGTTCAGGCAGGATCTCTGGTCTAGAGTACAGAGTTCAGGCAGGATCTCTGGTCTGGAGTAAAGAGTTCAGGCAGGATCTCTGGTCTAGAGTACAGTATCCAGGCAGGATCTCTGGTCTAGAGTACAGAATGCAGGCAGGATCTCTGGTCTAGAGTACAGTATCCAGGCAGGATCTCTGGTCTAGAGTACAGTATCCAGGCAGGACCTCTGCTCGAGAGTACAGTATCCAGGCAGGACCTCTGCTCGAGAGTACAGAATGCAGACAGGATCCCTGCTCTAGAGTACAGAATGCAGGCAGGATCTTTGGTCTAGAGTCAGTATCCAGGCAGGATCTCTGGCCTAGAGTACAGAGTTCAGGCAGGATCTCTGGTCTAGAGTACAGAATGCAGGCAGGATCCCTGCTCTAGAGTACAGAATGCAGGCAGGATCCCTGCTCTAGAGTACAGAGTTCAGGCAGGATCTCTGGTCTAGAGTACAGAGTTCAGGCAGGATCTCTGGTCTGGAGTAAAGAGTTCAGGCAGGATCTCTGGTCTAGAGTACAGTATCCAGGCAGGACCTCTGCTCGAGAGTACAGTATCCAGGCAGGACCTCTGCTCGAGAGTACAGAATGCAGACAAGATCCGTGCTCTAGAGTACAGAATGCAGGCAGAATCTTTGGTCTAGAGTCAGTATCCAGGCAGGATCTCTGGCCTAGAGTACAGAGTTCAGGCAGGATCTCTGGTCTAGAGTACAGAATGCAGGCAGGATCCCTGCTCTAGAGTACAGAATGCAGGCAGGATCTTTGGTCTAGAGTCAGTATCCAGGCAGGATCTCTGGCCTAGAGTACAGAGTTCAGGCAGGATCTCTGGTCTAGATTACAGTCTCCTGGCAGGATCTCTGGCCTAGAGTACAGAGTTCAGGCAGGATCCCTGCTCTAGAGTACAGTATCCAGGCAGGATCTCTGGTCTAGAGTACAGAATGCAGGCAGGATCCCTGCTCTAGAGTACAGAATGCAGGCAGGATCTCTGGTCTAGAGTACAGAATGCAGGCAGGATCCCTGCTCTAGAGTACAGAGTTCAGGCAGGATATCTGGTCTAGAGTACAGAATGCAGGCAGGATCCCTGCTCTAGAGTACAGAGTTCAGGCAGGATCTCTGGTCTAGAGTACAGAATGCAGGCAGGATCCCTGCTCTAGAGTACAGAGTTCAGGCAGGATCTCTGGTCTAGAGTACAGAATGCAGGCAGGATCCCTGCTCTAGAGTACAGAATGCAGGCAGGATATCTGGTCTAGAGTCAGTATCCAGGCAGGATCTCTGGTCTAGAGTACAGTATCCAGGCAGGATCTCTGGTCTAGAGTCAGTATCCAGGTAGTATTTCTGCTCTAGAGTACAGTCTCCAGGCAGGATCTCTGGCCTAGAGTACAGTATCCAGGCAGGATCTCTGGTCTAGAGAGTACAGTCTCCAGGCAGGATCTCTGGCCTAGAGTACAGATTTCAGGCAGGACCTCTGGTCTAGAGTCAGTATCCAGGCAGGATCTCTGGTCTAGAGAGTACAGAGTTCAGGTAGGATCTTTGGTCTAGAGTACAGTCTCCAGGCAGGATCTCTGCTCTAGAGTATAGTATCCAGGCATAATCTCTGCTCTAGAGTACATAATGCAGAAAGGATCCCTGCTCTAGAGTACAGTATCCAGGCAGGATCTCTGGTCTAGAGTACAGTATCCAGGCAGGATCTCTGCTCTAGAGTACAGTATCCAGGCAGGATCTCTGGTCTAGAGTCAGTATCCAAGTAAGATCTCTGCTCTAGAGTACAGTATCTAGGCAGGATCTCTGGTCTAGAGTACAGTATCATGCAGAGATCCCGGCAGGATCTCTGCTCTAGAGTACAGTATCCATGCAGGATCTCTGGTCTAGAGTACAGAGTTCAGGCAGGATCTCTGGTCTAGAGTACAGTCTCCAGTCAGGATCTCTGGTCTAGAGTACAGTATCCAGGCAGGATCTCTGGTCTAGAGTACAGTATCCAGGCAGGATCTCTGGTCTAGAGTACAGAGTTCAGACAGAAACTTCCTCTAGAGTCAGTTAAGGGTGGGCGAAGTTGGCGGAGTACCACTACGCGGAATTCTGCGGAGTTGAACACTCCGCTCCATAACTCCGTTCCATCTCATCCCAATTAATAAAACAGAAACCTCACATACCTTTGGTAAAACAAGTAACTCCATCTTTACATGCTAAAATGCATATAGTCATCTCACAAAAGTGAAAATGAAAATATGGCAAGCAGTGAGAGAGGTGATGATTTTGGGGTCCTCCCTAACCTAGGGAGAGAACCAAGCAGATGCCTTGAACACAAAGAGCACATCATGCTAAACGATTCGGCGGTGGTCCCATCCTCCTAGGACCACCCCAGGCACAGTTATGGGCAAAAATACAATCCCAACCAAAGGCCCTGCAAAGCATTATGGGACGAGATTCTAGAGTGCAGTGAATATTATAGTATCCAATATCAAAACATTCCTCAAGCAGCGGCTCTCCCGGCTCAGCTGAGAGCTAATACTATAAAGTTCACTGCACTCTAGAATCTCGACCCATAATGCTTTGCTGGGCCGTTGGTTGGCATTGTATTTTTGCCCATAACTTTGCTTGGGGTGGTCCTAGGAGGAACGGTACTTCCAGGCTGCCCAACTCCGCTACATGCTTGAATGGTACAAGTTAGAGTCAGAAAAGCATTGGTGCTTCATTGACCGTTCGATTGCGGGCATGCACATCTGGAAAGTCCCGTGGCTCCCCCGAAAGCACCGCCCATGCAGAGTCTACATGTCACCGGTCCTGCGGGCCACCATGGCAGTCTGGGACAGAGTACAGGTTCCACATGACTTATCCACCCCGATCTCACCTCTGACTCTGTTTATCGGCAACCCCAATTTCCCGCCGGCATCCACTGGGAACAGCTTTCTCCCCTGGCAAGAAGCCAACTGTAAACGTGTTGGGGATTTGTATGATGTGCATGGGGTAATGGAGTTCTCCAGCCTTACAGAGGGCTACGGCATCCCTAAACAAGCGTACTGGCAGTATCTGTCCCTTCGTCATTGGGTCACCCAACCGCAGATAAGCGCTCACGCCAGTCGCAAGCTCACAAAATTCGAGAAATGGTACATCACTAGGACATCGGACAAACGACTGCTGTCGGACATATACGCATTTTTAAACATCCCCAGACAGACCGGCAAATCACCCGCGCAGCGTAGATGGGAGGCGGAACTGGAATACGAGTTCTCCCCCAAGGAATGGAGTGATATTGTACACAGAGCCAGGGCATCAGCTTGTAGTAAAGCAGGTAAAGAGATGTTCTTAAAGATCGCACACTATTGGTACTACACCCTTGAGCGGCTACTTAAGTGGAAACCGGGGGGGTACAGGGCTTTGCTGGTGTAACTGTGGGCAATCTGGCACACTCACCCACATCCTATGGGCTTGCCTGACAATACAGGATTTTTGGGTGGAAATTCTCTGGGACATTGACACAATATTCCACACGGACCTACCAAAACTCCCCACGTTCACACTTCTAGGACTCCCGAATGCTTTAACGTATCCCCTCAAATCTGGGAGAGGCAGAGCGATAGCGTTGGCACTGGGGGCGGCCAAACAGGTATTGCTGGCTATATGGGGCAAGACAGAGGTTCCATCTCACCTGGATTGGCTATATAAGTTGTGGGAACTCCTGGGTATGGTGAAGATAACGGCAGGCCTTACACACTCCCTCCCCAAGTTCGAGAAAACATGGGGGTCTACCATAGAATACTTGTCTAATGAATTTACGGAACTCACATGCCCTAAGTACCTCAGAGTGCTCCGCCTCACCGGCTCCAATCGCCCACGGACATGAGCATGATAGTCCATCTCCCGCCTCGTTCGCTTACTGACTATTCGCCAAGCTCACCTCACACTCGCTTTAGGGATAGCCTCCACTACCTTCTCTCTTCTTTCCTACTTTCTTCTTTCTTTCTACTCTTTTTATCTCTCAGTTCTAAAAAAAGCTCCCCACCGGCCGGTGGATGTAGGTGGCGGCTATTGTTATGCTTGATCTCGCTTTAAAATAATAAAAAGATTTAAACCATAAAATACATAGTTCAGGCAGGATCTCTGGTCTAGAGTACAGTATCCAGGCAGGATCTCTGCTCTAACGCACGGTGTCTGACAGGATCTCTTGTCTAGAGTACAGTATCCAGGCAGGATCTCTGGTCTAGAGTACAGTATCCAGGCAGGATCTCTGCTCTAAAGTAGAGAACGCAGGCAGGATCTCTGGTCTAGAGTACAGTATCCAGGCAGGACCTCTGCTCGAGAGTACAGAATTCAGGCAGGATTTCTGGTCTAGAGTCAGTATCCAGGCAGGATCTCTAGTCTAGAGTACAGTATCCAGTCAGGATCTCTGCTCTAGAGTACAGAATGCAGGCAGGATCTCTGCTCTAGAGTACAAAATGCAGGCAGGATCTCTGGTCTAGAGTCAGTATCCAGGCAGGATCTCTGGTCTAGAGTACAGAATGCAGGCAGGATCTCTGGTCTAGAGTACAGTATCCAGGCAGGATCTCCGGTCTAGAGTACAGTATCCAGGCAGGATCTCCGGTCTAGAGTACAGAATGCAGGCAGGATATCTGCTCTAGAGTACAGAATGCAGGCAGGATCTCTGGTCTAGAGTCAGTATCCAGGCAGGATCTCCGGTCTAGAGTACAGAATGCAGGCAGGATCTCTGCTCTAGAGTACAGTGTCCAAGCAGGATCTCTGCTCTGTTGTACAGTATCCAGGCAGGATCTCTGCTCTAAAGTACAGAATGCAGGCAGGATCTCTGCTCTAGAGTCAGAACCCAGGCAGGATCTCTGCTCTAGAGTACAGAATGCAGGCAGGATCTCTGGTCTAGATTACAGTATCCAGTCAGGATCTCTGTTCTAGAGTACAGAATCCAGGCAGTATTTCTGGTCTAAATTACAGAGTACATGCAGGATATCTGGCCTAGAGCACATAGTTCAGGCAGAATCTCTGTTCTAGAGTACAGCATCTAGGCAGAATACTGGCTCTAAAATACATAGTTCAGGCAGGATCTCTGGGCTAGAGTACAGTATCCAGGCAGGATCTCTGGTCTAGAGTACAGTATCCAGGCAGGATCTCTGGTCTAGAGTAAGTATCCAGGCAGGATCTCTGCTCTAGAGTACAGAATGCAGTGAGGATCTCTGGTCTAGAGTACAGTATCCAGGCAGGATCTCTGGTATAGAGTACAGAGTTCAGGCAGGATCTCTGGTCTAGAGTACAGTATCCAGGCAGGGTCTCTGGTCCAGAGTACAGTATCCAGGAAGGATCTCTGCTTTAGAGTACAGAGTTTAGACCGGATCTCTGCTCTAGAGTCAGTATCCAGATGGGATCTCTGCTCTAGAGTACAGAATCCAGGCAGGATCTCTGGTCTAGAGTCAGAATCCAGGCAGGATCTCTGGTCTAGAGTACAGTATCCAGGCAGGATCTCTGCTCTAGAGTACAGAATGCAGGCAGGATCTCTGCTCTATAGTACAGAATGCAAGCAGGTTCTATGGTCTAGAGTCAGTATCCACGCAGGATCTCTGCTCTAGAGTACAGAATGCAGGCAGGATCTCTGGTCTAGAGTACGGTATCCAGGCAGGATCTCTGGTCTAGAGTACAGAATGCAGGCAGGATCTCTGGTCTAGAGTACAGAGTTCAGACAGGAACTCTATTCTAGAGTCAGTATCCAGGTAGGATCTCTGCTCTAGAGTACAGAATGCAGGCAGGGTCTCTGGTCTAGAGTACAGTATCCAGGCAGGATCTCTGTTCTAGAGTACAGAGTTCAGGCAGGATCTCTGGTCTAGAGTGCAGTATACAGGCAGGATCTCTGCTTTAGAGTAGAGAGTTCAGGCAGGTTCTCTGCTTTAGAGTACAGAGTTCAGACTGGAACTCTGCTCTAGAGTCAGTAATCAGGTAGGATCTCTTCTCTAGAGTACAGAATGCAGACCAGATCTCTGGTCTAGAGTACAATATCCAAGCAGGATCTCTGGTCTAGAGTCAGTATCCAGGCAGGATCTCTGGTCCAGAGTACAGTATCCAGGCAGGATCTATGTTCTAGAGTACAGAATGCAGGCAGGATCTCTGCTCTAGAGTACAGAATGCAGGCAGGATCTTTGGTCTAGATTCAGTATCCAGGCAGGATCTCTGGTCTAGAGTACAGGATCCAGGCAGGATCTCTGGTCTAGCGACAGAATGCAGGCAGGATCTCTGCTCTAGAGTCAGTATCCACGCAGGATCTCTGCTCTAGAGTACAGAATGCAGGCAGGATCTCTGGTCTAGAGTACAGTATCCAGGCAGGATCTCTGGTCTAGAGTACAGTATCCAGGCAGGATCTCTGGTCTAGAGTATAGTATCCAGGCAGGATCTCTGATCTAGAGTACAGAGTTCAGGCAGGATCTCTGGTTTATAGTACAGTATCCAGGCAGGATCTCTGGTTTAGAGTACAGTATCCAGGCAGCATCTCTTGTCTAGAGTACAGTATCCAGGCAGGATCTCTTGTCTAGAGTACAGTATCCAGGCAGGATCTCTGCTCTAGAGTACAGAGTTCAGAAAGGAACTCTGCTCTAGAGTCAGTATCCAGGTAGGATCTCTGCTCTAGAGTACAGAATACAGACAGGATCTCTGGTCTAGAGTACAGTATCCAGGCAGGATCTCTGCTCTAGAGGACAGAATGCAGGCATGATATCTGCTCTAAAGTAGAGAACGCAGGCAGGATCTCTGGTCTAGAGTACAGTATCCAGGCAGGATCTCTGCTCTAGAGTACAGAATTCAGGCAGGATCTCTGGTCTAGAGTACAGTATCCAGGCAGGATTTCTGGTCTAGAGTCAGTATCCAGGCAGGATCTCTAGTCTAGAGTACAGTATCCAGTCAGGATCTCTGCTCTAGAGTACAGAATGCAGGCAGGATCTCTGCTCTAGAGTACAAAATGCAGGCAGGATCTCTGGTCTAGAGTCAGTATCCAGGCAGGATCTCTGGTCTAGAGTACAGAATGCAGGCAGGATCTCTGGTCTAGAGTACAGTATCCAGGCAGGATCTCCGGTCTAGAGTACAGTATCCAGGCAGGATCTCTGCTCTAGAGTACAGTGTCCAAGCAGGATCTCTGCTCTGTTGTACAGTATCCAGGCAGGATCTCTGCTCTAAAGTACAGAATGCAGGCAGGATCTCTGCTCTAGAGTCAGAACCCAGGCAGGATCTCTGCTCTAGAGTACAGAATGCAGGCAGGATCTCTGGTCTAGATTACAGTATCCAGTCAGGATCTCTGTTCTAGAGTACAGAATCCAGGCAGTATTTCTGGTCTAAATTACAGAGTACATGCAGGATATCTGGCCTAGAGCACATAGTTCAGGCAGAATCTCTGTTCTAGAGTACAGCATCTAGGCAGAATACTGGCTCTAAAATACATAGTTCAGGCAGGATCTCTGGGCTAGAGTACAGTATCCAGGCAGGATCTCTGGTCTAGAGTACAGTATCCAGGCAGGATCTCTGGTCTAGAGTAAGTATCCAGGCAGGATCTCTGCTCTAGAGTACAGAATGCAGGCAGGATCTCTGCTCTAGAGTCAGTATCCAGGCAGGATCTCTGCTCTAGAGTACAGTATCTAGGCAGAATATTGGCTCTAAAGTACATAGTTCAGGCAGGATCACTGGTCTAGAGTACAGTATCCAGGCAGGATCTCTGCTCTAACGCACCGTGTCCTACAGGATCTCTGCTCTAACGCACAGTGTACGACAGGATCTCTTGTCTAGAGTACAGTATCCAGGCAGGATCTGGATTCTCTGCTCTAGAGAGCACTTTCCAAGAAGTACCTTTTCTATTTGCTCTAGAGATCAGTGTCCCAGCAGAATCTGTGCTATCTGCTCCAAAGTATAGTATCCATGCAGGTTCTTTTCTCTCTGCTCTAGAGTATAGTGCCCAGGCAGGATCGTGCTGTCTGTTCCAAAGTATAGTGTTCAGGGAATATATCTTCTGTCTGCTCTGGAGTACACTATTGAAGGAGGATCTGTTTTGTCTGCTCCAAAGTACACTGCCCAAGAAGGATCTCTGCTCTAGAGTGCACTATCCAGGGAAGATCTCTGCTGTCTGCTCTGAACTACAGTGTCCAGGCTGGATCTCTGATGTCTGCTCTAAAGGACAGTGTCCAGGCTGGATCTCTTCTGTCTGCTCTAAAGGACAGTGTCCAGGGAAGATCTCTGCTGTCTGCTCTAAAGGACAGTGTCCAGGGAAGATCTCTGATGTCTGCTCTAAAGTACAATGTCCAGGCTGGATCTCTGCTGTCTGCTCTAAAGGACAGTGTCCAGGGAAGATCTCTGATAAGTGTTCTAAAGTACAGTGTCCAGGGAAGATCTCTGATGTCTGCTCTAAAGTACAGTGTCCTCTTACTGTGGAGATGAGGGGACTGTAATATTTAACTTGCAGAAATACGGTGGAGAAAAACACTACTGTAGCACATGGTTCAGAAATGGGTGGAGTTTAGGAGTGGTGAGGAGTATTTAGGGGACCGGGATTGGTGATATTTACAGATAGAAAGGCTTATACGGTTCAGGGATGGGTGGAGTTTAGCAATGGTGAGGAGGATTTAGGGTTCCGAGACTGGTGAAGTTTAGGGATAGAAAAGGCTTGTATGGTTCAGGGATGGGTGGAGTTTAGGAGGGGTGAGGAGTATTTAGGTGTCCGGGATTGGTAAAATGTATGGATAGAAAGGCTTTCAGGGTTCAGGGATGGGTGGAGTAGTTAGGGTTCTGGGATTGGTGAGGTTTATGGCTAGAAAGGCTTGTATGGTTCAGGGATGGGTGGAGTTTAGTAATGGTGAGCATTATTTAGGGTTCCGGCATTGGTGGAGTTTACGGATAGAAAGGCTTTCAGGGTTCAGGGATGGGTGGAGTTTAGGAGGCGTGAGGGGTATTTAGGTGTCCGGGATTGGTGAAGTTTATGGATAGAAAGACTTTTAGGGTTCAGGGATAAGTGGCGTTTAGGAATGGTGAGTATTTAGGGTTCCGGGATGGGTGGAGTTTAGGAGGCGTGAGGAGTATTTAGGGTTCCGGGATTGGTGAGGTTTATGGATAGACAGGCTTATATGGTTCAGGGATGGGTGGAGTTTAGGTGTGGTGAGCAGCTTAGGGGACAAAGATGGATGTGTTTAGGTGTTTTGAAGGGGTTAGGGATTGGTGGTGTTTACGGTGGTGAGGGACCAGTGAATTAAAATGTTTGACCATGTTAAAGATATAAATCTGAAGTACTGTCCCCTGAAGCACTGAAAGAAAGACCACCAACAAAATTGTTTCTGAAAATAAGGCCTAAAGCACTTGTATTTACACCTTGAAAAAAAGCACACAAGCCAATCCCAAAAGAAAAGACATTCTATGAATTGGTTTCTAAGAAATGGTAAAGGCCAATCAAAGGCCATTGGGTAGAGGATGTAGCCTTACGGCTAGAGCGGTCGACCTCGAAGCTGGGGAACCGGGTTCGAGACTCGGCAACGACACTCAACATCCTGTGATTCTGGGCAAATCACTTAATCTCCCCGTGCCTAACAAAAATGAATGTGTCCTTCTGTAACGAAACTGGTGCTATGTAAAGCGCTCTGATACCCGATGTCTCGGGTCTAGTTCGCGCTATATAAAACTCTAAAAAAAAAAAAACAGCACATTTCCACTCAGCAGCTTAGGTGGGATGGTTTCTCAGTAGCAGAATTCAATGAAAACGTTTTTCTATTTAATGACACACAACCACTTCTGGCAGGGGCCTAGCAGCATGGAGCTGGTGTCCCTAAACAGCACATCAAGTGTTCTCCCGCCAGGTCCCCTCGTCGCCTCATTTTTAGGTCTCGCCTAGCGACGCAGCGCATGCTCTGCGCTCCTTGGCGAGATCTATTGTTGTGGATTTTGCTTCCGAAGGGGGACAGCCGATGTGCACGCTCACGGCGTCTCTTCTCTGGCGATCTCAGCTTGCGCCCGGACAGCAGATGTGCACACTCACGGTGTCTCTTCTCTGGCGATCTCAGCTTTCACTTTCGCGCGCTCCCACCGCGCTTTCACTTTTGCGCGCTCAAACAATGCCCCCGCTGCACTCGTGACACAGAGTGCTGCCTGTGTAACCAAGGACGCTTTCAGGCTTCCCAGAAATGAGAGCTGAAGTGAAATAATAAACTCAGAACCGCTGAACTCCACTTTTTTTTCTGTTGTAATGACGGATGTAACGACACAAGCAGCAAAATACCAGTCTGTGGCACACTATGCTAAGCACTGTTTTTTAGTGTAGGTTTTTTAAGCCACGCCCTTAATTATCGCGGCCACCCCCGTGAGAGACCCCCCAGATTTTTCATTCCACTTAAAGCCCTGCCGGTGGTTAGTGCACTTGCTGCAGAGATCTGTGTGCAGGCCAGTCACGGGTCTGCGTCATCATAAAACAACAGAGAGGGTTCATGTCCCTGCTGTAAAGCACAACGTAAAGCGCACGTCACTGATTTCTGCTTTATTCAGGTAGCTCAGTGGGTTACGGCTTTTGTCGCAGAGGTCCTTGTGTTACGCGAAGGTCATAATGTACAATCCTTGTAGAGCGGCACAGTGAGTTATAAACCAGCCCCTAACAGCTGCACGCAAACTGCAAGAAACGCACTGTTGTTTTCTTCAATGTTTACCTTTTTATAAGGCTTCTTAGGGTAGTGATAAATGCATACTAGTAAAGAGAATCCCAAACCCTGTGTTTTGTGGACCCCCACACACGTTTTAAATCCTGACTTTGCGTTTCTGACACCCTGCCTCGGGCCGAGTAGCGTTTAAAAATAAATGGGAGAAAACTGAGTAAGTGCCATATAAATGTTTATTGTTGTAATTGCTCATGCAGACAGATACATATGACATTCTTACAGGGCAAGAGCACCTCTAACAGAAAGGAGGTAGAAACGGAAAGCCCCTCCCTCCAAACCATAGTTTCTTCTTCTTAGCACCTGTGAAGTCATAACAAGCGGAGTGCCTTTGTTTCCCACCATCACACTGGCATTTAGGTGTGAGACTGCAGATAGCTCCGCACCAGCATGAACAACAAGCATTTGCAATGCAACAGGTCTCACATTTACGCGAGTTTGAGCTATTGGCATTGTAAATGATAATTCCTTTTATTTATATTTTGTTTTTTGAAACATAAATAAAACGCATTGTCATTTACAATGCCAATAGCTTAAACTTGCGTAACTGCGAGACCTATTGCATTGCAAATGCTTGTTTTAAGACCATCAGCTTTGCCTTTCACGAACCTGGAAAAGTAGTTACAAATACAAAACAAAAAACATGAATGAAATTGCTAAGTATTTGCCTTCACGGTTTGCACACCCCTGGCCAGGGCCGGACTGGGATCGCAAACCAGCCTGGGCACTTGGGTCCGACCGGCCCCCACCGGTCCAGTACCGGCCCCCACCCTTCCGGCCCACCGGGGAAACGCCCGGTGCCCGCTACGGCCAGTCCGGCCTTGCCCCTGGCGCGGCACTGCGTGCGCCTTGAGTTGTTTTCCGCGCTTGAAAAAGGAAAACAGATGTGCAGCTGCCCTACCCGGTGCCAGAGAGCCCACTTGCTTCTGAGAAGTGCCGGCACTCTGCTGTTAAAAATATTAATATTTTTCAGTGTTATCAACAAACATAAAAGTTGCACAGAGTGAATATTCTTTCTAACAATAATAATTACATGTTAAAAAAAGAGTAACTTTGTTTTAAGGGGACGGAACCACAGTTAGTATTGGCACTCACCTCTTCAGAAGTAATTGTATCAGCCCTGGGTGGCATGACGCATACAAAAATATATTTGAAATAAATGGAAGTTAACAAAAATCACCGTTTCAGGCGATACTTGCGTTTTCATCCTTTTGCACAAAATGTACTTCAGTTCCAGTGCGTTCGGTGGCAAAGGCCTCTGCAAGGTTTGTAGTCTGCACAGTAACGTGAAATCATTCGTATCAGACCATCGAGATGGACTTGATAGCAATATTAATAACAAAATATAATAAAAACGGGGCTTCATAAGCCGCTTATCGCCAGCATCTTGGCACCCTGCAGACTCGACCTTTAATAAAACCGCACTGACAGCAGAGCCCGGACGCAAAAACCAGCTGGCGTGCAGCCCATATTTACTTTACAGGAAGTGACGTACATTGACAGCTGTATGTCCCACCTCGCCGCATTAACATACATGTCCCGGGGCTGTTTTCTATAATCACATCAGGTACGACGGTTTGGAAGGACTGGGCCTACTGGCGCTTTACAAACACGGGTCCGAGGCTCCTCCCCCTGAAACATAAGATGGTCCCAGACAGGGAGCTTTCACGACTCTCTAATCTGAGGGATGCACTTGGCCCTCAGAGGAGGAAGGGGACCAGCTCTCCTAGGTCTAAGGTGCCACAATACGGCTGAACCGTGGACTCTCGACTGAGAGGCCAGGGCAGGACGGAGACACCGGATGTGCTGCAGTTGGGCACCGACTGTCTGGAGTTAAAATTGTTCTCTGGTCCACCATATGCAAAACATTAGAATATAAATGTACTAAACAATACATGTATAAATGCACTTGAAAGATCCAGGTGACGCTTCAACGTGCCACTATGAGTAGTTCATTCTGCTACTGTTAGAAACCCTCTATGTCTGCTTTACAGGGCGCTCGACTTTGGTGCTGGTCGAGTTACAGATATTAAAATACATAAACACGCTCCCAAATGTCCATGCGTCTGACCTGTCCCCATAGGAAATCTCACTTCTGTCCTCGTGGTCTGGATGTCAACAGTCGTCCAAAAGATGGGTCTGCCTTGACTTCTAAGAAAGAGCTCTGGGGTGTAGGTTCATTTGCTCTAGGTAAGAAGTCTGGGGTTATTTATGGTTAAACCCCTACAAAACTCTTTGCTTGTAGGGTAAATAGAGCTGTGGTCTGGGTAAGCCTCCCTCAAAGGTGAGGTCTGGAAGGCCTTTTGTGTGTTTCATGTACCGCCCTAAGTGGCATGGGTCTGCCCAGACAGAGCTCCTGCGCTCCCTGTGCCACTGGAACCAAACTGTACCCGGCTGATGAACCCATAAGTAGGTGAAACCCGTCCCAGGATGCTTGTTTCCGGTCCAGGGAGGACCTGGCCTGGCAGTCCGGTCTGGACTGTTCCCATGAGGCACAGGGTCAAATCTGATTTACATATGGCTGGGTCTGAACTGGGGTGGCGGAGTGAGCTAAAGAACGATGATGGATTCAACCCAGATCTGTGACGGGGGGTGAGTGTCTGAAAAGTTTCAGCGCTCCGTCCATTTGTTCGCTCTAAGCTGGCAGGATAGTCACACTCACATACTCACTGTACCACTGAAAGCAGACTGTACCCGGCTGATAAGCCCATAAGTAAGTAAAAATGCTCCCAGAATGTTTTTTTTGGTGCACAGACAGAATATTGAGTTGGAAATGTCAACGTACACAAATATCGAGTTGGAAATGTCAACTTACACAAATATCGAGTTTTAAATGTCGACGTACACAAATATCGAGTTTTAAATGTCGACGTACACAAATATCGAGTTGGAAATGTCAACTTACACAAATATCGAGTTGGAAATATCGACGTACACAAATATCGAGTTGGAAATATCGACGTACACAAATATCGAGTTGGAAATATCGACGTACACAAATATCGAGTTGGAAATGTCAACTTACACAAATATCGAGTTTTAAATGTCAACGTACACAAATATCGAGTTGGAAATGTCAATTTACACAAATATCGAGTTTTAAATGTCGACGTACACAAATATCGAGTTTTAAATGTCGACGTACACAAATATCGAGTTGGAAATGTCAATTTACACAAATATTGAGTTGGAAATATCGACGTACAAAAAATATCGAGTTTTAAATGTCGACGTACACAAATATCGAGTTGGAAATATCGACTTGCACTAATATCGAGTTGGAAATATCGTGATGCAGAAATATCGACAGCAAGAATATTGTGGTCAAGAATATCGAGTTAAAGGTAAGAAATATCGTTTTGAAAATATCGAAGTCATTAATATCGTTTGCAAAAATATATATGTTTAAAATATCGATGTTTTAATTAGTGTTATGTATTTTAGTATGTATTTTAAAAGTATGTGAACTTTTTTTTTGTATAAGTATTGCTTTTGTTTTTTAATATATGTGTTAAACTTTTAGTAGTTATTAATTTTATTTTAATAAAATTTTGCATTTTTTAGTTCTGTAGCGGGTTGTGAGATTATAGGGGAATAGGATGGGAAGTAATTTAATTATAATAAATGTATTAATATTTTTTATTTATTAATATGTATTTAATTTATATTTTATAGTGTTAACTCTGGGAATTAATTTATAATTAATTATTTATTAATTGGCTGTTAATTATTATTCATTAATAATTGGTAGTTATGTTAATTGTGTTATTTTTTTAGGAGCGGGTGGTGGGGTTTATAGGGGAATAGGGTGGGAAGTAATTTATTTATAATTAATTAATAATTATTTGTTAATTAATGGTCATTAATTAATTTAAATATGGCAATTGTGAAATTAAGTTTAGATGTGAGTTGTGGGGTTTATAGTGGTAAAGGGTGGGAAGTAATATCTTTTAAATTAATTAATAAGTTGTTAATTGATATTAATTTATTAAAGTTAAGTTAGTTATGGAAATTGTGTAATGATTTTTAGGTGTGGGTTGTGGTGTTTATTGGGGTAGAGGGTGGAAAGTTATTTATGTTTAATTAATTAATAATTAGTTGGTCATTAATATTAATTAATCAATTCATAAATATTTATGGTAATTGTTTATTTTTATTTTGTGTATGTGTTTCGGTTTTATAGGAGTAACGTTTGGGGAGTAAATTAATTTTCTATCTGTTTTAATTTGTTTTTTAATTAATTATATTTCTTTAATTAATAATTGATTATGTTAATCATGGAGGTACATTTTTTTTATTTAGATGTGTGTTGTGAATTGTGTGGTGTTATAGGGTAGGAAAAAAAAGATTACATTTATGTAATAATTTATGTTTTTGATTATAAATAATTTCTATTAAAAATAGTTATTTGTTTGTGAATTATTTTTAAATTGTTTAAAAAAAATCTTTTTAGGTATTTGTTAGACCTTTTTAACATTATAATATGTTTTTATCTTTTGTAAATTTTTAATATTTTTATATGTTTTGTTTTTTTAAAATCTTTTGTGTTGCAGTTGATATTTTGTTTGTTTTTAATTTTGAACTGACACCAATGGGAATATTAATTTTTACCCCTCTGCTATCCAACACTTTCCCTACTGTTGCACTGACTGGAGTAGGAATAGTAATTTTTACCCCTCCGCTATCCAACACTTTCCCTACTGTTGCACTCTCTGGAGTGGGAATAGTAAGTTTTACCCCTCCGCTATCTAACGCTTTCCCTACTGTTGCACTCTCTGGAGTGGGAATAGTAATTTTTACCCCTCCGCTATCCAACACCTTCCCTACTGTTGCACTCTCTGGAGTGGGAATAGTAATTTTTACCCCTCCGCTATCCAACACTTTCCCTACTGTTGCACTCACTGGAGCGGGAATAGTAATTTTTACCCCTCCGCTAGCCAACACTTTCCCTACTGTTGTACTCAATGGAGTGCAAAATGTAAGTTTAAAGACTATTAAATATTTTAATGTTTTAATTTATAATATAATGTTTTTTTATTAGATTTTATGTTATAGGTGTGTATGTATATATATATATATATATTTATTTGTAAATATTTATATATTTA
Organism: Calotriton arnoldi; assembly: GCA_963921515.1. NCBI lineage: Eukaryota > Metazoa > Chordata > Amphibia > Caudata > Salamandridae > Calotriton > Calotriton arnoldi. Next base: position 1,762,358 of record CAWUFW010000456.1, read on the forward strand.
TAAAATTTAAAAATAAATTAAAATTAATAGTTTTTTATTTGTTTTAAAGTAAATATATATATTACATTTTGTATACGTATGTTTACATTTTTTTAAATTAAATGTATTTCTTATATTTGTTATAATGTATATTAAATCCAAATAATTTTTTAAGTTAATTTCATTATTTTATACATTTAACATTATTTTTTACATATATAAAAGAAATCGATATTTTGTACATCGATATTTTGTACATCGATATTTTTATACTTACCATTATAAATATAGGATGTCCATATTTTTAACATCAATATTTATGACTTGGTATTTGTGTATAGGGATATTTTGGGCGTCGATATTCTATCAGTGAACCTGTTTTTTTCCGGTCCAGGAAGGACCTGCTGGACTGTTCCCATTGGAGCAGATCCCGGCTGATTTGCATATGGCTGGGTCTGAACTGGTGTGGCATGATGGGTAAAAGAAGGACGGGTTGGGATGCTACAACGTCACTCAATAACATGTGGGGGGAAAGTCCTGAAATGCGTTACCCCCACTTCCAGGTTCCTCACTGAGCCCACGTGTCCTCGCTGCGGTTAGCGCTGCTGGCATGCATTACGGGAATCGAGGCACTTAATTGAAGCCATGTCCTCGACATATTTATCACGCCACTATTAAAACGCACAGAATGTGCAGAGGGGCCATAATCATTGCATTATGGACATTGAGCAAATTTGCACAAAATAAAAAAACATTACCAGTCCTTTAAAGCCAGTCATTAAAGTTAAAACTAATTTACCGTTAACAGATTGCGGTCGGGAATACGAACTTTCTCTCAGAGTGGCAGCAACGAGGGGGTGTTTTCAAGGGCCCCACCCTACAGCATATCGGCTGGAGCACCAGAGGGCGACGTGTGTCTGTAATTTGAGAAGTTCTTTGAGAGATTGTCTGTATTTGGAAGAGTTGCCTTTCCTGGACACTGTCTATATAACGCATAACATGACTTATGAACACAGGGACCTGGCCGTCCCAGGGGACTGGACTAGAATCCGGGACTTCTGACCCTGGCACATCCGGGTCATGGTGGGTTTAGTGAGCTAGGGTGGGTGGATCACTAACCTAGAACGAAGGCGTAGCACATCCACGACACCTGCACATGAAACTGCAGAGCTACATGAAACGAGCTATCTGCCCAAGATCACACACTTTCATCAAACAGAGATGACAGAAAGATAACTCATGTGTCTTTGACCCATCCCTGGACCACACCTCAGACCGCCGCCCTGTGTTGCTAGCGCCCTCATTTAATTTAATGCCCGGTCAGTTAACACAAGGCTAATTATTGAAAAACACTAAGGGGCCGATTAGGATGGCGGGCGGACTCTAGTCCGCCCGCCATCCCAGTGGTAACGGGACCGGCCGCTAGACATGCAGCGGCAGTGCTTAATTTGTAAAATATGAAGTGCAGGTGCTCCAATTTTTTTTAGGAGGCCACACCCACTTCCCTCAGCTCCACCCACTTTCACCAGTGGCTCCACCTACTTACTGTAGTTGCTCCACCCCAGTGCTTAATTTGTAAAAAAAATAAGTGCCAGGGCCCTTTTCGGGAGATCACGACAGCCTGCACCACCCATTGCCCCTGCCAGGGCTGCCAGTAACAGTACCAACACAACTACATACCACTTCAGTCCTAAAAGTGATACAATTCAGACTATTTTTATGTATTTTGACTTATTAAAAACAGTTGTTGTGCTCTTGTGGGCAATATTTTACAGGCATGGTTGGGATTTTAATTTCAAGGTAAATAAAAATTAAGAAAAAAGAGACAGAAAGAAAAAAAAACTACTGAGGAAATCATCCCAAACCAGCGTTTTTCCTTTTGTAACATACACTTTAAAAATATATATATATACAGGAATAATACAATTCAAATCTGTTTTAGACCCATCTCATCTATCCATAAATGATTAGTAACACAAATAAAGACAGAACAAACTTGTTAAAAAGGTGATCCAGAGGACTGTAAACAAGTTCGTATTGAACCTTCCAGAATTACAAATTAAGATCAAGTGAAGAAATATTTATTTCACTGAGTAAGGGGTAGCGCTGGCCTCGGAAATAGCAAGAGAGGGGCGGAATAGGGAGAAAGATTGGAAAAGGACGACGAAGAATAGAGCAGCTGCAAGAGCGAGAAATATGAACAGAAGTGGAGCGAGGTGCAGAAAGAGGAATGAGGGAAATTAAGCAACCTTGCTACTGGGCTGCGCCCACAGGCCCCAGAAATCCTCGAGGCCCCTGCGCTTAACATTTTACAAGATAAGCATTGAGCACAATGCACCTCAATCGTATCCAGCAGCAAACTGGCAGCCACGCGCAGCTTCTCTGCTTATGCACCTCAACAGTAAACTCGCTTTACTCTGGTACCGAAAGCATAGAACTCCCACAGTTAATGCAGGGCAGAATAGAACGGTAAAGAAACATAACAAGGATGCGAAAACCACCACAAACACCACCCACCCAGCATTATACTTTATTAATCTAATGAAAAACATCCCATTCCACCTGGGCCTCCTAGTGTTAGGTCATAGCTGCGAGGCTGGGGCCCCTCCCCCTGGGCTTTGCTGCGGTAAAATAAGGTTGCGACTGCGAGGCCTACTGGGGGCCCCTACTACCATGGGTCTCGCAACAGTAGACCTTGGCATTGTACTTGCACATGGACGGTGCCGACGCCGGAGGCATGATTGCTCAGGGCAGGCCGGCTTGGACTCGCATGAAGTGAACTGTGAAGTCCACTGTCCAAGGCCTGCCCTGAGCAATAATGCCTCCGCAGTTGGCACTGTCCATGTGCAAGTACAATGCCATAGTAGGGGTCCCCAGTAGGCCTCGCAGCCATGTTTTACGGTACCGCTGCAAGCCTAGTGGGAGGGGCCCCAGCCTCGCAGCCATGACCCAACGCTGCCTGGGAGGACCACTGGCCCAGGTGAGGGAAACATGCAAAGCCCTACTCTACTGACTGCCAGTGCCAGGAGAACGCTGGTCTGCTGGATGAAGGGCAGCAGGGGCCAGTGCAGCCTGCAGGGCCTTTAAAGTTAACCCCGGAGGGCCGGACTTCATCACCGAGCGGGAGCCGGAGCTAGCCTTCGCCTACCACGCTCGTGAGAGCCGGAGCTAGCCTACGCCTACCACGCCCGTGGGAGCCGGAGCTAGCCTACGCCTACCACGCCCGTGGGAGCCGGAGCTAGCCTACGCCTACCACGCCCGTGGGAGCCGGAGCTAGCCTACGCCTATCACGCCCGTGGGAGCCGGAGCTAGCCTATTCCTACCACGCCCGTCGGTCGCAGACAGTGTCACGCCAACCACCACGCTCCAAAATAAAAAAAAGCAGCGTTGCTACTTATGGTTGCTGGTGGTGGTGGGCGGCCGGGCACTGGCCTGCCTGCCTTCATTCAATAGGCGTCCTAGGCCTGCTGTTGCCTGCACCCGACGTCGGGCTAACCAACTGCCTGTGAACTGCTGATGAGTAATGGCGAGGACGGGCGTGCGCGCAGGTGTGCCGGGGCGTGGCATACTGAAAAAAATACACGCACGCGCTGCCTGCCGCAGAGCACAGCCCTACCCCCACAGAACCAAATCCAGCCCCCTGCCCAATCAGTGTCCAGGGGCCGCGGCCCGCCCATTGACAGCAACACTGAAGGGCCGCAGGCCATCTGCCGCGACGCCGCGCCGCCTAAAGCAAATTTGAAATGCGTCATCATCTGCATCATTGGAATAAGTAAAATGAGTCGGACGGACGGTCTCTGGAGTCAGTAATATGAATCATTTACATTATTACATATGTGATGCGCGCAGCGCGCCGAGTCTGAGCCTGAGGTAATTTAATTTTATATACTGACTGACATTCACATTACCTGCCATATGACCAATTATATGACGTGCAGAGTCAGAGTTGCAGACGCGTGGTAGTGTTATGTAGACCCGGCCCTGTCAAATAAGTGCCGGTGCTAAGCACTGGAAAGCACCGGCACAAATTAAGCACTGTGCGGCGGTCCCGCAGCCCTGATTAGGATGCGACCGCCACCCTGGCGGTCGCATTCCGCAATTTAACATTGTGGCGGATGCTGCTTACAGCAGCATCCGCCGCAATGTCAAAATGACATGTTGTGCATTTCCATGCACAACGTGGCAGGCACCGCGCTGTGCCTGCCACCTTGTGCATGGGAATGGAGGGGGGTACCATGGGTACCCCCCAAGTGCACCCCCCACCCCCCGGGGGCCCACAACGGGCCCCCAAGTCAAATCCAAGCCAGCCTTTCCATGGCGGCATCGCCGCCATGGAAAGGCCTTTAACCGCAAGCATCCTAATATGGATGGCGGTGCCTGCTAGGCACCGCCACCATATCAGGGGCCAAGTCCGCCCGGCCGGCAATCGGAATGATTGCCGACCGGCAGAAAAGCGGCGGACGCACTTTGCGTCCGCCGCGATACCCCCGCCATTATAATATGGCGGGGGTATTACTCGTTACGATGCCGTAACGGTCACCACCGCCGGCTCGGCAGTGGCGAACGTTACGACATCGTAATGACCCCCTAAGTTGGTGGTTTCAGTCTATGGGGCATTTTCAAGCTCTTCAAACCAGGAACAAATTCAATTGAAGGATCAAAGGAGCTCGTCTGTGCGCCTATCAGTGGAAATCAAACAACTGAGTCGTACGAACAGAGAAATGGCCCCCAAGAAGGCCAGCTGGATGAATATATACCTCTGATTGGTGAAGAAGATCTCCAGGAATCCAGTAGATTTGCAATCCGAAGAGATTCCTTGTCAGGTACACCGCCCGTGTGAGGCCTGCACCTTCACAGGAGGAGCGTTCCCTATTTATGTATGTGTGTAGTATTTCTGTGCCGCAATCCGCGTCAAAGGACAGCGGAGCACTGTACATGGTCAAAGCCAAGCTTAACGTCAATGAGTGATGTGAGAGGACGCTGAGCTGTGTGGAAGGAAGGTTAGTGCATTGTGATGCAGTGTTCTGGAGAGAGGTGAGTCTTCAACTCTTTCTAAATTGAAGCAGCCTTAGGGCGGTCCCAAAGGATACAGGGATGTTGTTTCAGATCCTGGAAGCATAGATTTGAAATGCCGCTATCTTATTTTTTCCTTTTTACACTTCTTAGTCGGCAGTCTGACAGTGTCCTGGCTGCGGGTGCGCCGAGAACCACCTGAGATGGTGAGCTTGTCTTCAAGATAAGTGGGGGTGCTGTTCCTGATGACAGGGTGCACAGCCAGTAGGGAGCAAGATCTATCGATGTCATGAAAAAAACCTCTTCCTGCCGCATCTGCAAAGTCTATTAAAATGGAAACTGTGTTTCCCATCATGTCTACTGAACTGGAAATGATTTGTTTTGGTTCTCTAGAAGCTTTTCTTAGCTTTGATCCAGCATTAATAATTGTGCTTCTTGGAAGAAGTGAACGGTTTGGACAGCGCTTCGCGGAACTTCTTCAATAATGTGCATTATTGGCGAACAAAGTCACTTTACAGGATGTGAGGTTACTGTTGTGTCCTCCACAAAAAACTATTCCTTCCACGACACAGGATTACAGAATAAGCTTTAATGTATTCTCAACACTGCCATGATCTTCACAGCGGCCGGCGACCAGATCAAGTGATCAGCCGAACAAACACTCCAGGTAAGAACATTGAGATAACATTCCACCAGAGGTAAAGGAAGATGACCATAACAGTTACGTTGAACGTCCAGTTGGGCCGATGAAAGATGAAACGTTGTACCCCATTACCCACTGCTGAATATTCCGCATTCGAACTCAGGCTGCTGGGAATGGACCACAAGCAGCCCTTGAGCAGACAGAGGGTGGCTTCTGAGCAGTAGTAGTGCGTATTTAACCTTTATGAAAATCATCCCCTATCTCGCTCTGTGACCATTTTTACTCAATTCCTTTTTTCAAACTGTACACAGAGATGAGTTTTAAAAACAATTTACAGAAACTATAAAGGCTGTGAAGAGTTTGTCTTTGAAACGTTTGAAGACAGTGGTGAGTCTTAAGAGACCAGGATGAAGAATCCATTCAGGACAATGATAGAAAACCTTACAAAAGGAAGATGAAGAAACTGATCTAAGGACGATGAAGAATTATTCAGAAGGAGGTAAAGAACGCTACATGGAGATGATGGGAAATCTCACAGGACGAAGAACCGTGTACCAAACCAGGGAGAATCTTACAAGAGGATATGAAGAACACTAAATGAGAACAAACAGAATGTTAGAAGAAGAGATGAAGAACCGTACATAAAGATGACGGCGAATCTTACGGGAAGAGATGAAAAACACTTCATCAAAATGATGGCGCATCTTCCATGAAGACAGTAGATAACGCTGTAAGAAGACGATGGAGAACCTCACAAGAGGAGATGAAGAAACTGATCTAAAGACGATGAAGAATCATTCAAAAAGAGATAAAGAACGATACATGAAGATGATGAGAAATCTCACAGGATGAGATAAACAAGCCTGTACAAGAAACCAGGGAGAATCTTACAAGAGGACATGAAAAACGCTTCATGAAAATGATGGCGAATCTTTCATGAGGACGGTAGAAAACGCTGTAAGAAGACCGTGGAGAATCTCACAAGACAAAAATAAGATCCTCCAATGAAGACAATGGAGAATCTCACAAGACAAGACTAGGACCCACAAATTAAGACAATGGAGAATCTTACAAGAGGAGACTAAGAATCTCAGAAGATAAGACAAAGACCCTTGAATGAAGACAGTGGAGAATCTCACAAGACGAGATGAAGAGCCTTGTATGAAAACAGTGGAGAACCTCACAAGACGAGAAGAAGACGCTTGTATGAAGACAGTGGAGAATCTCACAAGACGAGATCAAGACACTTGAATGAAGACAGTGGAGAATCTCACAAGACAAGATGAAGACCCTTGAAAGAAGACAGTGGAGAATCTAACAAGACAAGATGAAGACTTTTTCATGAAGACAGTGGAGAATCTCACAAGACAAGATGAAGACCCTTGAATGAATCCAGTGGAGAATCTCACAAGACGAGATGAAGACCCTTGTATGAAGACAGTGGAGCATCTCACAAGAGGAGATAAAGACCCTTGTATGAAGACAGTGGAGAATCTCACAAGATGAGGAGAAGACCCTTGTATGAAGACAGTGGAGAATCTAACAAGATGAGAAGAAGACCCTTGTATGAAGACAGTGGAGAATCTCACAAGATAATATGAAGACTCTTGAATGAAGAGAGTGGAGAATCTCACAATTTGAGATGAAAACCCTTGTATGAAGACAGTGGAGCATCTCACAAGAGTAGATGAAGACCCTTGTATGAAGATAGTGGAGCATCTCACAAGATGAGATGAAGACCCTTGTGTGGAGACAGTGGAGAATGTCACAAGATGACAAGAAGACCCTTGTATGAAGACAGTGTGGAATCTCACAAGACGAGATGAAGACCCTTGTATGAAGACATGATTAAAGAATCCTTAATGAAGTTGTCAGAATTATGCTAAAGAAATATTATTTTAAAAATGAATGAGAATCCAGATAACAAAGAAGAGTTTTAGTGTAGCTCAAGTGGGTGTGGTGGCACTTCTCTGTCACAGTGGAGTCAGGGAACAAGACCCCACTCTCAAGTTCAGGAGTGAGTCACTCAAAATGGCCAGTAGCAGTCGTCGAGGCAGACACACGGTATCGACTACTCATGTCAGAAAACAAGCAAGAGTGAGGAGATACAGACAGTTGCTCAGGTTAGATTTAACAGGTGCAGGTACATTCCTCCAAGAGATGGTATGTCCACAGGAACACCCTAGCAGTCTGGGAAGAGGCAAGCCATTACCATTGATCGAAGTGTAGCAGTGGGGTCAGGGGTGAGCCTTCCTAATTGATACTGCCTCTGAATGCAAAGTTGTGAGCTCCATCGCTCCTTCTAAGGTGAGCGCCAGTGGGGACCTAGGACCCAAGCAAGTCCTCCTGGCTACATCAAGCATAGGAGTAGAAGAGGTTGTTGACCCAGGCAAGCCTTACTGGCAACGCTACACACAGGCATGGAAGATGGCATTGGCCCAATCGATCCTTCAAGGCCACACAGTGTACAGGACTGGAAGATGGCACAGACCCATGGGATCCTTCCTGGCCACACCGCGTACAGAACTAGAAGAAGGCACAGACCCATAGGATCCTTCCTGGTCACACAGTGTACAGGACGGGAAGAGGGCACAGACCCATGGGATCCTTCCTGGCCACACCGTGTACAGGACTGGAAGAGGGCACAGACCCACGGGATCCTTCCTAGCCACATCGTTTACAGGACTGGAAGAAGGCACAGACCCATTGTTAGAATAGAAATGCTTTTGTTCGTGCATTGCTCTATGTAAGTTAGCATTCGCAGCACCATTTTGTATTTGGGTGCCATTTTGTATTATGATCGAAACTAATCCTTTGCTATTTCCGAGAAACGGCCTTTCCTTGGTTATGTTTCTTCAAAGCTGAGTTTTGCTACACTAATGAATGCACTGTTCTTATTAGTGCATATCTTTCCCTTTATATAGAGGCCTCCTCCCACTTGTCTAGTGGCGGGCACGGGCAGAATGGCCTTGACTGATAGATAGTGTGTGCCCGTCTTCAGAATCAAAACGTACTCCCTGTATTTCTCTGTTCAGCTGCATCTGCTCTGAAAATTCCATTGTGGGCGTGCCTTCATTGGTCCTGAAATGTACATAATGTATCTTTATGCTTGCTGATGTAAGTCTCTCTGGAGCACCCCTAGCGACTGGGCAGACTGGGCTCCACTCTGAGTGTACCTTGAATAAACAGTTATTGGTTTGTTTTCTCTACTGTCTGACCGACTCTTCATTTGGTATGGCAGGCTGAGAGGTGGTCATGAGTGACCCGGGTGACCATAATCGGGCCACTTCTTTCAGTTGGTGCCCGAACAGGGACTCCTTCGGGTGAGTGACCCATCCCCTTCTGCGGACGGGGGGAGGTCGAGGCCATTGTCTGGTCAGACTGACGGTTCAGGGATCCCTGTATGAGGAGCGTTGATTGCTCGCAGCTGCCCCTTCCGTCCTGCCAGACGGTGCCTCGCCCAGTTGTCATCCCGACTGGAGTCCTAAACGGCGAAACCCTTGGATCTGACCGTTTGGTCTGAAGAGTCGACAGTGGAGAATTAATTTGATTTGACCTGCATATACCAGGTGACTTTGTTTTGGTTCTTTGTGGATATGGTACCATTTTGGTTTGTATTTGGTACGGTCTGAAGATTGTTTTTGGGATGAAAGCATTTGCAATTGCTTTGCCAGGCATAAATAGTGAACTTGTTTTCTTTTGAGAATGTGTGGGATCTGTAAGTTGGTTTCTTTGTGCTGTCGTTGTTGTTCTGCAGATGCTCGATTGGAAGAAGTTCAGCCGGCGCCTCCCGAAGGCACTCCAAATTTTGATATGTATGTGAAGCATAGCCTTGGCCCTATTATGTTTAGTACATTATGGCACAAATATACGAGGGACAATGCCGAGTTGCAGTGGCCCTTAACGGGCACTTTCGATGAACAAAAGATTGGGTATTTACAGGAGCAGTTGTTCAAGAGATAAAGTAGACAGTCTATGTTTGATTCTCTTAGGATGTGGCAGAAAGCAGCTAAGCAGAGACGATTGAAGTCCGAGAAAGAAGCCAGAAAAGGAAAAATGCAGACTCTGACTCAGAAAGCTGTAGCATGTGATAGAGAAAAACAGGGAAAGGGAGTGGAATGTGAAGATAGGAGATTCCGATTGCATATTGATAAATCATATTTGGAAACTGGAGGAAACTGATACTTTTGTGGAAGAACTGTTAGAATCTCGACCCCCGCCCCGTATGCTCCTCAAAGGATATATCCTACTGTCGCTGTGCCATCACAGCCGCCTGTTACAGCTGTTATTTCTGTTCCTGCGTCTACTGCTGTTATTTCAATGGCTGTGGCTTCGGCTCCTCCTCCTCTTTCTTCTGTTTCTTTGCCGTCTGTGGCAACGGTGATTGTTAGTACTCCTGCCACACCTATTGTCTCAGCATCTTTGTCTCCAGCCCTTACTCCTGCGATGCAACCGCTGGCGACGATTGTGCCTGTTACTTCTGTTGCTTCTCCCTCTATGGTTCTTCATCCCCCGACATTTGCAGGCACCAAGACGCCAGTTCATGGGTTTGAGGATAGAGACTTGGCAAAATTTAAGGAGCGTTTGGGCCCTTTTGTACGGCCCGCGGCGGGGGATGAAGAGAAGAAGGTAGCAGCTAATCAGGCTGCATAGTGGGGTCGTAATCCTATTTATAGTGTGGAGGATATTTGGGAAGTAATGAGAGATTATGAGCCTTTTGTACAGTAACACGCTCTTAAACATATGTCTTCTACGTTGATTGGCCTTTGGCAGCAGCATTTTGGGGATGATGCGCCTCAAATTTTGTTTGATATTAAAGATAGTGTGTGTACTAACGGTATGGACCCTGGTCAAGTTTTTAGTAACATTACCACATTGGTTGCCTATAGGGGCAGGTTGCATGATAAGAGTCCTACTACAGTGTCTCAGTTTCCAATGCGAGAGGTTCATCCTATATATCACCCTGAGATACCGGAGTTAACGGACCAGCTTGGCAATGTTACTTGAGTGGCATTGGCAGCCAGGTTTCAGGAGCAATGGGTTTATACTTTGAGGAAAAGAAGTGAGGTTTTGTCCATTAAGACTCATTTGCCCAATCCTAGAAAAAAATCCTACTGCCTATTATAAAGAATTGACTGAAGCTGCTTCCTCGACGGTAATGACTCTCGCACATTGAAATGTTTTTCGGTCTTCTTGTTCCGGTTGACATTTGGAGGCAGGTCCATACTTAAGATCATGTTCCGGAGTTGGGTGGTACTTGGGATCAAATTAAAGCATGGGACCAGGAGAGAAAACTAGGTGATAAGCCCAGAGCGGAAATTTTAGCGTTGCCAGGCCGCATTATTACCTATATGCATTCTCTTATTCCACCGAGAAAAGTGGACTGGGATGAATTGTCGGCTTTTCGACAAAAGAAAGATGAGAGTGTGTCTGATTTTTTCACTCGTTTCGAGGATACATTTTTGGATTATAGTGGGCAGGATTTGTCTATTGAAGGGGGTGTTCGGTTGTTCGTTAATAGATTTGTTTCTAATTTGCTTCCTGAAATTGCGACTCGATTGCAGGCTTCTGAAAATACCTGGTCCACCTCTTCCCCTTCCGTTATTTTGAATAACCCTGGGCGTAGTTTGCGAAGTAGCGCTACGCGAAGCTACGCAAAGTGCAGTTCGCACTACGCGAGCTACGCGTAGCACTACGCGAACTGCGTAGTGCGCTGTTCACGATGATTGCACAGTGCCGGATGCTTGTCCGCACTGTGCAATCATTGAAAACGGCATCTTGCACAGTGCGAGCTGTCTTTTACTGCCGCTCGAGTAGATTTTTACTCGATCAGCAGCTTTCTCAACGCGGACTGGTAGTTTCTCATCGCGAGCGGTCGCGAGCATACGCGACCACTCGCAATGAGAAACCTGACATCCCCACGTTGAGAATCTCGCCGGGGGGTTTATTTTCCACGCTCGCGATCGGCAACTTGATGTTGCTGATCGCGAGCGGCAAAAGTCTCGCCGGGATGTCATTTTGCTTGCTCGCGGTCGCCAACTTGACGTTGAGGACCGCGAGCAAGCAAAAATGACTGCTGCACTACGCGTGTTTGCACTGTGCTACGTGCAATTCGCGTTGTGCGAAGTAGCGCAAACTTCGCAAACTACGCGAGCATAGCGTAGTGCTTTGCCCAGGGGTAATTTTGAACCTGGCTCAATATTATGAACATCGAGACAATGAGGAGAAAGAAAGGACAGAGAAAAAGCATAAGGATTTAAAGACAAAGGTGTTGTTGCAGCAGGCTTTTAGAGGGAATGGCAGAGGACGTGGTGGTCCTGCCCGACAGCTTCCACGCACTAGTAGGCAGCCAACCACGATACCTCTGGGGCCGAATCAGTGTGCATATTGTAAGGAAGAGGGTCACTGGCATAGTGAGTGTCCTGTGCTTTTGCAGAAGGTGGCGGTCCCTAGAGGTCGAGGTGCTCATGGACGGGGTCGTGGAGCTCATGGGGCTGATAGGGCTCAGAACACTGCAGCCTCACAGGGTCGTTCTGATAATAATTACTTTGATGACCCTCGGGACGGACAGTACTATCATGATGATTTTGATATGGAGGAAGCGACAGGTATGTCATACAGCTAGGACTGCCTGGGACAGAGTGGGGGACCAGTTCCGATAACTGTAGACCAGCATGGTCCTTATGTGACAGCGGAACTGCAAGGTTCGACTAAGGAATTTTTGGTGGACCCAGGTGCGACAAAAAGTTCTGTTTCTCAAAATATGGTCCCTGAGGCGGCTCTGTTTGGCCATAATAATGTTTCGGTAGGCTTTTCTGGTGTACCAGTTGTAAGCCCCATTTCAAGACCCCTTGCATTGACTATTGGTCCCTTTACTGTGGATTCGCCATTTTTGTTAACATCTAATTGTGGTGAGAATTTGATGGGTTTGGACTTGCTGAATAAATTGCATGCTCCAATTTATTGTTCCCTGGCAGGTGTTTATATGACAATGGGCCCAGATGTAGTAGGAGTTAAGCAGTGTTTGTTCAAGGATGTGCCTCTCCCTGTTGAATTTGCTGATGTGCCACCTACTTTGTGGGCGGCAGGTGATACAGATGTGGGGCTGTTGCATTTACCACCGGTTTCGATACATGTCAAAGACAATGCTATTCTGCCTCGTATTCCTCAGTATAAAATACAACAGGCAGGAGAGCGAGCCTTATTGCAAATTATCCAGGATTTGATTAAGAAGGGAGTGGTTGAAGAGACGACGGCCAATATTTGTAATAGGCTTTATAGCCCCATTCTTCCAATTCTTAAACGGACACCCTCAGGTTCCCTTGATGGTCATGAAGATGTTTATCGTTTTGTGATTGATTTGCACGAAGTTAATAAAATGGTGGTTCCCCAGTTTCCAGTGGTCCCTGACATTACTACTCTTTTGAAGATGATTCCTTCCCCTGCTAAATTATTTTCTGTCATTGATTTGAAAAATGCATTTTCAGTATTCCTATTCATCCAGATAGCAGGTATTGTTTGGGTTTACACTAGCTGGTAGGAGTTTTAGGTTCTGTCGAGCTCCTCAGGGCTATACTGAGAGTCCTAGTATTTACAGTCAGGCTTTAAAGAGTTAATTGGATTCCCTCTCGCTCCCTACAGGTAATGTATTGGTGCACTATGTGGACGATCATCTTATCACTTCCAATACAGAGCAAGGTTGTAGAGATAGTACAGTCAAATTATTGTTACATTTGGCTCATCATGGACATAAGACTTCTCTTTCTAAATCTCAGTAATGTCGACAGGAGGTCACCTATTTAGGACACCTACTGTCGAAGGAGGGTAGGAGATTGACTCCTGAGCGTATTAGTACCATTCTTAAAATGCCTGTTCTACAAACTCAAAAAGATGTGAATGCTTTTATAGGTATCACTTCCTACCGTCGGCAGTGGATACCTAATTATTCACTCCTAATCAAACTCTTGCTTGTACTAACCACAAAAGATGTGCATGAGCCTTTGCCTTGGACGCTGGAATGTCAGCAGTCTTTTGAGCAATTGAAAACTGCACTTTGTTCAGCTCCAGTACTATGCACCCCACGATTACAATAAACCATTTGTGTTGTACGTCCATGAGCTGGCTGGTTGCGTGCTTTCTGTTCTAACACAAAAAGTTGGAGATAAGCAATGGCCATGTGCTTATTTCTCTGCTGTTCTTGATCCAGTCGCGAGAGCCCTCCCAAGCTGTCTAAGAGCAGTCGCGGACGTGGCCACTTCAATTAGACAATCGGCCGGACTCCTGTTGGATACTGATCTCACAGTCATGGTACCCCATGCTTTGGATACACTTTTGAAAAAGACAAAGGCATAGCACCTCACCAGTGCACGTCTGACTGGCTATGAATTAACGTTGTTTGCTAAACACATTACGATCAAAAGATGTGCCACTCTGAATCCAGCCGGTTACTGCCCCTCCCTTCCGAAAGTGATGAGGTCGACAAACATGACTGTATCTTCCGGACGGAAGAAGAGACAAAAGGACGGGTAGACCTGATTGATGTTCCCTTATCTTACCCACAAGGGGAACTATATGTCGATGGCTCTTGTTTTAAATTACCAGATGGCACTACAACTGCTGCTTATGCTATCAACACACTGCGCACAGTGGTAGAAACATCACGGGTCCCCTATCAATCGGCTCAAGCTGCTGAGCTTGTTGCCCTTATACAAGTTTGTGAATTGAGTGAAGGACTGGTTGTCAATATTTATACTGACAGCCAGTATGCCTTCGGGGTCGCGCACAGTTTCGGGCGGCTCTGGGCTGAGAGAGGGTTTCTTACTTCCCATGGCACTAAAATTCAGCATGGGCACCTTATATTGAGGCTCTTGTCCGCTTTGACACTCCCTAAGAAATTGGCTATAGTGAAGTGTAGCGCCTACAGGAAAGTCACTGATGATGTGGGTAGATGAAATGCTTTTGCAGATCAGACAGCAAAGGAAACGGCACGGACTAAAATGAAAAGAATGTTTGTAGCAGGTCCCGCTAGGTGAGTGCCTGAAGTTACCATGTTTGAGGACACACTTGAGAATGTGAAAGAGATATAAAGTGAGGCCACGATAGAAGAGTTAGCAGTGTGGCAAGAGAGTACAGCACAGTTGAATGATGAGGGATGTTGGATTGATAAATCAGGAAAGCAGAGATGGATGTTGCCTGATGCATATGTTCTAAGTGCTAAGGGTATTTGCAAGTTGTTAGACCCTGTATTGCCCTGTATGGCAAAATGACAACATTTCAAAGACAGCTGCACATTTAGTAAAGTACTGTATGGTGTGCATGATGCACAATCCTGGAAAGGGTACCCCCACACCGCCTGGTAATTTTGCACTACCCACTTTCCCTTTTGAGGTCCTTCAGAGGGATTATATAGAATTAGAAAGGTGCAATAATTTAAAGTATATGTTGGTAGTTGTTTGTGCATTCAGTAAGTGGGTTGAGGCCTATTCTACTAAGGACAATACAGCCATCACACCTGCAAAGGGACTCCTGAAGGAGTTCTTTCCTTGTTTCGGCTTGCCCCGTTTGATCTGGAGTGATAACAGAAGTCATTTTAATGCAAAAGTGATGCAATTGATTTGTGATGGTCTATACATTAAACAAAAGTTTCATGCTGCCAATCATCCACAGTCATCAGGTTTGGTTGAGAACTACAATGGTACTCTCAAACTTAAATTGGCAAAAATTCAAGAAACTACAGGGTTAAAATGGCCAGATGCCTTACCGTTAGCTCTTTTGTCAACTAGAACAACAGCACATTCTAGGACAGGATTGTCACCGTACGAGGTCGTGTTTGGATGCCCGGTAAATGTCTGAAGCGTCCCGCGCCCTCGGCGGTTCTCTGCTATTGAGTACCCGTTGTTGATTGACTATCTTGCCCATTTAACTGAAAGTTTGTGTTCTATCCACCAACAGGTCCGGGAATCCCTGCCAGCCACACCCGAGGGGCCCGTACACAACATTCAGCCTGGGGACTACATACTCGTAAGGAATTTCCAGTGGAAGAAGAGTTTGGAGCCGCGTTGGAAAGGACCAGAGCAAGTCCTCTTAGCTACGCGTACAGCAGTCAAGGTCGCTGGCCGTAAGAACTGGGTACATGCGACTCACTGTAGCAGGATACCTCTACCTCTGCCCTACAATCAATGGGTGAAAGATGGCGTAGGAGACTCCGAATGTGAGGCGGTATCTCGGTTTCTCCCCTTCAGCGACGCCAGGCTGACCTGATCGCGAACAGATGAGGAAAATGATGAAGTGCTGAATGCAGCAGTTCCTCCGGAAATTCGAGCTATCCTGGAGCCACTTTCACTGATCCTTCTATGCCTGGAGTTACTAGGTACAATTTGTGCCCTCGGCTGGGAAACAGGGCACCAAAGGAGAAGTCAGATTAGTTAGGGATGGACTGTGTAAGTTAGGGTGTACTTTGCTATAGTACCAACGGAGTTAGTTTAGGGTGATGAGAAATCAGTGCACTGTTTGAACATTGGACAGGATAGATCAAACGTATCTCCTTAGGGGTATATTATCCTGGTCGACGTGGGAACACGAGCTTAGGACAGAGCAAGCTCCACCGCCGGTGCTCAAGAGAGCCAACGTTTTTTATGGACAATAGAAGCCTGTACCAGTGAGGCTCTGACGGACACTGGGAACCTGTATATTTCTCTTGTTTATATTTTGCTCCCATTTTAACGTCTATTATGCATCCCTTTGGAAGAATGGTTGCTGCAGAAGAGCAGCCGGTGATTCCTTTTGTTTATACACGTGTATTTTGGTCTGCAAAGAAAAAGATATTATGTGCTGGTCTTATGATTTTATTCCTACTGATCTTAGGTGGGGTGTCATGGGTTTTGGAACGTGATCAGACTGTATCATTATGCATTAATGAGAAGGTTATCTCTCAAGTTCGAGAAAAAGGGCAGCCCCAAGTAATATATTTTTAGATACACACAAGAGGTTCTTTGGAGAAGGGACTGCTTGTTACCCCACTGATTCTGTCACCAGTTTATGGACTGCATACCCATTGTCTTTAGTGAATTACACTTATACTGAACCCCCTGACTTTGTGGAGATAAAAGGAGTGTTTGGATCTGGCTATTCAGGACCATGCTTGTACCATTGAAAGCCACTGGGGGAGGGTTAACACCTATTGTGATCATTTCTATATGGAAGAACAGAACGTAACGTTGATGGGCTGGCATTACAAAGAATTGAGAATCCCCCGGAAAGATGGTTATTATCCTGCTTGTTGTCCTATTATCAATAGTACTGACATGTCATTGTACAGAAATTGTTCTGGATCAGTGATGTATAAAGAGACGATCCCTTTGGTAAGAGCAGATGATCCGAGCACTGTCAGAATAAATACTCTATATTCTGCTGTGGATTATGATAGACCGATTTATGCACACCCAGGGTTTTTCTTCCTGTCTAACGGAACTTATTCTAATATGCATAATGGTACAAATGACGTGGCACTTGGGATGGTGCTACCTTTGGGCGTGCCTTGCAAACATGCCAAGCCTAAGGTAAAGTGGGTTAAAAGGACATTAACAAAGGAGTTTTGTGAAGGAGTGACAGATCTCAAAGTCAATAATTATAGTAAGGGTATTACTTTCGGGTATATTCTCTCCTCCATCGTTACTTTTGGTTGTACCGCTATGGCCAGGGGTGAAAGGGCTAGAGAATATTTTGGATGTAAGCTGCAGATATTGTCTAACTCTACAGTAGCGGCTTTACGTGACATCACCACCCAGTTGGAAAGTATGCGGATATATTCTGAGCAGACTAGATATGCAGTCGATTTCATCCTAGCTAAGAGTGGTGGTGTGTGCGCAGTAGTAGGAGATCAGTGTGTAGTCGGGATCACCAATATGGAAAAGAATATTACCCAACACATTTTAGAAATCCTAGAAAATGTTAAAGGAATGGAAAGTGGGAACTGGAGTTGGTCACTTTTTGGCAGTTGGGGCTGGATCCTTGAAAAGGTGATTTATTTGATTGTAATTTTGGTCTCTTGTTGCGTCCTTGTTCAGTGTCTTCCCTTCTGTTGCTCTTATTGTACCACCTTTCTCACTCCTAAGAAAAGTATATCGATTCATGACACAAATGCTGCAATTATGTTGCAGAAGGAGGTTGACGATCTGATGCAGATAGATGAGGGCATCTTCGAGACTGCTTCTCTCCTTTCGGCCTCCCTTCCTGATGTTGAGAATATGGAATGTGTATAAAACCTGATTTTATGTTTGTTCTTTCCTTTCGATACAAAGTGGTTAGCTCATGCTAAAAGGAGGGTCTGTTAGCATAGAAATGCTTTTGTCCGTGCATTGCTCTATGTAAGTTAGCATTCACAGCACCATTTTGTATTTGGGTGCCAGTTTGTATTATGATCAAAACTAATACTTTGCTATTTCCGAGAAACGGCCTTTCCTAGGTTATGTTTCTTCAAAGCTGAGTTTTGCTACACTAATGAATGCACTGTTCTTATTAGCGCATACCTTTCCCTTTAGATAGAGGCCTTCTCCCACTTGTCTAGCGGCGGGCACGGGCAGAATGGCCTTGACTGGTAGATAGTGTGTGCCCGGCTTCAGAATTGAAACGTACTCCCTGTATTTCTCTGTTCAGCTGCATCTGCTCTGAAAATCCCATTGTGGGCGTGCCTTCATTGGTCCTGAATTGTACATAATGTATCTTTATACTTGCTGATGTCTGTCCTTCTGCTGCACTCCTAGCGACTGGGCAGACTGGGCTCCACTCTGAGTGTCCCTTGAATAAACAGTTATTGGTTTGTATACTCTACTGTCTGACAGACTCTTCATTTGGTATGGAAGGCTGAGAGGTGGTCGTGAGTGACCCGGGTGACCCTAATCGGGCCACTTCCTTCACCATGGGATCCTTCCTGGCCACACTGTGTACAGGACTGGAAGAGGGCGCAGACCCACTGGACCCTTCATGGCCACACGTGTACAGGACTGGAAGAGGGCACAGACCGATGGGATCCTTCCTGGCCACACCGTGTACAGGACTAGAAGAGGGCACAGACCCACGGGATACTTGCCATCCCGTGTACAGGACTGGAAGAGGGTGCAGACCCAGAGGATCCTTCCTGACCAGACCGTGTACAGGACTGGAAGAGGGTGCAGACCCATGGGATCCTTCCTAGCCACACCGTGTACAGGACTGAAAGAGGGCACAGACCCATGGGATCCTTCCTAGCCACACCGTGTACAGGACTGGAAGAGGGCGCAGACCCATGGGGTCCTTCCTGGCCACATCATGCACAGGACTGGAAGAGGGCACAGACCCATGGGATCCTTCCTAGCCACACCGTGTACAGGACTGGCAGAGGGCGCAGACTCATGGGATCCTTCCTGGCCAGACCGTGTACAGGACTGGAAGAGGGCGCAGACTCATGGGATCCTTCCTAGCCACACCATGTACAGGACTGGAAGACGGCACAGACCCATGGGATCCTTCCTAGCCACACCGTGTACAGGACTGGAAGACGGCACAGACCCATGGGATCCTTCCTGGCCACATCATGCACAGGACTGGAAGAGGGGGCAGACCCATGGGATCCTTCCTGGCCACATCATGCACAGGACTGGAAGAGGGGGCAGACCCATGGGATCCTTCCTGGCCAGACCGTGTACAGGACTGGAAGAGGGCGCAGACTCCTGGGATCCTTCCTGGCCACACCATGTACAGGACTGGAAGACGGCACAGACCCATGGTATCCTTCCTAGCCACACCGTGTACAGGACTGGAAGAGGGCGCAGACCCATGGGATCCTTCCTGGCCAGACCGTGTAGAGGACTGGAAGACGGCATAGACCCATTGGATCCTTCCTGACCAGACCGTGTACAGGACTGGAAGAGGGCGCAGACCCATGGGATCCTTCCTGGCCAGACCGTGTACAGGACTGGAAGAGGGTGCAGACCCATGGGATCCTTCCTGGCCAGACCGTGTACAGGACTGGAAGAGGGCGCAGACCCATGGGATCCTTCCTAGCCACACCATGTACAGGACTGGAAGACGGCACAGACCCATGGGATCCTTCCTGGCCACATCATGCACAGGACTGGAAGAGGGGGCAGACCCATGGGATCATTCCTGGCCACATCATGCACAGGACTGGAAGAGGGCGCAGACCCATGGGATCCTTCCTAGCCACACCGTGTACAGGACTGAAAGAGGGCACAGAACCATGGGATCCTTCCTAGCCACACCGTGTACAGGACTGGAAGAGGGCACAGACCCATGGGATCCTTCCTAGCCACACCGTGTACAGGACTAGAAGAGGGTGCAGACCCATGGGATCCTTCCTAGCCACACCGTGTAGAGGACTGGAAGACGGCACAGACCCATTGGATCCTTCCTGACCAGACCGTGTACAGGACTGGAAGAGGGTGCAGACCCATGGGATCCTTCCTAGCCACATCGTGTACAGGACTGGAAGAGGGCACAGACCCATGGGATCCTTCCTAGCCACACCGTGTACAGGACTGAAAGAGGGTGCAGACCCATGGGATCCTTCCTGGCCACATCATGCACAGGACTGGAAGAGGGCGCAGACCCATGGGATCCTTCCTGGCCAGACAGTGTACAGGACTGGAAGAGGGCGCAGACTCATGGGATCCTTCCTGGCCAGACCGTGTACAGGACTGGAAGAGGGCGCAGACCCATGGGATCCTTCCTAGCCACACCATGTACAGGACTGGAAGACGGCACAGACCCATGGGATCCTTCCTGGCCACATCATGCACAGGACTGGAAGAGGGGGCAGACCCATGGGATCCTTCCTGGCCACATCATGCACAGGACTGGAAGAGGGCACAGACCCATGGGATCCTTCCTAGCCACACCGTGTACAGGACTGGAAGACGGCACAGACCCATGGGATCCTTCCTAGCCACACCGTGTACAGGACTGGAAGAGGGCGCAGACCCATGGGATCCTTCCTGGCCACATCATGCACAGGACTGGAAGAGGGCACAGACCCATGGGATCCTTCCTAGCCACACCGTGTACAGGACTGGAAGAGGGCGCAGACCCATGGGATCCTTCCTGGCCACATCATGCACAGGACTGGAAGAGGGGGCAGACCCATGGGATCCTTCCTGGCCACATCATGCACAGGACTGGAAGAGGGCGCAGACCCATGGGATCCTTCCTAGCCACACCGTGTACAGGACTGAAAGAGGGCATAGACCCATGGGATCCTTCCTAGCCACACCGTGTACAGGACTGGAAGAGGGTGCAGACCCATGGGATCCTTCCTAGCCACACCATGTACAGGACTGGAAGAGGGCACAGACCCATGGGATCCTTCCTAGCCACACCGTGTACAGGACTGAAAGAGGGCGCAGACCCATGGGATCCTTCCTGGCCACATCATGCACAGAACTGGAAGAGGGCGCAGACCCATGGGATCCTTCCTGGCCAGACCGTGTACAGGACTGGAAGAGGGCGTAGACTCATGGGATCCTTCCTGGCCAGACCGTGTACAGGACTGGAAGAGGGCGCAGACCCATGGGATCCTTCCTAGCCACACCATGTACAGGACTGGAAGACGGCACAGACCCATGGGATCCTTCCTGGCCACATCATGCACAGGACTGGAAGAGGGGGCAGACCCATGGGATCCTTCCTGGCCACATCATGCACAGGACTGGAAGAGGGCGCAGACCCATGGGATCCTTCCTGGCCAGACCGTGTACAGGACTGGAAGAGGGCGCAGACTCCTGGGATCCTTCCTGGCCACACCGTGTACAGGACTGGAAGAGGGCGCAGACGCATGGGATCCTTCCTGGCCAGACCGTGTACAGGACTGGAAGAGGGCACAGACTCATGGGATCCTTCCTGGCCACACCGTGTACAGGACTGAAAGAGGGCACATACCCAAGAGAAACACACCCACACATGAACACCTGCCCACAGCTGGTCACAAGCTTCAGGCAACAACCCCTGGCTCATGATCAGCTGGGGAGAAACACACCTGCACATGAACACTGGCTCACAGCTGGCCCCAAACTCCAGGCCAAACCCCAGGCTCATGGACACCGTTTCACACCGGAGAGAAATACGCCTGCACATGAACACCTCCCACAGCTGGCCACAAACTACAAGTGACAACCCCGGACTCATGAACACCGTTTCGCAGCTGGAGAGAAACACTCCCACACATGGACACCCGCCCACAGCAGGTCACAAGCTCCAGGTCACAACCTCGGGCTCATGAACAGCTGGATAGAAACACACCTGCACAGGAAAACCGGTCCACAGCTGGCCATAAACTCCAGACCACACCTCGCACTCATGAACAACGTTTAACAGCTGGAGAGAAACACACCTGCACATGAACAGCTGGCCACAGCTGGCCACAAACTTCAGGACACAACTTTGGGCTCATGCGCACAGTTTCACAGTTGGAGAGAAACACACACGCATATGAACACCTTCCAGAGATGGCCACAAACTCCAGTTCACCTCGGTCTCAGTGCAGTTGCAGAGAAACACACCTGCACATGAAAACCTGCACACAGCTGGCCACAAACTCCTGACCACAACTCTGGGCTCAAGAAACTGTTTCACAACTGGAGAGAAACACACTTGCACATGAACACCTGCCCACAGCTGGCCACAAACTACAGCCCACACCTCGGGCTCATGAGCAGTTTTACAGCTGGAGAGAAACACACCTGCATATTAACACCTGTCCACAGCTTTCCACAAACTCCATTCCACAACCTCGGGCCCATGAACACCATTTCACAGCTCGAGAGAAACACACCTGTACATGAACACCTGGCCACAAGTGGCCATAAGCTCCAGGTCCAAACCTCGGGCCAATGAACACTGTTTCACAGCTGGAGAGAAAAACACCTGGCTACAGAAACTCCTGCCCACAGCTGGTCACAAACTCCAGGCCACAAACGCGTGCTCATTAACACCGTTTCACAGCTGAAGAGTAATACACCCGCACATGAACTCCAGGCCACAAACTCCAGGCCACAACCTTGGGCTCATGAACACCGTTTTACAGCTGAAGAGAAACACACCCGCACATGAACTCCTGGCCACAAACTCCAGGCCACAACCTTGGACTCATGAACACCGTTTCGCAGCTGAAGAGATACACATCCGCACATGAACACCTGCCCACAGCTGACCACAAAGTCCAAGCCCCAACCTTGGGCTCATGAACACCGTTTTACACCTGGAGAAAAGCACACCCGCACATGAACACCAGCCACGGCTGGCCACAAACTCCAGTCCACACCTCGGGCTCATGAACACCGTTTCATAGCTGGAGGGAAACGCACCTGCACATGAACACCTGTCCACAGCTGTCCACAAACGCCAATCCACAACCTCAGGCTCATGAACACCATTTCCCAGCTGGGGAGAAACACACTTGTACATGAACGCCTGGCCACAGCTGGTCATAAACTCCAGGTCCAAACCTCGGGCCCATGAACGCTGTTTGACACCTGGAGAGAAAAACACCCACACATGAACACCTGCCCACAGCTGGCCACAAACTCCAGGCCACAAATTCGGGCTCATTAACACCATTTCACAGCTGGAGAGAAACACACCTGTACATAAACACCTGGCCACAGCTTCCCATAAACTCCAGGTCCAAACCTCAGGCCCATGAGCACTGTTTCACAGCTGGAGAAAAAAACACCCGCACATGAACACCTGTCCAGAGCTGGCCAGAAACTCCAAGCCACAACCTCGGGCTCATGAAGACTGTTTCACACCTGGAGAAAAACACACCCGCACATGAACACCTGCCCACAGCTGGACACAAACTCCAGGCTACAACCCCAGGCTCATGAACAGTTTGGGGAGAAACACACCTGCGCATGAACACCTGCTCACAGCTGGCCACAAACTCCAGGCCACAACCCCTAGCTCATGAACAGCTGGGGAGAAACACACCTGCGCATGAACACCTGCTCACAGCTGGCCACAAACTCCAGGCCACAACCTCGGGCTCATGAACACTGTTTCACACCTGGAGAAAAATACACCTGCACATGAACTGCCCCCAACTGGAAACAAACTCCAGTCCACACCTCGGGCTTATGAGCACAGTTTCACAGCTGGAGAGAAACACACTTGCACATGAACATCTGGCCACGTTTGTCCACAAACTCCAAGCCAGAACCTCGGGCTCATGAACACCGTCTCACACCTGGAGAGAAACACACCCACACATGAACACCTGCCCACAGCTGGGCCCATGAAGTAGTCCACAGCTGAGCCTCACAAACCACCATTTCTATTAGTGGCCTTCCCAGAGCTTTTACAGAAAGCGCTACGACGCAACAGTGACAGCGGTTAGAGCTATACAAATACAAATAACATTTTCAAAGTTGTAAAGCACACAGCTTGCATCAGCCCTTTTGTGGGGAAATTGCCCCCAGAACATTTGATCTGAAACCACAGCTAACACCTGAATGTGTGAGAAAGGAAGAGAGAACGAGACTGAAAAGCTGTACGAGAGAGCGGTGCCGAAGGGGTGCCAGGCTGTGCGGGCACCTACAACACACGGGGATGACAACTGCAATGTGTTTAAACTTTACCTGACAAATGACGCTTTAGTATTTAACGCATAAAGCACTCATTGGTGGATTTCACAAAGTTTGGCCGCATCGCCAAACTTTGAACTTCGCCTGGTAGCGAAGTTTCATGCAACACAAAGTTTTTGTGAGATAACTTTGCATTAAATTCCTTACTATAAGGGGATTCTCCTACTAAAATTAAGAGTTCCACTAACTCCTGGGGAGAAATTCGAAGTAAATAAAGGCATGAGGGGTGAGTTACAGAAAGGAGTTGTGTAGTGAGGAGGAAGCAAATCCGCACTGTTCAAAAAAGGAATTACAGAGTTCACAGTTCAAAGGGAGGCAGAAAGGTACCTTTAAATCTCGAGAGATAAGTCGTAGGAGGCCATTAACATTAACTTGTTCAGAGCTAAAAGCGTTTGATCGTGCGCAGATACATACCAGCCACTGAGTAAGAGCGATAACATACAGTAAACGTGTATTAAACATTATACAAGTTATACAATGTTAGTTTTCACGAAATAAAACGGTAGCCAAACATTAACAGCGACATTCTTATTGGGTAAAACTCGGTCCACAATGTAAGATCGTGGAGCCGACATTGAATGAGCAGCACAACAGAAACAGGAAGTAGAAACCCTTGTAAGACCAGGAGGAGAGAGAGAGAGAGAGGGGGGGGGGGGGAGAGGGAGGGAGAGAGATAGAGAGAGAGAAAGAAAGAGAGAGAAGATTGAGGCAGAAAGATGAAGAGAGAGAGAAAATAGAAAGAGAAAAAAGAGAGAGAAAGAAAGAGGGAGAGAGAAAAGGTGAGCGAGTGAGAGAAACAAAGAGATGGAGAGAGAGAGAGAGAGAACGTGAGTGAGTGAGAGAAAGAAAGAGATGGAGAGAGAGAGAGAGAGAACGTGAGTGAGTGAGAGAAAGAAAGAGATGGAGAGAGAGAGAGAGAGAACGTGAGTGAGTGAGAGAAAGAAAGAGATGGAGAGAGAAAGAGAGAGAGAGAACGTGAGTGAGTGAGAGAAAGAAAGAGAGGGAGATAGAAAGAGAGAGAGAGAACGTGAGTGAGTGAGTGAGAGAAAGAAAGAGAGGGAGATAGAAAGAAAGAGAGAGAGAGAGAGAGAGCAGTATTCAGGATGTATCTCTGACGTGCACAGAGACACCTGTATGAGGTGAGGAGACGGGCAGCTGTGCTAACCTCAATGGAGAAGGCTACAAGTCATGAGTACATATGATTGGCTATTGAAAAAAACCTGTTGTCTAATGAGGTAGCCTGACATGGTGACAGGGCCGGACTGGGCACCGAAACCAGCCCTGGCAAACTGCTCGGCCGGGCCCCCGGAGGGTGGAGGGGGGGTGCGGCCGAGTTGTTTGCTAGGGCCGGTTTCAGCCGATTTTGTTACAGGGGGCCGATATTGCCGGCCCCCGGTAACAAAAACGGCCCCCCAGAGGGCCAAAACCGGACCCCACCCTATCGGCCCACAGGGGAAACGCCCGGTGCCCGCTACAGCCAGTCCGGCCCTGCATGGTGAGACCTTTTACAGTGGCACCATCAACATACATGTGAACCTAGTTTAACCTACAAAAACAGTGATACTTTTTTACAGGGGTCCACACTGTGATACCCTCAACATACATGTGAACTTGGCTTAACATATGAAGACATGGTGAGACATTACAGGTATCCAACCCGTGATACCATCAACATACATGTGAACCTGGCTTAACATATGAAAGACATGGTGAGACTTTACAGGGATCCAACCTGTGACACCATCAACATACATGTGAACTTGGCTTAACATATGAAGACATGGTGAGACTTTACAGGTATCCACCGTGTGACATCATCAACATACATGTGAACCTGGCTGTAGGAGAGTAGGATCTGCCTCTTATGTTGCCCCCACTTTTTTTCTGATGTTAGCACTGGTTTCTGGCTATAGTCTGGCTGGGTCCCTGCCAATCAGGGCCCCCGCCTCTCTGTTCTCTCTAAACGACATGGAGTGCACTCTAGGTGCACTAGTGATTGGATACTGTGGTGCCTTATGAGTCCCTAGTATATGGTACCTTAGGTGCCAAGGGCATAGGTACTTCACAGGCCTACCAGGGGCTGCAGCATGTATTATGCCACCCCTGGGAAGCAGTCTAAATCTGACACCGCAGGCCTGCTACTGCAGCCTGGGTGAGGTGGTGCTAGCACCCCTCACTGAGATATAGGTTTTCTATATCTCTCCTGCACACACATATAAACCTATCAGTCACCCCTAAGGCAGGCCCTATCAATCCTGAGGGCAGGGTGCTTGGCTTCTATGTGAGGGGGTGCCTCTGCCTGAGCAGGGCCCCTCTGCAGCTCTTAGAGTCTATTCTCTGGTGCTGTTTGTGGATGCGGTTAAACCATATACTATTAAGTGCATTATATCCTCGCGGTAAATGCTAACTTTGGAATGGCTGCATCAAAACATGTCGTGTTTGGTGTCAAACATCTTGGAATACTACCCCCCTGCCAATCTTGGCGGCGGGGGTAGCATTCCACCCTTCTAGAGGGATAAGACATGTACCTGCTGTGGAAACGCGGTAGAATCCTAAAGAGCCCTGGCATCACAAAATGGATGCCACCAGTCACAGACACTGGGCTGCCCTCCTGCTGATGACCGAAACTCGCAGTGGAGGAAGCCCAACAATAGGCATCCTGTCACAGGGAGGTGTAACCACCTCCCAGACAGGGTTTAGTGTATTGGGGCTGGGTGGGTGCACTCTTAGAGTGCTTTGAAGTCCTGCACTGGGGGAGCAGAAGGCTCCTCTGTGCATATGCCAGTTCAAACCAGCTCAGGGGCTACCTGCCCCTGCTCTGGCGCGAAACTGGACAAAGGGAAGTGGGTGTAGCCACCCCTCCCTTGACCGTCCCATAGGTGGGGTCATAGAGCTAGTCCATCCCCTCTTTTCAGTATAAGAGGGGGAACCTTGCCATTGCAAGGCAGATAACCCCTGGACGACGCTCTACAGAAGAATCCTGGCCCTTCGACGTTCCACTACCTTTGGAAGACAGAAGAATCTCCCTTGGAGTCAAGGAATGACTCCCCTGCTTGGCAGGCACCAAAAACGACGACGACGGTCGCAAACTATGCCACTCCCGCCGGAGTCCGAAGTCTCTGCAGCCCAAGAAGTAGATTTCCTGACCTTTCCCAGGCCATCGTGAGTCCCCAACGAAGCTGAGGCAAGTGGACCCCACGAGTAACGAGGAACCGCGACCCCTGGGTACCGTGCACTATTGTCGAGTGCAACCCCTTCACAACGTTCTACGAACTTGTGCTTTGGACCACATGTGGTCCCGACCTCCAGCAGGAATCCCTCCGAAGATCAGAGGCCTACACCGTCCCGAGTGACCGTGGGCCCCTGTTGAGTGATTCCGCCCGAGGTGTCTTCGCGATCCCTTGCCCACCAGCTTGTGGGTCCCCAGAAGACTTCTTAAAGAAACCAAAGGGCTCCCCTGATTGCTCCAGGCCTGCCCTGACTTACCCTCGCTGGGTGAGTCCCTCAGACCTTGCTGGTCTGCGCCATCGACTTTTCTTCATCTCCCCGAGACTTGCTGCTGCCAAGGCTTGTTGGCTCCAATCGAGTTGCCGACACCGCAGTCAGCTGCAGACGTCGAGGGACACACCGAATCCAGCTCCTGGTTGTCGTCGACACCTCCTGGACCACGTGGCTGAAGAGTCAAGGCACCCGCAACCGACCTGAATCAACCGACGACGGTGGGCATCCATCTTCCTTGCCCCGGGTCACTGCCAAGTGACTTTGAACACTGTCCCCTCTGCTTTCAGGTCATCCTTCTTCAGAATCCAGGCTTGGATTCCACCGGACACTTCTTCAGCTCCCGCAAGCAGCAAGTCTTCTTTGTTCGCCATTGAAAACGACGCCGCGACCCGACACCAAAGGACACCTATGCACCCGGCTTCCCTGGGTGAGGTAACTCCAGCACTACGGTGCTCCTGTGGGTGTGGGCCCTAGAACTACTTACCCTGTAAGTGACTTGCTTGTAGGTTCTCCCAAAGTATCCTAAAACTCTTTATTTCCAACCGCGACTTGCCCCATTGAAGTCAACGGCGATCCGCGCCTGTGTATCCACACTGCACGCGTCCCCGTGGGTCCTTTACTTACCTGCCTTGGGTGGTTTTGTGAGGCCCCAGCACTTCTGAAGGCCCTAGGCCTTGTCTCCCTGCAAGTCGTTGTCCCTAAGTCTCTTACTTAGTATATGGTCTGGTACGCCCCTAGGGCCCCAGCCATATTTTGTGCTTAACTTATTGTGAAACGTTGATTTGTGCATATGTTTGTCTTCTAATCTCATAAAGAGATTAGTAGAGAGTTATTTAGAAATAAATACATATATATTTGATATATATACCTGTGTGGTGTCTTTTCATTTGGTGATTCAAGAGATTATATGGTAAAACAAGCTGCTTTACATTCCTCCGAGACTTAGCCTGAAGGCTGCTCTCCACAGCTACCACTAGGATAGCTTTCTTTAAAAGGTTGTCTTAAACCTATCTACCATAAGAGTCGATTTGCCCTGGTGCAAGGTGTCCACTTTAATTAGTGAACAGCATATACCAGGCCAACTTCTCACATTGGTGGGCAGCGTGTGGGATTCCAGCTTGCCATTGTTTTACCAGAAAATCTCTATTTGAATTACTAACTGAAAACCATTATAGGTACTCAAGGTACATATAAAGTCAAGCTTAGTATCAATAAGTTCTACTGAACTTAGAGCTGTGTGCCAAGGGATAGCACACCCTTTCCACAGCTCAAGCTAGGATCAGTAGGCCACAAACTAGTGTAGGTAGTACAACACTGCACAACACTAGAATGTCCTTAAGGGGTGGACCCAGTGGATCCACTCAGCCTCAGTATAAGGACATGGCTTTCTCTGACTTGAGAGCCATGTGTGTTGACAGACACCTGAGGCTAGGACAGAGTCCCTCAACACTACACCTGATAGATCTACTGACAGCAGATGACCTTAGATTGGCTCTAGGAGCTAAAGGGTTTGAATCAGTGGGTGGGTCAGTCATAGTATCTGGGTCAGATGATGAAAATCAGAATGACCAAGACTCTGTGATTGAAGGGCCAGGCTTCAAGGGGCCTGAAAAGGACAGAGGAATTCTCCCTAAGGGAACTGACAGAGAGGAGGAGAGGCACAGATCCCCTTCCAGGGAATCTGACCACTCTTATCACTCTGGCAGAGAATTTGTCCAGCAGAGGAGCTCATACTTTTCCTTAAGAGAGACCTCCTCTGAGAGAAGGTGCAAACTGCTCCAGTATGAGGAAGCCAGAGTGGCCCTCAGAACCAAGCAGTTGGCACTGGATAGGAAGCCCTGGAGATCCAGAGAGCTTCTAGAAAAGAGGGGTTAGAACCCCCTGGTGGCAGCAACAGTGTCCCTAGAGGCAGAGAATATATTCCTGACCATAGGAACCTGAGCAAGGTTGTTCCTCCCTACCAGAGTGGGGATGATATCCACAAGTGGATAACTGCTATGGAGAGGGCCTGTAGAGTACAGCAGGTCCCCCAAAAGCAGTGGGCAGCAATCTTGTGGCTCTCCTTTTCAGATAAAGGAAGAGACAAGCTCCTCACTGTTAGAGAGGAGGATGCTGATGATTATGAGGTCCTGAAGAGTGCACTGATAGATGGGTTTGGCTTAACCACTGAGCAGTACAGGTTGAAGTTCAGAGATACCCAGAAGGCACAGACTCAGGACTGGACTGACTTTGTTGATTGTGCAACCAAGGCTCTAGAGGGTTGGCTGGTTGGCAGTAGGGTTACTGATTTCAAGGGATTGTATAATCTGATGATGAGAGAACAGATCCTAAATAATTGCCAGAACCAGTTGTTGCATCAGTACCTGGTGGACTCTGATCTGACCTCTCCCCAAGAATTGGGAAAGAAGGCAGACAAATGGGTCAGAACCAGGGTGAGGCAGAAAACCCAGAACCAAGGGGGTGACACTAAGAAGCAAGATCCTAAAGGCTCTGAGAAAGGTGGGGATAAGTCAAAAGACCAGAAGTCTTCACAAGGGCCCCAAAAATCTGCATCTGGTGGGGAGTCACAGTCCAACAAGGGAAAAGGCCAAAAGAAGCCCTGGTGCAAATTCTGTAAACAGAAAGGGCACTGGACTTCTGATTGTACCAAGTCCAAAGACCAAACCACCACCACTCCTGCCCCTAAGGCAACTGTGCCCCCTAGCTCAGCTACTGGTGGAGGTGGTACGCAGAATAAGGGTGTAGTAGGGTTGACCCTGGGTTCTGAAGTGGATTCTGACCTAGTCAGAGTGACCACTCAGGCAATGCTGATTTGTGATGGAAACATTGATATGTCCTTCCTAGTAAGCCCCAGTAATCTGGGCAAGTACAAACAGCAGCCTTTGATAAATGGCAAACAGGCTTTGGCATTTAGGGACACAGGTGCTAGTGTCACCATGGTGGCAGAGGACCTAGTGGACCATGGACAGATCATCCTGGGCGAAATGCACCAGGTGACCAATGCAAGCAATGTCCAGACCAACCATAGTCTGGCAGTTGTGAATTTCTCCTGGGGAGGGGTAACTGGCCCCAAAAAGGTTGTAGTCAGTGCAGACCTCCCTGTAGAATGTCTGTTGGGCAATGATCTAGAGACTTCAGCCTGGTCTGAAGTAGAGTTATGGACTCATGCTGAGATGTTGGGCATCCCTGCAGAGGTATTTGCTGTGACCAGGTCACAAGCAAGAATGCATAACACTGAACCAGCTCTGGATCCTGGAACAATGGACCAGATGCTTCCCAAGAGGAGGAGCAGTAGGGTTAAGGCAGTGCCTTCCCCTCTGTCTCAGATCAAAGATTCACTTCCAGAGGGAGGTGAAGCAGAACCTGAAGAAGGAACTGCCCCAGAGGGACTTGAACCTGACCAGGTTGAGTTCTTGGGGGCAGGGGGCCCTTCTAGGGAAGATCTGAGTAAGGAGCAACAGTGCTGCCCCTCTCTTGAACCCCTCAGACAGCAGGCTGCTGCTGAGGCTGCTGGGAGTGCTAGTGGGTCCCATAAAGTTTATTGGGATGAGGGACTCCTATATTCTGAGGGTAGAGACCCAGCCCCTGGAGCCACCAGGAGGTTGGTAATACCTCAGAAGTTTAGGGGTTCCTCTTGACCTTAGCACATGATATCCCTTTAGCAGGTCACTTGGGCCAAAACAAGACCTGGGACAGACTTGTTCCACATTTTCATTGGCCACATATGTCAGAGGACACAAAGGAGTTTTGTCGCTCCTGTGTCACTTGCCAAGCCAGTGGTAAGGCAGGTGGCACAACAAAGGCCCCCTGATACCACTACCTGTGGTGGGGGTACCCTTTGAAAGGGTAGGGATTGACATTGTTGGTCCCCTTGACCCTCAGACTGCATCTGGGCACAGATTTATCCTGGTGGTAGTGGATCATGCCACCAGGTACCCAGAGGCAATTCCCCTGAGGACCACCACAGCCCCTGTGGTGGCAAGAGCCCTCATTGGAGTTTTCTCCAGAGTGGGTTTCCCAAAGGAGGTCATTTCTGACAGAGGTACCAACTTCATGTCAGGATATCTGAAAGCAATGTGGAAGGAGTGTGGTGTAACTTATAAGTTCACCACCCCCTATCACCCACAATGCAATGGTTTAGTTGAACGCTTCAACAAAACCTTGAAAGGAATGATTAAAGGACTCCCAGAGAAGCTTAGGCGGAAATGGGACCTTCTTCTTCCTTGCCTGTTGTTTGCATACAGAGAGGTTCCACAGAAGGGGGTTGGTTACAGCCCATTTGAGCTTCTGTTTGGGCATCCTGTGAGAGGTCCACTATGTTTGGTAAAAGAGGGCTGGGAGTTACCTCTCAAGCCCCCAAACAAGATGTGATGGACTATGTACTTGGTCTCCGCTCCCGGATGGCAGAGTACATGAAAAAGGCAACCAAAAACCTGGAGGCCAGCCAAGAATTGCAAAAAGCTTGGCATGACCAAAGGCTGTGCTGACTGTATACCAGCCAGGACAGAAAGTGTGGGTGTTGGAACCTGTGGCCCCAGCAGCCCTCCAGGACAAGTGGAGTGGCCCCCATACAATAGTTGAACAGAAGGGAGAAGTCACCTATCTGGTGAATCTTGGAACTCCCAGGAGCCCCCTAAGGGTGCTTCATGTCAACAGATTAAAGCCATATGTTGACAGGGCTGACATGGGCTTGCTCATGGCAACTGATGAGGACCAGGAGGAGGAGAGTGACCCTCTCCCTGACCTGCTCTCTCAGAACCCTGATGATGGGTCAGTAGATGGTGTTGCTTTGGCAAGCAGCCTCACTGACCATCAGCAAACTGAGTGCAGACAAGTTCTGCAACAGTTTAGACATATGTTTAGCCTGACCCCTAGTCAGACTACCTGGTGCACCCATGAGGTGGACACTGGGGACAGTCTGCCTGTCAAGAATAAAATCTACAGGCAACCTGACCATGTCAGGGACTGTATCAGGACTGAAGTCCAGAAAATGTTGGAGTTAGGCGTGATTGAGCCTTCAGATAGCCCTTGGGCTAGCCCAGTAGTCCTGGTACCCAAGCCTCATACCCAGGGTGGTAAGAAAGAAATGAGGTTTTGTGTAGACTACAGAGGCCTCAATGCAGTCACTAGGACTGATGCCTATCCCATACCAAGGGCAGATGAGCTGATTGATACTTTGGCCTCCGCCAAGTATCTAAGCACATTTGACCTAACAGCTGGCTACTGGCAAATCAGATTAGCTGATGATGCAAAAGCCAAAACAGCATTTTCGACCCCTGGTGGGCACTACCACTTTGTGGTGATGCCCTTTGGATTGAAAAATGCACCTGCCACTTTTCAGAGGTTGGTGAATAAAGTTCTGGCAGGGATGGAAACTTATTGCTCAGCTTATCTAGATGATATTGCTGTCTTTAGTTCCTCCTGGCAGGATCACCTGGTCCACCTCAGAAATGTTTTGGAGGCCCTGCAGAAAGCAGGCCTCACTATCAAGGCCACCAAGTGCCAGATAGGGCAGAGTCAGGTTGTGTACCTGGGCCACCTTGTAGGTGGAGGCCAGGTTCAGCCTTTACAGAGCAAAATCCAAACCATAATGGAATGGGTTGCTCCAACCACCCAGACACAGGTGAGAGCCTTCTTAGGCCTGACTGGGTACTATATGAGGTTTGTCAAGGGATATGGATCTATAGTGACCCCCTTGAATGATCTGACCTCAAAGAAAATGCCAAAAAAGGTTCAGTGGACAGCTAGCTGTCAAAAGGCATTTGAAGACCTAAAGCAGGCCATGTGCACTGCCCCCATCTTACAGAGTCCAGACTACACCAAAAAGTTCATTGTCCAAACAGATGCTTCTGAGCTGGGTGTGGGAGCTGTACTGTCTCAACTGAATGATGAAGGTCAAGACCAGCCAGTAGCTTTTATTAGCAGAAGGCTGACCCCTAGAGAGAAACGTTGGTCAGCTATAGAGAGGGAGGCCTTTGCTGTGGTATGGGCCCTGAAGAAGCTGAGGCCATACTTGTTTGGTACTCACTTCATAGTTCAGACTGACCACAAGCCCCTCCTATGGCTAAAGCAGATGAAAGGTGAAAACCCAAAACTTTTGAGGTGGTCCATTTCCCTACAGGGGATGGACTATACAGTGGAACATAGGCCTGGGACCCAACATGCCAATGCAGATGGACTCTCAAGGTATTTCCACTTTGAACACGAAGACTCAACTGGTCAAGGTTAGTTTAGTGTCCCTGCGTTTGGGGGGGTTGTGTAGGAGAGTAGGATCTGCCTCTTATGTTGCCCCCACTTTTTTCTGATGTTAGCACTGGTTTCTGGCTATAGTCTGGCTGGGTCCCTGCCAATCAGGGCCCCCGCCTCTCTGTTCTCTCTAAACGACATGGAGTGCACTCTAGGTGCACTAGTGATTGGATACTGTGGTGCCTTATGAGTCCCTAGTATATGGTACCTTAGGTGCCAAGGGCATAGGTACTTCACAGGCCTACCAGGGGCTGCAGCATGTATTATGCCACCCCTGGGAAGCAGTCTAAATCTGACACCGCAGGCCTGCTACTGCAGCCTGGGTGAGGTGGTGCTAGCACCCCTCACTGAGATATAGGTTTCCTATATCTCTCCTGCACACACATATAAACCTATCAGTCACCCCTAAGGCAGGCCCTATCAATCCTGAGGGCAGGGTGCTTGGCTTCTATGTGAGGGGGTGCCTCTGCCTGAGCAGGGCCCCTCTGCAGCTCTCAGAGTCTATTCTCTGGTGCTGTTTGTGGATGCGGTTAAACCATATACTATTAAGTGCATTATATCCTCGCGGTAAATGCTAACTTTGGAATGGCTGCATCAAAACATGTCGTGTTTGGTGTCAAACATCTTGGAATACTACCCCCCGCCAATCTTGGCAGCGGGGGTAGCATTCCACCCTTCTAGAGGGATAAGACATGTACCTGCTGTGGAAACGCGGTAGAATCCTAAAGAGCCCTGGCATCACAAAATTGATGCCACCAGTCACAGACACTGGGCTGCCCTCCTGCTGATGACCGAAACTCGCAGTGGAGGAAGCCCAACAATAGGCATCCTGTCACAGGGAGGTGTAACCACCTCCCAGACAGGGTTTAGTGTATTGGGGGTGGGTGGGTGCACTCTTAGAGTGCTTTGAAGTCCTGCACTGGGGGAGCAGAAGGCTCCTCTGTGCATATGCCAGTTCAAACCAGCTCAGGGGCTACCTGCCCCTGCTCTGGCGCGAAACTGGACAAAGGGAAGTGGGTGTAGCCACCCCCTCCCTTGACCCTCCCATAGGTGGGGTCATAGAGCTAGTCCATCCCCTCTTTTCAGTATAAGAGGGGGAACCTTGCCATTGCAAGGCAGATAACCCCTGGACGACGCTCTACAGAAGAATCCTGGCCCTTCGACGTTCCACTACCTTTGGAAGACAGAAGAATCTCCCTTGGAGTCAAGGAGTGACTCCCCTGCTTGGCAGGCACCAAAAACGACAACGACGGTCGCAAACTACGCCGCTCCCGCCGGAGTCCGAAGTCCCTGCAGCCCAAGAAGTTGATTTCCTGACCTCTCCCAGGCCATCGTGAGTCCCCAGCGAAGCTGAGGCAAGTGGACCCCACGAGTAACGAGGAACCGCGACCCCTGGGTACCGTGCACTATTGTCGAGTGCAACCCCTTCACAACGTTCTACGAACTTGTGCTTTGGACCACGTGTGGTCCCGACCTCCAGCAGGAATCCCTCCGAAGATCAGAGGCCTACACCGTCCCGAGTGACCGTGGGCCCCTGTTGAGTGATTCCGCCCGAGGTGTCTTCGCGATCCCTTGCCCGCCGGCTTGTGGGTCGCCAGAAGACTTCTTAAAGAAACCAAAGGGCTCCCCTAGTTGCTCCAGGCCTGCCCTGACTTACCCTCGCTGGGTGAGTCCCTCAGACCTTGCTGGTCTGCGCCATCGACTTTTCTTCATCTCCCCGAGACTTGCTGCTGCCAAGGCTTGTTGGCTCCAATCGAGTTGCCGACACCCCAGTCAGCTGCAAACGTCGAGGGACACACCGAATCCAGCTCCTGGTCGTCGTTGACACCTCCTGGACCACGTGGCTGAAGAGTCAAGGCACCCGCAACCGACCTGAATCAACCGACGACGGTGGGCATCCATCTTCCTTGCCCCGGGTCACTGCCAAGTGACTTTGAACACTGTCCCCTCTGCTTTCAGGTCATCCTTCTTCAGAATCCAGGCTTGGATTCCACCGGACACTTCTTCAGCTCCCGCAAGCAGCAAGTCTTCTTTGTTCGCCATTGAAAACGACGCCGCGACCCGACACCAAAGGACACCTATGCACCCGGCTTCCCTGGGTGAGGTAACTCCAGCACTACGGTGCTCCTGTGGGTGTGGGCCCTAGAACTACTTACCCTGTAAGTGACTTGCTTGTAGGTTCTCCCGAAGTATCCTAAAACTCTTTATTTCCAACCGCGACTTGCCCCATTGAAGTCAACGGCGATCCGCGCCTGTGTATCCACACTGCACGCGTCCCCCGTGGGTCCTTTACTTACCTGCCTTGGGTGGTTTTGTGAGGCCCCAGCACTTCTGAAGGCCCTAGGCCTTGTCTCCCTGCAAGTCGTTGTCCCTAAGTCTCTTACTTAGTATATGGTCTGGTACGCCCCTAGGGCCCCAGCCATATTTTGTGCTTAACTTATTGTGAAACGTTGATTTGTGCATATGTTTGTCTTCTAATCTCATAAAGAGATTAGTAGAGAGTTATTTAGAAATAAATACATATATATTTGATATATATACCTGTGTGGTGTCTTTTCATTTGGTGATTCAAGAGATTATATGGTAAAACAAGCTGCTTTACATTCCTCCGAGACTTAGCCTGAAGGCTGCTCTCCACAGCTACCACTAGGATATCTTTCTTTAAAAGGTTGTCTTAAACCTATCTACCATAAGAGTCGATTTGCCCTGGTGCAAGGTGTCCACTTTAATTAGTGAACAGCATATACCAGGCCAACTTCTCACACTGGCTTAACATATGAAGACATGGTGAGACTTTACAGGTATCCACCGTGTGACACCATCAACATACATGTGAACCTGGCTTAACATACGAAGACAAGGTGAGACTTTACAGGGATCCACCCTGTGTCACCATCAGCATACACGTGAACCTGGCTTAACATATGAAGACATGGTGAGACCTCACAGGTATCCACCGTGTGACACCATCAGCATACATGTGAAGAGGAACTCTGCTTTAGCTAAAACTTGGTTTCTTCTAAGCGCCTTGATACCCTTGCCCGAGTGAAAGCTGTGCTATATTAACATCCTAACCTGATGTCACGTGACCTAACGTTAGAGCACATGAACCACACAGGCAGGAGGAAGGGGGTGTATAACACGGTCATAAAGACGGGTATTCTGTGATGGCCTGACCACGGCCACCTCAGACGTGCAGACCACAGAAGATGGAAACCTGTCAGACATTTCCTGTCTGTCAGGCCTCCCACGGGTCTGACTCCCAATACAAGGGAGCTATGGATGGCTTCAGGGTGAGCGCGGACCCTCAGGCTAGGGTGGAGGTTTATGTGACCAACTCTAGAGGCCGTTTCAACCAGGGCGGGGCCTGTGCCCAGCTGCAGTGACATCAGAGCCCAAAGATTGTAAAACACGCAAAGAACCGAACCAAACACCCCTGAGCCGTGTTACTAAAGAGGTCACATCAGGCAGTGTGTGTGGTTGGTTCAATGTTCACGGCCAGAGGGTTTTCAAACTCCTCAACTATTTGTTGTAAATGAGTAAAACTCGAAGTCGGAAGTTTATATACTAATACACAACAACTTTTTAAAATTCTAAGGGTGTTTAAATACAAATGTTCTTTTAAGATTGTCGAAAAGGACATAGATTGATTCTTTTTAGCAGAGAGCCCACCTGGGACTCATGGACACATCCGCAAAAATGTGAAATTGTATTTGAGTGCAAGGGAGTGAAAGGATGGGGGTGAAAGGTGCTGCCCCTGTCTTTAAGCACCTTTACGTGAGAGCCAGTTACAGAAAGACACGATCAGTGCAAGGAAAGGGCACATCTAAACACACCAAAGTGTCTTCACTTGAGCACACGGATACACAAACCAGCAGAGAAGCAGGCGAGTGAGGCGGGGGAGGCGGGGGGAGAGGGGTCCGAGGGCAATGGGTGAGATCAGTCTTAGAAGTAGGTTCCATCCAGAACCACTGAAGCATCCCGGATTAAGAAACGTCATCTGGACCAGGCCGAAGAGGGATTACTCAGCAGTCACTGGAGACAGCTGCAGTGCTGTGGTTTCTGCTAGAATATTTATATATTTATATATATATATATATATATA
Organism: Calotriton arnoldi; assembly: GCA_963921515.1. Classification (NCBI taxonomy): domain Eukaryota; kingdom Metazoa; phylum Chordata; class Amphibia; order Caudata; family Salamandridae; genus Calotriton; species Calotriton arnoldi. The sequence goes on from CAWUFW010000456.1 coordinate 1,800,477, forward strand.
TATATATATTCACTGAAAAAACCATAGGTTTTAGGGACAGTTATAGTTACTTGGACATTGCACTCGTACAAAACCCGTGAAATTCCCCCGTTATAGTTAGTTCAGCTAACTATAACTCGCGCCCCGCAATGCACTGCTGATGACGTCACATATTACATCACTCATGACATGGTCAGTGACATCACTGATGACATCACTGATGACATCTCAAATGACATCACTGATGACATCATCCAGTGACTGTGTGTTTCTGTAAAGTTTAAATATTTTTAATATATATAGGGAAAGGCGTATTAAAGAATGAGTGGGTGTATAAGTGTCTGTATGGATGATTTAGTAGGTGCGTGACTAATTCTATAAGTGAGTGATTAAACGTATCTTACTGAATGCATGGGTTAGTGACTAAACTGGGTGAATGTCTGTATCTGTCTGTTGCTATGTAAGTGGCTGCATGTGTTTGTGAATAGCTACATGAGTGTCTATATGAGTTATTGAATGCTTGTCTGAGTATCTGTATGGGTGCCTGAGTGTTTGTGTGGATGGGGTGGGTGCGACTGTGCATAGATGTGTGAGTGGGTGATTCACTGGGTGGATGGTTTCAAGAGTGCATCTGTGATAGACTGTATGGGTGGGTAAGTGTGTGTAACAGTGTGTTAGTGAGTGAATGTATGTCCCAGTGGTACATGTGTGTGTAACTACATATGTGAAAGGCAGTATATATGTGTGTTAGAGTATTTAAATGGCTATAAGTGAGAGTGTGTTATTGTGAGAGTGGCTGTATGGATGAGTGTGTGCTTGTATCAGTGATTGTATAAGAGCGTAACAATGTGCTAGTATTTGTATGATTAAGTGAGCTGGTGTGTGTATAACTGTATAGGTGAGTAAATGGCAGTGTGTTTAATTATTTGCATGACTGACTAGGTGTGTGAGTACCTCTATGGATGAGTGGCGGTGTTTGAGTGTCTATATAGGAGTAAGAGTGCATATGATAGTCCTGTACTGAGTGACCATAAGTATGAGTGACTGTACGGGTGAGTGAGTGGATGTGTGTGTGTAGACCTAAGAATCAGTGAGTGGGTATGTAGTTATTGGTGTTGGAGTGTCTATGGTTTTGCGAATGGCAGTCTGTAATTTAGAGTGGGTGTATCAAAGGTTATATTAGGGTGTGAGGAGGTGCATCAGATTATCATGTGGATGATGTCATCAGTGATGTCATTTGAGATGTCATCAGTGATGTCATCAGTGATGTCACTGACCATGTCATGAGTGATGTAATATGTGACGTCATTAGCAGTGCATTGCGGGGCGCGAGTTATAGTTAGCTGAACTAACTATAACGGGGAATTTCACGGGTTTTGTACGAGTGCAATGTCGAAGTAACTATAACTGTCCCTAAAACCTATGGTTTTTTCAGTGAATTTCAAAGGTTTTTTAAATGCTAATTTGTAACTATAACGTGTCTGAAACCTATGGTTTTTTCAGTGAATTTCAAAGGTTTTTTAAATGCTAATTTCTAACTATAACGTGCCTGAAACCTATGGTTTTTTCAGTGAATTTCAAAGGTTTTGTAAATGACAATTTTTAAATGTATTAATTGTTATATTAATTTTTTTCATACTGATTTACTACATTTTTAGAAACAATTTTTTTTTACATATTTTATTTTTTAAATTACATTGTAATTACATTATACATTACATTACAAAAAATACTCTCAGAATGAATTACTTTAGTTTAAATACTTTGCACATAGGCAATAGACTTTTAAGTACAGTAGTTACAGTTGTTGCAATGGGCAACACATTTTCAAACACAATGCAACATTCAGCTCAATGTGAATTTCTAGTTAAATGCAATTAGTTACTTTATGGATTACTTTTCTAACCACAGGACTGGATCCTAGATTCAGTCCTGGGACATCTCCTGTAAACAGTTGAGTAAAAGCGTTTGTTACAGTACTGATTTTTAAGGAATATTATTGTATTTTAAAAGTTGACACTTAGAAACTTTTTTCTCATATAGTCACCAATGTTATCCTATGGAAGGAAATTCACTTAGCAGGTAAAAACTGTTATCGTTACTTTTTCTTACTCAGTGTTGGATCCTGGATCCAGCACTGGTGCATCTCCTGTAAACAGTTGAAAGAATGCGTTTAAGTCATACAGGTGATTTTTAAGGAATATTTGTAGTTTGTAAAAATCAACACTTTGAAACTTTTTTGCTGAAAACCAGACAATGGATTCCTATGGAAGAAAATATAAGTTACTGGTAAGTACGGTTAAAATTACTTTTCAAGGTCAGTGGTGGGCTAAAAGATGCAGCACTGGGTTCTCTCCTGATAACAGGTGAGTAAATCGGAATTCGTATTTCGGCTGATTTTAGAGGAATATTTTAAAGTTCCAAAACTCCACACTTAGAAGAATTTCCAAGTGAAACCAGTCAATGTTAGCCTATGGAAGGAAATTCAAGTTACTGGTAAGTATGGTTAGAATTACTTTTCAGGGTCAGTGCTGGGCTAAAAGGTGCAGCACTGGGTTTTCTCCTGATAACAGGTGAGTAAGTCGGAATTCGGATTTCGGCTGATTTTAGAGGAATATTTGAATGTTTCAAAAATCAACACTTAGAAACTTTTTCAGCAAAAAGCAGGCAATGATATCCTATGCAAGGAAATTCAAGTTACTGGTAAGTACGGTTAAAATTACTTTTCAGGATTAGTACTGGGCTGAAAGATGCAGCACTGAGGTCTCTCCTGATAACAGGTGAGTAAATCGGAATTCGTATTTCGGCTGATTTTAGAGGAATATTTTAAAGTTCCAAAACTCCACACTTAGAAGAATTTCCAAGTGAAACCAGTCAATGTTAGCCTATGGAAGGAAATTCAAGTTACTGGTAAGTACGGTTAAAATTACTTTTCAGGACCAGTACTGGGCTGAAAGATACAGCACTGAGGTCTCTCCTTATAACAGGTGAGTAAATCGGAATTCGTATTTCGGCTGATTTTAGATGAATATTTTAAAGTTCCAAAACTCCACACTTAGAAGAATTTCCAAGTGAAACCAGTCAATGTTAGCCTATGGAAGGAAATTCAAGTTACTGGTAAGTACGGTTAAAATTACTTTTCAGGACCAGTACTGGGCTGAAAGATACAGCACTGAGGTCTCTCCTTATAACAGGTGAGTAAATCGGAATTCGTATTTCGGCTGATTTTAGAGGAATATTTGTATGTTTCAAAAATCAACACTTAGAAACTTTTTCAGCAAAAAGCAGGCAATGATATCCTATGGAAGGAAATTCAAGTTACTGGTAAGTACGGTTAAAATTACTTTTCAGGACCAGTACTGGGCTGAAAGATGCAGCACTGAGGTCTCTCCTTATAACAGGTGAGTAAATCGGAATTCGTATTTCGGCTGATTTTAGATGAATATTTTAAAGTTCCAAAACTCCACACTTAGAAGAATTTCCAAGTGAAACCAGTCAATGTTAGCCTATGGAAGGAAATTCAAGTTACTGGTAAGTACGGTTAAAATTACTTTTTAGGACCAGTACTGGGCTGAAAGATACAGCACTGAGGTCTCTCCTGATAACAGGTGAGTAAATCGGAATTCGTATTTCGGCTGATTTTAGAGGAATATTTGTACGATTCAAAAATCAACACTTAGAAACTTTTTCAGCAAAAAGCAGGCAATGATATCCTATGGAAGGAAATTCAAGTTACTGGTAAGTACGGTTAAAATTACTTTTCAGGACCAGTACTGGGCTGAAAGATGCAGCACTGAGGTCTCTCCTGATAACAGGTGAGTAAATAGGAGTTCGTATTTCGGATGATTTTAGAAGAATATTTGCACAATGGTGAAGGGAGGGGCGGGGCCTGAGGTGACATCTGTGCAAACGCGCCCCGTGGCGCGTTGGGGATTAAGTCCCCTTGAATCCTGAGGGTCCCTAGGGGCCAACTAGCCCACCAGGAACCTCCAGTATGCGCCAGGGGCTGCGTTGCAGAGACTGTAGAGGGGCCACACCCCTTTTACACCTCTCTGCAACGCAGCTCTGTGGCGCTTTCTGGATGTACCTGTTGGGCTAGTTGGCCCCAGAGACCCTCAGGATTGAAGGGGATTTAATTCCCCATCTTAAAATGCGCCACGGGGCCTGTTTGCACACATGTCACCTGAAGCCCCGCCCCTCCCTTCACCACTGTGCAAACGCGCCCCGTGGCGCGTTTTAAGTTGGGGGATTAAGTCCCCTTGAATCCTGAGGGTCCCCGGAGTCCAACTAGCCCACCATATACCTCCAAAGCGCCACAGAGCTGCGTTGCAGAGAGGTGTAAAAGGGGCGTGGCCTCTGTACACCTCTCTGCAAGGCAGCCCCTGGCGCATACTGGAGGTTCCTGGTGGGCTAGTTGGCCCCAGAGACCCCCAGTATTCAAGGGAAATTCGTTCCCCCTCTGCAAGCGCGCCAGGGGCGCGTTTGCAGAGTGGTGAAGGAAGGGGCGGGGCCTGCGGGCCCGATCGTTTTTTTTTTTGTTTGTTTTTGTCCCCTGAAGGGGGCTGTGTGGCCCCCCTTCCTTTTTCATGTTTTTGGGCCCTGGGGACCCCATCCCCCAGGGCCTTACCCCTTTTTGTAATTAAAATAAAATAAAAAAAACGGGAAGGGGGCCGCGTGGCCCCCTTCCCCTGGGCCTGTATTGGCCCCGGGGACCCCATCCCCGGGGCATGGCCTCGATTTTTTTTTGTTCTTTGGAGGGGGCTGCGTGGCCCCCTCCTCAGGCCATTTAAGGCCCCGGGGACCCCATCCCCCGGGGCCGGCCTTTCCGGTTTTTTTAATTTAATTATTTTTATTTTTTGGGGAGGGGGCCGCGTGGCCCCCTCCCGAGCCCTACTTGCCCCGGGGACCCCGGGGCTGGCCCTCTCCATTGGGGACTGTGGGGGTCCCCAATCCCCCACAGTCCCGCCGGCTCCCCGCGTCCCTTGGGAGCCGGCATTGCTTTCCACATGGGGAGCTGCTAAGATGCAGCTCCCCATGTGGAAAAGCAGTCGACTTTGGATATTGGAAGAGAGAGCAGGTTTCCCTGCTCTCTCTTCCAATATCCGAAGCAGTTTGCAATGACAGGACGGGAGCCGCGAGGCTCCGTCCTGCCATAGCAAACTACAGTGTCCCGAGGGTAGGCACCCCGGGACACTGCAGGAGCCGGCCCTGGGGGTGGTGGTCCCCAGGGCCATCAAGGGCTCCAGGAGGGGGCCGCGCGGCCCCCTCCCATTCAGGTCACAGCCCCGGGGAGGTGGTGGTCCCCGGGGCTCTGGGAGTCCGTAACGGACCCCCATATTTAAATGTTTAGTGCCCCGGGGAGGTGGCGGTCCCGGGCGTGTGGGGGCTGGAGCCCCCCACACAGGTTTTTCAATTTAAAAAAAAAAAGCCCCGGGGAGGTGGTGGTCCCCGGGGCTGCGGGAGAGCTCAGAGCCCTCCAGCACCATTTAAAAAAAAAGCCCTGGGGGGTGGCGGTCCCCGGGGCTTGGGAGCCCTTTGAGGCCCCCACACATAAAATTAACCCCCCCCACCATGCCCCCGGGACTTGGGCCACCCGGGGGCAAAATACTATCGAGCGCGAAAGACCGCGCTTCGATTTTTTTCGGCAGGATTCGCGCACCCTGAGCACATCCTGCCGATTTAAAATTTTTTTTTTTTTTTTTGCCCAGGGGGTCCTTGTGGGACCCCTGAGCAAACCTAGGGGGTCAGGGTGTTTCTACCCTGCCCCCTTTGTGCGCTTTGCGCACTTGTTTCTGTCCCTCGGTTCTACCGAGGGACAAAATGGCTGCCAACATTTCCTGAATCGGAATGTTGACAGCCAGCTGACAACCAATTAACATGCAGCTCGTGATCGGGACGGTGCGCGCAGGGTGCGCTCAGGGTGCGCGAATCCTCCGTGCCCATAGATATCACTATCTTTTTACTTTTGATTTTCTCAGCAACTACTGAACGGATTTACACCATTTAACAAAAAGGGTTCTTTCTGAACCAAGAACTACCTCTTTGCCAAATTTGGTGTAATTCCGTTCAGCAGTTCGAGGCTGTAGCCGTGTCTAAAGTTTCCTATGGAAAATTGCATGGGGAAACGCGTTTTGGGACCCCCCTTTTTCTCGGCCCCCGCTTGACGAATCCCCCGAGTCTTTCAGGGTAGGAGCGGACCGGAGCGGGCCACAAAGTTTGAAAATTTTGCGAAGATACGTCAACCGGCAAGAGAGTTATTTCAAATAGAATGTCGCGGATTTCCTATGGATAATAGGTTGTAACTATAACTATCTACTGGCGACCGCCAGTAGATAATATATATATATATATATATATATATATATACATATATACATATATACATATATACATATATACATATATACATATATATATTTGTTTCGCTGTTCCGCCAAAGCCGCCGCTCGCTGCGTAGTGGGTGCCGTGACTTGCGAGGATGGTTGCGCGCATGTATCGTTAATCTCCAAAGGAACATCGCGCACTCTTAAACTGGTTAATGTCTACATTGAGAAATGTCAAGAAGCTGAAACGTGTTTGTCGGTTTTGTTGCACGCTAAATAAAACTTGATAACCAGCTTATGAGTGTGCGACGTTCCTTAGGAGATTAACAATATATATAGATATACATACATACATATTGATTATCAGTGTAACAGAACATGTATACTTATTTTGAATTGTTATAAAATAATTTACCTTGAGCAATACTTGTGAAAACTACCATTCCCACAATGCCTCCTAATGGACTAAGTGGGAGAGAGGTATAAAAGGTGAAAGCAATGATGGACTAATTGTTACCGTGATCAAGACCAGTGTGGTCGAAACGCGTAGGTGTGGAGTGCGGGGCCGAGTTGCTGTATGACTCAATAAAGGACTTAGAAATACCGCAAGGCGAGTGCAACGTTATTTTCTGGTTGGAATTAATGTTTTGCAGGGGTAGTCCACCCCTGATGAGTGCACCAACTGTGCAAAGTGTGCCCTTCGTTTTGGACTAATTTGATGAGGATATATATATATATGGTAGGAATTCTAATAAAATACGCCGAAATTGAAAGACAAGAGGTGGTGATAAAGATTAAAGAACTAACAACTATACTGGATAAAAATACAGATCAGGCGAAAATAACTAAGTTTAAAGGGGATCTGAAACGTCGACTTGAAAAATATGAGAAAAGAATAAAGGACAGAAAAGCGACCAAGTTCATACGTGACCATTTGGACTATGAGAATGGGCGCATTTACACTTTCGCAAAAAGGTTTGATCCTGAAAGACGAAAGAAAGTACAAAGTGGCAATGCCCTTCGTCAAGATGCATATCAAAGTGAACTGAGCTCTGATACGTGATCAGAGGTAGAACAAGAAGAAACTAGTGAAAGAGGTGTACCAAAAACAAGACTTAATGTAACGGATAAGCTCCGTTTTTTACAATTAGACCAGAAAACCGACCACCAAGTAATGAGGGGTCGGGGGAAAAGAGGAGGATGGGGAGCACGAGGAAGAGGAAACAGAGAAGAGGAGGAGGAGAAGGATATTGAAGGAGCAGCAGGCGGACTAACAAACAGATCAATGCGCTCCAACACGAGACAAGCATCCAAAAAGTGACCTCCAACAACACTGTGATCAATTTAAGCAATACAGTATTATCTGAGGAAGACAAATCTGTTTTAGAACTGGGCCTCTTGTATTGTAATAAAAATGATTTTAACTACGCAGAATGTAGAATGGATGTATACAGATTCGTTCGTAAAATAAAACTTTCCAAATTACATAAAAACCTCAAAAGAGCCCCTGTTCTACCTCAATCTGAAACAACCATTGATGGACAAAATACCCTAATGGTGCAGGACCTGCCAATGTTGGATGAACTGTGGGCCTTACAGAACGAAGGAAATGCCCATGAATCCTCCATTGTCGAAAGTCAAATAGAAAATGAGAACCCCGACTTCTTTAAACTACAAGGGAGTGACCGTACACCTTTTCGACCACGGTCAAGATATATACCGCAAACTATGAGAGACAACTTGGACATTTTTTCTGAAAATGTTACCACAGATTTGAAACATCTATACTACAAAATGGGAAAACATAAAAAAAGTTGAATCCCAAAGAAATGCAAATACAGAAAGTAATAACAAAATTAAAGAATGATGATGGTCCTCTGGTGAAGCCCTCAGATAAGGGGGGCAACGTAGTACTTTGGGGCCATGATCTTTACTGTAAAGAAGCATTGAAACAACTGAATTATCGACAATGCTATAAAAGAGTGACTAAAATAGAATATGAAACAGTTAAGGACCAATTTTATGAAAAGTTGGAAAATTGGAAAGAACAAGATCTATTAAGTTGGGATGAGTTTAAATTTATTAAGCAAGAGAATCCCATTGTCCCGGTATTTTATATGTTACCAAAGGTGCATAAGGACACTAGGAATCCACCAGGGAGACCGATCATTTCCTCCTGTGGTAGCTTGTTTGAAAATGTTTCTCAATATATTGATTACTACTTGAATCCCATGACTAGAACGTTATCTTCATATATTAAAGATTCAGACTTTTTGAACATTATTTATGATGTACAATGGGACAATGATTTGTTGATATTCACATTAGATATTACAACATTGTATACTAGCATAAGACATGCAGATGGAATGAGGGCCACAGAGTATTTTCTAGAAAAAACGACCAATGCGATTTATGCACCAGAATAGAATGATCATGGAGATGATAAAATGGTGCCTAACTAAGAATATTTTTATGTTCGGAACAGATTTGTACCAGCAAGAACAAGGTACAGCTATGGCCACCTGCTTAGCCACCAGTTATGCCAACTTACATCTAGGCTGGTGGGAGGAGCAGGTGCCCCTTGGCCCTGAGCTGAAGCATTGGATACCACATATATTGTTGTGGGTCAGATTCATTGATGACGTGTTCGTGCTGTGGCAGGGCACAGAAGATAACATCGATACGTTCATCAATGATCTGACTAGGAATGATTTGAATCTGACATTTGTGGGCCAATATAGTAAAACATGCATTGACTTCCTAGATGTACGGGTTACTGCCAAAGAAGATCTTCTCCCAGCCGAATTACCACTGGTGACACTCACTAGATTGGACCCTATCTCCAGTGAAGCCTTTAAAACCTTGTACAGAGCTATTAAATCAGGATCCCCGCTGGACCCATTGCCTCCAAAGCAGTGGCTAGTATGGGAAGAAGAGTTGGCAGGCCCTCTTCGACAACTCTGCAATCATTCTCTGGAAACCCAGAAGGTTCCTGACTGCTGGAAGAAAGCAATAGTAAAACCATTGCTGAAAAAAGCTCTCTGACCCCGCCGACATGACTAATTTTAGACCTATCTCCCTTCTTCCTTTCCCTATAAAAATATTGGAAAGGCACATAAGTTCACTATTGTCACAACATCTAGAAGCATCTGCATGGCTTGAGGAGGAGCAATTTCGATTCCGTCCTGGTCATGGAACCGAGACCGCCCTTATCTGCGCAGCCGATGAACTACAGAGGACCACCGATAACGGACAATCGGCCGTCCTTGTCCTCCTAGATCTGTCGGCTGCGTTCGACACGGTTAACCATCACATTCTCATATCCAGGCTCTCAGCAGCGGGTGTGGGGGGACCAATGCTAAACTGGCTAAAGTCATACTTGCACAATTGCTGCCAAGCCGTATCTCTCCCCCCGTTTCGTTCCAAATTCAGAAAGACAACACATGGTGTCCCCTAGGGCTCTTCCCTTAGCCCTATCTTGTTTAATGTTTACATTAAACCTTTGATCACACTCATAAAAACCTATAATGTTAAATTAATCAACTAAGCGGACGACACCCAACTAATTTTGTCATTGAATAATAACCAGGAGGATAGCATCAGAAACTTTCAAGCATGCATTCTTGGCATCCTTGATTGGATGAATTCCAATTCACTGAAGATGAATGGAAATAAAACAGAATTTCTCTGCTGCTCCTCCAACAAAATTCCGGTGTCCCTACCATCGAATTTCTGGCCGCTACCCATGGAAAAGCCCTCAGGCAATCCTGTGGCAGTACGAAACCTGGGTGTGACCATCGACCAAGGACTATCTTTAGAAAACCAAGTGAATAAAACCACCGGAACCTGTTTTGCTTTGATCCGTGCTCTTAGGAAGCTATACCCGCTGCTCGATATACCTGCCAGGTCATTGATCTCCAGAGGGGTAATACTAAGTAGGCTGGACTACTGCAACGCCCTGTTGCTAGGAGCCCCTAGTTACCTTCTAAGAAAGTTAGAATGTATTCAGACCATTACTGCCAAATGGACACTGAACAAACCCCGATATTCATCCGCCACAGAAGCCTTGAAGGAGCTTCATTGGCTACCTGTCAAGCAGAGAATAGTTTTCAAATCTCTATGTATTGCTCATAGACATTACATAACAAAGGGCCAATACTTCTTCAAAATAAAATTAAAAAGTACACCCCCGGCAGGAACCTCCGCTCTATTAATGGTAACTATGCCCTGGAGAATAGGTATAAGAAAGTTAGACAAGGAGGACGCACCTTCACGGTTAACGCGGCCTGGCTATGGAATAGACTTCCAGCCTCCCTACGGTCTCAAATTGATTTACAAAAATTCAGGAAGGCACTGAAGACCTGGTTATTTCCCTACTAGTGGCCACTGCTTAGCTTCCCATCTGCTATATCTTACACAATAGTTCAGCGCCAGGATACCATTTGTGGTCACAGTGCGCTCTATAAATAACCCCTACAATACAATACAATACAAGATAGGCTAGAGACTACTATCTTTCGTAAGCCTACAGTGGGCAATACCATCTTGCATGCGGGGAGTGCTCACCCTGCCCCTTTAATCCGAAGTATACCTTTCGGAGAATTTTATAGGGCAAGAAGGACTTGCAGTAACCTGGAGATATATGGGAAAGTAGAGAGAGAAATGACTGATCGCTTTCTCCAAAGAGGATATCCTCAAGAAAGACAGACACAGGATACTCTTTGACCCATCTGGTACATGTAGAAGAAATAAACAGGGATTGGTACAAAAACCCATAGATTTATTACAACTTATAATAAGAGACACAATGAAGTACGAGCAATTTTGAAAAAACATTGGTATTTAATCAAAGGGGACCCAGTGTTAGGCCCTGAGAGTAAGAAAAACCCAGAAATAACCTTTAGAAAATCAAAATCCCTCAGAGACCACTTAGTAAATAGCAAGTACCAAGAAGTGAGAAAATAAGAATCTTGGTTATCCATTAAGGATGGTTTCAGGAAATGCCCAAAGTGTAAAGCCTGTCAGCATGGTGAGAACATCATTGATTTTAAAACTCCTTTTAATAAAACTTTTAAAGTGAGAGGCCATCTAACCTGCAAGTCGAGTTTTGTAGTATATAGATTGTGCTGTCCATGTGACAAAGTTTATATAGGGATACAAAAGGGGATGATGGACGGAACGTTTGAGCCAATCAAACACTCACCCCCAGTCAACTGATCTGGGTTTAATCCATCATCATTCTTTAGCTCACTCCACCACCCCAGTTCAGACATGGCCATATGCAAATCAGTCTGACCCTGTGCCTCATGGGAACAGTCCAGCCCGAACTGCCAAGCCATGTCTTCCCTGGACCAGAAACAAGCATCCTAGGACCAGTTTCTGGCATTCCAGCCGTCATCAGCCAGGCTTGCCTGAATCCAGTGGCAAAGTGAGCAAGGGACCCACGTCTGGGCATACCCCGCCAACTTAGGGCGAACAAAGCGATACAAAAGGGGATGATGGACGGAACGTTTGAGCCAATCAAACACTCACCCCCAGTCAACTGATCTGGGTTTAATCCATCATCATTCTTTAGCTCACTCCACCACCCCAGTTCAGACATGGCCATATGCAAATCAGTCTGACCCTGTGCCTCATGGGAACAGTCCAGCCCGAACTGCCAAGCCATGTCTTCCCTGGACCAGAAACAAGCATCCTAGGACCAGTTTCTGGCATTCCAGCCGTCATCAGCCAGGCTTGCCTGAATCCAGTGGCAAAGTGAGCAAGGGACCCACGTCTGGGCATACCCCCGCCAACTTAGGGCGAACAAAGCGATACAAAAGGGGATGATGGACGGAACGTTTGAGCCAATCAAACACTCACCCCCAGTCAACTGATCTGGGTTTAATCCATCATCATTCTTTAGCTCACTCCACCACCCCAGTTCAGACATGGCCATATGCAAATCAGTCTGACCCTGTGCCTCATGGGAACAGTCCAGCCCGAACTGCCAAGCCATGTCTTCCCTGGACCAGAAACAAGCATCCTAGGACCAGTTTCTGGCATTCCAGCCGTCATCAGCCAGGCTTGCCTGAATCCAGTGGCAAAGTGAGCAAGGGACCCACGTCTGGGCATACCCCCGCCAACTTAGGGCGAACAAAGCGATACAAAAGGGGATGATGGACGGAACGTTTGAGCCAATCAAACACTCACCCCCAGTCAACTGATCTGGGTTTAATCCATCATCATTCTTTAGCTCACTCCACCACCCCAGTTCAGACATGGCCATATGCAAATCAGTCTGACCCTGTGCCTCATGGGAACAGTCCAGCCCGAACTGCCAAGCCATGTCTTCCCTGGACCAGAAACAAGCATCCTAGGACCAGTTTCTGGCATTCCAGCCGTCATCAGCCAGGCTTGCCTGAATCCAGTGGCAAAATGAGCAAGGGACCCACGTCTGGGCATACCCCCGCCAACTTAGGGCGAACAAAGCGATACAAAAGGGGATGATGGACGGAACGTTTGAGCCAATCAAACACTCACCCCCAGTCAACTGATCTGGGTTTAATCCATCATCATTCTTTAGCTCACTCCACCACCCCAGTTCAGACATGGCCATATGCAAATCAGTCTGACCCTGTGCCTCATGGGAACAGTCCAGCCCGAACTGCCAAGCCATGTCTTCCCTGGACCAGAAACAAGCATCCTAGGACCAGTTTCTGGCATTCCAGCCGTCATCAGCCAGGCTTGCCTGAATCCAGTGGCAAAGTGAGCAAGGGACCCACGTCTGGGCATACCCCCGCCAACTTAGGGCGAACAAAGCGATACAAAAGGGGATGATGGACGGAACGTTTGAGCCAATCAAACACTCACCCCCAGTCAACTGATCTGGGTTTAATCCATCATCATTCTTTAGCTCACTCCACCACCCCAGTTCAGACATGGCCATATGCAAATCAGTCTGACCCTGTGCCTCATGGGAACAGTCCAGCCCGAACTGCCAAGCCATGTCTTCCCTGGACCAGAAACAAGCATCCTAGGACCAGTTTCTGGCATTCCAGCCGTCATCAGCCAGGCTTGCCTGAATCCAGTGGCAAAGTGAGCAAGGGACCCACGTCTGGGCATACCCCCGCCAACTTAGGGCGAACAAAGCGATACAAAAGGGGATGATGGACGGAACGTTTGAGCCAATCAAACACTCACCCCCAGTCAACTGATCTGGGTTTAATCCATCATCATTCTTTAGCTCACTCCACCACCCCAGTTCAGACATGGCCATATGCAAATCAGTCTGACCCTGTGCCTCATGGGAACAGTCCAGCCCGAACTGCCAAGCCATGTCTTCCCTGGACCAGAAACAAGCATCCTAGGACCAGTTTCTGGCATTCCAGCCGTCATCAGCCAGGCTTGCCTGAATCCAGTGGCAAAGTGAGCAAGGGACCCACGTCTGGGCATACCCCCGCCAACTTAGGGCGAACAAAGCGATACAAAAGGGGATGATGGACGGAACGTTTGAGCCAATCAAACACTCACCCCCAGTCAACTGATCTGGGTTTAATCCATCATCATTCTTTAGCTCACTCCACCACCCCAGTTCAGACATGGCCATATGCAAATCAGTCTGACCCTGTGCCTCATGGGAACAGTCCAGCCCGAACTGCCAAGCCATGTCTTCCCTGGACCAGAAACAAGCATCCTAGGACCAGTTTCTGGCATTCCAGCCGTCATCAGCCAGGCTTGCCTGAATCCAGTGGCAAAGTGAGCAAGGGACCCACGTCTGGGCATACCCCCGCCAACTTAGGGCGAACAAAGCGATACAAAAGGGGATGATGGACGGAACGTTTGAGCCAATCAAACACTCACCCCCAGTCAACTGATCTGGGTTTAATCCATCATCATTCTTTAGCTCACTCCACCACCCCAGTTCAGACATGGCCATATGCAAATCAGTCTGACCCTGTGCCTCATGGGAACAGTCCAGCCCGAACTGCCAAGCCATGTCTTCCCTGGACCAGAAACAAGCATCCTAGGACCAGTTTCTGGCATTCCAGCCGTCATCAGCCAGGCTTGCCTGAATCCAGTGGCAAAGTGAGCAAGGGACCCACGTCTGGGCATACCCCCGCCAACTTAGGGTGAACAAAGCGATACAAAAGGGGATGATGGACGGAACGTTTGAGCCAATCAAACACTCACCCCCAGTCAACTGATCTGGGTTTAATCCATCATCATTCTTTAGCTCACTCCACCACCCCAGTTCAGACATGGCCATATGCAAATCAGTCTGACCCTGTGCCTCATGGGAACAGTCCAGCCCGAACTGCCAAGCCATGTCTTCCCTGGACCAGAAACAAGCATCCTAGGACCAGTTTCTGGCATTCCAGCCGTCATCAGCCAGGCTTGCCTGAATCCAGTGGCAAAGTGAGCAAGGGACCCACGTCTGGGCATACCCCCGCCAACTTAGGGCGAACAAAGCGATACAAAAGGGGATGATGGACGGAACGTTTGAGCCAATCAAACACTCACCCCCAGTCAACTGATCTGGGTTTAATCCATCATCATTCTTTAGCTCACTCCACCACCCCAGTTCAGACATGGCCATATGCAAATCAGTCTGACCCTGTGCCTCATGGGAACAGTCCAGCCCGAACTGCCAAGCCATGTCTTCCCTGGACCAGAAACAAGCATCCTAGGACCAGTTTCTGGCATTCCAGCCGTCATCAGCCAGGCTTGCCTGAATCCAGTGGCAAAGTGAGCAAGGGACCCACGTCTGGGCATACCCCCGCCAACTTAGGGCGAACAAAGCGATACAAAAGGGGATGATGGACGGAACGTTTGAGCCAATCAAACACTCACCCCCAGTCAACTGATCTGGGTTTAATCCATCATCATTCTTTAGCTCACTCCACCACCCCAGTTCAGACATGGCCATATGCAAATCAGTC
The DNA here is from genome assembly GCA_963921515.1 of Calotriton arnoldi. NCBI lineage: Eukaryota > Metazoa > Chordata > Amphibia > Caudata > Salamandridae > Calotriton > Calotriton arnoldi. Next base: position 1,815,703 of record CAWUFW010000456.1, read on the forward strand.
TGACCCTGTGCCTCATGGGAACAGTCCAGCCCGAACTGCCAAGCCATGTCTTCCCTGGACCAGAAACAAGCATCCTAGGACCAGTTTCTGGCATTCCAGCCGTCATCAGCCAGGCTTGCCTGAATCCAGTGGCAAAGTGAGCAAGGGACCCACGTCTGGGCATACCCCCGCCAACTTAGGGCGAACAAAGCGATACAAAAGGGGATGATGGACGGAACGTTTGAGCCAATCAAACACTCACCCCCAGTCAACTGATCTGGGTTTAATCCATCATCATTCTTTAGCTCACTCCACCACCCCAGTTCAGACATGGCCATATGCAAATCAGTCTGACCCTGTGCCTCATGGGAACAGTCCAGCCCGAACTGCCAAGCCATGTCTTCCCTGGACCAGAAACAAGCATCCTAGGACCAGTTTCTGGCATTCCAGCCGTCATCAGCCAGGCTTGCCTGAATCCAGTGGCAAAGTGAGCAAGGGACCCACGTCTGGGCATACCCCCGCCAACTTAGGGCGAACAAAGCGATACAAAAGGGGATGATGGACGGAACGTTTGAGCCAATCAAACACTCACCCCCAGTCAACTGATCTGGGTTTAATCCATCATCATTCTTTAGCTCACTCCACCACCCCAGTTCAGACATGGCCATATGCAAATCAGTCTGACCCTGTGCCTCATGGGAACAGTCCAGCCCGAACTGCCAAGCCATGTCTTCCCTGGACCAGAAACAAGCATCCTAGGACCAGTTTCTGGCATTCCAGCCGTCATCAGCCAGGCTTGCCTGAATCCAGTGGCAAAGTGAGCAAGGGACCCACGTCTGGGCATACCCCCGCCAACTTAGGGCGAACAAAGCGATACAAAAGGGGATGATGGACGGAACGTTTGAGCCAATCAAACACTCACCCCCAGTCAACTGATCTGGGTTTAATCCATCATCATTCTTTAGCTCACTCCACCACCCCAGTTCAGACATGGCCATATGCAAATCAGTCTGACCCTGTGCCTCATGGGAACAGTCCAGCCCGAACTGCCAAGCCATGTCTTCCCTGGACCAGAAACAAGCATCCTAGGACCAGTTTCTGGCATTCCAGCCGTCATCAGCCAGGCTTGCCTGAATCCAGTGGCAAAGTGAGCAAGGGACCCACGTCTGGGCATACCCCGCCAACTTAGGGCGAACAAAGCGATACAAAAGGGGATGATGGACGGAACGTTTGAGCCAATCAAACACTCACCCCCAGTCAACTGATCTGGGTTTAATCCATCATCATTCTTTAGCTCACTCCACCACCCCAGTTCAGACATGGCCATATGCAAATCAGTCTGACCCTGTGCCTCATGGGAACAGTCCAGCCCGAACTGCCAAGCCATGTCTTCCCTGGACCAGAAACAAGCATCCTAGGACCAGTTTCTGGCATTCCAGCCGTCATCAGCCAGGCTTGCCTGAATCCAGTGGCAAAGTGAGCAAGGGACCCACGTCTGGGCATACCCCCGCCAACTTAGGGCGAACAAAGCGATTGATTGGCTCAAACGTTCCGTCCATCATCCCCTTTTGTAAAGTTTATATAGGGAGCACTACTTTACCTGTGCATCAGAGAATCCTGCAGCATAGACGAGCAATTATAAATAAAGATAAGAGTTACCCTGTTGCGAGGCACTTCAAGAAAGAACATCAAAGTGATCCAAATCTGATGAGATATAGCTGCTTAGCAGAGGTCCCAAGAAAACGAAGGGGAGGCAACAGAGAAAGGGAACTTCGAAAATTGGAAACCTGTTTTATACTTGAATATAACAGCAGAGAGCCCAATGGGCTCAACATTGATGAAGATTTATTTACCTGCCTGTGAGAGAAAAAGAAAATGATAAAGAATAGCTGCAGAGGAACTGTTTTTTTAAACTATATTAATTAGATATGGAGGAGAAGGACAAGGGACACATGCACTTTATTATTTAGCACTTGCAAAGAAAGCACTTGCACTTTAAAAATATTTGATTATTTCGCATCTCCTGTTCATTTTTACAAAATAATGCGAATAAAATTGAAAGTATATGAATTTGAATATACAGAAGAATAATGCTGCTAATAAAGCAAAAAGAAGAAATTTGTTTGCAACAGGGAGATACGATTGGTTTTATATAAATAGAAAAATAAAAGAAAAAATATATAAGCACTTGCACTTTAGAAGAAATATATAAGCACTTGCACTTTAGATTAGTACTGTACCACTTAGCACTTTAACTAAGCCATTATCGCAATTGAATTAAATGTATTTACATTTTTTAATTGGCGTGTAAACAAGAGTTGGTATAAAAGTGGATCAAGAAGCAATTTTAGAAACTAAATGAATTTTTATAAAAATGTATTATTTACATTTTCTCTAGTTGACCTGTGGCTTGCGGCACCGGGCGCGGGACACAAGGAGCAAAAAGAAATTCAACAAGCACCGTTGAATCCATCACCATCGGATAATCTCACCATTATTAATTTGACTCCACAGATTTTGACACGGACTCAGAAAGAAGTGCTGCAGCTTGGTTTTACCTTCTGCCCACAGAAGAAACTAGAGAACACACAAACGAGAATCGATTTATTCAAGTTTACGAGAAAACTCAAGCTCCATAAGTTTTTTAAACTGCGACCAAAGAAGCCACATACCAAGGGAGAGTGTGAGTGCCTTGGAAGATCTGGGAAACGAAATTGTTGGTCCCACGGGGGAAGATGACCCGGTGGGATTTTTGGGCATTGAGCAGAGGAATGTGGCAACATCTTTCAAACCAGCTTCAACCTTTTTGCCACAAATGCCCAGTGATATCATTGATACGTTCTCGGATAAGGTTGCTAATGAATCTACGAGGCTGTGATCATATCTCAAAGAAATGTAACTTTACCCACGAGCACTTGGCGATTGAAGGACTCAAAGAAGATGCGTCCATTGTTTGTAAGCCCTCGGACAAGGGCGGTAATGTTGTGTTGCAGACAGTGGACGCCTATAATAAAGAGGCCTTACGCCAACTCGGTGATTCAGTATTTTATGAGAAAGTGGGGAAAACTGTGTACAATATGAGTATTGTGGATTGTCATGTGCTATTGAAAAGTTGGTACGAGAAGGGTAAGATAGAAACAGAGGAGTATTTATTTTTGAGATGTTTAAATCCTGTGACCCCCTTGTTTTTATCACTTGCCCAAGGTACATAAAGATGCCCTATTACCACCGGGGAGGCCGATTGTCTCATCGCAGGGCAGTCTTTTAGAGCACATTTCAATATACATAGATCATTTTTTGTCTAGTTTCGTGGTGCAATTAAAATCTTACATCAAAGATACCAAAGACTTTTTACGACATATAACAGATGTTGTATGGCAGGATGGTGACCAGATGATCGTGATGGATATCACAAGTCTATACACCTGTATATCACATCAGCAGGGTTTAGAGGCAGTTCGCTATTTTCTGAAGAATCGAGCATTGAAATATTTTGAGCACAGTGAGATGCTCATAGAATTCTTAAAGTTCTGTCTGCATAATAACATCTTTCTGTACCAGGACCAGTATTATAAACAAGTATCTGAAACGGCCATGGGCACCTGCTTCGCCCCCAGCTACGCAAATTTATTTGTGGGCTGGTGGGAGGAGCAGGTGGCCTGGACGGAGACCAATAGCGTCTGGACCAAAAGGGTCGTGGCCTGGTACAGATATATAGATGACCTTTTTCTGGTGTGGAGGGGGACAACTGAAATGGCGACAGACTATGTTCAAGTATTGAATAACAACAATTTGAATCTTAAATTCAATGCTGAAATTAGCGATAACACTGTGAACTTCTTAGATTTAGAGGTCACTATCATTGAGAACAAAATCTGCAATAAACTGTATCGAAAACCCACTGCGGGTAATTCAATATTGCATGCCCGCAGTGGGCATCCTCCCAAACTAATCAACAGTATCCCCTATGGGGAGTTACTGCGAATTAAAAGGAATAACAGCAGGGAGGTGGACTTTCAAAAATATGCAGGTGAATGTATGGAAAGATTCAAAGCCCGTGGTTATGCTGAACGAACATTGAATGGAGCACTAAAGAGAGTGAATCTTATCCCCAGAACTAAATTGCTAGAAGAGCAATTGAAAGGTAGAAGCAAGGAATGCGGTTTTTGCATGATAACAACATTCTCGCAGGACTCAGCACTACTGCCGACCATTTTGCGCAGAAATTGGAATCTGTTAAAAATGGATCCGATAATTGGAATGGATATTCCAAAACGACCATTGCTAACATTTCGAAAAGCAAGGCCCCTTCGGGATTCCCTAACGAGCAGTTATATGAGAAAGGATACACCTAAGCTGTTCGATAGGGATCTAAAGGGGTTCTATCCCTGCGGGAAGTGTAAAGCCTGCACAGGGAGTAAGAGAGACCTAACATACCAGGTACCAGGGGTAAAGAAACCTAAATACATCAGTAAATGTATCACATGTAGCACTCCGTACACGGTATATTGCCTTGTTTGCCCTTGTGGGCTCAGGTATATTGGAAGTACCATCCACCAGACTAAGATGCGTATCTTAGAGCACTCAAGGGCAATCAAAAACGGGGACATGACATACCCGGTAGCTCGCCATTTTAAAGCCAAACATAATGGCGATAGGTCTCTCTTAACTTTCTTCGCTATTGATCATGTACCGCCGAACCCAAGGGGTGGAGATAGGGTTATCAGTCTGAGAAGACTGGAATCCAGGTACATAATTGATCTCCAGACTAAAGTACCTGGCGGTCTGAATTCCAATGAGGAGCTTGCTGTGCACTTGGGGGAATAGCTGCATAATTCCATGGCTATGGGATTAACGAAAACTAGTATCTGTACCTGATTTTGAACTTCATGAAATTTGACAATATTTTGGGTATGTTTATGATTATGCAAATAAAAAGTGTATTGTATGCTCGATGGTTATACTGAGAAAGGCAATAGAGGATTTTTAAGCTTTTTTAGCGTTTCGAATGTGCTTAAACTTAGTATTGTCATAACAACTGTCTTAAAGCCCATTCAGGGCAGGATGCTGGGTGAACTGTTTGACACTAATGAAATTAAGCTCTATGCACATTACAAGATGTCTGCCATCTATGGCTGGAGTTGTCTTTTCTCAGTGTTTAGTAAACATGTAATTGACATAAAAGAGGGCCGTTTCTGGCGCGCCATATTACCATCGATAAAGGCGTTTGCCGAAACGCGTCTGGTTACCGTGAGTCCGTAAAATAAAAACTTTGGACTCGCCCCCGTGAGTGATTTCTTTGTGTTTGAAGAATAATATGAAGCTGGAGCTGTTATATATATGTATATATATATATCATCCAAGCACACTCTCCGAACCTCCACGCTCCTTGCTGGCGAACAGAGAGAGACGGACCCAGATACATATGGCAGGTAAGATCTTTTATTGACTCCCTCTGTGACGCGTTTCGAGCACCTTGTGCCCTTGTTCACACATGGAAACAAACGTCGGCCATTACAATTTTATATGCTAGGTGTGCACCCCCCTGTGTCACATGGTAATAGACATGGAAGTAATACTATTTGAACAAGCATGCATATGTCTTCCTTCCAAAATGATCCCACATTGGAGAAATGATTGTTGGAAAATACTCTGTCTAAACAAATCAATATGATATAGTGCTACATATTTGTATTCGAAAATTTCAAATTACAATACAAAAAATATGACTTTTTAGCTCTGGCTGGACGGCTATTGTATGTAGTAACGCCATCTGTGCAAAAAATCGCGGTGTGTGCAAATGAGCAATTATTGACATATGAGCATAAGTACAACACATAATTTTTGGATTTAAAAAAATTATTTGTAAAAACCCTTTATGCATTGACTAAAAAACATAGACGTCGACATAAAATTGATTATGTAAAAGACGTTATATATTCCGCATGATGTTATCATTAATGCATCAGTCTGCGTTTAACACAGCCATTCTTGAAAAATACTTTACTATATATATATATATATATATATATATATATATCATTTTGTAACACTTCTGAACACTTAAGAGCATCGGAACTACATAAAAAAAAACAAAAAAAAACCTTTCCTAAAACCCAGTTTATTTCCAATTCAACCAGTGATGTAACGGTCCACGGAACATGGTGCCCACCCCCTCCCCCGCAGGATGTAGCGAGGGGGCTCTGAGACTGCTGTATCTCAAAGATACCCATAGCCTAGAGTTGAAAGGAGGCGCCGTGATGGGTGGGGGCACCCTGTGCAGAAGGGCTCCAGGGGCCTGCGTAACGCCCAAGTCCAACCCAGTCACCAGTTTGAAATGGCAACGCTACATGAAAACCTTTCTTCTGAGCGTCAACTGGCCGGCGGCAGAGCCCAGGGTGATGTTGATGGCACTGCACACTAGGGTCACCACTCACTGAAGTGTGAAGTACGCGGGGAGAGGGAATGGCTGCAGTCAGTGCACACTGGCAGTGCCTAGAGGCACCTAACGCATTGTGCGCTATCAAGGCGTAGTCAGTCACCAGACACACAGATGTAATCAGGTATAGTGCTCAATGAAAATCCACTGAGGCAATGAGTAGCCGGGTGCACGGCAGCACTGGTGTATAGTGCGCAATACAAGAGGCGTGAATCATCCCAGCCTTTCAACCTGCTGTGAGCCAGACCAACTATGGTTCCCCCCTCTCCATCACCTCTTCTTCGGCAGAAGCTCATACCACACATTTCCTTTCAGAATACTTTGGGTTAGGATTTGTGAAGCCTCAGCAGCATTTATTACACACAAAACATAATTAGAAACGTCAAATGAATACGCAGAAACACCAATTACACTCCATACATTATTTTTTACAAATTTTTATGGCTAACCATAACAGAGACTCTAGTACATAGCCATTCATAACCATAACTAGTCATTGTCCCTGCATATCCTGCATTGAGCCTACGAGTGAGATCAGGACTGGTCCACCTGTGAGGTCCACCCCCGTAGTGATCTTGAACAGGGGTCCCGTCTGCCCACAATGGTTCCCCACCTCGGGCACCCCCCACACCCACAAATAACCTACCCCGAAGGGGCTGTGCTCTTGGCTTTGGCGCCCACACGCCTGTGCGTGGATTGGCTGTAAAGACCTGTTGGCAGCGTGCACTCCCACACCCTCGCACCCTCTGGAGGGCCCTCAGAGACCGCTGTCCCCACCTATCCCATGTAAAAGGATGCCTTCTATGGACCATAAATGTCCCATCAATCATGACCTCACGCTGAAGACCACGGATACTGACATCCATAATAGGACAAACATTTATTCACTGCAAGAAAAATTGAGGTTAAACAATCCCAAAGGGTCGCAAATCTGGTTATATTGTGTATGCTAATATTATTCTATTGTTATTGCTCAGTATGAAATGTCAGTAAACAGATTAAAACAAAAAAAAAAGAAAAATTGAGGTTAAAATTGCAAATGATCAGAAACAAGACTGCAACCACAAACAATGTCCTTAAAATTCTTGGAAGCTGAAAGGAAAAACAAAAACACAGCAACCTGCACAGGAAAACTTCAACAACAAACCACTGCCTCAAAGGGGATGGTGGGTGGGCAAAAACAGATTAGGAAAATGCCCCATGGAGGCAGCCGGCAGCTCGGTGAGCTGGGGGGGGCGGCGAACGGTGAAGAGAGACCGATGTGCCGCTCTGCCGCCCCTTTTAAAGGGGTGGGGTCTGGCAGAAACACTTCCGGGTCCCCACGCACCCATCGACCAATGCCTGCGCACTTTGTAGGCTGGTGCCGGCAGTGTCATCAGCCACCGCTGCCACCAGCCCCTGCGCAAGGACCAGTAACCTGCCATAGGCGGGTCATTCCCTAGTCGGGCCGCCTTGGCAGATACATGGCTCACTGGAGTATAGCACTCTATCCCAGCGCACTCAACCAACCAATCAGCAGATACACAGCTCACTGGACTAAAGTGCCCTATACCAGTGCACTCAACCAACCAATCAGCACATACACAGCTCACTGGAGTATAGTGCCGTATACCAGTGCACTCAACCAACCAATCAGCAGATACACAGTTCACTGGAGTATAGTGCTCAATAGAAGTGATCTCAACCCACCAATCAGCAGATACACGGCTCACTGGAGTATAGTGCTCTATAACAGTGCACTCAACCAACCAATCACTAGATACATGGCTCACTGGAGTATAGTGCTCAATAGAAGTGATCTCAACCAACCAATCGGCAGATACACGGCTCACTAGAGTGTAGTGCTCAATACCAGTGCACTCAAACAACCAATCAGCAGATACACGGCTCACTGGAGTAAAGTGCCCAATACCAGTGCACTCAACCAACCAATCAGCAGATACACGGCTCACTGGAGTATAGTGCTCAATAGAAGTGCACTCAACCAACCAATCAGCAGATACACAGTACACTGGAGTAAAGTGCCCTATACCAGTGCACTCAACCAACCAATCAGCAGATACACAGCTCACTGGAGTATAGTGCTCTATCCCAGCGCACTCAACCAACCAATCAGCAGATACACGGCTCACTGGAGTATAGTGCTCAATAGAAGTGATCTCAACCAACCAATCAGAAGATACACAGCTCACTGGAGTAAAGTGCTCTATAACAGTGCACTCAACCAACCAATCACTAGATACATGGCTCACTGGAGTATAGTACTCAATAGAAGTGCACTCAACCAACCAATCATCAGATACACAGTTCACTGGAGTATAGTGCTCAATATAAGTGATCTCAACCAACCAATCATCAGATACACAGTTCACTGGAGTATAGTGCTCAATACCAGTGCACTCAAACAACCAATCAGCAGATACACAGCTCACTGGACTAAAGTGCCCTATACCAGTGCACTCAACCAACCAATCAGCACATACACAGCTCACTGGAGTATAGTGCCGTATACCAGTGCACTCAACCAACCAATCAGTAGATACACAGTTCACTGGAGTATAGTGCTCAATAGAAGTGATCTCAACCCACCAATCAGCAGATACACGGCTCACTGGAGTATAGTGCTCTATAACAGTGCACTCAACCAACCAATCACTAGATACATGACTCACTGGAGTATAGTGCTCAATAGAAGTGATCTCAACCAACCAATCGGCAGATACACAGCTCACTAGAGTGTAGTGCTCAATACCAGTGCACTCAACCAACCAATCAGCAGATACACGGGTCACTGGAGTATAGCACTCAATACCAGTGCACTCAAACAACCAATCAGCAGATACACGGCTCACTGGAGTAAAGTGCCCAATACCAGTGATCTCAATCAACCAATCAGCAGATACACGGCTCACTGGAGTATAGTGCTCAATAGAAGTGCACTCACCCTACCAATCAGCAGATACACAGTACACTGGAGTAAAGTGCCCTATACCAGTGCACTCAACCAACCAATCAGCAGATACACAGCTCACTGGAGTATAGTGCTCTATCCCAGCGCACTCAACCAACCAATCAGCAGATATATTCGGCTCACTGGAGTATAGTGCTCAATAGAAGTGATCTCAACCAACCAATCAGAAGATACACAGCTCACTGGAGTAAAGTGCTCTATAACAGTGCACTCAACCAACCAAACACTAGATACATGGCTCACTGGAGTATAGTGCTCAATAGAAGTGCACTCAACCAACCAATCATCAGATACACAGTTCACTGGAGTACAGTGCTCAATATAAGTGATCTCAACCAACCAAGCATCAGATACACAGTTCACTGGAGTATAGTGCTCAATACCAGTGCACTCAAACAACCAATCAGCAGATACACAGCTCACTGGACTAAAGTGCCCTATACCAGTGCACTCAACTAACCAATCAGCAGATACATGGCTCACTGGAGTATAGTGCTCAATAGAAGTGATCTCAGCCAACCAATCAGCAGATACACAGCTCACTGGAGTAAAGTGCTTTATAACAGTGCACTCAACCAACCAATCACTAGATACATGGCTCACTGGAGTATAGTGCTCAATAGAAGTGCACTCAACCAACCAATCAGCAGATACACGGCTCACTGGAGTATAGTGCCCTATACCAGTGCACTCAACCAACCAATCAACAGATACACGGCTCACTGGAGTATAGTGCTCGATCCCAGCGGGCTCAACCAACCAATCAGCAGATACATGGCTCACAGAATAGAGTGCACAATAGAAGTGACATCAACCAACCAATTAGCAGATACACAGTTCACTGGAGTATAGCACTCAATACCAGTGCACTCAAACAACCAATCAGCAGATACACAGCTGACTGGAGTATAGTGCTCAATACCAATGCACTCAAACAACCAATCAGCAGATACACGGCTCACTGGAGTATAGGGCTCAATAGAAGTGGCTCGTTCACCAGATACAGAGCAGCAGTGGTGTATACTGTTCTATTCTATACAAAAGCACTCAACCAACAATCAGCAGATACACGGCTCACTGGAGTATAGCACTCAATACCAGTGCACTCAAACAACCAATCAGCAGATACACGGCTCACTGGAGTATAGCACTCAATACCAGTGCACTCAAACAACCAATCAGTAGATACACGGATCACTGGAGTATAGTGCCCTATACCAGTGCACTCAACCAATCAATCAGCAGATACACGGCTCACTGGAGTATAGCACTCAATACCAGTGCACTCAAACAACCAATCAGCAGATACACGGCTCACTGGAGTATAGCACTCAATACCAGTGCACTCAAACAACCAATCAGTAGATACACGGCTCACTGGAGTATAGCACTCCATACCAGTGCACTCAACCAACAAATCAGCAGATACACAGTTCACTGGAGAAAAGTGCCCTATACCAGTGCACTCAACCAACCAATCAGCAGATACACTGCTCACTGGAGTACAGTGCCCTATACCAGTGCACTCAAACAACCAATCAGCAGATACACAGCTCACTGGACTAAAGTGCCCTATACCAGTGCACTCAACCAATCAATCAGCAGATACACGGCTCACTGGAGTATAGCACTCAATACCAGTGCACTCAAACAACCAATCAGCAGATACACGGCTCACTGGACTAAAGTGCCCTATACCAGTGCACTAAACCAATCAATCAGCAGATACACGGCTCACTGGAGTATAGCACTCAATACCAGTGCACTCAAACAACCAATCAACAGATACAGGGTTCACTGGAGTAAAGTGCTCTATAACAGTGCACTCAACCAACCAATCACTAGATACATGGCTCACTGGAGGATAGTGCTCAATAGTAGTGCACTCAACCAACCAATCAGCAGATACACAGCTCACTGGTGTATAGTGCTCAATAGAAGTGATCTCAACCAACAAATCACCAGATACACAGCTCACTGGAGTAAAGTGCCCTATACCAGTACACTCAACCAATCAATCAGCACATACACAGCTCACTGGAGTATAGTGCCTTATACCAGTGCACTCAACCAACCAATCAGCAGATACACAGGTCACTGGAGTATAGTGCTCTATAACAGTGCACTCAACCAACCAATCACTAGATACATGGCTCACTGGAGTATAGTGCTCAATAGAAGTGATCTCAACCAACTAATCAGCATATACACAGCTCACTGGAGTAAAGTGCCCTATACCAGTGCACTCAACCAATCAATCAGCAGATACACAACTCACTGGAGTATAGTGCTCAATAGAAGTGGCTCACCTGATACAGAGCAGCAGTGGTGTGTACTGTTCTATTCTATACCAATGCACTCAACCAACCAAACAGCAGATACACGGCTCACTAGTGAATAGTGCTCAATAGAAGTGGAGTCAGATCTTCACCAGTTATAGAAAGGCATTGGCGTATAGTGCTCTAAACAAGTGCACTCAACCAATCGATCACCAGATACACAGCTCACTGGAAAAGAGTGCTCTATACACTTGAGTAACTAGCTGGCATGCTGTAGAACGCGGAGTGTGGATGATGTGGTAATGTGATGGTGTGTGGGACGTTGGCGTCTGTGTGCTGGGGGGGGGGCTGGGTGTTGCTTACAGCTGTACAATAGGCCACATCAGGCTGTGGCGGTATACGTCCTACCTGACTGGCTCCAGACTCTTGTATGAAGATCCGGCTCTCTGCCTACAACATTAACACCCCGTTACCCTTCGAACATCCAGCCCACTTAGGGAACCTCAGGGATCCCCAAGCATCAAGGCTGGAGCACCCACTCCAATGTATGTGAAAAGGAGACAACACCCTTGGTGGAAAAGACGCGTAAAGATGCTACATCTAGGCATCAAGCAAAATACGTAGATCAGAGGCAGTTCCATAATAAGGGCGGGTGCACCCCCTTCTATGAGTGTAGAAAGCGTGAAAAATAAAATGGTAATAAAATGATATTATGATTTTATTTTTTAATCTGTCCGGCTGAGCAGACTGTGAGGGCAGGATGGAGCCAATGTGCGCTGCTGCTGATTGACAGCAGTGAGGAGTGGCGTCTTCAGTTTGAAATGCGCATGTTGGTTTGGCCGGCCGTCTTATGATGGACAGCCCCGGCATGTGCCCTTCAAACCTCTCCAACCCGAGCTCTCTGTGACAGCTGGGTGGAGAGTAGGCACAGGCCCCCAGTGCCTGAGGGAGAGTCAAGTCAGCCCACTCCAACCAACCCTGGTGCTTCTCTCATGCTGCTTAACATTATTAACAGCATGAGAGCAGCCTCTGGATTGGTTCAGGCAGTTGGCTGTGGGGGTGGACCTCACGCTCAGAGACAAGGACTGAAGAACATTGAGGACATTCTGCAGCTCATGGGTAAGTAAACATTTCAGTTTTCATTATATTAAAGCGTTAATGTAATGCACGCCATGCCAGTGATCTAGTTACTGCACACTTTGCATTCCTGGCTGTTAGATATTTCCAGCATGCCTTCCCGTGTAGGTTGTTTCTTTATAGGTAAGAGGGTGTGGCATAACAGCAGAAGAGTTACTGACTTTGGAGATAGGAAAGCAGGTTCGTCTCAGCGCCGCTTAACATTCTGTGATTCTGGGCAAATCATTTAATCTCTCCTGTGCCCATAAAAGATGAAGGTGAACCTGTGTAGTGTAACTGGTGCCTATTTAAAGCACTCAAATTCCTTTGGGGTCGAGTTCACGAAAAACTGATTGGATAGTGTATTCCTTTGAACTCTGTTTTCATTTTTGACTGAGACACTGTGAGAAACTTGCACTGCCTTCAGCCTCACCCCCACCCCCCACCCCCCAGAGCTCTAAGTCATGGTCTGTTATAGACAAAACCCTTAACAAGTCCCGTTCGGGAGCTTTGCTGTTGAGCCTAAAAGCACTGCTAGATTCTCACAGTGCCTGTCAAAATATTCACTTTGCGCACCCCACCATTTTTATGTCACCAAACGGCATGGAGGTAGATGAGAAGAAGAGCCAACCAAAGACCCATACCTCTACGCCATCCTAGAGAAGAGGAAGCCACTGAGAAAAGCACCTTATGAGACAGCATCAAAAGGAACACTGACAGTGCCTTCAAAGGGATGATGTTGTGGTGTCCAAAGGGAGATTCCAGGGAGACCTGATCCCCAAACTTGGAGGATTCAAAATGTAAAACCCTTCAGAAGTCTGGAGACCAAGCAAGCCAGACCCTCCTAACCGCCTCATACTCATGGTCCCCGAAAAGCCTCAATTACAGCTCTCTGGACTTGAAGGGTACTATAGCCAAACCCCCATGAAAACCATCAGCAGAAAACCCACCCCACTGAAGCAAATGAGGGGCTGCTGCATCTGATCACCTCCTCCGGCCCTGCAGAATCCTTCCGCTGCCTGGACGTGGGCGTGGCATGTCGGTAAATGGAAGACTAACAACAGCGCCCAGGGCCCGCCCCTCAACGCACCATCTTCCCTGAGACTTCTGTAATTGGTTTAACACAAGACAGACAACAAAAACAGGAAATACATCCTCCTCCTTAGGAGAATACACTAACCCTGGGCAGAGTTCGCGGAGTTGCACTACGCGGAGCACCACGAGCGGTGGAGTATAATAGAAAAATGCCGTTCGCGGTGATTGCACAGTGCCGGATGCTTGTCCGCACTGTGCAATCATTGCGAACGGCACCATGCACAGTGCAAGCTTTCCTTTTCTGCCGCTCAAGTAGATTTTTACTCGAGCGGCAGCTTTCTCAACGCGAACGGGCAGTTTCTCAACGCGAGCGGTCCCGAGCATACGCGACCACTCGCAATGAGAAACCTGACTCCCCCACGTTGAGAAATCTTGCTGGGATGTTGATTTTCCACCCTTGCGCTCGCCAACTTGATGTTGACGATCGCGAACGAGGAAAAATCTCACCGGGATGTTGATTTTCCACGGTCGCGCTCGCCAACTTGATGTTGACGATCGCGAACAAGGAAAAATCTCGCCGGGAGGTTGATTTTCCTCGCTCGCGGTCGCCAACTTGACATTGACGAACGCGAGCGAGGAAAAAAACTCCGCTCCGCAACGCGAAGCGGAGTTTTTCGGAACTCCGCGATCTCTGCGTAACGCGGAGTGCAGAAAACTCCGCAAACTCCGCGAGCGGAGTGGAGTTCACCGCCCAGGGTTAGAATACACTCGCTTGAAGGGAGGGGCTTGGAACAAGGAAGGAGTCAGAAGGGGGACTCCTGGAATCAGCAGGAGTCACAAGCCTTATGCAAGTTACAAATAAAGCTAGGACAGCTAGTTTTGGTGGTAATGTTTAATTTGTAAGTTTCGAGCAGAGTCTTGCTCTTTTGTAAGTATTGTTTTGCTCCTTGTGTGAGGGGGCGGAGAGCCGGTGAGCATGGGCCCCTACCGAAATCTGATAACTGAGAAATGCGCAGAACAAGGCAGGAATAGAAGGCCCGTTGCTCGGTATCCTTCTCCATCGCCATCGTCTTATGTTATGTTATGTTATGGTATATTGATTTGTATGGCACACTAATCACCGAGAGGGTATCCAGGCACTTGTGCAAGGTGATTGGGTGTCTGGTCCCAAGGTGGTTATACGAAGACCCAGGTCTTCAGCTTCTTGCAGAACTCAAGAAGTGAGGAGGAGGAGGCTCTGATGTGTTGAGGGAAGTGCTGGACACCCCTTGACCCCCTCCTGAGCGGCACATTTCTGCCTCTAAGCTGGTACCGTGGTTCAGCTTATGGCCCAAAGGAGGCTGGACTCAGCCCAGCCCTGTTGGCTCTTCAGAGGTACCATCAGTCCCTCCCCTCCCACCTTTGCCCCCCTCCCCCGCAGCTCCTTACACCAAGACACCCCTTGACCCCCCACCTGGCTGGCACATTCCTGTCTCTAAGCAGGTTCCATGGTTCAGGGAATGGCCCAAAGGAGGCTGGACTCAGCCCAGCCCTGTTGGCGTTTCAGAGGAAGCATCAGTCCCTCCCCTCCCACCTATGGGTGGGACAGCCCCCCTCTTTCTCTGCAGCTCCTTACACCAGGGCACCCCCTGCTTCCCTCCTGGATGGCACATTTCTGTCTCTAAGCAGGTGCCATGGTTCAGGGAATGGCCCAAAGGAGGCTGGACTCAGCCCAGCCCTGTTGGCTCTTCAGAGGTACCATCAGTCCCTCCCCTCCCACCTTTGCCCCCCTCCCCCGCAGCTCTTTACACCAAGACACCCCTTGACGCCCACCTGGCTGGCACATTTCTGTCTCTAAGCAGGTTCCATGGTTCAGGGAATGGCCCAAAGGAGGCTGGACTCAGCCCAGCCCTGTTGGCGTTTCAGAGGTAGCATCAGTCCCTCCCCTCCCACCTCTGGGTGGGACAGCCCCCCTCTCCCTCTGCAGCTCCTTACACCAGGGCACCCCCTGCTTCCCTCCTGGATGGCACATTTCTGTCTCTAAGCAGGTTCCGTGGTTCAGGGAATGGCCCAAAGGAGGCTGGACTCAGCCCAGCCCTGTTGGCTCTTCAGAGGTACCATCAGTCCCTCCCCTCCCACCTTTGCCCCCCTCCCCGCAGCTCTTTACACCAAGACACCCCTTGACCCCCACCTGGCTGGCACATTTCTGTCTCTAAGCAGGTTCCATGGTTCAGGGAATGGCCCAAAGGAGGCTGGACTCAGCCCAGCCCTGTTGGCTCTTCAGAGGTACCATCAGTCCCTCCCCTCCCACCTTTGCCCCCCTCCCCCGCAGCTCTTTACACCAAGACACCCCTTGACCCCCACCTGGCTGGCACATTTCTGTCTCTAAGCAGGTGCCATGGTTCAGGGAATGGCCCAAAGGAGGCTGGACTCAGCCCAGCCCTGTTGGCTCTTCAGAGGTAGCATCAGTCCCTCCCCTCCCACCTCTGGGTGGGACAGCCCCGCTCTCTCTCTGCAGCTCCTTACACCAGGGCACCCCCTGCTTCCCTCCTGGATGGCACATTTCTGTCTCTAAGCAGGTTCCATGGTTCAGGGAATGGCCCAAAGGAGGCTGGACTCAGCCCAGCCCTGTTGGCTCTTCAGAGGTAGCATCAGTCCCTCCCCTCCCACCTATGGGTGGGACAGCCCCCCTCTCTCTCTGCAGCTCCTTACACCAGGGCACCCCCTGCTTCCCTCCTGGATGGCACATTTCTGTCTCTAAGCAGGTTCCATGGTTCAGGGAATGGCCCAAAGGAGGCTGTTGGCCCAGCCCAGCCCTGTTGGCTCTTCAGAGGTACCACCAGTCCATCTCTCCCCGCCGACCCCCACTCTGGGTGGGACAGGCCCCTCTATCTGCAGCCCCGTAGCCCGCTCTCCCCTTCCATCCTCCCAAATTACAGACGCTCATGTTACAGAGGTTCGGACACGTGATGTCTGCAAAGCACTCCGACATTACGACAAAATTACAAGAGGTTTACAGACCGGCCTGACATTAGCGGCTTATTACAAGTTAGTGCTAATAGAAGGGTTCGTCTGTAATAAGAAAAATGTGCTCTGCAATTTCCCGGGGTTGCCGTGACCCATATCCAAAGCCTCCTCTTAAGGCGATTTTTCTTTTTAAAAAGCTCCAGAACGTGAAAAAAAAGAATAAGGAATATTCTGTTTCTCAAAGAGCCAAAACACACATTGCGATTTAATTCTTGAAAAATGTGAAAAGCGAGAAATGCTCCAGTGTAGAAGGTGCGAGGCTTGACGCTTTCCCACATCCCTGTGAGAATCTGGACTTTTACAATAATTGACATCACAGAACAATTCCGCATACGTTTGACATTGTGCAAAGACTAACACAGCATAAGGTGACCGTATAGAAAAACTATAATCACATAGTGTGTGTAGGGGAGGGGGGGTCACGTCACCTCACTGGACAAAGAGAAGCCAATAAGACCATCTCTGAGTTTAGGGAGCTTCTCACACAATCGAAGATCGCCAAATTTCAGAAGGATCTAAAAACTGTTCCCCATGAAACAGTCTGACCCTATCGAAAGGATGACTATGAGGCAAAACCCTCCCCTGCCTCAGATGCCTCCTCCAGACGCAGTCTCTCCTCTGACTCTGAGAAAGATCTCTCTACAAAGGGACAACGAAGGAGAGGGCGGAGACGGAACCCAGGAGGTTTCTTTCCTCCTCAACTGCCTCAGAATGAAAACGTTTGGGGTTGGCCCCCAAACTATGGACCGCCCGCCTATCCACCCCCACAGAACATCCCTTGGTTCTATCCCAACAGATCTTTTTTAGCGAGAGGAAGGGGGAGAGGAAAAGGAAAAAGAAAAGGGATGACGGAGATCACCAGCCGTAACCCTACATCATGAGGGACCGACCCCGAGTACAAGCAAGGTTTAAATCCCCATCAAGACATCACAGTTAATGTCCGTGAGCGAACTCTGACTGAGATAGAAAAGAAGGTGCTTAATAAAGGCCTTGGTTTTGTACCAACTCTTAAAGAAAATGTCTTTAAATTGAAACTGTTGTGTAGTTCCTATAAACCTACATAGGATCTGCACGTTTAGACCACATACACTGTAGGATTGGTGTCCAGACTGATTCCAGACACCCCCACCAGGTATGTTAGCCCGTGTACCAGCTAGCTCACAGTGCCACTAGAAACACCTCTTACCAAGGAGAGAATAGTTCTTGGCAACTATCGAACATGACAACTCTGTCCCATCAGGGATCGTGGAAACAGTGCCACTTTTCGCTCAGTCACTCGTGCTCACTTTGTCTAAGAGAGATACATAGAATAAACAGTGGGGACGTTTTCAATAAGCATTTATTGAACCAGCGCCATTCAAGTGTAAAATAGATATACTGAAACAACCATTAGACAGAAACAGATATAAATGATTATAAGCGCCAACAGAGTAAAAGGATGGTAGATTCCTACCATCGTGCTAAAACGATGAATACAGCCAACTATAAAAATGCATGACAATAAAATGTGTACTCCTACGATGCGACCCTAACTAGATGTACCTAAGTGTACCTAGCATGTATGTAGGTGTAGAGCCAAGAATCCCTCTAGGATAAAGTCAACCCCATTACCTGAAGTGAGAGACTGTGGGACCCCGTCTTGGTCTCAAGATGGACACCCCGCGAGAGATGTCAGACCACTGCGAGCTGGAGTGTCTGCGTGCAGGAACCTCAGCGTCTTGCGTCAGTGTGTCAGCATGGAAGTCCTTTTTCTCCTCTCCTTGCCTCAGCAAAGATATGGTGTTTATATACCCAAAGTGGTACCTTCAGGGGTTCTACCTTGCTGTGTCATGTCGGACTTAGGATGACGGAAGGAATGACCCTTATACATAGTTATTATGCAGGAGATGGTAGTCCTGCTGAGATTCCAATAATCCTCATGCATAATGGATGAGGCTAGTTTTCTGGGAAAGCCCCACGTCCTGTAAGCAGTACCGTAACTAGGTAAAAGGTCAGTCTCAAGAACCATTATGTAGTGTAATGGTAGGGGAGAATAAAGGTGATACGTTAGGTTGCTACCTGAGCCTATATCGGGGTACCTTTATGAAACATAACAAAACTAGAGGCTGCAGAATTCCTACAGAACGTGATATGGAGGGTTTTCTTTAAAGATCAACCACAGGAAGAACACACTGAAAACAATACAGGACTACACCCAAAATCCACTTTTCTCCCTCTTTTGAAATGCCACCAGATGTGTTGCCATTCAAAAAGTCAGTGAATCGTGGTATTGACTCTCTGGGAAATGACCACCAGAGTCACTTTTGAACACCACTAAAGATGAGATGAGATGGGTCGGCAGCGGATGATTCCATTCTGATAAAACCTGCTGATAAAGGCGGAGCCATTGTGATCCTACATAAGACCATGTACAGGATGAGTGTCTGAAACTACTTAATGACTTCCACAACTACAAACGCCTTGCAAAGGATCCCACTAGTGAAGTTCAGGAAGAGGTTGCTTTTTTGGTAGCAAAGAGTTCCAATTATGGCTGGGTCACTAAAACATGATGCCTCACCCCTCATTCAACAGGATCCTAGAGTACCCAACTTTTGCATCCTTCCCACGGTACATAAAACAAATTCCTTCCACCAGGGAGACCGATTGTGTCTGGGATAGGGTCTGTTCTTGAACCCCTCTCACTATTTTGTGATGTATTCTTTAGACGACTGGTAAAACCGATGCCTGCCTTTGTAAAAGACCCATGGATGTGCTTAATTTGCTGAAAGACATGTCTTTAGACACAGAGAGCGAACTTCTCATTAGCCTTGCCGTGGAATCTGTATACACTAACATTCCGCATGAAGCCACCCTTGAGTATATTGACAAAATTTTGAGCGAAACAGAGTGGGATTCAATGACTCCACGAAGTTCGTTCTTGATCTCACCCACCTTGCCTTGAGACACAACTACTTTGAGTACGAAGGGGAGTTCTTCCTTCAGGTACACAGACCTTCCATGGGGAGCACTTTTGCCTCAGCCTGGTCTGCCTGTATGCACACGACTTTGAATCCGAATATGTTCTACATCACTCCAATCCATTCAGAAGTAAGATAAGGCTGTGGAAATGGTATATCGATTATGTGCTATTGATCTAGGAGGACCCCAAATAGGAGGCCTTGACTTTCTCCCAATGGTTAAATGCACTCAATCCTTTTCTAAAATTCACCACAACAATAGGTGGTTCGGAGCTGTCCTTTCTTGACCTTCTTATTATGGCAGTAGCTAGTCATCTAAAGATGGAGGTTTTTTACAAACCCAATGCTAGAAATAATCTTCTCCGTTTTGAGAGCTTCCAACCCCGCTCCTTGCGTGAGAACTTACCTGTTGGACACTTCTTACACTTGAGGCGTAATTGCTCTGAAATTGGTGACTACAAGTCTCCTACAAACCAACTCTCAAGCAAACTGCCCGAAAAAACCTATCCTCTCCATCTGATAAAAAAGTGAAGACCAAAAGAGCTCTTAATTAACCCTGGGCGTAGTTCGCGAAGTAGCGCTACGCGAAGCTACGCGAAGTGCACTTCGCACTACGCGAGCTACGCATTGCACTACGCGAACTGCGTAGTGCGCTGTTCGCGATGATTGCACAGTGCCGGATGCTTGTCCGCACTGTGCAATCATTGAAACGGCATCTTGTACAGTGCGAGCTGTCTTTTACTGCCGCTCGAGTAGATTTGTACTCGAGCGGCAGCTTTCTCAACGCGGACTGGTAGTTTCTCATCGCGAGCGGTCGCGAGCATTCGCGACCACTCGCAATGAGAAACCTGACCTCCCGCGTTGAGAATCTCGCCGGGAGGTTTATTTTCCACGCTCGCGATCGGCAACTTGATGTTGCTGATCGCAAACGAGGAAAAAGTCTCGCCGGGATGTCATTTTGCTTGCTCGCGGTCGCCAACTTGACGTTGAGGACCGCGAGCAAGCAAAAAAAGACTGCTGCACTACGCTACGCGTGTTTGCACTGTGCTACGTGCAATTCGCGTAGTGCGAAGTAGCGCAAACTTCGCAAACTACGCGAGCGTAGCGTAGTGCTTTGCCCACCCTTACTCTTAATAACAATAGCGCTCAGTTGTTAACCTCTTATCAAAGAGATGTTCAGGATAGATTGATCTGCATGACTACTTTTAGTCCCCTATCGAACAGCTTTAAAAAAATTATTAACCAGAACTGGGGATTCTGCAGTTAGGTGGCCTAGGATTGAATAAACCAATGCACTCATTCAGGAGAGCCAGGAATATAAAGGTTATGTTGGTGCACACTCACCCAAAACAACCAGAGAAAACGAGCAAGCAACCTACCCTCTGGAACCTTCCACCCCGTCAGGGCATTCCCCATGTGGGAAGCGCAATGTGTGTCCGTTCACAAACAAGGTAAAAGAGATTGACCTGGGACTGAGAACCCCATGGAAACGAATAAGCCTTGCTAACTGCAATCCCAAGATCGTGGTGTATGTCATAAAAAGCCCCTGCAGTCTGTCATATGTGGGTGTGACAACCAGGTGCGCACGGACCAGAATAATCGAGCTTTGCTGCACCATTTGGTGTAAACGAGATGCAACTAGACTCATCAGACACTACACTGACAAGGAAGACACGGAGAATGACAGAGAGGGGTACATTCTTGAAAAATTGAGCCCCTCTAGAAGGACCCGACAAAACCTCTTCTGATCTTCGAACAGAGATGGGGATATAGGATCCAAACTGATCTGTATGGATTAGAAGATGAAATCCCTTCGGGTTGTCAAAAGCATAGTACCATCAGTCCTTATGTTCTCCGTTGAGGCACCCTACCTCAGGACCTTTGAACCCTGAATGTGGGGTGTAGGGTTATTCACTCCGCTCCTCTTTCATGTGCTTTTACACTCTGAACCACAGGACTTCCCTGTCAGTAAGGCTCCTCGGCTTGAAAGAAATCCTCCTCACCTCTCACAAACACCCCGTAATTCTCTATTTGTTCCTGGTTTAGCCGCCCGCTAGTTGATACCATCCCGTAAGTTGATAGGGAGGTGAGCATGGCAAGTTTGGTGCCCTCATAACACCCCCATAGTGGAATATGTATTTCTTTATACCTTGCCCGGGTGGGGGGGCATGAAGCAAGGACCGCCATGCGGTTATGCTTTCTGGCCTGGTTGGTTCCCAAACCATAAGCTCTACTTCAGGGTCCGGCTCTCCGATAATCATCCTGAATGGAAGAGACGTCTCCCACCTGCTTTCCTTTATTTTTTGTACCCATAGCTGCCAAGGTTTCCCATTACTATATGTGACATTTTCTTAATTTCAATGTAATTATGAGCGACATTTCAACGACTATGAGTGACACTTTCTCGCGAACAAAATTAAGCAATGAAGACGAGGGAAACATATAAATATAACAAATTACACCCATTTGAGCAACGAGGACCTCTGAGAAGAGTCACATCATAGGTCACAGGCTGTATTATTTCAAAGAGAATTAAGATCATCAACAAAAATCATTAGCAGACTGAGCGGTCTGCCCCGGTCCAGCGTGCCGCCAGCTACCTGCCCAGCCCTGCTGGTGGCACCATCAAACCAGTTGCAGCCTGTCACACAGAGCTACACTACAGGCTCTGCTGACTCAAATCTCCATCCCAAAAATGCCCACCATTCAGTGAACTTTAGGAAGTGGACATTCAGTACAAGAGCACCGGTATGGTCAATGCCATCTCTGCTGTCTGACCTCAGCAGCCCCTGCTCAATGCAGACCTTCTCGCTCCCCCTAGTTCTGCATTCTGGAGACAGAGGGCAAGCGGTCACTCTTGCAGGAGCCCCATCACTCCAACTGATCCTACACCGGCCTAGTTTTTCCTAACACCCCTCAATTGCTAATGCCGTTAGCCAAGCAGAGTCCCTAGTAAAAAGCAGGTGGTTGGACCAGCACCACTATAGTGGCACGCTGTGGCTATTAATAAAATTTAAAAGCACAATTTGAAGCAAAGAGAGACTTCACTGAGGCAGTACTTACTAACTTTACAACACAACTCTTCACAAGGACCGTACCTCGTCCCAACGACTCCAGCGCACCAAACTCCGGCCCGAGCATCATTGTGTAGCTCAGCAGCAGCTACACAGGTGGGGTTGGTGTGCTGGGCTGCTGAGGATAAACTCCAGCAGCTGACGTGGTCCATGCGGGGTGAGCTGAGCCGCCGGCCGGGTCCGAAGTGTGTTTGATAAAATAACCGCGGCACAATGTGGTCATGGTGCGGGCAGCACTGTCATTGCCGCTGCCTGCAGCCTGACACTAGTTTGTGCGAACTGCAGCCCCCCCGCTCGCTACTCGTGCCGCAGCGTCAGGACATTAATCATGCTCTGTGTGTGTCAGGTGAATTCTGTTACATTGTAGCTTTTAGCTGCAGACTTGCCCTCAAGCCTGCCGCAGTGGCAGCCACGGTGTGTTGCCACGGTGTGTTGCCACGGTGTGCTGCCACTATAGACGACGCCAGCTTTAGTTTTTCAGTATTGGTGCATGATTACTTAGTGCTGAGGAGGCACTATTATGCGTGACTTTGCATTTCAGTGCATTGATGCGGACCACCATACTGAAATGCGTTCGCCTAACACCAGATGCCTGGTACTTGATAGGGCCGTGTAGCACCAGTCAGAGTCCGATCGGACATAGGGGCCCTGGGACGACATTTCCCATGAGCCCTCACAAAGTGGTGCACTGTGACGGCAATAGAGCCATGACGTGATCTCAGCTCGCGCATGAGGGCAGTGCACTAGAAATAAGAGGGGCCAGTTTCCACCCACCAGTCGTACCAGCGACTAGGAGAGGTGTGCATTTAGGCGTATGGCCCGATGGCCCCTTGATGAAGTAACTGGGGATCGGGTTGGGGGCCAGCAGGACCTGTGTTTGTTTAAAATTCATTCTTTTAGCTGTCTTGAATGCTGCGGGTTCCATTTCCCACCCAGGTAAAGGTCTTGTCACCTGCCACTGGGGGCTTTTGAAAACTGCATATTATGACTATCGTTAGGGGTGGGTGGAATTTGCGTAGTCGCGCTACGCAAAGCTCCGCAAAACGGTAAAAAATCTCCGCGAGCACGCAAAAGTTCCGCGAACATGCGGAATTGCTTGTTCCGCCCGTTCGCGATGCATTTTTCCTGTTCGCGAACGCTGTTTGCGTGCTTGGGGAGAAATATCTTGCGAACATGCATTTTGAAAGCGCAAACAAGCAAAAAATTCCGCGAAGCCACGGATCGCGGAATTTTTGGTAATTCCGCGTTCTCCATGGAACGCAAAATTACCCAAATTCCGCAAATTCCGCGAGCGGAACGGAATTTACCGCCCAGGCCTACTATTGATCAGACTATGTGTCTGACCGACTCTTCGACATGAGAGCCCCTTTAGCTCTAGGGACCCGGGGTTTTTGAAACTGGGCATACTATGACAAGTGCTGTTACCAAGTGTCAAAACAACTCTTTCACACGAGTGCCCCGGTAAATCTACGGCTCCCACTACCACCACCGATTTGGCAGCCAAGACACCCGCTTCGAGGGCTGTATGTTATAGTACATGTAATGGCTAATACCTGATAATGCAGTAAACATGTGTAAGCGGCGCCTTGTCTTTCCTACTACAGCCATAAGCACTACTTTGATAAGAGGCCCACTCAGCATAACTCTGTCCATAGCAGCCTTTTCCTTTTCCTTACTGTGATTGTTTGCTCACATAATGGGTGCTCTATGACGGTCATTGTGTGGGTGTATACAGGTCTGGGGGGGTCTCTCAAAGGGGCGTGGCCGGTGTAATTAAGGGCGTGGCTCAAAACACATAAGCTAAAAATCTGTGCTTAGCATAGTGTACCCATAACAAGTCAGGACTATTGGCTTTGTCAATGGTTGTTAGTTGCATAAGATAAATAAGCAGCACCTATGGCTTGTATGTAATATTGAAAAATCTTCCACTGAAAGCCCTGGTGACACCACGACAATGTGGCTGCTCCTGAGTTTCAAAAAGAGAAGAAGGGAAATCCAGAGAGAAAAGGACTCTCTCTAATGGATTTCCCTTCTCCTACAACGCTCACCTGGCATGACGTCATGCCGTAACTTTACTAGTGAGACGTGAGCAGTGTGAGCAGCGCACATCGATGTGCCTACTGTCACTGCAGTCCGGGAAAAAACGGACCGCCTGTGCCAGGGCACAAAACAGAGCCCGATAGACACCCGTTTTGAGGCCCACTTTAAAAAACTGCCGGTGCTCAGCACCGGTGAGACCCAGCCCACTTAAAGCCCTGGGTGTATATATATATATATATATTTTGTAACTTACCAGACACTAGGTCCATTCATTTGATACAAGATTCCTGGAGCATCGAAATGATCTATCTCCTCCATTGTTAGTGTGTGACTACAGAGGGCATCGTCCCCTACCATACCGGGGAGCTGGTATCCCCTTAGCTAGGGTGAGGAACAGGCCTTTTTAAAACATCTATAATGTGCATGTTGGCCTTGCAAGTACTTTTTCCACATTACACATGTGTTTTTTGAGTGGCGTGCAGTGCAGTGTCACCAGTGTTCCACTATGAGACACTGAGTCTCTGCATGTGGGTGTTAGGATTGCCAATCGGTTTTTACGTATTCTTTGTATTTTGTTTTTTTCATGTAGGTGTAATTACTTACGTCCCAGGGAGATTTCACCTGGTTTAGCAGGTTTCATTAAGCATTTTCTAATGGTGAGTGCAATAAGGATCCTTGACCCTGAAGAATGCCCATGACTTGTACAGGAAATAGAAAGGGGCAGAAACATGTTGGCATAGGGGAACGGATTGAGCCATTGTGCTTATATTCCGTCCCATAAATGTTTTAGGCATTCCAGCGCCCCCCCAATAACGGTGAGAACCTGGATGCCGAGAGATATTCTTAACTGATCTGGAGCCCTCATTTGTCCAGTTATACTTTATCTAAGAACTCCCTCCCCCCTCTTTTCGTGTCTTTGGAGGTCTGGTCCACCATGGTGGTACTGTCCTACCAGGGTGGGGAGAGATTGCCTATGATGAAGCATGCCACAACTTGTGGGTGAGAACTCTTCTTCCAAAACAATGGTCTTTCTATCTCCTCAGACAGAACTTCTGTGAGGCCTAATTAGGGGAGGGTCGATGTACATCTTTGAGGGAGAAGTAGTCCCTCCCTGTCATAGCTACTGTACTCTTTTGTGGTATATCCTAGACCGTATAGAAAAAGCCTGCTAGTGACTTCCATGTCAGCGGAGGTACTGTCTGCGCGGAAATAACAAATCGCCTCGTGTGAAGTGTGGTGGCATTCAGATGCAGGTCTTTGCCTCCAGCCCCTGGAAGCTCACGGTGGGCAGTCCTACCCCGTTACCAGCCCAATCAGAGCACAGTCCATGCAGCATGTCTCATCTGTCTCTTCTCACCTCTACCTCTATCAGAGGCCAGTCCATACAGCCTGTCTCTTCTCATCTCTACCTCCATCAGAGGCTAGTCCATGCAGCCTGTCTCATCTGTCTCATTTCACCTCTACCTTCATCAAAGGCCAGTCCATGGGGCCTGTCCCATTTCATCTCTACCTCCATCAAAGGCCAGTCCATGCAGCCTGTCTCATCTGTCTCATTTCACCTCTACCAGAGGCCAGTCCATGCAGCCTGTCTCATCTGTCTCTTCTCACCTCTACCTCTATCAGAGGCTAGTCCATGCAGCCTGTCTCATCTGTCTCTTCTCACCTCTACCTCTATCAGAGGCTAGTCCATGCAGCCTGTCTCATCTGTCTCTTCTCACCTCTACCTCTATCAGAGGCCAGTCCATACAGCCTGTCTCTTCTCATCTCTACCTCCATCAGAGGCTAGTCCATGCAGCCTGTCTCATCTGTCTCTTCTCACCTCTACCTCTATCAGAGGCCAGTCCATACACCCTGTCTCTTCTCATCTCTACCTCCATCAAAGGCTAGTCCATGTGACCTGTCTCATCTGCCTCTTGTCATCTCTAGCTCCATCAGAGGCCAGTCCATGCGGCCTCTCATCTGTAAGCCCGGGCGGAGCTGGTGTAGTTGCTCTAAGCGGAGTTGGGCAAAAACTCCGTGGAACTCCGCTCCACTCCACTCCGCACCTCCACCTCCCCTAATTAATTTTTTTTTTAAAATAAATAAGATTTTTGAAAAATACACTTACCTTTATACGCGGCGTCTCCGGGCTGTCCTCCTCGTCGTGGTCTCTGCAAACCCCTACGTCATCCGTACGTCGTGGTAGGACTGCGCGCGCATGCGCAGTCTTACCACGACGTATGTATGACGTAGGGGTTTGCAGAGACCACGGCGAGGAGGAGGAGGGCAGCCCGGAGGCGCCGCGTATAAAAGTACGTGTATTTTTTAAAAATCTTATTTGTTTTATTTTTTAAAATATTTATTAGGGGGGGGGGATGGAGGCAGGGAGCTAAAGGTGGGGCCCGGGGCTCAGAACTCCGCTCCACTGCGGAGTAGGAGTTTTGCCTACACTCTGCGTTCTCCGCAGAACGTGGAGTAGGCAAAAATCTGCAAGCTCCGCCAGCGGAGCGGAGTTCTCCGCCCGACCCTACTCATCTGTCTCGTCTCATCTCTACCTCCATCAGAGGCCAGTCAATGCTGCCTGTCTCATCTGTCTCTTTTCATCTCTACCCACATCAGAGGCCAGTCAGTGCGGCCTCTATCATCTGCCTCTTCTCATCTCCAGCTCCGTCAGAGGCCAGTCCATTCGGCATGTCTCAACAGTCTCTTCTCATCTCTAGCTCCATCAGAGGCCAGTCCATGCGGCATGTCTCATCTGTCTCTTCTCATCTCCAGCTCCGTCAGAGGCCAGTCCATTCGGCATGTCTCAACAGTCTCTTCTCATCTCTAGCTCCATCAGAGGCCAGTCCATGCGGCATGTCTCATCTGTCTCTTCTCATCTCTAGCTCCATCAGAGGCCAGTCCATGCGGCATGTCTCAACAGTCTCTTCTCATCTCTAGCTCCATCAGAGGCCAGTCCGTGCGGCATGTCTCAACAGTCTCTTCTCATCTCTAGCTCCATCAGAGGCCAGTCCGTGCGGCATGTCTCATCTGTCTCTTTTCATCTCTACCCACATCAGAGGCCAGTCAGTGCGGCCTCTATCATCTGCCTCTTCTCATCTCCAGCTCCGTCAGAGGCCAGTCCATTCGGCATGTCTCAACAGTCTCTTCTCATCTCTAGCTCCATCAGAGGCCAGTCCATGCGGCATGTCTCATCTGTCTCTTCTCATCTCTAGCTCCATCAGAGGCCAGTCCATGCGGCATGTCTCAACAGTCTCTTCTCATCTCTAGCTCCATCAGAGGCCAGTCCGTGCGGCATGTCTCAACAGTCTCTTCTCATCTCTAGCTCCATCAGAGGCCAGTCCATGCGGCATGTCTCATCTGTCTCTTCTCATCTCTAGCTCCATCAGAGGCCAGTCCGTGCGGCATGTCTCATCTGTCTCTTCTCATCTCTAGCTCCATCAGAGGCCAGTCAGTGCGGCCTCTCTCATCTGTCTCTTCTCATCTCTAGCTCCATCAGAGGCCAGTCCATGCGGCATGTCTCATCTGTCTCATCTCATCTCTACCTCCATCAGAGGCCAGTCGGTGTGGCCTCTCTCGTCCGTGTCTTGTCATCTCTAGCTCCATCAGAGGCCAGTCGGTGCGGCCTCTCTCATCCGTCTCTTCTCATTTCTACCTCCATCAGAGGCCAGTCCGTGCGGCATGTCTCATCTGTCTCTTCTCATCTCTAGCGCCATCAGAGGCCAGTCCATGCGGCATGTCTCATCTGTCTCTTCTCATCTCTAGCTCCATCAGAGGCCAGTCGGTGTGGGCACTCTCATCTGTCTCTTCTCATCTCTAGCGCCATCAGAGGCCAGTCGGTGCGGCCTCTCTCATCCGTCTCTTCTCATTTCTACCTCCATCAGAGGCCAGTCCGTGCGGCATGTCTCATCTGTCTCTTCTCATCTCTAGCGCCATCAGAGGCCAGTCCATGCGGCATGTCTCATCTGTCTCTTCTCATCTCTAGCTCCATCAGAGGCCAGTCGGTGTGGGC
The DNA here is from genome assembly GCA_963921515.1 of Calotriton arnoldi. Classification (NCBI taxonomy): domain Eukaryota; kingdom Metazoa; phylum Chordata; class Amphibia; order Caudata; family Salamandridae; genus Calotriton; species Calotriton arnoldi. Next base: position 1,844,590 of record CAWUFW010000456.1, read on the forward strand.
ACTCTCATCTGTCTCTTCTCATCTCTAGCTCCATCAGAGGCCAGTCGGTGTGGGCACTCTCATCTGTCTCTTCTCATCTCTAGCTCCATCAGAGGCCAGTCGGTGTGGCATCTCTCATCCGTCTCTTCTCATCTCTACCTCCATCAGAGGCCAGTCGGTGTGGGCACTCTCATCTGTCTCTTCTCATCTCTAGCTCCATCAGAGGCCAGTCCATGCGGCATGTCTCATCTGTCTCTTCTCATCTCCAGCTCCGTCAGAGGCCAGTCCATTCGGCATGTCTCAACAGTCTCTTCTCATCTCTAGCTCCATCAGAGGCCAGTCCATGCGGCATGTCTCATCTGTCTCTTCTCATCTCTAGCTCCATCAGAGGCCAGTCCGTGCGGCATGTCTCATCTGTCTCTTCTCATCTCTAGCTCCATCAGAGGCCAGTCGGTGTGGGCACTCTCATCTGTCTCTTCTCATCTCTAGCGCCATCAGAGGCCAGTCCATGCGGCATGTCTCATCTGTCTCTTCTCATCTCTAGCTCCATCAGAGGCCAGTCCATGCGGCATCTCTCATCCGTCTCTTCTGCAGCCTGTCTCCTCAGATAACTCTCTCCTTCAGAGCACAGTCCTCGTGCCTTCCCAGACATCTGTCTCATCATCCCATCGCCACCCCCCAGGAGCACACCCATGTCTGCAGGCGGCCTCTGAGGGATGTCGGTAGCCTTGGTGTCTGCTCTCTGTTTTTCAAACATGCTACTGGACCCCGCGTGTCTGCATTTTTCGCATTTAAGGCGCATTTTACTGCTGCGGATTCATTTGATTAATGAAGCTGATATGAAACCGCAGCTTTCGGCCTCACTTCTTCAGATAACACTGTGTGTGGTCTGGAAAACCTACAGGAACACACGGGACATTTATTCTTTATTCTGATGCTTACCCAAGACGACAATTTTAAAAACCATCTTACGATTTGCTACAGTTTTTTATAGGAATTTTTAGTTATATAAAATTATTAAATAAAAGACAGAGCACTCTCTTAGACCGAGGCAGCCACAAACCACGTCTTTGATGAACAGAAAGCAGACTATGGGGTAGTTCTGAAATACATCTTTCAGAAGTGAACCGGGGCCGGTGTGAAAAGATCCCAGAGGACTAAAGAAGTTCTGGGAAAAGATCCCAGAGGACTAAAGAAGTTCTGGGACAGAGTGAGGTAATGCGAGAGCAAAGGTGATCTGGAGACCACGCGGAGCATATGAGTCAGGTGAGCGGCTTCTCAAACCCCGAGCCGCATTGCAGCCCAAAGAGTCAGGCGCCGCCATCGTCTTTTATTGGTTTAAAGTTCTCAAGTGCACCCTCTGTCTCGCAAACACTGCACAAAACTTTATGTAAATGACTCTTGCTGCGTTAGCAAAGACCACAACAACATCATATCGGAAGAGCTCATGATATTGAAGGGGGTTTATACATCTGACTCCTCTTCTGTCGTTATTCAGATGGGGAAAAAACTATTTATAGAGAGAAGAGGAAGAAAAACGTGAAAGACTGGTGAAAGATTGGGGGTATACTTTAGACCCTTGAAAAAGCAAAACACGTCAATATAAAACCAGTAAAAATCCCTGAAAATACTTTGTTAAATTGAGGTTATAGTTAAGTAATGAAAAGACAAAGAAAGCATGTTAAAATAAAACATTCCTCTGAAAAACTTCAACTGAAGGGACATTATGGTTAAGACACAAAACCTACAGTGAAAATCACCATTTATGGTGAGAAATGCAAGTACAGCTCCCCCATGCACAGCTCCTTACCTCACACACGACAGAGCATGGTGGGCACTGTGGAAGAACATGCAAACTTACATAGGTGGGAGGGAGGGGTAGTGGGGAGTACACACCCTAAAATCAGGCCTTGCACCCACGGAGCCATGACCCTAAGGCCAGGCCCTGCACCCACACAGCCATGCCCCTAAGGAGAGACCTTGCACCCTCAGAGCCATGACCCTAAGGCCAGGCCTTGCACCCATAGAGCCATGACCCTAAGGAAAGGCCTTGTACCCATAGAGCCATGACCCTAAGACCAGACCTTGGACCCACAGAGCCATGCCCCTAAGGACAGACCTTGCACCCTCAGAGCCATGAACCTAAGGCCAGGCCTTGCACCCTCAGAGCCATGACCCTAAGGCCAGGCCTTGCACCCATAGAGCCATGCCCCTAAAGCAGGCCTTGCACCCACAGAGCCATGACTCTAAGGCCAGGCCTTGGACCCACAGATCCATGCCCCTAAGGGCAGGCCTTGAACCCAAACAGCCATGCCCCTAAGGCCAGGCCTTGCACCCACAGATATATGACCCTAAGGGCAGGCCTTGCACCCACAGAGCCATGACTCTAAGGCCAGGCCTTGCACCCACAGAGCCATGCCCCTAAAGCAGGCCTTGCACCCACAGAGCCATGACTCTAAGGCCAGGCCTTGGACCCACAGATCCATGCCCCTAAGGGCAGGCCTTGTACCCAAACAGCCATGCCCCTAAGGCCAGGCCTTGCACCCACAGATATATGACCCTAAGGGCAGGCCTTGCACCCACAGAGCCATGACCCTAAGGCCAGACCTTGCACCCAGAGAGCCATGACCCTAAGGCCAGGCCTTGCACCCACAGAGCCATGCCCCTAAGGCCAGGCCTTGCACCCTCAGATATATGACCCTAAGGACTGGCCTTGCACCCACAGAGCCATGCCCCTAAGGCTAGGCCTTGCACCCACAGATATATGACCCTAAGGACTGGCCTTGCACCCACAGAGCCATGCCCCTAAGGCCAGGCCTTGCACCCACAGAGCCATGACCTTAAGGCCAGGCCTTGCACCCACAGAGCCATGACCTTAAGGCCAGGCCTTGCACCCACAGAGCCATGACCTTAAGGCCAGGCCTTGCACCCACAGAGCCATGAACATAAGGGCAGGCCTTGGACCCACAGATCCATGCCCCTAAGGCTAGGCCTTGCACCCACAGAGCCATGACCCTAAGGCCAGACCTTGCACCCACAGAGCCATGACCCTAAGGCCAGGCCTTGCACCCTCAGACATGGCTTGGCAGTTCGGGCTGGACTGTTCCCATGAGGCACAGGGTCAGACTGATTTGCATATGGCCATGTCTGAACTGGGGTGGTGGAGTGAGCTAAAGAATGATGATGGATTAAACCCAGATCAGTTGACTGGGGGTGAGTGTTTGATTAGCTCAAGCGCTCCGTCCATCATCCCCTTTGGTATCGCTTTGTTCGCCCTAAGTTGGCAGGGTATGCCCAGACGTGGGTCCCTTGCTCACTTTGCCACTGGATTCAAGCTAACCTGGCTGATGACGGCTGAATAGCCAGAAACCGGTCCCAGGATGCTTGTTTCCGGTCCAGGGAAGACATGGCTTGGCAGTTCGGGCTGGACTGTTCCCATGAGGCACAGGGTCAGACTGATTTGCATATGGCCATGTCTGAACTGGGGTGGTGGAGTGAGCTAAAGAATGATGATGGATTAAACCCAGATCAGTTGACTGGGGGTGAGTGTTTGATTAGCTCAAGCGCTCCGTCCATCATCCCCTTTGGTATAGCTTTGTTCGCCCTAAGTTGGCAGGGTATGCCCAGACGTGGGTCCTTGCTCACTTTGCCACTGGATTCAAGCTAACCTGGCTGATGACGGCTGAATAGCCAGAAACCGGTCCCAGGATGCTTGTTTCCGGTCCAGGGAAGACATGGCTTGGCAGTTCGGGCTGGACTGTTCCCATGAGGCACAGGGTCAGACTGATTTGCATATGGCCATGTCTGAACTGGGGTGGTGGAGTGAGCTAAAGAATGATGATGGATTAAACCCAGATCAGTTGACTGGGGGTGAGTCTTTGATTAGCTCAAGCGCTCCGTCCATCATCCCCTTTGGTATCGCTTTGTTCGCCCTAAGTTGGCAGGGTATGCCCAGACGTGGGTCCCTTGCTCACTTTGCCACTGGATTCAAGCTAACCTGGCTGATGACGGCTGAATAGCCAGAAACCGGTCCCAGGATGCTTGTTTCCGGTCCAGGGAAGACATGGCTTGGCAGTTCGGGCTGGACTGTTCCCATGAGGCACAGGGTCAAACTGATTTGCATATGGCCATGTCTGAACCGGGGTGGTGGAGTGAGCTAAAGAATGATGATGGATTAAACCCAGATCAGTTTACTGGGGGTGAGTGTTTGATTAGCTCAAGCGCTCCGTCCATCATCCCCTTTGGTATCGCTTTGTTCGCCCTAAGTTGGCAGGGTATGCCCAGACGTGGGTCCCTTGCTCACTTTGCCACTGGATTCAAGCTAACCTGGCTGATGACGGCTGAATAGCCAGAAACCGGTCCCAGGATGCTTGTTTCCGGTCCAGGGAAGACATGGCTTGGCAGTTCGGGCTGGACTGTTCCCATGAGGCACAGGGTCAGACTGATTTGCATATGGCCATGTCTGAACTGGGGTGGTGGAGTGAGCTAAAGACTGATGATGGATTAAACCCAGATCAGTTGACTGGGGGTGAGTGTTTGATTAGCTCAAGCGCTCTGTCCATCATCCCCTTTGGTATCGCTTTGTTCGCCCTAAGTTGGCAGGGTATGCCCAGACGTGGGGCCCTTGCTCACTTTGCCACTGGATTCAAGCTAACCTGGCTGATGACGGCTGAATAGCCAGAAACCGGTCCCAGGATGCTTGTTTCCGGTCCAGGGAAGACATGGCTTGGCAGTTCGGGCTGGACTGTTCCCATGAGGCACAGGGTCAGACTGATTTGCATATGGCCATGTCTGAACTGGGGTGGTGGAGTGAGCTAAAGAATGATGATGGATTAAACCCAGATCAGTTGACTGGGGGTGAGTGTTTGATTAGCTCAAGCGCTCCGTCCATCATCCCCTTTGGTATCGCTTTGTTCGCCCTAAGTTGGCAGGGTATGCCCAGACATGGGTCCCTTGCTCACTTTGCCACTGGATTCAAGCTAACCTGGCTGATGACGGCTGAATAGCCAGAAACCGGTCCCAGGATGCTTGTTTCCGGTCCAGGGAAGACATGGCTTGGCAGTTCGGGCTGGACTGTTCCCATGAGGCACAGGGTCAGACTGATTTGCATATGGCCATGTCTGAACTGGGGTGGTGGAGTGAGCTAAAGAATGATGATGGATTAAACCCAGATCAGTTGACTGAGGGTGAGTGTTTGATTAGCTCAAGCGCTCCGTCCATCATCCCCTTTGGTATCGCTTTGCACCCACAGAGCCATGCCCCTAAAGCAGGCCTTGCACCCACAGAGCCATGACTCTAAGGCCAGGCCTTGGACCCACAGATCCATGCCCCTAATGGCAGGCCTTGTACCCAAACAGCCATGCCCCTAAGGCCAGGCCTTGCACCCACAGATATATGACCCTAAGGGCAGGCCTTGCACCCACAGAGCCATGACCCTAAAGCCAGACCTTGCACCCACAGAGCCATGACCCTAAGGCCAGGCCTTGCACCCACAGAGCCATGCCCCTAAGGCCAGGCCTTGCACCCTCAGAGCCATGAACCTAAGGCCAGGCCTTGCACCCTCAGAGCCATGCCCCTAAGGCCAGGCCTTGGTCCCACAAAGCCATGCTCCTAATTCCAGGCCTTGCACCCACAGAGCCATGACCCTAAGGCCAGGCCTTGGTCCCACAAAGCCATGCTCCTAATTCCAGGCCTTGCACCCACAGAGCCATGACCCTAAGGCCAGGACTTGCACCCACGGAGCCATGACCTTAAGGCCAGGCCTTGCACCCACAGAGCCATGACCCCAAGGCCAGGCCTTGCACCCACAGAGCCATGACCCCAAGGCCAGGCCTTGCACCCATAGAGCCATGCCTCTAAGGACAGGCCTTGCACCCATAGAACCATGACTCTGAGGCCAGGCCTTGCACCCACAGAGCCATGCCCCTAAAGCAGGCCTTGCACCCACAGAGCCATGCCCCTAAGGCCAGGCCTTGCACCCACAGATATGTGACCCTAAGGGCAGGCCTTGCACCCACAGAGCCATGCCCCTAAGGCCAGGCCTTGCACCCACAGAGCCATGACCTTAAGGACAGGCCTTGCACCCACAGAGCCATGACCCTAAGGGCAGGCCTTGGACCCACAGATCCATGCCCCTAAGGCCAGGCCTTGCACCCACAGAGCCATGACCCTAAGGCCAGACCTTGCACTCACAGAGCCATGACCCTAAGGCCAGGCCTTGCACCCACAGAGCCATGACCCTAAGGCAAGGCCTTTCACCCATAGAGCCATGCCTCTAAGGACAGGCCCTGCACCCATAGAGCCGGGCCCCTAAGAACAGACCTTGCACCCACAGAGCCATGACTCTGAGGCCAGGCCTTGCACCCACAGAGCCATGCCCCTAAAGCAGGCCTTGCACCCACAGAGCCATGACTCTAAGGCCAGGCCATGGACCCACAGATCCATGCCCCTAAGGGCAGGCCTTGTACCCAAACAGCCATGCCCCTAAGGCCAGGCCTTGCACCCACAGATATATGACCCTAAGGGCAGGCCTTGCACCCACAGAGCCATGACCCTAAGGCCAGACCTTGCACCCACAGAGCCATGACCCTAAGGCCAGGCCTTGCACCCACAGAGCCATGCCCCTAAGGCCAGGCCTTGCACCCACAGAGCCATGCCCCTAAGGCCAGGCCTTGCACCCACAGAGCCATGACCCTAAGGCCAGACCTTGCACCCTCAGATATATGACCCTAAGGACTGGCCTTGCACTCACAGAGCCATGCCCCTAAGGCCAGGCCTTGCACCCACAGATATATGACCCTAAGGACAGGCCTTGCACCCACAGAGCCGGGCCCCTAAGTCCAGGCCTTGCACCCACAGATATATGACCCTAAGGGCAGGCCTTGCACCCACAGAGCCATGACCCTAAGGCCATACCTTGCACCCACAGAGCCATGCCTCTAAGGACAAGCCTTGCACCCACAGAGCCATGCCCCTAAGGCCAGGCCTTGCACCCACAGAGCCATGCCCCTAAGGCCAGGCCTTGCACCCACAGATATATGACCCTAAGGGCAGACCTTGCACCCACAGAGCCATGACCCTAAGGCCAGACCTTGCACCCTCAGATATATGACCCTAAGGACTGGCCTTGCACCCACAGAGCCATGCCCCTAAGGCCAGGCCTTGCACCCACAGATATATGACCCTAACGGCAGGCCTTGCACCCACAGAGCCATGACCCTAAGGCCAGGCCTTGCACCCACAGAGCCATGCTTCTAAGGACAAGCCTTGCACCCACAAAGCCATGCCCCTAAGGACAGGCCTGCACCCTCAGTGCAATGACCCTAAGGCCAGGCCTTGCACCCATAGAGCTGTGCCCCTAAGGACTGGCCTTGCACCCTCAGAGCCATGACCCTAAGGTCAAGCCTTGCACCCACGGAGCCATGACTCTAACGCCAGGCCTTGGACCCACAGATCCATGCCCCTAAGGGCAGGCCTTGTACCCAAACATCCATGACACTAAGGCCAGGCCTTGGACCCACACAGCCATGACCCTAAGGCCAGACCTTGCACCCACAGAGCCATGACCCTAAGGCCAGGTCTTGCACCCACAGAGCCATGCCCCTAAGGACAGACCTTGCACCCATAGATATATGACCCTAAGGGCAGGCCTTGCACCCACAGAGCCATGACCCTAAGGCCAGGCCTTGCACCCACGGAGCCATGACCCTAAAGGCAAGCCTTGCACCCACAAAGCCATGCCCCTAAGGAAAGACCTTGCACCCACAGAGCTATGACCCTAAGGCCAGGCCTTGCACCCACAGAGCCATGCCCCTAAGGCCAGGCCTTGCACCCACAGATATATGACCCTAAGGGCAGGCCTTGCACTCACAGAGCCATGACCCTAAGGCCAGACCTTGCACCCTCAGATATATGACCCTAAGGACTTGCCTTGCACCCACAGAGCCATGCCCCTAAGGCCTGGCCTTGCACCCACAGATATGTGACCCTAAGGGCAGGCCTTGCACCCACAGAGACATGCCCCTAAGGCCAGGCCTTGCACCCACAGAGCCATGACCCTAAGGGCAGGCCTTGGACCCACAGATCCATGCCCCTAAGGCCAGGCCTTGCACCCACAGAGCCATGACCCTAAGGCCAGGCCTTGCACCCACAGAGCCATGCCCCTAAGGTCAGGCCTTGCACCCACAGAGCCGGGCCCCTAAGACCAGGCCTTGCACCCACAGTTATATGACCCTAAGGGCAGGCCTTGGACCCACAGAGCCATGCTCCTAATTCCAGGCCTTGCACCCACAGAGCCATGCCCCCAAGGACTGGCCTTGGACCCACACAGCTATGCCCCTTAGGACAGACCTTGCACCCACAGAGCCATGACCCTAAGGCCAGGCCTTGCACCCACAGAGCCATAACTCTGAGGCCAGGCCTTGCACCCACATAGCCATGCCCCTAAAGCAGGCCTTGCACCCACAGAGCCATGCCGCTAAAGCAGGCCTTGCACCCACAGAGCCATGACTCTTGAGGCCAGGCCTTGCACCCACAGAGCCATGACTCTGAGGCCAGGCCTTGCACCCACATAGCCATGCCCCTAAAGCAGGCCTTGCACCCACAGAGCCATGCCCCTAAAGCAGGCCTTGCACCCACAGATCCATGACTCTGAGGTCAGGCCTTGCACCCACACAGCCATGCTCCTAATTCCAGGCCTTGCACCCACAGAGCCATGCCGTAAGGCCAGGCCTGGCACCCACACAGCCATGACCCTAAGGCCAGGCCTTGCCATGCCCCTAAGGCCAGGTCTGGCACCCACACATCCATGCCCCCAAGGCTAGCCTTATACCCAGACGGCCGTGCCCCTATAGCCAGCCTTGTACCCAAAGAGGCACACCTTCAGACCTGGCTGCTGACTTCAGCACCCTTTGCCTCTAGTGTGAGTCTATGCAGTGCGTGTCATGGCGTCATAATTGCATCTGGTTCAATCAGGTCAAGGCATCCCTCAAGGCTCTATTCTCGCGCCCACTTTGTTCAATCTCTATTTGGAACCATTGTGAAATCTCCTAAGTAAATCTGGGATCCTTTACCATCTCTATGCTGATGACACTCAAATCTACCTTAAGGTGTCCTCCACACCCGATATCTCAATCCTCAACTCTACCCTCAACTCTATTCAAATCTGGATGTTAGCTCATCAACTCATTCTGAATCGCTCCAAAACTGAATTCCTCCTCCTCTCTACCTTACTCTCTCCTCCTCCTGTTCAATCTTGGATGGATCAGTTGAATTTACTCAACACTAAACCTATCGTTGTCGACAGCGCGAAATCCCTGGGTGTTATACTTGACAAAAAGCTCAATCTACGCTCCCACATCAATTCCATGGCAAAGAATGCACGATACCAACTGCGCCTTCTCTGGGGGATTCGACGTTTCTTTCCGGAACAAGACCTAAAAACCCTGGTCCAATCTCTGGTTCTCTCTAGATTGGACTATTGCAATTCTCTTCTTGCTGGCCTCCCCAAATACCACCTTTCCCCTCTTAAATCCGTTCTCCATTCAGCGGCTCGTTTTATTTTTGGGGCCAAACAAAGTGACCACATCACACCCATTTTGTCCTCTCTTCGATGGCTTCCCATCGAGGCAAGATCAATCTACAAGACTGCCTGTATCACCCACAAAGCCTTGCACACTTCCTCCCCTCGATACCTGGCGAATAAACTGAACATTTCTGGAAGCTCTAGACCGTCTCGTAATGCAGAAAAGTTACTGCTTGAGCCCCCCACCTTCAAAAAGGAAAGATCGATGGCTCAATCCTTCTCAGACAGTGCGGTCAGAATCTGGAACTCCCTACCACCACCTCTACCCGGACCTTCAAAACTGACCTCAAATCTCTCTTCTTCCAAAGACACTTCCAGAACTAATACATCCCTTTTCATGTCCCTCAAGGAAGTTCTTTCAATATTGTAAATTTGTAGTCTATGCCTGTACAAGCGTCATCCTAGTGTGTTTTTTTGTGTGTTTTTGAGTGACTGCCATCTATTACTTTATTTGACCTCTTCTTGTTTCTCATTTGTTTCTGTAACATGTATATTTTGTAACACTCTCCTCATGTAACGTACTTGGTTCTATTGTGAAGCGCTCTGACACCTTTGGGTAAAGTCTGCGCTATATAAAAATGCATTAAATAAATAAATAAATCACAGCCATGGCGTCTCTAGTCTTCAACTGAGTTTTTTTGGGGGAGATTTCAATGTTTTAACCCATGTAATTTGTTTTCCTGATCCTGAACCAGAGCAGTGTTTTATGAAAGTGACTATCAGGAGGCAAAGGAGCAGGAGCCAAACCCACCGAGCTGCCTGGGGAAGCACCGGAAAGTGTGCATCTGTTGTACTGTAGCGTAGCGCTTCGTGGCACCCGGGAGGGTGTCCAGGCATGTGGTGTCTTTATTTTCGGGCCTGTGTAAAGATTGTTTTTATGTGGCGCGTGGCGACCACCCAGTTGAGGTTATCATGTTATGGGACGCAGCGCTTAGCGGCAGTAAGGTGAGGGGTAGGCGCTTGTTTTGCAGTTTGCTTCAGCTCTCTGTAGCTCTGGCCTCTGTTTGTTCTGTTTGTAACAGGGCAGCTCCTGTCGGTTTTTGCTCTTACGCCATTAGTCGCCTCCTACGACAGGTCTGTGATGGTCCTGAGTCCAAACTCGCCCCCTCCCCTCTCCGTCCACAGAAGCACTTTCCCCGCCGCCACCCACGGAATCCCTTTAAGCCGAGCTGTAGTTTCAAATGCTCCCTTTCTGTGAAGGATGGGACAGCTGCGTGGAGAGTGCTGGGGGCCTGCAAGGCGAGCATTGCCCCCTCCCTCGGTGCTCACTTCCGGCCGGCTCATGCCTGCCATGGAAGCCAGAGCCCCCTCCATCTGACAGTGTTTACAGTGCGGGGCCTGCCGTCTGGCCTCCCAGAGTTCCTGCATTAGCAAGGTTTATTTATGGGTTCCCACAGAAAGAGCCCATTCCACTGCTCGGCCTATCAGATGAGCGGTGTGGGGTCTGGAGGCCAGAGCAGGCCTGCTTTACTCGGTGACAAGGAGGCGGGCGATGGGTGTGGGCGACAGGGCAGCTACAGGCACAGCTGAAAGCAACAGGCACAGCTGAGAGCAGAGCAGCAACAAGCACAGCTAAGAGCAGAGCAGCAACAGGCACAACTGAGAGCAACAGGCAGAGCTGAGAGCAGTGCAGCAATAGGCACAACTGAGAGCAGTGCAGCAACAGGCACAACCGAGAGCAACAGGCACAGCTGAGTGCAACACACAGCTGAGAGCAGAGCAGCAACAGGCACAACTGAGAGCAACAGGCAGAGCTGAGAGCAGTGAAGCAGCAGGCACAGCTGAAAACAGTGCAGCAACAGATAACTGAGAGCAAAACACAACTGAAAGCAGTTCAGCAACACGCACAACTGAAAGCAGTGCAGCAACAGGCACAGCTGAAAGCAGTGCAGCAACAGGCACAGCTGAAAGTAGTACAGCAACAGGCACAGCTGAAGGCAGTACAGCAACAGGCACAGCTGAAGGCAGTACAGCAACAGGCACAGCTGAAGGCAGTACAGCAACAGGCACAGCTGAAGGTAGTGTAGTATGCACAACTAAAAGATGCACTGCTGGTTTTTCAACAACAGAGCACTTTCTACCTGTGTATATCAAATCAGTGGTGTAACGCAAAATGGTGCGGGCCCCCTGCAGAGTGTGACAGGGGGCTTCTGATGTTCCCATATCTCAAAGATAAACATTGGCCTTGGCCTACTAAAGGTTTGGGGGCCCCTGAAAAGTTTGGCCCCCCTTTATAATCCGAACCTGGCGTGCTTCCTCCCCCCAATCTAACACACCAGCAGGTTGCTATCGCACAGGCAGTGAGAGGCCAAAGAGGTTGTGAGTTTGTTAGTGACAGAATATGGGCCCTTCCCAACCTCAACAAGAAGCACTGGCGGCGTGGAGTGAACTTCACCAGAAGGAAGAGGTCTCCAACTATGAAACCTACAACAATATTCACGGCTTCCATGAACCACCCAATGGGTACACCTTGCATGCAATTAAGCGGCTATAAATCAGCAAAATAAAAACTTGATAGAATGCAAATTGTTTAATTTGAAAGTCAGTGAGTGTGTGAGTACGTCAAAGAGTACATGTCAATGAGATAGTGGGTGACCCGGTGGTAAACTTAGAGGGGACATCACAAGCTCAACTAGCCCAAAGTTCCTTGAATGTTCAAAATGAGGCCTACCCGCCCCCCAGCTGTGTGCTTGGAAAGTACCACAGAATTGAAAGAAATTATACCACTGTCTGTCGGAAATTACCGTTATATATTGTCTTTATGTATTTTATTTACTCCACATGTAACTCATGCACTTGCAGCTGTGCTAACTCTGTAAAGTACTAAACATATATACTGTATCCACCTCAAATGCCGTCCTATATTTATAAACCGTATCTACCTCAAATGTCACCCATGTATACTAGTCAGTCAAAAAATTCCTTTCTATATCGTTATTATGTATTTTTATTTACTCCACATGTAATTTGTGCTCTTATTGCCTTGCTAACTCTTTACAGCGCTATATACATTTATACTGTATCCACCTCAAAACTGTATTGTCAACATATACTGATGTCTTCCGTATACTTTGTTTATAGACTTTCACTAGGTACTTGTATTTACTCCAAATGTAACTCATGTAATTGCTGCTATGCAAACTCTGTGAAGTGCTCTGATACCTTTGGGTCAAGTTCGCGCTGTACAAAACTCGATAAATAAATAAATACATGCACTTCCTTTAATGTCCTTCTGTAGCCGTCTCCTTAGACATCAGATCAGCACCAACGCGCCTACAATTCAGAAAATACGCGAAGGCACCTCTTCAAGAAGCCTCACCCTCACCCCAGAGAATACCACTGACTTTACCTCACTGATTGTATCCCTCTGGGGGCCACGCCTCCTGATCAGCTCCCACGGCTCTTGAGGTATGCCAGCACTCTACATACATACATACATACATACATACATACATACTTACATACATGCATAAATAGTTACATACATATGTACATACATACATACATATCTACTTACATACTTACATACATACGTACATACATACATACTTACGTACATACATACATACTTATGTACATACATACATGCAGTTAACAAAGAAGGGACTGTGGGCTTTTAGACAGGTCCAGCATAAAGGCCCAAGGACAATGATTTCAACAAAAAGGTTATGCTGTTCCTCTGGAATGAGAGACAGAACACAGGGAATTATGAACCAACCTGACCTAGAAGGGTCAAAGTTGGGAATCCATTATATTGGCTCGTAATGCCCTCACACACCCTGTCGGGTGTCATGCTTCATCATCGGGCTGCTCCTCGTCGGGTCGGCGGTGCAATACCCGACGGGCTTCCTATAGTAGGGGCACTTTAACGGAGATCTTTTTCCAACAGTCGTCAGGTAAAGTGCGGGTGGGGGGCCTTGTATGTGTAGATGTGTGTGAGTGATGAAAGTGAATGTAAAATAAGGTTGGGAGTACCTACGAAAACAACTTTAATCAGGGGGTCTCCTACCCTAAGTAAAAACAAAAACTATAAGGCGCAAGGCTGGGATAATGTCTCAGGTTGTGGCGCTCTTATAAGTAGTGGGTCAACATGTTTCTCGCCAAAAATGAGTGTTCTGCAGGCGATTCGTCAGGACCAAGAGGGTAACTATCTACAACTAAAACTTAAACTTAATAGGTGTTATGGCTACACACTCACAACAACCATACGACTAATTCGTCGGGTACCTGCTGGTGCAGGAACTACCTAGATCAATGGACTAGCCAGGCATCACAGTACCCGGTAGGTTGTACACACGAGGGGTTCCTCATGTAGTTTGTGCTGATCGCACGAGGACTGCAGACCTACCCACTCCTACCGGGTCCGGGTGGAACAGCATAACCTTTTTGTTGAAAGCATACATACATGCATACATACATACATACACACATACATACATACATACTTACATACATACATACTTACATACATGCATATATAGTTACATACATATGTACATGCGTACATGCATACATACATACACACATACATACATACATGCATACATACATACATACATACATATCTACTTACATACGTACATACATACATACTTACGTACATACATACTTATGTACATGCATACATGCATACACACATACATACATACATACATACACACATACATACATACATGAATACGTATACATACTTACATACATACATACATACATATCTACTTACATACTTACATACATACGTACATACATACTTACGTACATACATACTTATGTACATACATACATACACACATACATACGTACATACATACATATCTACTTACATACGTACATACATACCTACTTACGTACATACATACATACTTACGTACATACATACGTGCCTGCGCTCGTGGACAGTGTGGCCTACTTTGGGATCTGTCCTGAATCACTATGTAAACACTACTACTCACAGGCCAACACTGATGTTCAGAGGGCCGCCCTCCAAGTGTCAGTGAGAGGGACACCCACGAAGATTTCCACAGCTGTAAGGCACTTTACCTCTTGGGAAACACGCATTGGAAGGGCCTGGAAGAGGATCGTCACACCGCTTGGAAGTTAAAAGTGACATAATTTATTCAAAACATAGAAACAGGATCTGTGGGGGACTCCAGAACTCACAATTCACAGAACCGGAGACTGAACTAAATGAAAGTCAGAAAACCTCAGACTGGAGGCAAAGATGAGCTTTAATCCCCGACTTTCTTTAGCAACAGCGACTAGTTCACGTTAATATTTTAAAACTGACTGAAAGCACCGCATTTCAGCGGAAGTCCAAGTCTTTGAACCTCCAGGGGCGGCTGTTCGCCTTGGGGTACGGCCTGCCTTGCAGAAGCAGTCTGGGGGTTGTTTTCGTGTTCGGCTCCGCAATGCTTGCAGAAATTAAAACTAAATGTCATTTCCTGCTCTCGCTGAGCCCCTCCTGGCGCCTCCCACCACATATTTAATAACGGAGAAAGTATGTGCCGCGTTCTACTATTCATGTGGACAAGCTGCGCTGACAAAGCCCATGGGAAGGCGTAAAAGGCAAGGCGTAAAAGGGAAGGCGTAAAATCAAGAATTCCAGACGGCTTCATTCAGTGGACTTACTGAGAAGAGTTTTATGTAGTGTAAGGCCCGCAGCACGAGGCACACTGACACTACGGAGGGCGAGGCCTGTTTCCAATCTCCCTGCATCGGTCCCAGCCACGGCAACCATGAAGAACCCCCTCTTTGGGACCCCCCCCCCTCTTTGGGCGGATTCCAGTGAATACATTAATGCTGCCTGGTGACGCCACATGTGTGCAATCTAAACATCTGCAGGCTCCAGCCAAGGAATGCTGATTTCTTTACAGCTCTGTCCCAGCTCAATGGCTGGTCCCCGACTCTGTGGTGGAAAGTGAGAGTAGAATTTACAGGTGATTTATGAGAAGTGAGAGCAGGGTCCAGGCTTTACATGTGCTGATTAACCAACTGCACACTTTTAGATTTCTTTCAGGTAGCAGACAGCCTGGTGAGAAGGTTTGTTTCTTGTTAAGCTCTGCCCTTCCCTTCAGTGCTTAGATTGTTAAAAAAAATAAAAAAAAAGTGCCAGGGCCCTCCTAATGAGCACTGTAATTTACACCACTCATTGCTCCTGCCAGTGATGTCAATGGCAGTATCAACGCAAGTACTAACCATCACACCCCTACCTACAAGTGTGACACTTCAGACTATTCCACGCCCCAAAAGCTATAAGAATGGCTTGGGCGGCAGGTAATAGGAATTTTTAATGTATGTCGCATTAGTAAACAACTGTTGTTGTGATCATTTCTAAATTAGACAAACAGCGCCACCATGTGGCAGGCCAAGTGCCAGTGTTGAAAATTAAGTGCTGGTGCCCAGCACCGGCTCAAATTAAGCACCACCTTGGCTCCACCGCACAGGAGACCCCTCCTATTTTCCTTTCAGCCAAGGCATAAGAATTAACCCTTCCAAGATGGATTCTTTCATAAAAAGTAGGAGAACTGCTTTAGTTAAATAAACATATTAAAAATGTGCACGTTCCCCACAGATCCCGTCCACTTCGACCTCTGAGTGAACAGCAGACAAAAGGAGCCGCAGGTGCATTCTAACAGACCCAAGCGCTCATTTAGAGCTCAGCTGACAGCCGACACACCCAGCTGAGGCTCTCACCTCTGGCCCTCTGCAGAGACTTACCCGCCTGACCCAGAGACCCCCCCATGCTAGCAGAGGTCTCTGCGCCGAAACTGAATCTACCAATGAGGCGAACGCACTTTTCAACACAGGTAAACGCTGAGCAGGCACCCTCACTGATGCAGCGTACTCAGCATACTTTGCCATCAAGAAGTATCAGCGGTAGATACCCCACCCTAAACAGGGAGGGGCATCTCTGGATGCCCCTCCCTAAACAGGGCGGGGAGGGGCATCCCACACTAAACAGGCTGGGGAGGGGCATCTGTGGATTCCCTGCCCTAAAAGGGCGCGCACCAGTCGATGCCCCACTTCTCACAGGGCGGGCACCTGTCGATGTCCCGCCCTAAAAGGGCGGGCACCTGTCGATGCCCCACTCTACACAGGGTGGGGGCCTCTGTGGATGCCCCACCCTAAAAGGGCGGGCACCTGTCGATGCCCCACTCTACACAGGGCGGGCACCTGTTGATGCCCCACTCTACACAGGGCGGGGGCCTCTGTGGATGCCCCACCCTAAAAGGGCGGGCACCTGTCGATGCCCCACTCTACACAGGGCAAGCACCTGTCGATGCCCCACTCTACACAGGACGGGGGCCTCTGTGGATGCCCGTGTCCTAAGCAAGAGTTTCTAACGGCACTGGAAGAGACTTAGCCAGAAAGAAACATGGTGGTTGCCCCGCCTTTACTTGAGCCGGAGGATCCACAGGTTGGCAGACCACAGCTACACCCACTATAGGGCGGGACTCCGGCTCTGCCACACCATACATGGCTCCCCCAAGCCTATGCATGACCCAACCTATATTTTATGACAAGAAAAAGGCTTGGTTTTGTGTTTTTTAGACATAGCAACAATAATTTGGTACAAAATTAAGTTTTGTTAATGTAACGCTGTTTCAGAACCACAGCAGTAAGTTTTGTATCCCAACCACCACTTCAGAGGACAAGATTAGGTCCGGTTCACCCACCCACCCACACGCATGCTACACTGCAATGACCCAGCACATTATGGGCTTAATGTGTGAAACCCTGGGTGCTAACCAGCACGTGAGGCCTGCACTCCGACTAGTCTGCAATGCAACTGATGTATTAACTAACTCATCACCAAATGTGGAAGAGCGGGACCTTCAAAAGATCCTTCTACGAATAATGCTCAGGCAAGAAGCACTAGACGACCCCTTGTGAATGCCTGTAAATGCAGGGCCGGAGGCCGGCGAGGGGCAGCAGACCTCCAGCCCTTACCACGCATGCCGTTCCATCGCGTTCATTACAACAAATGCATCTTTACCACGAATTCCTTTACCACACATGCCGTTACATCGCTGTCATTACAACAAATGCATCTTTACCACACATTCCTTTACCACGCATGCCGTTACATCGCGTTCATTACAACAAATGCATCTTTACCACACATTCCTTTACCACGCATGCCGTTCCATCCCAGGCACTACAACAAATGCATCTTTACCACACATTCCTTTGCCACACATGCCGTTCCATCCCAGGCATTACAACAAATGCATATTTACCACACATTCCTTTACCACGCATGCCGTTACATCACGTTCATTACAACAAATGCATCTTTACCACACATTCCTTTACCACGCATGCCGTTACATCGCGTTCATTACAACAAATGCATCTTTACCACACATTCCTTTACCACGCATGCCGTTACATCGCGTTCATTACAACAAATGCATCATTACCACACATTCCTTTACCACGCATGCCGTTCCATCCCGGGCACTACAACAAATGCATCTTTACCACACATTCCTTTACCACACATGCCTTTCCATCCCAGGCATTACAACAAATGCATCTTTACCACGAATTCCTTTACCACGCATGCCGTTACATCGCGTTCATTACAACAAATGCATCTTTACCACACATTCCTTTACCACACATTCCTTTACCACACATTCCTTTACCACGCATGCCGTTCCATCCCAGGCACTACAACAAATGCATCTTTATCACACATTCCTTTACCACGCATGCCGTTACATCGCGGTCATTACAACAAATGCATCTTTACCACACATTCCTTTACCACGCATGCCGTTACATCGCGGTCATTACAACAAATGCATCTTTACCACACATTCCTTTACCACGCATGCCGTTACATCGCAGTCATTACAACAAATGCATCTTTACCACACATTCCTTTACCACGCATGCCGTTACATCGCGGTCATTAAAACAAATGCATCTTTACCACACATTCCTTTACCACGCATGCCGTTACATCGCAGTCATTACAACAAATGCATCTTTACCACACATTCCTTTACCACGCATGCCGTTCCATCCCGGGAACTACAACAAATGCATCTTTACCACACATTCCTTTACCACGCATGCCGTTCCATCCCGGGCACTACAACAAATGCATCTTTACCACACATTCCTTTACCACGCATGCCGTTCCATCCCGGGCACTACAACAAATGCATCTTTACCACACATTCCTTTACCACGCATGCCGTTACATCGCAGTCATTACAACAAATGCATCTTTACCACACATTCCTTTACCACGCATGCCGTTCCATCCCGGGCACTACAACAAATGCATCTTTACCACACATTCCTTTACCACGCATGCCGTTCCATCCCGGGCACTACAACAAATGCATCTTTACCACACATTCCTTTACCACGCATGCCGTTCCATCCCGGGCACTACAACAAATGCATCTTTACCACACATTCCTTTACCACGCATGCCGTTACATCGCGGTCATTACAACAAATGCATCTTTACCACACATTCCTTTACCACGCATGCCGTTACATCGCAGTCATTACAACAAATGCATCTTTACCACACATTCCTTTACCACGCATGCCGTTACATCCCGGGCACTACAACAAATGCATCTTTACCACACATTCCTTTACCACGCATGCCGTTCCATCCCGGGCACTACAACAAATGCATCTTTACCACACATTCCTTTACCACGCATGCCGTTCCATCCCGGGCACTACAACAAATGCATCTTTACCACACATTCCTTTACCACGCATGCCGTTACATCGCAGTCATTACAACAAATGCATCTTTACCACACATTCCTTTACCACGCATGCCGTTCCATCCCGAGCACTACAACAAATGCATCTTTACCACACATTCCTTTACCACGCATGCCGTTACATCGCAGTCATTACAACAAATGCATCTTTACCACACATTCCTTTACCACGCATGCCGTTCCATCCCGGGCACTACAACAAATGCATCTTTACCACACATTCCTTTACCACGCATGCCGTTCCATCCCGGGCACTACAACAAATGAATCTTTACCACACATTCCTTTACCACGCATGCCGTTCCATCCCGGGCACTACAACAAATGCATCTTTACCACACATTCCTTTACCACGCATGCCGTTACATCGCAGTCATTACAACAAATGCATCTTTACCACACATTCCTTTACCACGCATGCCGTTCCATCCCGAGCACTACAACAAATGCATCTTTACCACACATTCCTTTACCACGCATGCCGTTACATCGCAGTCATTACAACAAATGCATCTTTACCACACATTCCTTTACCACGCATGCCGTTCCATCCCGGGCAGTACAACAAATGCATCTTTACCACACATTCCTTTACCACGCATGCCGTTCCATCCCGGGCACTACAACAAATGAATCTTTACCACACATTCCTTTACCACGCATGCCGTTCCATCCCGGGCACTACAACAAATGCATCTTTACCACACATTCCTTTACCACGCATATTGTTACAACGACACGCCTAAGGGAAAGCGTTGGACTTTTTCGACGTCTTATTTACTATCACATCTCCAGTCTGTGCACAGTAGGGAAAGCACTGGACTTGAAAGTCCAACACTACCTTCCCTAAGGCAAAGACGTTTAAAGGCATGGGCAAAGTGGGCCCTGGCCCAGGGCCCCAGGCTTTGAGGGGGACCCCGATAGAGCCAGCCCTCTTAAGCAGAGAGTCTTGCCCTAATGACCTTGAATAATTGTTAAACAGATTGTTTTAAATGTCTTTTACCTTTAATTAGTTTTAATGTGGGTGATGTAGTGGAGTTTATTACAGACATTTTGCAGAGAAATGCTTCTGTTTTTCAACACCATGCAACATGCATTACAAAATATATTTTAGATCCAAACAGTACCTCACATATGAGAAATGGGATGGGTCACAAATATTATTTGCAGTAATATTAGTGAGCTGCTGCTGTGTTATAATATTGAAAACACGCATCACTATCCCTGAATATTAGATGTAAACACATTTAGAATTTGGATCAATGCGTTGTCAGTGACCTGGCACGTAAGAGCTGAAATTGGATCATAAACCCAATGCTACTCTGAAGAGGGGCCCCAAAAATATGCTTGGCCCAGGGCCCCCGAAATCCTTAAGATGTCCCTGCACTAAGGCATGTCTTGTCACCAGTTGCCTGGACTATGGCAACGCTCTCTACGCTGGAATCACATCACGACTCTTGAAGAGACTTCAGAGCATCCAGAACACGGCAGCCAGACTGATCCTCGACCTGCCAGACTGATCCTCGACCTGCCAGACTGATCCTCGAGCTCCCAGACAGAGCCACATCATCCCCCACCTGAAGAAGCTCCCCTGGCTCCCCCGTCCACAAGAGATGCCAGTTCAAGATGCTGAATCACGCCTACAAAGCCCTGCACAACCGAGGACCAGCATCCATCAACCACCGCCTGAGCTCACATCGACCCTCCAGACACCTGCGCTGCGCCCCCCTCTCCCACACCCCCACACTCGCCACAGCAAACGTAGAGGTCGTTCCTTCTCCTACCATGCTGCAAAATCCTTCAACAGTCTCCCGACCCACCTGAAGAATTCAGAAAGGAATCAAGACCAGGCTCTTCGACTGAGACCCCGAGCAGCCTGGACCGAGCGCCTGGATACCCCCTGGGGATTAGAGGCTTGACGAAACCAGGTGATTGCTTGATGTTGTTGTAACAACATGCGTGGTAAAGACACATTTGTTGTAGCGCTTGCGATGAAAAGGCATGCGTGGTTTGTGCTGCGTTGTAAATGCTGTTTCCTATCCCAGCGCTTCCATTCATTCCAAGTGAACACACATAAATATATTTGAAACAGCACCCTGTGCACGGGTGTAACGAAACTTGAGGGGGCCCCCCTCTAGGTACATGGAGGGGCCCCCTCCGGACTGATTAAGGAGCTCTCCGGGCAGAGTACTGTGCTGAGTGGGCCCCCCTGGAACTTGGGGGGCCCCAGCACCGCGGGGGCTGCGGGGGGCCTGTGTTATGCCACTGACCCTGTGTCCCTTACAGGAAGCCAGACTGTTCTTCAAAAATGTTTACTCAGAATGAATGTCTTTTGTGTACTTTACTCAGACTGACTGTCCCCGGGGAGGCTGCAGCCTTCTGGCCCAAAGTCTGCTCCCAACAGCCCACCCAACAGGGCTTTCAGGGGAGAATCTAATCTATCTATCTATAAGGTGGAGAGGTGTGGTGCAGCGGCCAGGGCAGCTGACTTCGGAGCACAGGGTTCACGGTTCGATCCCCGGCTCCGGTGGCAGCTCAGCTCAGCACCATGTGACTCTGGGCAATAACTCACTTAATTTCCATGACGGCCCCCAGCGCCTTGAGACCCGTAAGGGTGAGTAGCTGCGCTATATAAAAACTGACTTACATTTTTATCCCCGGGGGGCAGCACCCCCAGGGGATTCAGTTACCACCACAACTTGGAGGTCAGTAACTTATCAACGGTTTGCGACCGTAAATGTGGGCAGAGAGCATGGACACCCTACATCCCGAATCACAGACAGGAAGGGGGCACGCCTTCCTCACCCCTCCCGTTTGGGGTCGCTAAAGATACTCTGGGAGTTGGAAAGACCTCTGGAGTGCAGAGTGAATTTTAGACATTTCAGAGCATCTTGCCCACTTGCAAAGCCAGTGATTTTGCGAACCTCAGGATTTGCAACCGCAAAATAAGTGTGTACATCGGGCCCTTTATTCCTTTAGGTCCCAACGCAGCGCAAACAACGCGGCGTGCCTTCGGGAGCACACAGGGCAGTGTGAGCCAAGAACCCAAAACAACGCGGCGTGCCTTCGGGAGCACACAGGGCAGTGTGAGCCAAGAACCCAAAACAACGCGGCGTGCCTTCGGGAGCACACAGGGCAGTGTGAGCCAAGAACCCAAAACAACTTCACCAGACCATAACTCTGGCCTATGAGCGGGATCAGCGCCCTACGAAAAGGTCACGGATATCCCAAAAACAGTAAGACACCCTACAAAACGAGCAGTGGCGTAACGAAACTTGAGGGGGCTCCTCAAAGTACATGGACCCCCCCCCCCCATCCGGACTCAGTCAAGAGCTCTCAGGACAGGGTACTGTGCTGAGGGCCCCTGGAGCTACCCCACCCACCGCACCGCGGGGGCTGAGGGGGCCAATGTTATGCCACTGAATACGAGAGACGAGCGATATGCAAATGCTTTTAACATACCATAACTTGGCATCACCCAGCTCAGCAAACGTAACAAAATAACCTAACAGTGGTTATGTTGTTGCACGTGGCACCTGGAGGGCACATTTATAATTGCAGTTTCTGACACATTGTGTGCTCCTGGGCTTTTTTTTATTCTGTTAACATTTACTATGATTGTGCAGGCATATTTCCTGGCCCACATCTTTATAAAGACGCGCATCATGGGTAAACAATGCCGATGAATACAGTGACTGGCAGAGGTAATGAAACTCTCTCCCGGCAGTGTCGGTGACGGCTAGACGCCGCCATGTCCATGGCAGCGTCTCCTGTAAAGTGCCTGCACTGATGAGGACGTGGGGAGTGACGCGTCAGATGAGATAAGGGCGCGGGGTTCATTAATGCACTGTGATATGACTGGGTCTGATAGTCAGTCCCTCCCCCCCTTACAAACCTCCACCCGGGGGCCTTTCCACGGCCTGGCATTTCTCGCCCATGAGCTCACTCCAGCCTTTAATGTACTTATTATTGGATGGAGGGCTGGTTTCTGGACTCTCTTATTGGTTGAAAGTCTTGGGGGTCCCAAGTGGTGATTCAGCCTGACCACCCCTGGCCTCCCAGCACCTGTGTGTAAAAGGGTGTCGGCCGCTTTAAATGGAGATAAGACGTTTATAGGGAGGTAAAAACAGCTATTTATTTATTCACAAAGAGGTCCTATATGGAGATAAAAAGAGATATATTTATTCACTCTGATGCTTCACATGGGGATAAGAATTTTTATATGGAGGTAACAACAGTTATTTATTTATTCACTAAGTGGTTTTCTATGCAGGTAACAACAGTTACAGTTATGTATTTATTTACTAAGAACTTTTACATGGAGATAAGAAGTTTTATATAGAAATAACAACAGTTATTTATTGATCCACTAAGACGTTTTATATGGGGTAGCAACAGTTATTTATTGATCCACTAAGACGTTTTATATGGGGTAGCAACAGTTATTTATTCATTTACTAAGACGTTTTATATGGGGTAGCAACAGTTATTTATTCATTTACTAAGACGTTTTACATAGAGATAAGAAGTTTTATGTGGAGAAGAGAAGTTTTATATTGTAAAACAGTTATTTATTTATCCTCTAAGACGTTCTACATAGAGATAAGACGTTTTATATGGAGATAAAAACAGTGTATAATTATGAATTAACAAGTTTTACTTTGAAATAACAACAGTTATTTATGTATCCACTAAGAAGCTTTATTAAGCGCTATCTGGCTCTTTTCAGATGCTTCAGAGCGCTTGACAGTCGTGTCCATCAGTGTGGGAGGGAGTTACGTGTGGTTACCCGTGTCATTCTTCAGTTGTGACTCCTAGTCTGATGAGTTCATTTGAAGGTGAGTCTTAAAAGTTTGGTCTCCAACAGTTTCAAGGATCGAATGCAGTTGGGTTTGAATCTGAAATCTGGGTGGAGGGCGTACCAGAGTCCCTGTCCGTGTCCGCCCAGTGACCTTCCGCTGTGGTTCATCCTCTTGAGTGACTGTTGGTTCATCCAATGGGTGGACATTGAAAGAAGGCCCCTGGTTGGTGCTCTGTGTGGTGCCAGTTAGACTGGGCGTGCCAGAGTCCCTGTCCGTGACCGCCCAGTGACCTTCCTCGGTGGTTCATCCTCTTGAGTGACTGTTGGTTCATCCAATGGGTGGACATTGATAGAAGGGCCCTGGTTGGTGCTCTGTGTGGTGCCAGTTAGATTGGGCGTGCCAGAGTCCCTGTCCGTGTCCGCCCAAGAGCTTCCGCTGTGGTTCATCCTCTTGAGTGACTGTTGGTTCATCCAATGGGTGGACATTGATAGAAGGGCCCTGGTTGGTGCTCTGTGTGGTGCCAGTTAGACTGGGTGTGCCAGAGTCCCTGTCCATGTCCGCCCAGTGACCTTCCGCTGTGGTTCATCCTCTTGAGTGACTGTTGGTTCATCCAATGGGTGGACATTGATAGAAGGGCCCTGGTTGGTGCGTTGAGTGGTGCCAGTTAGATTGGGCGTGCCAGAGTCCCTGTCCGTGTCCGCCCAGTGACCTTCCGCTGTGGTTCATCCTCTTGAGTGACTGTTGGTTCATCCAATGGGTGGACATTGATAGAAGGGCCCTGGTTGGTGCGTTGAGTGGTGCCAGTTAGATTGGGCATGCCAGAGTCCCTGTCCGTGTCCGCCCAGTGAGCGTCCTCTGTGGTTCATCCTCTTGAGTGACTGTTGGTTCATCCAATGGGTGGACATTGATAGAAGGGCCCTGGTTGGTGCTCTGTGTGGTGCCAGTTAGACTGGGCGTGCCAGAGTCCCTGTCCGTGTCCGCCCAGTGAGCGTCCGCTGTGGTTCATCCTCTTGAGTGACTGTTGGTTCATCCAATGGGTGGACATTGATACAAGGGCCCTGGTTGGTGCTCTGTGTGGTGCCAGTTAGACTGGGCATGCCAGAGTCCCTGTCCGTGTCCGCCCAGTGACCTTCCGCTGTGGTTCATCCTCTTGAGTGACTGTTGGTTCATCCAATGGGTGGACATTGATAGAAGGGCCCTGGTTGGTGCGTTGAGTGGTGCCAGTTAGATTGGGCGTGCCAGAGTCCCTGTCCGTGTCCGCCCAGTGACCGTCCTCTGTGGTTCATCCTCTTGAGTGACTGTTGGTTCATCCAATGGGTCGACATTGATAGAAGGGCCCTGGTTGGTGCTCTGTGTGGTGCCAGTTAGATTGGGCGTGCCAGAGTCCCTGTCCGTGTCCGCCCAGTGACCTTCCGCTGTGGTTCATCCTCTTGAGTGACTGTTGGTTCATCCAATGGGTGGACATTGATAGAAGGGCCCTGGTTGGTGCCAGTTAGATTGGGCGTGCCAGAGTCCCTGTCCGTGTCCGCCCAGTGACCTTCCGCTGTGGTTCATCCTCTTGAGTGACTGTTGGTTCATCCAATGGGTGGATATTGATAGAAGGGCCCTGGTTGGTGCTCTGTGTGGTGCCAGTTAGACTGGGTGTGCCAGAGTCCCTGTCCATGTCCGCCCAGTGACCTTCCGCTGTGGTTCATCCTCTTGAGTGACTGTTGGTTCATCCAATGGGTGGACATTGATAGAAGGGCCCTGGTTGGTGCTCTGTGTGGTGCCAGTTAGACTGGGCGTGCCAGAGTCCCTGTCCGTGTCCGCCCAGTGACCTTCCGCTGTGGTTCATCCTCTTGAGTGACTGTTGGTTCATCCAATGGGTGGACATTGATAGAAGGCCCCTGGTTGGTGCGTTGAGTGGTGCCAGTTAGATTGGGTGTGCCAGTATGTTTCCAGGGTGGTGCACAGGGCTGTGAACGTTATCCTGACAGGGACAGTGCTTAGTTAGTAAAAATACATAAGTCCAGAGGCTCTCGTCAGGAGGCCACTGCAGCTTGCAACACACACTGCCCCTGCCAGCGCTGCCAATGAAAGCAACAACACAATTAACAATCACACTCTTACAAGTGTGACAATTCGGACTATTCCAGGCCCCCTACGCTATAAGAATGGCTTGGCCGGCAGGTAACAGTAATTTGTAATGTATATTTTATCAATAATTAACTGTTGTTGTGGTAATCTCTAAATTAGCCAGACAGCGCCACCCTGTGGCCATCTGTCACAAGCACCGGTGTTGACAATTAAGTGCTGGTGCCGAGCACCTGAAACCACCGGCTCAAATTAAGCACTGGACAGGGAGCCAATGGATTGTTTTAAGGGCAGGCTATGATGTCCGACTAACCAAGGTTAAGGCAAAGTCTGTCCGTCTGGTTCTGAAATCTTTGAATCCTGACAGGGCGGGGGCTCCCATCAGCTTGAGTCCGGGGTCGTTGTGGAGAAATGGGAGATAAAGGGATGTTTACTCTCCCAGCCACCGCACTGACCTCACCATATGAACGGATGTGAATCGTGGCGCGTGTCCCAGGTTACGAGGATCTCAGTGGCACTTGTGCCAGGGATGCGCCCATCGCTCAGTGGAGCGTGTGCTCCAGAGATGGAGTGTTGTTGGACTGGTTGTCATGCTCACCTGTTGGAAGTGGATTTGTGTCATCAGTGTAGACTTGGAGAGTCACTTGGTATTACTGGAGAGCCGAGGAGAGGGGTGTATGTGGCCTTCTCTACGCTTGTCTCGCTTTAGACAGCACGTTGTTCATGTAGAATGTTTTACAAAGCACAGCAGTGATTTTGACAATGAGTCTTAGTGTCACTAGCGCCCAGTAAAATGTCTTGAGAATTGAAAATGAGTGTGATTGTAGGGACGACCAACTCTGGTCTGTTTAGTACCTTCTTGAAATGTCTCCTGAACATCCCTTTCCCTGAATACAACTTTCCGGTAGGACGCCACGGAGTAATTACTATCGGATCCTTCAAGTAGGGGGTAAAGACGTAGTTGCATTTTGACTACAGGCTTGGGGAGGGTTAGCGTTAAAGCCACCTACCCGCGCGCCCTCATGACTGACAGATTAAGAGCGCTTGAGTCATTGTTACGACCACACCCAGAGATCACTGACATAATCTCTCATTCCAAGGGGATCAACCATGCTCCACTCAGTGTCTCCAACGGAGGGGAGTGAGTTCTCCTTTCACAATCAGACTCCCAGATCCTCTCAGTAGGTGTTCTCTGTCGAGAGCAAAAATAGCACAGTCACATCCCGGGGGGAAGTCTCGGATATTAAAGGTCCTGTCCTATCTAAAGTGAGGCAGTACATTTTCTCTCACTCATCGTCCACTCAACCTTTAATTCAAAATCTGTGTATCACTCCTTCATAGAATGAAGTTCACCTCGCTCAGTGAACTGAGACAGTAAGTCGTAAGAGCGGGGCCTGCATAACTTTGGATTTAGTATGGGTTATTTAATGTCAGAAAAGCCACTGCTTGCTCTGTCTACAGAAGTCTGAACCCATCTATTGGTGTAGATGACACCAACACACAAGAACATTCATGCCCAGCTATCGAACTCACTCTATTCTACGTTGACACACACACCAACAGCCTGGGTCGCCGGGGAGGGTACCTTGGCGATGAAGAACATGGCGGCTCACTGGAAGAGCGCCAAGAATCCTACGGGCCAAAGACTAGAGATGACACATCCTCTCTTCTGGAAAGACCTCCTTCTACTTGTTTATGAGGACTGGGCCCATCCTGGTTGCCCTCCATGCCAGCATCCATGCCAGAGAGAAGTCCTTGTCTGTGAAATAAAAGTAACACTGCACCATGATCTCTAAGTGACCGCGAGATCTGTAGCCATCTCAACTGTGTTAACTATCCAACAAACTCTTCTGAGTCAATACAACTCTTGCTTCTCTCTCAGAAGGGGAAGGGAGGAGGACGAATGATAACACTGGAAAAAGCAGATTGTCACCCAGAGCACGGCGGTCTTGGGAAACCACTAACGCGCCACAATGCGCACTCTGCCGCCACTGTGGAAATGATGAACAGAGGCTCTCGAGAGAATCGGAAGTGAGGTGAATGTAGAAATGACTTACCACTTGTACATCTCCACTACAGGATACGGAGAGCATTGAACATAGAAAGAGGACTAAAGGATGTGGTCATCCTGAAGAAGAACATCTGATCAGCTGCATAATTCTGTGAACTCCAGGCACTTCTGAATCAATTACACTACATTATTATATAGTCGTGACTCTGAAGTATTAAAAATGTCTCTCACGTCGCCATGAACTGATCCTTATTAGTACAGACGTACAAAGCGATGTATCGCTAGAAACATATGTGTGCTTTTAGCATCCGATTCGCCATATTCATATGATTAACTTGGGTGAACGATAACAGCCAGTGCCTAAAGTGAAGCACATGAGCAGCTCCTCTCTTTTGGAGCATAGATAACCGCGGAAAACACAAATCAGACAACTCGATCATGGGGGATTCGGGAGCTCTTCCCACAACTGCGATGGATAAGCTAATGAAGGAACTGGCAGAGATCAAGATAACAATATGGTCAGTTAATTCAGCAGTAACACAGTCCAAACAGGAAATGCAATCCTTATGAAGCGAGATTACCGCATTCCAAAAGAGATTGGAATGTACTAAATTGAGACTCATAGACATGGAAAAGAAAATTGACAACATACCCGAATGGCGCCCTGAGATGTGGGATAATGAGAAGAAAGTTATTGATTTAGAAGACATAATCAGGAGGGATAATGTAAGGATAAATAGAGTGCCAGAGATTTTAGAAAAAAATGACGTTATCCTTCGTTCAGACCTTTTTTCCACAATTGATGAATATGAACTTTGACCCACCACTAGAATTCCAGAGGGCACATCGGGGTACAATCACATTCTACTGATGCCTCCAGAAGATGCAGACATATCCTGGTTTGCTTTCTGAGACAACAACAGGGATGTCAGGTTATTATTATTAGAACCATATATGCTGCACAACCATTGTAATGATGTCTCAGCAGATTACTCAGACAATATCAAGGCGAAAAGACAGATTCCTGGCTCTCAGACTCTGGATTTGTAAGCTCGGTATCAGATATGGACTAATGCCCCCAACAAAGCTGATCATTAGGGTGGATGGATGACAAAGGAGTTCAAAGAGCCCGAATGGCCACAGTAAACTGCGACAGATTTGTGTCGCCATACTTCAAAACGAAGCGAGGAACAAGACAGGGGCGCCTTCTCTTCCCCTTGCTGGTTTAAGAGCAATAGAACTAATGGTAATAGATCTACAGACGGGTGACAGGATACGGGTGTAGATACGGTGACTGTGGGGTAAACAATGCAATGCATTATGCCTTATGCCGATTACCAATCCCTTGACCTCTATCCCGGCGATGATTTCTTTAATTGATACATTTGCCACATTTTCAGGGTAGAGAATTATTGGACCAAATGTGAAGCATTGCCGTTAATTGACCATAGAAGAAATGCCTCCTTGGGAGCCCTGTCTTCCAACTGAACCGCATCAACAATGCAATATCCAGGTGTCTATATTAATAAAGGCCCGGAGAACATGGTTAGAGAGAACACTAGTAGCAACACAAAAAGTTGATGGACGGAAGCATTTACCCCCAGTCACATATCTGAGTTAAATCCATAATTTCTTTTCTCGCCTCGCCACCCCAGTTTGGACCACGTCATATGCAAATCAGTCTTGAGCCTGCGCCCCATGGGAACTGTTCAGCCCGAACTGCCAGACCAGGTGCTCCCTTGACCGGAAAACAAGCAGCACTGGTCCATTACTTGACGGACTGGCAGTGGAGTTACCCAAGTGGTTTAAGTTGCAAATCTCTCTATGGAGCATGGATCAACTGGTAAAAAATAAACATCTCCTCTAGGTTTAATTACATATTCAGAATGATACAACAGAAAATACCATATGCTACTAAGCATCTCAACTAAGTAACTCAACCAAAACGTGGCCATCACAGATTACACCTGGAGACTAGGGCAGCAGTCCTTAGGCTCCCAAATCTGGAAGCTTGTGAGACAGCAGCAAGGGCACATATTGAAAAACACCTACTAGATGCAACAGGAGGCTTGAGAGAGCGCTATACGACACACACGCAGACAATGGAAGAGACGAATCCCAGCCTACGTTCCACTAGTATGCATGGATCAAGTCACACAAAGTACTAGCGATCTTACCGAGAGTCCACACGAAGGTTCCTTTGTGGAGTAATAGGGAGATGAGGATGAAGGGGGAAGAAACTGAATGGCCGGTAATGAAGAACTGAAGCGAACAAGACTTAAAAGACCTAATAGCAGATAGGGAGATTAAAACCTCTTACCGTGCTCGAACAAGATTATACATCACCACAATCCCAATCCAGGAGACGTGTTCAATCAGCTCACGGCCTAAAGCAATGCCTTGGGAATGCACACATTGAATTAGAAAACTCGCCTATAGCTAACTCTTTGTATAGCTGGAGAGATCATAGAGGTGCCGTCTCAGGGATATATTCAGGTTTGATAGGGAACATCTAATCTCACCTAATTGGTGGTGCTGAGGAGCAGCGCAACTGGTGATACAATTCTCAGAAGAAGAGAGGGAACCACGGATAATAGACCGCGATGAGAAGAGATGAGAAGCCCGACTGAAGTTCAGGGATTGCAGCCGCGGACCGAGCAGGTAACAGTGGTGGGGCGGTGGGGCCAGGTAAGGGGGATTTTGAGGGACGATACCAAGGGAAAATTAATTATTTATTTAATTTTCCATCGGCATCGTCACTTGAAATCCCCCCTAACCCGGCCCCACCGCTGTTACCTGCACGGAGCGCAGCTGACGGATTGTAAGTTCTCCACTGTTGCCACTGGACCACAGGTAAAGGACAAGAGGTGAAAATGACTCCGGGATCACAGTCTTGGAGATGCAACGCACTAGACTGCGACACTGTTTATGTTTGTGGGAATGTATCAAACTCTGAAAGCACAGGACTTCAAGCTGGGGGACAATACCAACCAAGGTCGGCAACAGGATCACCCTGGATGCCAAAATAGCCGCACTGGCATGGGTCTGGGGTACGTTACACACAAGCCAAGTCATTCATCACTGCTCCGGTTTCCAGACTTTACCCTCTGATGAGAGGGGATGGACATCAACTGGTCTAACTGAAGCAAAGGTGGGAAGTTAGCGCCACTGGAAACAGCTGTAAGTCCCTTATATCACATATGGCTGGAGGACATGCTTAACATGGCGTCTACGAGAAGGTGATCTACAAACTGAAGGATAAAAAGCTGCGGTTTGAGGAGGTGTGGGGTAAATTCCTAAAGAACGCGACAACATCCTGGAAAGGAGTAATGTGGTTATGATATTGGCAAAGTCATTGTAGGATTTTATAATATCCCATCCGTTTTCTTATAGACTCTATTAAAAACTGGAAGAGACACCTATGATTGAAGATTAGGGGGGAAGAGGGAGAGTTGGAGAAGGGGATGACGAATGGTGGACATTGGTAGAGATTAAGAATTGAGAACTGATAGCGTTGGCATAACCAGTTGTGACATGTGCACATCTCACAATTATTATATATCAGTGATTATAATGCATGATAACAGAAGTCATGTCACCGTTTGTTTCTTAAAAACTTTAATAAAGAATAATACTACTGAACCACAGCCTCTGTCCCTGAGCTCACCGGACTGGCATGGGTCTGGGGTGGGTCACACACAAGCCCCGACCCACCTAAACTTCCGGGGGGTTCGGAAACTCATGATGAACAGGAATGAGATTACTTCAACAACAGGCACATGACATGCGCACTGCAGGACAGACCGTGTCAGTGAAGTGCCGTGAACTCACAGGTACTGATTGCGGCTGGCGGTTGTGAGACATTATCCTCCAATTTGGGACCAGCCCATGACGTCTTTTCCTCTCCACTAAGGCGGAGGAGCTTCGCCCCACTGCTTTTCAGAAGTGCAAAAAATCAAAACAAAATGGTAATAACACAATGTTATTATTGTTTTATTTTTCCATGCTGAAGCCAGTTTTGGGGCGGGGCTCGGCTGTGATCACAGCCATCAGGGGGAGGAGTGGTTGGTGCACTTAAGTGCGCATGACGGTTTGGCTGGCCGTCTTGGGCCGGCCCAACAGTCATGCACACTTAGCATGTTCTCCGCTGGCTGGATCGCACAGTCTGGGTGGAGAACATGCCCAGGCTCCCACTCCGTGTCTGAGTGCAGACCCAGGCCGATCAGACCAATTACAACACTGCTGTCATGCTGCTGACAGCAGTGTCATGATTGGCTAGGGGTGTCTGGGAGCCTGTGTGCTTCCTGTTGACAGAAAAGGATGGGGGGAGAGGCAACGGCCGGTCGGCAGGTTAGTGATATATATATTTTTTTTTTACCCTCCTCGCCCTGCTTACCACTACTGTCCCGGAGCAGCCGCCACTGGGGGGGGGGAGTAGAAGCAGAAAACATGTTCATTGTGGTGGTGGGGGGGAGAGGGGGGCAGGGGGAGGCAAGTGAACACTGGGGCTACCAAGATGGGGAACTCTTTGCATGAGTCGGTGAGCTTTGAGTGCTGTTGAGCAGAGGCTCCTGGCAAAGGCAGATCTTGGAAGGACAATGTTGTACACTCGGACCTAAATACATAAAAAAAAATGATGCAAATAAAAACATCATTATATTCCTGGTTACAAAAACATATGAGACACAGCAGACCAGGTACCGCCAGACTTTTACCTCTGGGGCACCGCCAATACACTGGAAAAATGTCTGTTGTGGCCGTTGAACTAATTTGCCACCACCACTAGGTGGCAGAAAAAAATTAAAAAACCTTACACGATCTGAACATTCAGAAATAAATTAAATGTCTATAATTCGACTGCTGAGGCACAGCATGCTGTTTTTCCTTCTATGTGGGAATCTATCACATAATTATAGTGTTTGTCAACAGAATAGTCGACATACATCTCAAAGCGGCTGCACTGATATGATGCCATGTCACATGCGGTTTACATGTCAGGCAGCCGGTGCAGGAGACGTGATAGGGTGGCATGTGGCATGGGCTGGCACCCCATCAAGTCTGTTTTGGGTTCCCAGTCATCATAACAGGTGCAATGGCCGTAGTGCTGGGTGATACTTGTTTGGGGTGCAGTGTATGAAGGGACCCCACAGTGCGGGGTGATACTTGTTTGGGGTGCAGTGTATGAGGGGACCCCACAGTGTTGGGTGATACTTGTTTGGGGTGCAGTGTATGAGGGGACCCCACAGTGCTGGGTGATACTGTTTGGGGTGCAGTGTATGAGGGGACCCCACAGTGCGGGGTGATACTTGTTTGGGGTGCAGTGTATGAGGGGACCCCGCAGTGATGGTCTGTATCAGCCATGAATGTTTTTCTCAGACTTCTGGTTTCTGCAGAATTTCAATTTTGTGGATGATTTTTTGACAGAAATTAACTTTAGTTTTATCCAAAAAGTAGCATCGAAGGTATATATGATACCTAAGGAAGCTAAAGACCAGCCAAGAAGGAGATTGAGCAACATTTTATTTTTTGCAGAGGACATTTTGCAAATTTCAAGATTTTCGGCCATTGTAATGTTTACAGAGTTTCTCACTTTTGTTTTTAAATGTATTTTATATTATGTTTGTAGGGCTTATGCCTGAGCTTCCTTTCGCCTTTGCCCAGGCTTTGCACAGCCAGATAATACTAATTCTACTCAAACCAAGCTAGGAAAATTCATGCAGAATTTTTTACTTCAAATTTATATTTTGTCAAGATCTTTCATGGCCAATCGAACTGAGCAAGAGGAGACTATTAACTATTTTCTGCTAAGAATATTTTATTAAGAACTATTTTGTTAGCTTTGAGCACGTGTGTAACACATTGTCAGAACTGTCTTGTGAATGTGATTGTGGAAAACCACAATAATTCTAGCTTTACAAAGGTTATTAAAAATACAACTTTTAAAACCCCGACATTTTAGGGGAAACAACTCAGGGCTCCAAGAAAGCCACTCTTCCTTCAAACCCTTGGGATTTGATAGGGATCAAAATACTTAACAAGCATGGGCAAAAACAACAGGTCTCGCCTTTTTAACACATTTGCTTTGTCAATGCATTTTGTTGATGCTATGCAGCATTGTCCAAAAAAGGACACCAGCAGCTGCCATGTTATTTTGTAGGTGCACGCATGTGTGATGACATGCGCGCTGGCATGCATCACCAAGCAAGCACGTGCATAAGAAATGACGGGGGTACTATTTTTCTCCTAATCAATCTAAATTAATGGACAGCACTTGGATTGGTAAATAAAAACAAAGCTCTTTTAGAAATGCTAAATGGCCCGCAGCAAATACCAGCTGCTGGAACATCGAGAAACAAATCAAATAAAAAAATAATGAAAGGACCTGGAACATGGTTGAATCCACCCTGGTTTATAGGGACCGAGGTGAACCCGATGGTGAAGCATGACACTAATAGAGCGGGCCAGGTCTGAAAAAATAACCAAGGAAGAGTCCCTTTGAATTTTTCTATTTAGGACTCATTTTTATGTTTTAATGAGGGTCCAATAACCCTTTTGTGTATTTTCTTAAACTAAGGAGATATTATCCTGTGTCCAGAGGCAGCTCCACCATGTGGGCGGAGGAGAGTCGCCCCACTGCTTTCTCGCAGTGCGAGACGCAGAAACATAAAATGGTATTATACATACCATTTTATGTTTCTGCTTCTCGCACTGCGAGAAAGCAGAAGGGTATGGTTGGGGGCGGGCGGGTGGGCGGTCCTGCTCTAGGGCAGGGGAGGAGTGGCTTGCCCACTCTGACGACGCTCACTGTTTGGCCGCCCCAGGGCCGACCAAACCAATCATATGCACTCTGCATTTTCTCCATGTAGGCTGCATGCAGCCTACATGGAGAAAATGGCCTCCCCATAGACACCTGTGTGGTCGGTGTCCCAGCCAATCACAATGCTGCCATTGCAGCATTGTGATTGGCTTAGGGGAGGGGAGGGAGGCTGCCTGGGCTGCTTCCTGTGAGGAGCAGAGACGGCGTGGGACCGGACCAGGCCGGTGACGGTAAGTTAACTTTTTTTCCAATTTAACCCCCACCGCGCGACCCCCTCCCCACGCGACACCCCCACCAGCGAGTCATGCCGGCACAACTGCCTGTGTCCCAGTCAAACTCTTTCTTCCCTTCCTGAATACTGACCCAATGGTTCTTATCTGGGTATGTGTGCAAAAACAACGCACCTTGATTATAGACATGATACATGCCCTTGTCCCTGGCATCCATCTTGAGCGTGTGCCACACTTTCTTGGCTTTTTCACCCAATTTTCATGTGATCGTACTGGCATTCAGTGTTTTGTTTACAAAGTGGGAAAAAGTTCTCAAACGTATTCAGAGTTTCTCCGTAACAATTCAGCACTCCATTTACCCATCTCTTACTTTGCCACCAGGACCTTGGAGAGAATGGAAGAAACCTCATCTTTCCCTCGGTCTTACTTAAAATCACAGAAGACGATGGCTGTCTCCAGAGGAAAGACAACTTCTTGCCTGAGGTGGCCTATGCAGCTGATTGTACCCCAGTACTTGAAAGGTTCCAGCAAATGGATTCCGAGCACTCCAACAAGTGATCTCATCCTTCCAGGCCCCACAAAATTCCCGCCAACATAGACCCTGGTGGGTCCCATTTCAATTTCCAACGTTCTCTTTCTTTCAGTATGCATCCGAGCCACGAGCCCCAGCTAGAAGGCATTATTTGTAGGGATGGGCGGCGACCTCCGCTCCACCAGCGGAGTTTGCAGAGTTTTGCTAACTCTGCGCTCCGCTGGGAGCACAGAGTTGGCAAAAAACTCTGATTGTGCCGCATGGCGGAGTTTGCCCCTGCCGCCCACCCCCTATTGAATGTAAACCTGTCACTACCAGTGCGGCAGAGATCAACGTCTGCAAAAACTGCATGTTGCCTGGTGTGGCGATCCCCCAGGAGCTGAATGTTTAGTTCCGGGTCAGAAGCAGAGGTGATTTCCTCTGGTGAGTCAAGTTGTCTTTTCAGGGGCTGGTCGTCAGGCGTGTGGAGCTGCTTCAACCTCTTGCAGACTAACAGTGCAAGCTCCCCCTGAGTCTGGACCCGCTTAAAAGGATTCCCTGAGTGGAGTTTGTCGCTGCCGACGCTTTCTACTGTTTGCTGCTCAACCTACCTTGTGTGGAAGGAGCGTTGTGTCCATCATGGCAGAGCCGCACTGCGTTGGTGCCTGCTAGGATTACAACCAGCAGAGAGGAAACATATGGACCATCGTCTTCTGCAGTCACCGCCAGGTACAGTCGCCCGCTGCTGATCTAGTGTGAGAACTCAGGGCCCCACATACTCTGCTGTCTGAGGGGGCCATGACACATCGCAGGGTCACTCTCAAGCCTGAAACAAGACAGAGTAGGGCGGAGCGGAACTGCACAGAATTCCACTGAGTTTTTATGCAACTCTGCGGAATTCCGCATAGTGCAACTCCGCTAACTCCACCCACCCCTAATTATTTGTCATTTTATTGGACAGAATTAGAGTGATTTCTCCCCTAACTACCAGTGCGAGCATCATTCCTCAGACCAAGAGGCAAAAGGTAACACTGATGCTAGTAAATTTACCTGGCCACACCCAAGAGGAAGGCTGAAGATACTTGTGAGACGTAAGGTGCATTGCTACAAAGCATCTCGGCAAATGGTCCAGTTCTTTAAGTAATGCTCACTGCTGCAGCTCAGCTACTTTTCTGCACTTAAATTTCCAAAGTGGAGCAGCGAAACAAAGTGAGTCTCTAATAATGACGCGATTTTGGCAAAGAGGAAAGCCCAGTTTTGAAACTCGAATTTCCCATTTCCAAATCAGCAGCATACGTGCTGTCAATCAATCAATCAATTAATCAGGGATTTATAAAGTGTGGCAAATCACCTGTCTCAAGGTACTAGCTGCTTCATGGTGATATGTTCATTTGGACAGCCAGGTCTTAAGTCCTTCCCTGAGTTGCCGGAGCGATGGGGCGGCCCTGAAGTGCAGCAGAAGGTCGTTCCCGGCTTTGGCCACCAGGTGTGAGAAGGATTGTGTCTGCTGTTACTACGGCGGATCTGGGGGGTGTCTGCGAGGAAGAGGGAGGCGGATCGCAGGTGTCTGGTCGGTCGGTGGAAGGCCATGCATTAGCTGCTCCTTCTCTGTGCAGGGCTTAGTATGCGAGGGTCAACATCTTGAACTGGCATCTCTTCTTTATATGGAGCCAGTGTAGCTTCTTGAGGTGGGGTGTGATGCGGGACCACCTGAGGAGGGCGAGGATGAGTCTTGCCGCTGAGTTTTGAGTTGTTTGTATCTCTTCAGGAGGCGTGTGGTGATTCCGACGTAGATTGCGTTCCCGTAGTCCATCCTACTGGGGACGAGGGTCTGTATGACGCTCCTTCTGGTGTTGACTGGGAGCCACCTGAAGATATTTTGGAGTATGTGTAGGGCGTGGAAGAAAGCGGACGAGACTGAGTTTATTTGTTTCTTCATAGAAAGCGTGCTGTCCTAGAAGATGCAGAGGTTGCGGGTGTGGTCTGTCGGGGAGGGGGATGAGGGCTGTACCACTCCCCTTCTTGGTCTTCTAGACGTAACCACAGATTACCAACAGCTTCTTCACCCCTCCATCCAGCGGACATCACCCTGAACTCCTCCTTCCAGGAGAGGCACAGGAGTAAGGAAAGGTGAGCTTAGGGGTGTGTAAAATTACACCATTTAATCTCATGAAATGTCATAAAATTCTATGAAAAGTTTGCTAAAATACGCCTTTGAAGTAAAATGTGGTTTGTAGGCAACATACATCACTTTTTTTACTTGAGTGTGTACCATGTTCATTTGAGTAGCAAATGTCTTTCGGCGAGCCATTTTCTATGCAAACCTGTCTCTCATTAGTCGTTAGTAAGAGGTGCGCACTTGGGTAAAAATACATGCACACTCTTCTGTAATGAAGAATTTCAATACATTTTACATACATTGAAGAGTGTGAAATCTTGGAATTTTCTGAATTTCGTCTATGTAATTTTAATTGTGCACAAGGCCTAGTGAGCTGGTGTGCACGCATGAGTAGCATGTAAGTGTGAGAACGTGAGACTGCGTGAGTTGTGTATGCAAGCATATGTGATGGGGTGTGTGAACGTCTGTGGGAGTAAGTCAGTCAGTGAATTAATGAGCGAGTTACTGTTGGAGTGAGTCAATGAGTTAATAAAACACACACCTGAGTTTCTTGACATTCTAGGCCTCCACTCTGTGCACAGACAGAAAAGTCCCTTTTCCATGACCTTCTGGCATTCTTGCCCAGTCCTTGGGCTCCACCAGCTGCTTTTATCTTTGTTTACACCCAGGAGGAGCCATGGAGCAGGGGGTGTCAGTGAATGTGTAATTCTTTCCTCCTGCACCCTTTACTTTCCCCTTTTAATGACTGACAGCTTTTTCCGCTGACCCCACCAGTGATACATTCACTTTACGCCCCGCCTCCGAAGCCGGGACCTGCCTGCATGCTTGGAATTGTCCTTCGCACATTTCCCTAAACGGATGAGACAATAATCTCTCATTGGAGCAGCTGCCCGGCTGTCATCGCTGGATGCTGAAAAATGCCTATAATTTTCAGCCTCCGCTATTTATACCGCTGGGTCCAGATGGGGGCCTCTCCGACAGGTGCCACTGCGCCAACGCAGCCGTGGGGCCGGGGGCACAATGGTTAAAGATGAGGTGGTGAGGAATCCCGAGGGGCTCAGGGTGGGCGGTGGATATTGGCGCCCCAACACACCCTTAAAATAAGGTGGACATTCTCCTGAGGGGGTGGATGCCCCACCCCACCCTTTCTGCGACGCTGACGCAGGTTGTAATTAACCCGGGGGATGAGGGCAGGGTCTGTGCAGTAACGAGAAACCAAAGCTCTCTAGTACCACAATATGCACTCCCCTGTCTGGTGGTGTGCGCACGCGCTGCGCGCCACCGCACACATGAAGAATGTGTGGATGTCCTGCAATGTATGTGCGCCAAAGCTTTAGGGGCAGATTTACAACTTCTGGCGCATCCCTGCAAATCAGCAGGGATGCGCCAGAATAGATGCGACACGCAATTCTCTCCTTGCGCCACCACGGATGCGCCGCATTTACAATGCGGCGCACCGTGGCGCAAGGAAAGGCCGATGCGTGTCGCATCCTGTGGCGTAAGGGCGGCGCATTGCTGGAGTCGTGTCGCAAGCGCGACGCGGCTCCTGCAATGCCCAGGGGCCGCCCATACCTAACGTGGTGCGTCACTCCTTACGCCTGCTTGAAGCAGGCGTAAGGATTTGTCGCAGCGGCGTCGGAAAAGTGACGCAGTGAAATCTTGTAGATTTCACTGCGTCACTTTTACGAGGCTTTCCTGCGATGGAACGCCCACTCTGCGAGGGAACGCCCACATGAAACCTGACGCAAGTTTCATGTGGCGCAGGGCTTAACAACGTGACGCATCTAGTCACGTTGTAAATAATGCGCAACGTGGCGCATGGTTTGCGTCGCCGCTGCGTCACAAAAGTGACGCAACGGCGGCGCAAAAGTGGCGCAAGGGGCTTGTAAATCTGCCCCTCAGTCTCCAGGTGCCTTGGCGCAGAGCTTGTTGGCGGTTGAGGGTTTGTCCACCAGCGCGTCACCGCAGATATGAGGACTGTGGTGTATGGCCTGTAATATATTTGGGATAAAGTACGCCCCGTCGCACAAAATAAGGATATTGCACGTCACTGAGGAGTTCCATGACCATATGGAGCCGAGTTGCTATGTATGGGTATGAAACCCCGAGGTGACTTGTAAAATCCTTATCATGCACGGCAGGGGGCACCTTATGACATTTTAAAAACCCAATGCATTTCGAGCAAAACTGCCCTTCCTCAGGAAGTTTTTATTTCCCACTCTGCGCTATGAGGAATAGTGAACATGTGTGTTGCGAGGAAAGCCTGACCGGCACCTGTTGAAAGTGTTGCTGAATTAAAAACTGATGGGTGAAACTGAAGTATATATGGATTTAAGAAGGATAAAACAATCTAAACAGATTGAACTTCATTGACTGACAATTTATCCGCTGTGCATCCTGGGGTTTGAGGAGCCTGCTGAGGCGCGAGCATTGTGTCATATGTTCCCGCACACGGACGGAGCAGGTTCCAGGGTTGCACGCCCCGCTTACTGGCCTCTGAGCAGCTTATCAACTTTGAAGTACTGGTGTGCATTCTACAGCATTTTTTCAAGGGGTACTTTATCCCATATAATACATGATCACACTATCACCTTTGCCACAAACCACTTAAATCCTTGGTGCGAAGCTCTTTCATATGAAAGAGAGAACGTATTTGCAAACCTGAAGAATACAGATAGAATCTCTAGTGCAAAATTAAACACATCAAAAAAGCTGTTAGATATTTGTTGCAAGAATATATTAGAATCAGTTTAATACAACTCAGTATGTTTTTAATAAGGTGCTGTAGCTTGGGGTGTGTAAAAACATGCAAAAATATTCTAACTTTTCTATAATTATCTAAAGAGTGTGAATATCTCCTTTTTGCTTCTCACTGTACAGCTAGAAAAACAGAGCAAAAGAAAGAAAAAAACACGTTTTCTGTGACCTGACCTGCCTTTTCCCTTGTTGGCATTGTGACAGCAGAACTCAACTGTAATACATGCATTACAGTTGAGTTCTGATGTCATTTCTTTGTAATAGGCGACTCGGTGTGTCCCAAGTACAGCGATTGCAGAATCCCATGTATTATGACGTTTCATACAGCACGTGCACCAATACTTTAGTCTCTAGGCACTTTGGCGCAAAGCTTGTAGGCACTTGGGGGTTTGTCCGCTAACAGAATGGGGTAATACCCATGGATATGATCTGGCACAATGAGCAAGCGGGGTGCGGAATGAGTGTAGGTGCGGGGGTCCCATAGGAGATGAT
This sequence comes from Calotriton arnoldi, assembly GCA_963921515.1. Classification (NCBI taxonomy): domain Eukaryota; kingdom Metazoa; phylum Chordata; class Amphibia; order Caudata; family Salamandridae; genus Calotriton; species Calotriton arnoldi. Next base: position 1,885,728 of record CAWUFW010000456.1, read on the forward strand.
ATATGTTTGAGATGCGTCTGAGAAGAGTTTTGTGGTGGGGAAATGTGTCTTATAACACTTATCCTAACCTGAGTCACCTGTTGAAACATGGCCCCAGTGGTGTAATGTAAAATTATGGGGCCCCCTGCACAATGTGTTGAGGGCCCCAGAGACTCTCATACCTCACAGAAATGCATAGATCTGAGGTTGAATGGATGCCCCCAGGAGGGTGGGACCCCTTGCACTGCAGGCGCTGCAGGGTCCTGCGCTATGCCCCCTGCGTAGCCCCATGCTGCACCCATGGCCCAGCCGACTGAGAGAAGCACATGTATGAGCACATAGCCTGTCCACAGCCACCTCAACCCGCTCCAGCGTGTGCCGGTGGGTTCATCGGGAGTAGCAGATCAGACTCCATTGATATTAATGAGGAGGGCAATCAGGGCCTCCACTCAATTAACAGTAATGAGAAAGGCAATTAGGGTCTCCACTCCATGAATATTAATGAGGAGGGAAGTTAAAGCACCCACGCCATGAATATTAATGAGTTTTTTGAGAAGACAAGGGTACCCCAATATGTGAACCTGGGGTGGCGAGATATCTAGGAAACAGTGGTTCAGGTGTGGCCTAAATGGTCCAAAGCGAGAAAGTGACCCAGCAGGGAACACTTGGTTCTAAGATTTTGAAATTAATTCATGAGGGAGCAAAGGAAAGATCAGAGGAAGGTCATGTAGGTCAGATAAATGATAGACATTTATTTTACAATTTTTTGTATAGTATTCAGGTGCTCACATACATTTAGGTGAAAGGAAGCGTGACATGCAGGGTGATAGTGAGGTTTAAAAAGGCATCGCATTGACAACAATATAATGAGCTCCACATGACCTTCCTCTGATCTTTCCTTTGCTCCCTCATGAATTAATTTCAAAATCTTAGAACCAAGTGTTCCCTGCTGGGTCACTTTCTCGCTTTGGACCATTTAGGCCACACCTGAACCACTGTTTCCTATATATATATATATATATGAATATTAATGAGGCGGGCAGTCTGGGCTATATTCCATTAATTTTAATGAGGTGGCAGCCAGGGTCTCCACTCCATTGATATTGAGGTAGGAAGTCTGGGCCTCTACTCTATATTAATGAGGAAGGCAATCAAGGCCTCCACTGAAATTAATATTAATGAGGTGGGTATTGAGTAGGGGTGGGCGGAGCTCGCGGAGTTTTACTCCGTGGAATTCTGCAGAGTTCCATGAGCAGCGAAATTCCGCTCCGCTGAACATAACTGTATCCAATGGTGGTCCTCAAATCACACAGTGGTGTAAATTCATTGGCGGAGACATTTGTACACATATATGTAGGGACAACACACAGGAATCAAACGTAGGCATCAGACGCCAGCAGTAAACAAGCAGCAACACATGCATAATACAGACTGCCCAGGGCAGGAGAAACAGCAAGAATGCACCACGGCAGTGTGTGCCCAGTGCCCAGTGCCCGGGCATCCCAGCCGCGGAAGGAAAAGCAAACTGCACGTGGAGCGTTTAGAAAGCAGGGTCAGCTCAAAGGCAGCAGAGACCCAGGATGCTTGTTTCTGGTCCAGGGAGGACCTGGCTTGGTAGTTCGGGATGGACTGTTCCCATGAGGCACAGGGTCAAGACTGATTTGCATATGGCCAGGTCTAAACTGGGGTGGCATGGTGAGCAAAAGAATGATGGATTTAACCAGATCTCTTGACTGGGGGAGAATGTTTTGATTTGTTCTGCATTCCGTCCATCAATTGTGTGTCTTTTGCTTGCAGAGAGAATAAAGCACTATAAAAAGGGGGCGCTGTTAGTGTTTGCACCAAGAGGCGCTCAGAAAGGGGGCGCTGTTACTGTTCACAGTAAGAGAAGCTCAGAAAAGGGGGCGCTGTTACTGTTCACAGTAAGACAAGCTCAGAAAAGGGGCGCTGTTAGAGAAGCTCAGAAAAGGGGGCGCTGTTACTGTTCACAGTAAGAGAAGCTCAGAAAAGGGGGCGCTGTTACTGTTCACAGTAAGAGAAGCTCAGAAAAGGGGGCGCTGTTACTGTTCACAGTAAGACAAGCTCGGAAAGGGGGCGCTGTTACTGTTCACAGTAAGAGAAGCTCAGAAAAGGGGGCGCTGTTACTGTTTCCACTAAGACGAGCTCGGAAAAGGGGCGCTGTTAGAGAAGCTCAGAAAAGGGGGCGCTGTTACTGTTCACAGTAAGAGAAGCTCAGAAAAGGGGGCGCTGTTACTGTTCACAGTAAGACAAGCTCAGAAAAGGGGGCGCTGTTAGAGAAGCTCAGAAAAGGGGGCGCTATTACTGTTCACAGTAAGAGAAGCTCAGAAAAGGGGGCGCTGTTACTGTTCACAGTAAGACAAGCTCAGAAAAGGGGGCGCTGTTACTGTTCACAGTAAGACAAGCTCGGAAAGGGGGCGCCGTTACTGTTCACAGTAAGAGAAGCTCAGAAAAGGGGCGCTGTTACTGTTCACAGTAAGACAAGCTCAGAAAAGGGGCGCTGTTACTGTTTCCACTAAGACGAGCTCGGAAAGGGGGCGCTGTTACTGTTCACAGTAAGACAAGCTCGGAAAGGGGGCGCTGTTACTGTTCACAGTAAGAGAAGCTCAGAAAAGGGGGCGCTGTTACTGTTCACAGTAAGACAAGCTCAGAAAAGGGGGCGCTGTTACTGTTCACAGTAAGACGAGCTCGGAAAGGGGGCGCTGTTACTGTTTGCACTACAAGGTGTTCAGAAAGGGGGCGCTGGTACTGTTTGCACTACAAGGTGTTCAGAAAGGGGGCGCTGGTACTGTTCGCATTAAGAGAAGCTCGGAAAGGGGGCGCTGTTACCAGGGACGTTTTAAAGATTTTGGGGGCCCTGGGCCAAATGTATTTTGGGGGCACCTGTTCAGAACAGCTTTGATTTTATGATCAAGTTTCAGCTCCTGCATGACCTCTTTGGTCAAATTCTAAGGGGCTTATTTACAAGCCCCTTGCGCCGCCGGTGCGTCACTTTTATTATGGGAAAAAGTGACACACCAGCGGTGCAAAGGGCTTGTAAATAAGCCCCTAAATGTGTGTACATCTGATATTCAGGGATAGTGATGTGTGTTTTCAGCTGTAGCGGCCCGTATAGGGCGTGCTGCCGGGCGGTGACGCGGGGAGGGGCAGGGTGGGGGGTGGTAAACTACGGAATACGACCTTACTTACCTCCGTAGGATCATATTCCGTAGTTTACTACCCCCACCCTGCCCCTCCCCGCCCCGCGTTACTGCCCGGCAGCACGCCCTATACAGGCCGCTACTGGTTTTGAGTATTGTAACACAGCAGCAGCTCACTAATATTACTGCAAATAATCTGTCACACCCTCTCATTTCTCATATGTGAGGTCCTTTATTGAGCTAAAAGAAACTTTTTATATGGATGTTGCATGAAACAAACACATTTTGTCTGCAAAATTTCTGTAATAGAGTCTCACTCATTAAAAATAAATGATAGAAAAATGCTATTTATAACAATCTGTTTAAAAATGATTCAAGGTCATCAGAGCAAGACTCTATGCAGAAGATAGCTGCCTCTGTCAGGGGGCCCCCTGAAAGGATGGGGCCCTGGGCCAGAGCCCACTATGCCCATGCCTTAAAACGTCTCTGGCTGTTACTGTTTGCACTACAAGGTGTTCAGAAAGGGGGCGCTGGTACTGTTCGCATTAAGAGAAGCTCGGAAAGGGGGCGCTGTTACAGTTCGCACTAAGAGCTCAGACAGGGGGCGCTGTTTCCGTTTGCACGAATGTGGAAAGTGCAGAGAAGAGCTCAGCTGGGGCCACAGGCGTGGTTTGTGGGCACCCTGCCCCCCCCCCCTCCCCTCGCATCTTCCGATGAAGATGTTGCGTTTGGCTCACGTGGCCTTTCTTACCCAGCCAGCAGTGCGCAGGGACACGGCCTCGTGTTAATAATATAGTTGTTTTGGCACGAGACCACGATGTAAAGACGTATTCTTTACTGCGCGCGGGGGGGCGGGGGGGGCAACAGACAGGCCTTTATGTAGAGAGCACCTTGTGTTATATTAAAGCTCACACAATCTCCCTCAGAAGTCTCCCCGACACTGGAACCCTTGTCAGACGCCATCACAAAAAGATAAAAGAAAAATAAACATTTAAGAGTGTTGTGATTTAAGTGGCTGTGGACACAGTGTGGAGGGGCGTGGCTACAACCACTAGGAACACAAACATGAACAACATAGGGAGTCGGGAACCGAAAAACAACCACCAGGGGAAAAGCCGCCTTGGGACAGCACCCTGCGCACACCGAACTGCACACACCAGACTGCACACACCATACTGACACACCGAACTGCACACACCAGACTGCACACACCGGACTGCACACACCAGACTGCACACACCGAACTGCACACCAGACTGCACACAACAGACTGCACACACCAAACTGCACACACCGAACTGCACACACCAAACTGCACACACCAGACTGCACACACCAGACTGCACACACCATACTGCACACACCGAACTGCACACACCAGACTGCACACACCATACTGCACACACCAAACTGCACACACCAGACTGCACACACCATACTGACACACCGAACTGCACACACCAGACTGCACACACCATACTGCACACACCAGACTGCACACACCAGACTGCACACACCGAACTGCACACACCAGACTGCACACACCATACTGACACACCGAACTGCACACACCAGACTGCACACACCAGACTGCACACACCATACTGCACACACCAGACTGCACACACCGAACTGCACACACCAGACTGCACAGACCATACTGACACACCGAACTGCACACACCAGACTGCACACACCAGACTGCACACACCAGACTGCACACACCGGACTGCACACACCATACTGCACACACCAGACTGCACACACCGAACTGCACACACCAGACTGCACACACCATACTGACACACCGAACTGCACACACCAGACTGCACACACCGGACTGCACACACCAGACTGCACACACCGAACTGCACACCAGACTGCACACAACAGACTGCACACACCAAACTGCACACACCGAACTGCACACACCAAACTGCACACACCAGACTGCACACACCAGACTGCACACACCATACTGCACACACCGAACTGCACACACCAGACTGCACACACCATACTGCACACACCATACTGCACACACCAAACTGCACACACCAGACTGCACACACCATACTGACACACCGAACTGCACACACCAGACTGCACACACCATACTGCACACACCATACTGCACACACCAGACTGCACACACCAGACTGCACACACCAGACTGCACACACCATACTGCACACACCAAACTGCACACACCAGACTGCACACACCATACTGACACACCGAACTGCACACACCAGACTGCACACACCAGACTGCACACACCATACTGCACACACCATACTGCACACACCATACTGCACACACCAGACTGCACACACCATACTGACACACCGAACTGCACACACCAGACTGCACACACCAGACTGCGCACACCATACTGCACACACCATACTGCACACACCAGACTGCACACACCGAACTGCACACACCAGACTGCACACACCATACTGACACACCGAACTGCACACACCAGACTGCACACACCAGACTGCACACACCAGACTGCACACACCAGACTGCACACACCAGACTGCACACACCATACTGCACACACCAGACTGCACACACCGAACTGCACACACCAGACTGCACACACCATACTGACACACCGAACTGCACACACCAGACTGCACACACCGGACTGCACACACCAGACTGCACACACCAGACTGCACACACCGAACTGCACACAACAGACTGCACACACCAAACTGCACACACCGAACTGCACACACCAAACTGCACACACCAAACTGCACACACCAGACTGCACACACCAGACTGCACACACCATACTGCACACACCGAACTGCACACACCAGACTGCACACACCATACTGCACACACCAAACTGCACACACCAGACTGCACACACCATACTGACACACCGAACTGCACACACCAGACTGCACACACCATACTGCACACACCAGACTGCACACACCAGACTGCACACACCGAACTGCACACACCAGACTGCACACACCATACTGACACACCGAACTGCACACACCAGACTGCACACACCAGACTGCACACACCATACTGCACACACCAGACTGCACACACCGAACTGCACACACCAGACTGCACACACCATACTGACACACCGAACTGCACACACCAGACTGCACACACCAGACTGCACACACCAGACTGCACACACCGGACTGCACACACCATACTGCACACACCAGACTGCACACACCGAACTGCACACACCAGACTGCACACACCATACTGACACACCGAACTGCACACACCAGACTGCACACACCAGACTGCACACACCATACTGACACACCGAACTGCACACACCAGACTGCACACACCAGACTGCACACACCATACTGCACACACCAGACTGCACACACCGGACTGCACACACCAGACTACACACACCAAACTGCACACACCAGACTGCACACACCAGACTGCACACACCGTACTGCACACACCAGACTGCACACACCAGACTGCACACACCAGACTGCACACACCAGACTGCACACACCAGACTGCACACACCGTACTGCACACACCAGACTGCACACACCGAACTGCACACCAGACTGCACACAACAGACTGCACACACCAAACTGCACACACCGAACTGCACACACCAAACTGCACACACCGGACTGCACACACCGGACTGCACACACCAGACTGCACACACCAAACTGCACACACCAAACTGCACACACCGTACTGCACACACCAGACTGCACACACCGAACTGCACACACCAGACTGCACACACCAGACTGCACACACCGAACTGCACACACCAGACTGCACACACCGGACTGCACACACCAGACTGCACACACCGAACTGCACACCAGACTGCACACAACAGACTGCACACACCAAACTGCACACACCGAACTGCACACACCAAACTGCACACACCAGACTGCACACACCAGACTGCACACACCATACTGCACACACCAGACTGCACACACCATACTGCACACACCAAACTGCACACACCATACAGCATACACCAGACTACACACACCAAACTGCACACACCAGACTGCACACACCAGACTGCACACACCGTACTGCACACACCGTACTGCACACACCAGACTGCACACACCAGACTGCACACACCAGACTGCACACACCAGACTGCACACACCGTACTGCACACACCAGACTGCACACACCGAACTGCACACCAGACTGCACACAACAGACTGCACACACCAAACTGCACACACCGAACTGCACACACCAAACTGCACACACCAGACTGCACACACCAGACTGCACACACCAGACTGCACACACCGGACTGCACACACCGAACTGCACACACCAGACTGCACACACCAGACTGCACACACCGGACTGCACACACCAGACTGCACACACCAAACTGCACACACCAGACTGCACACACCGGACTGCACACACCGGACTGCACACACCAGACTGCACACACCGGACTGCACACACCGGACTGCACACACCAGACTGCACACACCGGACTGCACACACCGGACTGCACACACCAGACTGCACACACCGGACTGCACACACCGGACTGCACACACCGGACTGCACACACCAGACTGCACACACCGGACTGCACACACCGGACTGCACACACCAGACTGCACACACCGGACTGCACACACCGGACTGCACACACCGGACTGCACACACCAGACTGCACACACCAGACTGCACACACCAGACTGCACACACCATACTGCACACACCAGACTGCACACACCAAACTGCACACACCAGACTGCACACACCATACTGCACACACCATACTGCACACACCATACTGCACACACCAAACTGCACACACCATACAGCATACACCAGACTACACACACCATACTGCACACACCTTACTGCATACGTCCGGCTACATGGATCGGGATTCTTACAACAAGGGACGTAGGCATCGCAGCCAACGGCACACGGCACATGTTTGGCTTCACACTGCATGAGACACAAGCGGGCTGCATGCACCAGGCTGCAACATGCAAACTGAGCACACATGCTGCACACACCAGGCTGCACACGCCAGGCTGCACACAGCAGACTATAGCGTATCATATAAGGATGCATACAGCAGGTGGTACTCTGCAGGCAGAACATGCAGGCTGAACACACCATCCTGAAAAAGCAGACCGCACATGTCAAACTGCATGCCACAGACTGCACGTATCATATCAAGCTACATACACCGGTGGCACCCTGTGAGCGGTATACACACAAACAGATACCAACAAAACCCACATCCAGGCTGACCACAAAAAGAACAGCACATAGAAGAATAACAGCTACAAACGAATACATACACAAGCCAGCACACTACAACGCAAAGGGAGACATTCAGGAGATGAAACAGAGAGAAGCGCACTACGCCACTAAAGCAGAGCCTACAAAAGAGACATAAAACCACAAACACACCCGACTACTACTCCGCGCGCATAACTGAAGCAGACAGTCCTTCCAAGGAACTCCATAAAACTCTAACATAGGTCCACACCCTGGAGTGCCTAAACACACACACCATGAGCACAAGAGTCTGTTACAAAATCTCCAATGAATTCATCTAAACAATTACAAAGCATGAAAATGATTTGAAGGAGAACTTGGATATCACCATAACAACACATGACCAAACCAACACAGCTACAGGCAATAGTCATCCATTCCCGCCGGAGCTCAAAATATCCACCATACGGCCTCTCATCGGAAAGAAACATCTTGACTCGTCTGTCGCACAAACTACAGGCCCATATCAAATGGACCATTCTGAGGAAAAATATGGAGAGAGCAGTATTTACTCAAAAATTCTAACTTCACCAAACATTATGGCTTAATGTCAGTCCACCAGTCTGGCTTCAGACCAGGCAGAGGCAAAGAGTCAGTTATTATATGCATCTGGGATGATCTGAAACTCACAGTGGACAATAAGGGAGTAACTGCTTCTTACTTCTGGATTTATCAGCTGCATTTGACACTGTTCACCACCACACGCTAGTGCAAAGACTCCACACTCAAGGAATCTATGAAAATCCCCTAAAATGGATTGCTTCTTATCTCACATACAAAATGCAGTCTACCTACCACCTTCCACATCACCTCCTCACACACAACACTGCGGCGTTCCTTCGGGGTCCACCGTATCCCCGCTGTTATTCAACATCTACCTCACCACTTACCAAACCTGATGAAACCATACAACCTCACCTTCTACAACTATGCAGATGACGCCCAATCATTTTATAAATGGATGATCTGGAAGACTTCTTTAATTCACAACTCGATGACGGCCTTCGTGCCATAAACATATGGATGATGAATCGCCATCTAAACTCAATACGAGGCTTGGATGGAATTTCAATTCTGCCTGAGTAATTGGAGTATTTTGGTAAAGAAAACAGAGCTAACTGCTGGGTGTAAGTTGGGGAAAACTTCTACCCCCACTCAGGGCCGGACTGGACGTAGCGGGCACCGGGCGCACAATTAGGGAGCGCTTGTTATTCATGTGCGGGTGTAGTAAGCACTATTTCTTAGCGCAAAATGCATTGCGTCCATTTTGGATGTGAGGGGCATCCTTGGGCTAAGAAAATAGTGCTAAATGCAGAACTACACTTCTCGTGTAATTCCACATGGATTTTTGGGCAATTCCACTTGATCACACTACACAAAATTGTGCGAGTTATGCCCACCACTACTCATTACCTCACAAACAGAGATTATGGCCTGACGCCAATGGCAAAAGCACCAGCCTACTGCCATATGCACTAAAGAATTTCAAGTCACTCCAACAACATCAAGAGATGTTAGAAACCAAGGAGCAACCATCGAGTTAGACCTGTCCTTGGTAGTGCATGCCAACAATGTCACCAGCTTCTCACACCCTGCACAGTCACCATCATAAACTGCAAGGCATCCTCACACTCGCAATAGCCAAGCTTGACTATGCCAACAGTCTATGCCTTGGCTCACCCGCATGCATTATGCGCAAAATACAACTCTTCCAAAATGAGGCAGCACAGCTTCTTCTCCGCCTTTACCCAAGAGAATCCAGGACTCCATTCCAACAATCGCCCCCCTGGCTACCTATAGCTAGAAGGGCAATGTTCATGGCACTCTGCATTGTCCACAGAGCCTCCCAGGAAAAGGACCGCTACATACAAGCAATACAAACCAAACAGAACTCTCTGCTCCAGGCTTGCATCACATAGCATCAGACTATCGTACCACAAGAAATCCGTAGGAGGCGCTGCTGTCGCAGTACAAGCCACCTAGCCCTGGAACTCACGATTAGTCAGAATAAGAAGAACCCAAGAGCATTTACACACCGAAGACAGTTGACAACATGGCTATTTCCTAGATAACTGCACCACTGACATCCCGGCAATAGAGCCCAGAAAACAATTACACCCTCTAGCAAAACTCAGGTTACGTCCAATGAATTGCAAACAACTCAACCAGGAAACTGCTTTCGATACGCAGATCGGTGGTTTCTCCCCATTGGGGGGTTCGAAAATCGCCTGCCCCCCCGCCCCCATTGGTCGGGAGGTTTGGCGCCTCTCTGGTGCACCTTAGGTGCGAAGGGTTGCCCCAGTGCTTAATTTGAGCTGTTGCTTTCTGGTGCTAAGTACCGGCACTTAATTGGTTTCCGGTGCTCGGCACCAGCACAGGCACCTAATTGTCAACACCATACATAGAACAGTCCACCACATGGTGGCGCTGCTCATCTAATTTAGAGATGAGCAGAACAACGGTAGTTTAGGAATACAATATACATTAAAATTGCTAATACCTGCCTCCCCAGCCATTCCTTTAGCTTTGGGGACCTGGAATAATCTGAACTGTTGCATTTACATGCGAGAGAGATGATTAGTAGTTGTTTTGGCAGCGATGACAAGGGTGATGGGTGGTGCAAGCTGCAGTGGCCTCCTGGTCAGAGCCCTGGCACTTAATATTTTACAAATTAAGTACTGGTTGCCCCCATCTACTTCTCGGCGGCTGTTATGGTGCCAGCCCTCGAGGCCCCCTTCGGGGGCGGCCTCTGCAAGACTGGCTTCACACACCATCTTGAAACCAGCAGACTACGCATGTGAAGCTGCACACAGTAGACTGACCGTCCTCCATCTTGGAAAGAGAGTGAAGGCACGCACATCTCTTGAAGAAACATCGCATCTCATCTGTCACCCTCCGGCCGCCTTCAGCAATCAAGAGGGTGCAGGCTGCCTACGATCACGTGTGATGTGTTGTAAGACACGAGAAGAAGTGGAAAGGGAAATGTATGAGTTTTGAGGTAAAACCAACATGATTAAAGAGATGGATTCCCTACATTTTTATATTTATTACAAAATATGACTATTAAATACCTACTAATGTTGCGTATACAGAGTGTCTGGCTTAGTTCTACAAGGTTTGCTTTCACACACGTGTGACACGAGTGAACTTAGTTCAAGTTTAACATTATCTATTGTTAATTGGTCGTTTTGTGTTATTGGAAACCCTGTTTTTGTTTAATTATTTTTGTTTTTGCCTTTGCACTATATTGTCACTTTTGTGGTTAGTGTTCACGTGGGATACCTTGCACTGTCTGAATTTATATGTTTGCATACAGAATGTATATTTAATCGCAGAAACAGTTGTCTGTCCTTTTTTCCAGTTGCTTTCTCTATCAGCACCCTTCTATAGGTATACTATGCCATTGTGCTTTCATATATGGGCTAAACATATACTGTCCTAAAAGACTGTCGTTTCTTGATAATGTTTCTGGTTCTTTGTGAGTAGTGCTGCGTTTGTTGTTGATAGAAAGCTGTGATGGCTGCAGGCAGCAGTAGGTGAGATGTTGTGAGGTAGGGGCAGAGGGAGGGGTTGTTGCTCTACGCAATGTTCTGAACGTGGGACCTGACCATGAGTTTGGGTGAGCAGTGAGGCAGACCCTCTCTCTTTGTCTTTAGTCTGCCTCTTGCGGTTTAAGGGACGTGTTGTTTCTAAGCTGGACTGGAGTCAAATCGACCTGTGGCAGAGACAGGAATTGTACCAAAAACAGGGTGGCACTCGGGTTTGTGTTGGAAGAACTTCAGAGGCACAGACTCTCTTGAGGGTACAAGGCATACTGAAGGGGGCTCCTCTGAAAGCACCAGTGGGGGGCTCTAGGGGGAGGCCTCAACACCCCCACAAATAGAGCACAGCCGTCCTCCATTTTAGTGCGTCCTGTTTGCCACCAGGCTTGGCATCATCAGTGCAGTGGCATAAAGTTAATTGGTGCCCCCCTGCAAAATGTGATGAGGGGCCCGAGTTTCCCATGTCTCACAGATATTTACTGGCCTAGGGATGAATGGGGACCCCTGTAGGATTGGGGGGGCTCTTGGGCTCACCACCCCGCGCCTTAGGGACTGCAGGGCCGGTGTTAGCTCCGGCATCAATGTCAATGATGGGGGGTGCCCTGGAAGGCTGTACCCTGTGCCCTAGCATACTGTGCCCCCCCACCCCCCCCACCCCTTGGGCTCACCACCCCCGCGCCTTAGGCACTGCAGGGCCGGTGTTAGCTCCCGCATCAGTGTCAATGACGGGGGGTGCCCTGGAAGGCTGTACCCTGTGCCCTAGCATACTGTGCCCCCCACCCCTTGGGCTCACCACCCCGCGCCTTAGGGACTGCAGGGCTGGTGTTAGCTCCGGCATCAGTGTCAATGACGGGGGGTGCCCTGGAAGACTGTACACTGTGCCCTAGCATACTGTGCCCCCCGCCCAGGGCTTTAAGTGGGGGGGGGGTCTGTGGGGGTCTGAGTACCCCCAGTTTTTTTTTGGGGGCCTCGAAAGGGGTCTCTAGGGGGCTCTATTTTCGGGCCTCAAAGGTCAAAGGTAGGGTGACTAGACGTCCCGGTTTTTGTTTGGTGTTTCGGGTGAGCATGCGCGCGCACTGCTTAAGGCGTGACATCATTGTAGCAGGAAGGGAAATCCTTTGAAGAGAGACACTTTCTCTCGGGATTTCCCTTCTCTTTGAACACGCAGCGCCACCTACGTCATCGTGCCAGCCATCGGCACAACAACAGCTGGTTAGAACCGGCACGACCCTGCTTTTACGGCCTGCAGCAAGATTTCTCCAGCAACCAGTGTGACCCGTGTGACCCTGCTCTGCCAGTTGACGAGGGCAAATGCAAGAATGTTCCTCTTTTCCATGGTAGAAGTAACTCTGTTGCCCTTAATCAAAATCAGTTTTACCAAAAGTCTGTCTGTAAATATCAATAAACGATGTGCCCCGGATTCTGAGAAATAACTTATAGCCAGCTTCAGTGTGCTAGATGCAGGCAACTTGCCTTCTGGTGATGAATGCATTCTTTATGGTGAAACAGATATCCAGAAACTGTGTTCAGAGTTTCAGCTGCCAGCAAGAGATTCTATCCAAGCTTTTAGACTTTTCAAAGATTTTAGTGGAAAGAAAACCCCTGAAGCATTAAAAAGGTTAGTAGTTTGCATGGAAACCCTGCCAGCAAGTAATGCGGATTGCAAGAGAGGTTTCAGCACAATGAACTTAATTGCTAGTCCAACAAGGGCCTCTCTTCTTGTAGAGACCATTTCTTCATGCTTATGGGTAAAACTCAATGGTCCTCCATTTGAAACATTTGACGCAAAGCTGTATGTAAAGAGTTGGCTGGCAAAAGGTAGAAGGTCGGCTGAAGAAAATTGTTGTGAGAAACCCCAGCAAAATAGACACAGTGAATATCTTCAAGGGTTTTGGGAAATCCTGCAATAGATTTCTAAGTAATGTAAATAATTTTTACATGTTTTTTAAAGTGTTTGGTATTTTATGGCTTATACTTAATAAATATACCTTTTTGCCTATTTTATTATCCTTTGCTGGATGCGACTTCATGATTTTCTTAAGCACACAATGCTAGTTATCTTGATTTAGAGCACGCCCCTACTCGGATAGGCCACACCCCTTTAAGAAATTTGCCACGCCCCTTTTAGAGCACCCCCAGTTTTTTTTTCCCACTTAAAGCCCTGCCCCCGCCCCTTGGGCTCACCACCCCCGGGGCTGAGTCCTGGTGACAAATCACCATTCTAGGAACACAGCACGTTCTCCTGCACCAGTGAGGCGGGGGTTGTGCTCCACCAGACTAGTGAACGTGAAAACCACCTTGTGAACTCTGACTCAAGCACTATATGCTACGAGGCGCTCAGTCTTACTAGGGACAAACACTGAAAACTGCCCTCAAAGCCACACACAAGTACAGACAGAGTACCACTAGTCACAAGCCACACTTAAAGAGAGAGCCAGCAGGCTGCTGTCTCACTCTCTGCAGCACTCTCTTTAGACTGCAGCCAAGGGCAGCACCACCCCAGGCCGTTCACTGCAGACGTCTGTCTGTCCATCGCCATAAGTGGCACAACTGCTCTGAGGCCTGAAACATGCGGTTGAAAAGAATCCGTCTGAGGAATGAGGGACATCTCTGGCACTAGCACAGAGAGGAATGAGTGACATCTGACACGGGAGCACTGAGAGACTTCTGGCACTACCACAGAGAGGAATGAGTGACATCTGACACAGGAGAACTGAGTGACATCTGACACGTGAGGACTGAGTGCAGCTGACACCGGAGGACTGAGTGACACCTGACACAGGAGAACTGAGTGACACCTGATACAGGAGGACTGAGTGACACCTGATACAGGAGGACTGAGTGACATCTGACACAGGAGGACTGAGTGACATCTGACACAGGAGGACTGAGTGACATCTGACACAGGAGGACTGAGTGACATCTGACATTAGCATTGGGAGGAAAGAGTGACGTCTGACACAGGAGGACTGAGTGACATCTGGCACTACCACAGAGAGGAATGAGTGACATCTGACACAGGAGAATTGAGTGACATCTGACACAGGAGGAGTGAGTGCAGCTGACACAGGAGGACTGAGTAACATCCGGCATTAGCATTGGGAGGAAAGAGTGACGTCTGACACAGGAGGACTGAGTGACATCTGGCACTACCACAGAGGAATGAGTGGCATCTGACACAGGAGGACTAAGTGACATCGGGAACCAGCACAAAGTGATGTTTTGCTTCGGCCACTTAGCCTTTCCTGGAATGATCACCCGAATGAAGCGGCCACTCACTCTTCCTCACCCACCACTAAAGCCTGTGAAAGGCCGGCCCGGCTGGAGTCAGTCGCTTGTCAGGCAGACCCTGCATATGACGGGAAGAGCCCAGAAGAGACGTGCAGTCAGTCAGCTCCCGCAGTGCCTGACTTCCGTTCTTCATTCCAAACCAAGAAGAAAAGTCCCTGTGGCCTTTCACCACGAAGTGCACCCGCAGAAAGCTCAAACCCTCCGCCGTGGAGAGCTGTTTTCTAAGCACTAAGACGGCCTTTCAACAAGGCGGACAAAGAAAACAGTTTCTCGGAGCCGAGGCAGGAATTCATTAAACATCCAGAATCTGGTTTACTGTTTATTTTTTCGAGACGGGCACGAAACACAGGATTTCTTGTCACTGGCCCAAGAATTTATCAGAAAAGGCAACCGAGTGCTTAAAATAATACCTGTAAAACAAGCAGGAATGTGCCCTGTCTGGAGAAGGAATGGCGGCCCGATGGAGCAGGGCCCATGTGCTGTGCCTTCTGCGGAGCGAAGATCTCCAAACACAGCTGGAAGGTCTGACGCCCACTTTCCATCTTACTTCGAATACGAGTGCCCGGCAGAGAAAGGTATGATGCAAAAAGATCACGGGCTTTGTTCATTTTGTATGGTGTGTTTCATAGGGACGTCCGGTGAATGATGTCACAACAGCTGATGACACACAATTGATGGACGGAATGCAGAACAAATCAAAACATTCACCCCCAGTCAAGAGATCTGGGTTAAATCCATCATTCTTTTGCTCACCATGCCACCCCAGTTTAGACCTGGCCATATGCAAATCAGTCTTGACCCTGTGCCTCATGGGGACAGTCCAGCCTGAACTGCTAAGCCAGGTCCTCCCTGGACCGGAAACAAGCATCCTAGCACCGGTTTCGGGGTTTCACCCCTCTTCAGCCAGGATAACTTTAATCCAGTGGCACAGTGAGCCCGGGACCCACGTCTGGGCATACCATCATCGAACACTGCAACATTATAGTGCTGGTATTTGGAAGTGACGCAGGACTGGGCCAAGAGAATGTTTTTAGGTCTTGTCTGCGACTGCACATGCGCTCTTGCTTGCAAGAGATCTTGTTTTGTACATAGAGCTTGGAGCCTACTATTTGGGGCTTCATTGTCACTCTCACTAACTGGCCAGTGCTTCCTGGCTTCACTCCCTCTTCTTTCGTCTGGAGCATGGACCAAGTACTGATTGCTTCATCTTGATTAGGATCCTTCCGCTGCTGGTGCTGTAATTGAGGTACTGTTTTCCTTTGTAGCTAGTGCAGTTGTCCTTCTTCCATCCCATCCCCAACCCTTCTGTTGGCTGTGTTGCCTCTTCCTTCACATCCCCCCCACCTCCCCTTCCCCCCCCCCAGTTGTCTGTGTTGCCCCCCATCCTGACCTGACACAAGGGGAAAAAAAGTTCTGACATGAACAGGCACTATTTTTTTTTTTTTTAGCTTCCCATTCCTGCCTCACAGCGCTTTTTTTGTAACTTTGAGTCACGCTGCACAGAAGCCAGCATGCTCTACAACAAGGCTAAAATACATTGGCAAAGCCAACAGCTCTCACATAGGCGAGACATATTGACTTGCCAATGCTGTTTTCTCTATGCCGGATGGCCCCCTTTAATGAGTTCACCTTCTGCACCTCAGGGGCGAGGGCACACTTTTCTTACACAGGGCACCAGGAGCCATCCTTAAGCCAGGTCTTTCATGTCTGTGGAACATACCCCGATCTCTCCAAGCTCTTTGCGTGTTCCAAGCTCTTCACATGTCTCCATGTGCCAGGGGCTCCTTCTACTGTCTCCCCATATGCCATGGACTCCTCATACTGTCGCTCCATGTGCCACAGGCTCCTTTCACTGTCTCTCCATGTGCAAGTGGCTCCACACACTGTCTCTCCATGTGCCACAGGCTCCTCACACTGTCTCTGCATGCGCCACAGGCTCCTCAAACTGTCTCTCCATGTGGCATGGGCTCCTCACACTGTCTCTCCATGTGCCACAGACTCCTTCCACTGTCTCTCCATGTGCCACAAGCTCCTCACACTGTCTCTCTTCAAGTGCCACAGGCTCCTGCCACTGTCTCTCCATGTTCCACGGGCTCCTCCCAGTGTCTCTGCATGTGCCACAGACTCCTTCCACTGTCTCTCCATGAGCCACAAGCTCCTCACACTGTCTCTCTTCATGTGCCACAGACTCCTCCCACTGTCTCCATGTCCCACGGGCTCCTCACGCTGTCTCTATCAATGTGCCATGGGCTCCTCACACTGTCTGTCCACACTCTTCCCACTGTCTCTATGTGCCACAGGCTCCTCACCATGTCTCTCTCCATGTGGCAAGGGCACCTCACACTGCCTCTCCATGTGCCCCAGGCTCCTCCCACTGTCTCCATCTGCCATAGGCTCCCACACTACCTCTCCATATGCCCCAGGCTCCTCCCACTGTCTCCATGTGCCATATGCTCCTTCCTCTGTCTCTCTATGTCCCGTGGGCTCCTCCCACTGTCTCTCCGTGTGCCACAGGCTCCTCCCACTGTCTCTCCGTGTGCCACAGACTCCTTCCACTGTCCCTCCATGTGCCATAGGCTCCTCCCACTGTCCAATTGATCAAATTCAGAAATGCATTTTTTATGAACTAGTTGCATGTATTGTAAACTGCTCTCTTCACAAATATGGTGAAAAATAGCACATAAATAAAATATATATCGAAAGGTCAACAACGTCATCACTTCTAACCCCTGAGTTAAGAATTAAACACTGTTACCCACATCGTGAAAACCCAGAGTACTGAACTGGTCAACACATCTGCGTCCACTAAACTAGGGTTACTATGACGATTAACCCTAGATTATAACGTGAGTGGTTTGTTCCTACTTTTCATCCTTTGATAGATGTATCCCAATGTTTTAGTCTCACTTCACAAGCTGTCTGCGTAGGGCGCGTCAGGAAGGCCCCAGCCCTCCGTCCCATGACGATGAGCTGGGAGTAGCACCATGGATCCAGAGCCCCTCACTCTTGCCGCCCCCCCCCCACCTGCTGTAACCAGTCACTTTGGGCTTGAAAGAAGCCAAGGGGTGTTAGAGGCTAACAACGGAGGCCCCTGAAGAAGGCCAAGCCAAGTGCACCTGTTGGGTGCGCGTCACGTGGGCGCGTGCGCTTTCATCTCACGTCTTGTGCACAGACAGGGCATGCTCCACGCCTCACTTTGATGAACCCGTTTGTCAACACACGCTGCTGCTCGCTGCCAGGCGCTCTTGGACTTCATCTGCCCTCTTGCTGAACGCACTTACAGCTTGCCTATCAGTGGTGGCTCCTCCGCTAAGGCGGAGGAGCGTCGCCCCACAGGAAAAATAAAATGATAATAACAGCATGTTATTATTATTTTATTTTTCACAATTCTCGGGCGCTGTAAAGGTGCGGGCGGGGTGGGGTGGGGCTGTGCCGGCCGCAGAGCAGTGGGAGGAGTGGAGACCACACTCCAAAGTGTGCATGACTGTTTGGCGGGCCACCTTGGGCCGGACAAACAGTCATGCGCACTTTGCATTGTACAGCCTGGTGGGGAACATGCCAAGGTACCCCTTGCTTGGACAAATATTGAATTCTCAGCCAGTATCCTGGAGACAGATTATTCTTCAGAGTGTTAATCCTTCTTGAACTGACTTCGGTCCCTGTCGCTTCTGCGGTGCCGCCTTCCTCCAGAGCGTTGCTGCCATCTGTTCCAGTAATGCACTCGTCATTCGTCATGGCCCTACCAGACTGCATCGTGAAGTGCGCCTTCTTGGATGTTCTTTGGCACATGATCCATCCACTCAAGGACCTTTGGGGGCCAAGACTTCAAGTAAGAGGTTGTCGTGATGTCATTCCCATGGTTTCCTGAATGTTGATGGAACCTGGGAATAGAATGTATTAGGGGTTCTACTTAGGTGTTCGAGGCTCTGGCAGTTTGCCTGGAGACCCCTGAAGCAGCTGGGTGTATCGGGAACGTGAGTGGTGACAACTTAATAAAGAAGATCACCCCCACGCTACTCTCCTGTGATTTATTCCTGGAGCACATCTAACATTTGGCGACGATCCGGATATTTTGCTGGTCACCTCTTTCAACACGTCCCGGACACCCTTGCTCTCTTTCAAGACGCGCGGCAATTAGACCGAAGACAACGAACCTACGAAGCAACCTTCTACAAAGTGTGGCTACAGGTCGTATAACTTTCCATAAATTCATTATATTTCCCTGAGACCTGTTCCGCCACACCAACTGCCACCTCGCGAGCGCTTTTCCTACCTTGCACGCATCGTGGAACTTTCAGCACGCCTCCATTCCGCTGCCTGCATTTTTCAGCGTGGAATCTCCAGCGCGTCCTCATTCGTTTCCTTCAGCCTTCCCCGCGTCTTCACGTCACGATTAGAACGTGCTCAACCTCACGTTGAGGTCACGCTACGTGCCACGCCATCTTGTCAGGCACCTACGCCTTGTCAGGCATCAATTTATACCGCAACGGTAATACATCTATTGCGCGGTGACGCGCACACCAAGTGGTTAGTGCATCTCTCTGCCACCAACGCCGTCATTTCAATAAGTGCCTTTACGCTCTTACTACGCGTTTCCACACACATTTAGTAGTTAGCGCTACCCGAAGGCACAAATTACTCGGTGATGCGCACACCATCTCGGATAATTCAAAGAAGTGATTATTTCGTCAAGCGCTCACCTAGCTTCAATCGGTGATGCGCACACCCTATTTTTAACACGTTCATCACCTACAGTTTCTATACAATGTCAAGCGCTCATCTAGCTTCAAGTCTCCAGAGTTATTGATACAATCGGTGATGCGCACACCCTACTTTTAACACTTTCAACAACAAAAGACTTAAATGCATATATTGTATACTTAAGTAATTTGCACAATTGTATTCGCAATTTATTACTTGTGTATGTCATTGTGATAATCATTTAATTGCTGTTTTTTAGTTTGAAACTGTTTTTCCTCTTAAAATTGTATTGGTCAACATGCAAAACATAACAGTCCCTCCACATTTTTACCAGAACCTGGGCCGTTGAAAACCAAATGGAAACAGTGGTTCAAAGGTTTTGCCAGTTATATCATAGCGTTGGATGGATCTAAATTTGAACCAGTCAGGAAATTAGCTCTACTTTATAACAATCTAGGTTCAGAAGGCCAACGCATTTTTGACCATTTACCTGTAGTTACTCAACCTGATGAAACTGATTGGGACGTTTACAAAGAAGCTGTAAACAGACTTTCAAACTACTTTAAGGACGATACCAGCATTGTGGTTGAGAGACACAAATTTTATACTAGACGTCAAAATGAGTTTGAAACCATTGATAATTTCCTAGCGGAATTAAGAGTTTTAATTTCCACTTGTGAATTTGATGGCAATACTGATTCTTACCTCAGGGATCAGCTCCTTGTCAACTGCTTTAACAAAAAGTTCAAGAAAGACTGTTGTGCGGTAGAAATCCTTCTTTAAACGAAACCCTGGAAATAGCTAGGGGCCTTGAAAGGTCTGTAATTGCACAAAAAGAATTGAATAAGTTTAAAACTGATCCTGTGGTTGAACCTGTTTATGCTATTGGTACTAAACCCAAAACATCTTACAACAAAGTTCCTGATTCTAAAAAACAAAGTTTCTGTTTTAGATGTGGCTCCTTCATACATTTAGCCAATGCAAGAAATTGTCCAGCATTAGGTAAACCTTGTACCAAATGCAAAAAGTCTGGTCATTTTGCCCGTCTGTGCAGAACTCCTTACAAGGTAGCTACTCTGGAACACATGGAAGATCCTTCTGAACCAAATGTTTCTACCATCAAAAGCTTCAGTAAAATTGTTCTGTCCATCGATTCTGATGATAATGATGTTAAAGATCCTTTTTGCAATATTCTCATTGGTGATGTTGAAATTTGAGTCACTGTTGATTCTGGCTCCCCAGTCACTTTCGTATCCGATGTTCTATTTTTCAAACAATGGAATTCTATACAACTATCACCTCCTGACATTCGCACCATTGCCTTTGGTGGACACAACATTGATATGTTGGGTTTTTTCCTTCACAACATTACATTTGAAGACAGGGTAATATTCACCAAAATTTATGTGGCGAAAAAAGGCTACAACATCTTGGGGTGGAAGGACCAAGGGAAGTTTGGCATGGTTCTTAGACCAGGTACTGCTTGTCCTATTTCTTTAATAGACATTCCTGAAACCTACCCTTCTTTGCAACAACTATTATCCAAGCACAAAGCTTTATTTGACAACAAGTTAGGTATGGTGCACAGTTTTGAACATAAAATCATCTTAAAAAAAGACGCAGTACCTGTTGTGCATAAGGTCAGAAACGTTCCACTATCCATTAGAGACCAATTAAAACAACACTTAGAAGTCTTATGTGAAGAAAAAGTGATAGAACCATTTGACTCATCAGAGTGGATTTCTCCGATAGTGGTCGCAAAGAAAAAGGACTCGAAAGACATTAGGCTTTGCATTGATTTGAGATCACTTAATAAGAACATATTAATTGATTGTTTCCCTTTACCGAAAATTCAAGAAATGTTAGCTCTTCTGGGTGACGCCAACATTTTTTCATGCCTTGACTTAAAATCTGCGTATCATCAGGTGGAACTATCTAGTGATTCACGTTCGCTTACTGCTTTTAACACCCCATTCGGTGCTTTCAGATTCTTAAGAATGCCTTTCGGCCTAGCTTCGGCCGCTTCTGTATTTCAAAAATTAATGTTTAAATTGTTTAACAAGTGTAAAAATGTTCTTGCATATCAAGACGATATTCTGGTATTTGCAAATAATACTGAAGAACACCTGTTGACTTTGAGAAATGTATTTGAAATTTTAGAGTCTAATGGCTTCACTGTAAAAAAAGAAAAGTGTAAATTTATGGTAAACAATATTGACTACTTAGGTCATCACATTTCAGAATCTGGTATTAAGCCTAAGGCTGACCTTGTCAAGGCAATTTGTGACAGCCCCCCAGAGAACAAAGATCAGTTATGGTCTTTTCTCGGACTCTGCGAGTATTACTCGAGATTTATTGACAGTTTCGCTTTTCAAACAGAACCTTTGAGGAAACTCCTTAGAAAAGGGGAACAATTTATGTGGAAGGAGACTGAATCCACAGCTTTCACCAATTTAAAAAACCTGATAGTGAAAGCTCCTGCTTTACATCCCTTCAGAGATGATCTCCAATCCATAGTCACAGTTGATGCCAGTGGAGTTGGAGTAGGAGCTGTTCTCTCTCAGTTAGTTGAGGGTGCTGAACACACGGTGGGGTTCGCCTCAAGATCTCTTTCACAGATGGAACGCCATTACAGTACCATTGAAAGAGAGGCTTTGGCTTGCGTATGGGCCACCAAACACTTTGAAACCTTTTTGTGGGGCCGAAGATTTGTTCTTGTCACCGACCACAAGCCCCTTGTTTTTTTATTATCTAAAAATGATCATGACAAGGTCAGCCCCAGACTTGTAAGATTACTTTCCAGGATGTTCGAATTCAATTTTATAATTAAGCACATTCCTGGAGGGAAGAATACTCGTGCTGATTTTTTTATCTAGGTGCCCCCTACATGAAGAACATTCCATAGAAGATGATTTAGAATGTGTTGTAGGGTTGGTTGATGGTTTGGTGGTCCTAGAAGGGTCTATCAGCAATTCTGAATGGATAGATTCTTCTACATCGGATGAGGTGCAAAGTGCAATCAAGAGTTCTATTTCTAAAGGGTGGCCAGAGGAAAGAAATTTGACCGAAGGTTTGCGCTCTTTTCACAAGGTAAAGGATGATCTCACCATTGAAAATAACCTTATCATGAGAGGCTCTTTATTAATTCCTCCTAGAGCCCTCAGATTAAGATTAATTAATTTTGCCCACCAAGGCCACCTTGGCATGACGGGTACCAAAAAACGTCTTCGACTCTACTATTGGTGGCCGGGGATGGATGTTGATGTGGAGAATTTTGTAGGCCATTGTAGCAGTTGTTCCATTGCTGATAAATCTTTAAGAGTATGTAACACACCTCTTTTCCCAGTGGCTTTTCCTAATGGGCCCTGGGAAAAACTTGGCATAGATTTCATTGGCCCAATGTATAATCTAAAGATCAATATGAGATTTGCCTTAGTTGTAGTGGATTACTTCTCAAAATGGGTGGAGTGTAGATTTTTGTCCGAACCCTCTACCACTTCGGTAAAGGAGTTACTTAGTGATCTCTTCCGGCGTGAAGGTATCCCCAAAGTTATTGTCTCTGACAATGGGGTTCAATTTAAGTCCCATTTCATGCAATCCTTTTTAAAGAACATGGGTGTCAAACACTTAACAGTGGCCCTTTATAGTCCCCAAGGCAATGGCATGGTAGAAAGGGTGAACAAGATGTTAAAAGAAACTATTCAAATAGCCTATGTTCGAGGAGATTCTGTTCATGATGCTGTTCAAGAAAGGTTATGGAGTTACCATAATACTCCACACTCTGTGACTGGCACTCCTCCTTTTGTGTTATTGAAAGGACGTTTTGGTTCTTCCAAACTTAGTCCCAACTGGGTTTTGGATCAAACCAAATGCTCAAACAAAATTCCCAATTTGGATGATGTGCGTGATACAGTTTCCAAAGCACAAGTCAAAATGAAGCAGGTGTATGACACAAACAAGAAGGTGAAAGACATTCAATTTTATATTGGAGATCTTGTTAAAGTTAAAAGACCTGTAGGAGTCAAAAGTCTTAGTTCAAAATTCTTTCCCATGACTTGTGTGGTCAGAGTCTCTAAACATGCGGTTTTACTAGAGACCGGCAGGTGGTGGAGTTAAAGGAATGTAGTTTTAGTAAAAAACAATGTGTGTATTAATTCTCATGGTAATTCTTCAACGGATTGTTCTTCTTTGTCTTTACCTGATGTTCATCTTACCACTCAACAAAGTGACACTGTTTCTCATCACTTTGGTGGTGGAGATTCCTCTTCTTCTCAAGAGGGTCTAAGTGGAACTTGTTCTTTGTATGAGCATCCTCAAACTCATTCTTCTTTGTTGAGAGGAGAAGGAAATGTCTGTACTGGTACGGATTCTGGTGCTGGCACGGATTCTGGTTCATTCCCCAGTCCGTCAGCCATTGCTCCAAGGGAAGGCAAGAGGAGACCTTGTCTTCCTCATTATCTGAAAGATTATATTCTCAATTAATTCTCCCTACAATTTTCCTCGTTCCCATTTTTATGTTATCTTTTATTTCCTGTCTTATTAATTGTAAATAGTATTCAGTTGTGCTATTGTGTTAAGGGGGAAGATGTGTCGTGATGTCATTCCCATGGTTTCCTGAATGTTGATGGAACCTGGGAATAGAATGTATTAGGGGTTCTACTTAGGTGTTCGAGGCTCTGGCAGTTTGCCTGGAGACCTCTGAAGCAGCTGGGTGTATCGGGAACGTGAGTGGTGACAACTTAATAAAGAAGATCACCCCCACGCTACTCTCCTGTGATTTATTCCTGGAGCACATCTAACAGAGGTGCTCTGGAGCTTCCCTTCCCATCCACTCACGGACCTTCTGGAGCCAAGACCTCAAGTAAGAGACGCTCTGGAGCTTTCCTTTTCATCCACTCAAGGACCTTCTGGAGCCTAGACCTCAAGTAAGAGACGCTCTGGAGCTTCCCTTCCCATCCACTCAAGGACGTTCTGGAGCCAAGACTTCAAGTAAGAGACGCTCTGGAGCTTCCCTTTCCATCCACTCAAGGAAATTCTGGAGCCAAGACCTCAAGTAAGAGATGCTCTGGAGCTTCACTTTCCATCCACTCACGGACCTTTGGGAGCCAAGACCTCAAGAAAGAGATGCTCTACAGCTTCCCTTTCCATCCACTCAAGGAAATTCTGGAGCCAAGACCTCAAGAAAGAGATGCTCTGGAGCTTCCCTTTCCATCCACTCACGGACCTTTGGGAGCCAATACCTCAAGTAAGAGACACTCAGGAGCTTCCCTTTAAATCCACTCATGGACCTCTGGGAGCCAAGATCTCAAGTAAGAGACGCTCTGGAGCTTCCCTTTCCATCCACTCACGGACCTTTTGGAGCCAAGACTTCAAGAAAGAGATGCTCTGGAGCTTCCCTTCCATCCACGCACGAACCTTCTGGGGCCAAGACCTCAAGTAAGAGACGCTCTGGAGCTTCCCTTTCCATCCACTCAAGGAAATTCTGGAGCCAAGACCTCAAGTAAGAGACGCTCTGGAGCTTCCCTTTCCATCCACTCACAGACCTTCTGGAGCCAAGACCTCAAGTAAGAGACGCTCTGGAGCTTCCCTTTCCATCATCTCACAGACCTTCTGGAGCCAAGACCAGAAGAAAGAGATGCTCTGGAGCTTCCCTTTCCATCCACTCACGGACCTTTGGGAGCCAAGACCTCAAGAAAGAGATGCTCTGGGGCTTCCCTTTCCATCCACTCACGGACCTTCTGGAGCCAAGACTTCAAGAAAGAGACGCTCTGGAGCTTCCCTTCCATCCACGCACGAACCTTCTGGGGCCAAGACCTCAAGTAAGAGAAGCTCTGGAGCTTCCCTTTCCATCCACTCAAGGAAATTCTGGAGCCAAGACCTCAAGTAAGAGACGCTCTGGAGCTTCCCTTTCCATCCACTCAAGGAAATTCTGGAGCCAAGACCTCAAGTAAGAGACACTCTGGAGCTTCCCTTTCCATCCACTCAAGGAAATTCTGGAGCCAAGACCTCAAGAAAGAGATGCTCTGGATCGTCCCTTTCCATCCACTCAATGAAATTCTGGAGCCAAGACCTCAAGTAAGAGATGCTCTGGAGTTTCACTTTCCATACACTCAAGGAAATTCTGGAGCCAAGACCTCAAGTAAGAGATGCTCTGGAGCTTCACTTTCCATCCACTCACGGACCTTTGGGAGCCAAGACCTCAAGAAATAGATGCTCTGGGGCTTCCCTTTCCATCCACTCAACGAAATTCTGGAGCCAAGACCTCAAGTAAGAGATGCTCTGGAGCTTCCCTTTCCATCCACTCAAGGATCTTCTGGAGCCAAGACTTCAAGTAAGAGACACTCTGGAATTTCCCTTTCCATCCACTCAAGGACCTTCTGGAGCCAAGACTTCAAGTAAGAGACGCTCTGGAGCTTCCCTTTCCATCCACTCAAGGACCTTCTGGAGCCAAGGCCTCAAGTAAGAGTCGCTCTGCAGCTTCCCTTTCCATCCACTCATGCACCTTTGGGAGCCAACACGCTCTATAGCTTCCCTTTCCATCCACTCAAGGACCTTCTGGAGCCAAGACTTCAAGTAAGAGGCGCTCTGGAGCTTCCCTTTCCATCCACTCAAGGAAATTCTGGAGCCAAGACCTCAAGAAAGAGATGCTCTGGATCTTCCCTTTCCATCAACTCAAGGACCTTCTGGAGCCAAGACTTCAAGTAAAAGACACTCTGGAGCTTCCCTTTCCATCCACATAAGGCCGTTCTGGAACCAAGACTTCAAGTAGGAGATGCTCTGGAGCTCTCACTTCCGGTCTAGAGCCTGGCTCTTACTTCCCGTCTTCAGGCACAGATACACCTTCTGTAACAAGTCACAGTAGGGAAGCAGAACACGTCATTGTGATGGAGCCAGTACTTCCGGGCCTGAGGAGGGCCTTCCTGTCTGGAGCTGTCACTGGAGCTGTGTCCAATCAGAGAGCTAGGACTGGCAAAACGTCCCTTCCCATAAACCTGAAAATGACCACCCTGCTTGTTAACAACACTGTGATCAATATATTTACAAATGTTTCTATTGAGGAGTTTGGCTAGAAAACTATTTAATGTCTTCAGAAGTCTGAATGGAATCTCCAGCTAATGAAACATGGTTGTGAGGTCAAGACAACATTTTATGTCAGGACAGATTACGCATTTCTTTCTTCACTTTATTTTCACAGCAGTAGTGAAGATCGCCTCCTAGTCCTCAATAGAATTGAAAGTTTCCTTCTCAAAGGCCAGGACATTTTTCATTCTCTGAACAGTACCGGTCACTCTTTTTTAAAATTCTATTTCATTGTTTTTTGCATTGTAAACATGTACAGTCTGACAGCATCTGCAACAAGTATAAAGATGAACCTATGGCAGAAGTAAAATCCTAACAGAGCACGAGCTCCACAATGGCCGACTGAGGAACAGTGGCTGCGGAAAATGTCAAACACAACAAAAGAAGGAATTCAGCACCTGAGGCAAAGGTAACAACGGAGTGGGCATGAGCACCAAAGCACACGTATTTAATGAGGAAGAACTCTGAGTGCATGTAGTGACACGTGGTGAGTGCTGTGCATGGAGGATCTCAGAACGAGGCCGTGTCAGGCCGCCACTGGATAATGGCCGCCAGGAGCCCTGCTCACATTGGCCGGTAGTGACACGTGGTGAGTGCTGTTCATAGAGGATCTCAGAACGAGGCTGTGTCAGGCCGCCACAGGATAATGGCCACCAGGAGCACGCTCACATTGGCCGGTAGTGACACGTGGTGAGTGCTGTGCATGGAGGATATCAGAACGAGGCGGTGTCAGGCCTCCACTGGAGAATGGCCACCAGGACACCCGGTCACATTGACCGGTAGTGAAACGTGGTGAGTGATGTGCATAGAGGATTTCAGAACGAGTCCGTGTCAGGCCACCACTGGATAATGGCCACCAGGACACCCACTCACATTGACCGGTAGTGACATGTGGTGAGTGCTGTGCATATAGGATCTCAGAACGAGGCTGTGTCAGGCCGCCACCGGATAATGGCCACCAGGAGCATGCTCACATTGACCCCTAATGACATGTGGTGAGTGCTGTGCATAGCATAGAGGATCTCAGAAGCAGGGCCGGACTGGCCGTAGCGGGCACCGGGCATTTCCCCAATGGGCCGCCAGGGTGGCGGCCGGTTTTGGGGCCCTGGGCAGCTGTTTTTGTTACAGGGCCGTTTTTGCAGCATAGCTGCAATATCACCCCCTGTAACAAAATCGGCCGAAACCACCCTGGCAAACAGCTCGGCTGCACCCCCAACCCCCAGGGGGCCGGCCGAGCACTTTGCCAGGGCCGGTTTTGGTTCCCAGTCCGGCCCTGCTCAGAAGAAGCTGTGCCAGGCCGAGACCGGATAATGGCGGCCAGGAGCCCCGTTCACATTGACCCGTACCGGCATGTGGTGAGTGCTGTGCATAGAGGATCACAGAAGAAGGCCGTCACCGGATAATGGCTGCCAGGAGCCCCGCTCACATTGACCTGTAGTGACACGTGGTGAGTGCTGTGCATAGAGGATCTCAGAACGAGGCCATGACAGGCCGCCACCGGATAATGGCCGCCAGGAGCCATGTTCACATTGACCCGTAGTGACACGTGGTGAGTGCTGTGCATAGAGGATCTCAGAATGAGGCCGTGTCAGGACGCCACCGGATAATGGCCACCAGAAGCCCTGCTCACCTTGATCCGTAGTGACACGTGGTGAGGGCTGTGCATAGAGGATCTCAGAACGAGGCCATGTCAGGCCGCCACCAGATAATGACCGCCAGGAGCCCCACTCACATTGACCCGTAGGGACATGTGGTGAGTCCTGTAGGTACAGGATCTCAGAAGAGGTCGTGTCAGGAGGTCACCGGATAATGGCTGCCATGAGCCCCATTCACATTGACTCATAGTGACACGTGGTGAGTGCTGTGCATACAGGATCTCAGAAGAGGCCGTGTCAGGCTGCCACCGGATAATGGGCCCCAGGAGCCCCGCTCACATTGACCCGTAGTGACACGTGGAGAGTGCTGTGCATAGAGAATCTCAGAATGAGGCTGTGTCAGGCCGCCACTGGATAATGGCCGCCAGGAGCCCCGCTCACATTGACCCATAGTGACACGTGGTGAGTGCTGTGGAAAGAGGACCTGAGAACGAGGATGTGCCATGCCGTCACCGGATAATGACCACCAGGAGCCCAGCTCACATTGACCCGTAGTGACACGCAGTGTGAGCTGTGCATACAGGGTCTCAGAAGAGGCCGTGTCAGGCCGCCACCGGATAATGACCACCAGGAGCCACGCTCACATTGACCCGTAGTGACACGTGGTGTGCATACAGGATCTCAGAATGAGGCGTGTCAGGCCGCCAACGGATAATGGCCGCCAGGAGCCCCGCTCACATTGACCTGTAGTGGCATGTAGTGAGTGCTGTGCATACAGGATCTTAGAAGAGGCTGTGTCTGGCCGCCACCGGATTATGGCCGCCAGGAGCCCCGCTCACATTGACCCACAGTGACACGTGGTGAGTACTGTGGATAGAAGACCTACATCGGATAAAGGCCTCCAGGAGCCCTGCTCACATTGACCCGTAGTGACACGTGGTGAGTGCTGTGGATAGAGAACCTGAGAACGAGGCTGTGGCAGGCCTACACCGGATAATGGCCGCCCAGAGCCCTGCTCACATTGACCTGTGGTGAGTGCTGTGGATAGAGGACCTGTAAACGAGGCGGTGTCAGGCCTACTCCGGATAATGGCCACCCAGATCCCTGCTCACATTGACCTGTAGTGACACATGGTGAGTGCTGTGCATAGAGGATCTCAGAAGAGGCCGTGTCAGGCCGCCACCAGATAATGGCCACCAGGAGCCCCGCTCACATTGACTCATAGTGACACGTGGTGAGTGCTGTGAATAGAGAATCTCAGAATGAGGCTGTGTCAGGCCGCCACCAGATAATGGCCGCCAGGAGCACGCTCACATTGACCGGTAGTGACATGCAGTGAGTGCTGTGCATACAGGATCTACGAGGAGGCCGTGTCAGGCAGCCACCGGATAATGACCGCCAGGAGCCCCACTCACATTGACCCGTAGTGACATGTGGTGAGTGCTGTGGATAGAGGACCTGAGAACAAGGCCGTGTCAGGCCGCCACCGGATAATGACCGCCAGGAGCCACGCTGACATTGACCTTTAGGGACATGTGGTGAGTGATGTGCATACAGGATCTCAGAAGAGTTTGTGTCAGGTCATCACCAGATAATGGCTGCCATGAGCCCCACTCACTTTGACTCATAGTGACACGTGGTGAGTGCTGTGGATAGAGGACCTGAGAACGAGGCTGTGCCAGGCCGCCACCGGATAATGGCCACCAAGAGCATGCTCACATTGACCCCCTAGTGACACGTAGTGAGTGCTGTGCATACAGGATCTCAGAACGAGGCTGTGTCAGGCCACCACCGAATAATGGCCACCAGGAGTCCTTCTCACATTGACCCGTAGGTACATGTGGTGAGTGCTGTGCAAACAGGATCTCAGAATGCGGCTGTGTCAGGCCGTCACCGGATAATGACCGCCAGGATCCCCGCTCACATTGAGCCGTAGTGACACGTAGTGAGTGCTGTGCATAGAGGATCTCAGAACGAGGCCATACTAGGCCGACACTGGGAAAATGGCAACCAGGATTCCCTCTCGCCTTGGTATCTAATGCCGGAAGTGCTACCAAAATGCAATTACAATAAGCAGCTGAAACCCCGAGAACCGTGACGGAGCTGGAGAACTTCTTCAGTGTAGCCATTGGTACACCCGTGGGTTACATGCAAGATGGCACCGCCCACAGGAAACGTCAAGCAACCAATGGAATGATGGAAAACATTCCTTGGAAAATTGCGCTCACCACAGGTTCTGCTCCATGCGTTAGCAATGGGGACATTTGGGACACCAACATGCGCCTTGATACGGGCTAAAGTAAGCGCCTCCTTACGGGCTCTTCCAAGCCATGAGTACCACGCCACATCCCTTGTGTGTCAGACTGTGTGATGGTACACACCACCATGGCGCATGTTGCACCTAGTGTGGCCCGCTAGGATGTGTGAAGGTTTCTGCGGCGATGGGTGCTCCCATGTGTACATGTGGCCGTGACTTGGGACCAGATTCAATCAGGGTTGTTCTAGCCGGAATTCTAAACCATCAAACTCGGTTAATCCAAGCCAGCCTGCTGGGACAGGATGCAGATTGCAGTCAGTGAAAACATACAACAGCGACATAGAAGGGACCGTGAGACCATTCACCCACCGGGGCACCTTCTCGTGCCATGAGTGGCACAGCGGAGGACAGCGGGTGGAAGGAGGTGGGTTAGGTACTGAAGGACGCTACTTTTGGACAGTGCCCTAGCCACGACTTATAGATGGTCAGCCATGGGTCTGTGGATTGACCCACACATCTGACTTGAATTCACACCCATAAACTCTGGCTCGTTTTCTGCTCCACTCAAGCCATTGCCACATGTGCCACATATGGACAAGCCAACGGTTCGGCTGGGCAGCGGAGAGTGGATGGTCTCTTTATGTATTGTACATTCTTCGAAGGTGCCCCCACTATGCCAGGAGGTGCCAACAAACTGTGGAGACAAACGTTACAATAACATTGTGAGACAGAAGTGAGTAACTGAGCAGTCATTGGCGTGCATTGAGCATGTACTGACTTGTGTGCAAGGGGTGGGAGATATCCTGGACGTCTGATATTGATCCAGCCTTCTAGGACCTAAGTTGGGCACATCCCCCCCCCCCAGCTGCCAGTGACTGCTTGAATGAACGTCTTTGCTAGTCAATGACCTTACGCTTTCCAGCTGGCCTTGCTCTTCCAGATTTCAGAATTGTGGTTCCTTGAAGCTGAAAGTAGAAAATCCCAGAGCCCATAACATAGGATTCTTCCCTTCACAGGCAGAGATGGCGCTGCTCTGGAGGGGGGATCCTTCCCTTCACAGGCAGAGATGGTGCTGCTCTGGATGGGGACATGTGTGCCCTTGAAGAGATGACCTTCTCTGATGTCTCACCTACCAGGTGTGTTCTAGGTACCCTGTCAATGAGGGTCATGCCTGGTGAAACTGTGCTACCCTACTGACCAGTGCTTTCAAATGAAAAATAGAAATACTGCTACTCACTCTCTAGAGTGCCTCTGTGCTCCTGAGAAATGCTAGTGCTCACTCTTTAGAATGCCTCTGTGCTCCTGAAAAGCTCAGGTACTCACTTTTTAGGGTCCCTCTGTGCTCCTGAGAAGTGCCAGAACTCTCCCTTAGAATGCATTGCAGCAGTGATGAGAAGTGCTGGTACTCACTGTTTAGAGTGCCTCTGTGCTCCTGAAAAGCTAAGCTCAGTTACTCACTCTTTACAGTCCCTCTGTGCTCCTTAGAAGTGCCAGAACTCTCCCTTAGAATGCATTGCAGCAGTGATGAGAAGTGCTGGTACTCACTCTTTAGAGTGCCTATGTGCTCCTGAGAAATGCTGGTGCTCACTCTTTAGAGTGCCTCTGTGCTCCTGAAAAGCTCAGGTACTCACTCTTTAGAGTCCCTCTGTGCTCTTGAGAAGTGCCAGAACTCTCCCTTAGAATGCATTGCAACAGTGATGAGCAATGCTGGTGCTTCTCTCTTTAGAGTGCCTCTTTGCTCCTGAAAAGCTCAGGTACTCACTCTTTAGAGTGCCTCTGTGCTCCTGAAAAGCTAAGCTCAGGTACTCACTCTTTAGAGTCCCTCTGTGCTCCTTAGAAGTGCCAGAACTCTCCCTTAGAATGCATTGCAGCAGTGATGAGAAGTGCAGGTGCTCACTCTTTAGAGTCCCTCTGTGCTCCTTAGAAGTGCCAGAACTCTCCCTTAGAATGCACTGCAGCAGTGATGAGAAGTGCAGGTGCTCACTCTTTAGAGTCTCTCTGTGCTCCTGAGAAGTGCCAGAACTCTCCATTAGAATGCATTGCAACAGTGATGAGAAGTGCTGGTACTCACTCTTTAGAGTGCTCTGTGCTCCTGAGAAATGCTGGTGCTTCTCTCTTTAGAGTGCCTCTGTGCTCCTGAAAAGCTCAGGTACTCACTCTTTAGAGTCCCTCTGTGCTCCTTAGAAGTGCCAGAACTCTCCATTAGAATGCATTGCAACAGTGATGAGAAGTGCTGGTACTCACTCTTTAGAGTGCTCTGTGCTCCTGAGAAATGCTGGTGCTTCTCTCTTTAGAGTGCCTCTGTGCTCCTGAAAAGCTCAGGTACTCACTCTTTAGAGTCCCTCTGTGCTCCTTAGAAGTGCCAGAACTCTCCCTTAGAATGCACTGCAGCAGTGATGAGAAGTGCTGGTACTCACTCTTTAGAGTACCTCTGTGGTCCCGAGAAGTGCAGGTGCTCACTCTTTAGAGTATGACTGTGACTGTGCTCCTGAGAAGAGCAGGTACTCACTCTTTGGAGTACGTCTGTGCTCCTGAGAAGAGCAGGTTCTCGCTCTTTGGAGTACATCTGTTCTCCAGAGAAGTGTTGGTACTCACACTCTAGAGTGCTTCTGTGCTCCTGAGAAATGCTGGTGCTCACTCTTTAGAGTGCCTCTGTGCTCCTGAAAAGCTCAGGTACTCACTCTTTAGAGTCCCTCTGTGCTCCTGAGAAGTGCCAGAACTCTCCCTTAGAATGCATTGCAGCAGTGATGAGAAGTGCTGATTCTCACTCTTTAGAGTGCCTCTGTGCTCCTGAAAAGCTCAGGTACTCACTCTTTAGAGTACCTCTGTGCTCCTGAGAAGTGCCAGAACTCTCCCTTAGAATGCATTGCAGCAGTGATGAGAGGTGCAGGTGCTCACTCTTTAGAGTACTTCTGTTCTCCTGAGAAGTGCTGGTACTCACTCTTTAGAGTGCCTCTGTGCTCCTGAGAAATGCTGGTGCTCACTCTTTAGAGTGCCTCTGTGCTCCTGAAAAGCCAAGGTACTCACTCTTTAGAGTGCCTCTGTGCTCCTGAGAAATGCTGGTGCTCACTCTTTAGAGTGCCTCTGTGCTCCTGAAAAGCTCAGGTACTCACTCTTTAGAGTCCCTCTGTGCTCCTGAGAAGTGCCAGAACTCTCCCTTAGAATGCATTGCAGCAGTGATGAGAAGTGCTGGTACTCACTCTTTAGAGTGCCTAGGTGCTCCTGAAAAGCTCAGGTACTCACTCTTTAGAGTACCTCTGTGCTCCTGAGAAGTGCCAGAACTCTTCCTTAGAATGCATTGCAGCAGTGATGAGAAGTGCAGGTGCTCACTCTTTAGAGTACTTTTGTTCTCCTGAGAAGTGCAGGTACTCACTCTTTAGAGTACTTCTGTTCTCCTGAGAAGTGCAGGTGCTCACTCTTTAGAGTATTTCTGTTCTCCTGAGAAGTGCTGGTACTCACTCTTTAGAGTACCTCTGTGCACTTGAGAAATGCTGGTGCTCACTCTTTAGAGTACTTCTGTTCTCCTGAGAAGTGCTGGTACTCACTCTTTAGAGTACCTCTGTGCACTTGAGAAATGCTGGTGCTCACTCTTTAGAGTACCTCTGTTCTCCTGAGAAGTGCAGGTACTCACTCTTTAGAGTACTTCTGTTCTCCTGATAAGTACAGGTGCTCACTCTTTAGAGTACTTCTGTTCTCCTGAGAAGTGCTGGTACTCACTCTTTAGAGTACCTCTGTGCTCTTGATAAGTGCCAGAACTCTCCCTTAGAATGCATTGCAGCAGTGATGAGAAGTGCAGGTGCTCACTCTTTAGAGTACCTCTGTGCTCCTGAGAAGTGCAGGTGCTCACTCTTTAGAGTACCTCTGTTCTCCTGAGAAGTGCAGGTACTCACTCTTTAGAGTGCTTCTGTTCTCCTGAGAAGTACAGGTGCTCACTCTTTAGAGTACTTCTGTTCTCCTGAGAAGTGCTGGTACTCACTCTTTAGAGTACCTCTGTGCTCTTGATAAGTGCCAGAACTCTCCCTTAGAATGCATTGCAGCAGTGATGAGAAGTGCAGGTGCTCACTCTTTAGAGTACCTCTGTGCTCCTGAGAAGTGCAGGTGCTCACTCTTTAGAGTACCTCTGTTCTCCTGAGAAGTGCAGGTACTCACTCTTTAGAGTACCTCTGTTCTCCTGAGAAGTGCAGGTACTCACTCTTTGTAGTACTTCTGTGCTCCTGAGAAGTGCAGGTACTCACTCTTTAGAGTACTTCTGTGCTCCTGAGAGGTGCCAGAACGCTCCCTTAGAATGCATTGCAGCCGTGATGAGAAGTGCAGGTACTCACTTTTTAGAGTACTTCTGTGCTCCTGAGAAGTGCAGGTACTCACTCTTTAGAGTACTTCTGTGCTCCTGAGAGGTGCCAGAACGCTCCCTTAGAATGCATTGCAGCAGTGATGAGAAGTGCAGGTACTCACTCTTTAGAGTACTTCTGTGCTCCTGAGAGGTGCCAGAACGCTCCCTTAGAATGCATTGCAGCAGTGATGAGAAGTGCAGGTACTCACTCTTTAGAGTACTTCTGTGCTCCTGAGAGGTGCCAGAACGCTCCCTTAGAATGCATTGCAGCAGTGATGAGAAGTGCAGGTACTCACTCTTTAGAGTACTTCTGTGCTCCTGAGAGGTGCCAGAACGCTCCCTTAGAATGCATTGCAGCAGTGATGAGAAGTGCAGGTGCTCACTCTTTAGAGTACCTCTGTGCTCCTGAGAAGTGCAGGTACTCACTCTTTAGAGTACCTCTGTTCTCCTGAGAAGTGCAGGTACTCACTCTTTAGAGTACTTCTGTGCTCCTGAGAGGTGGCAGAACGCTCCCTTAGAATGCATTGCAGCAGTGATGAGAAGTGCAGGTGCTCACTCTTTAGAGTACCTCTGTGCTCCTGAGAAGTGCAGGTACTCACTCTTTAGAGTACCTCTGTTCTCCTGAGAAGTGCAGGTACTCACTCTTTAGAGTACTTCTGTGCTCCTGAGAGGTGCCAGAACGCTCCCTTAGAATGCACTGCAGCAGTGATGAGAAGTGCAGGTACTCACTCTTCAGAGTACTTCTGTGCTCCTGAGAGGTGGCAGAACTCTCCCTTAGAATGCATTGCAGCAGTGATGAGAAGTGCAGGTGCTCACTCTTTAGAGTACCTCTGTTCTCCTGAGAAGTGCAGGTACTCACTCTTTAGAGTACTTCTGTGCTCCTGAGAGGTGGCAGAACGCTCCCTTAGAATGCATTGCAGCAGTGATGAGAAGTGCAGGTGCTCACTCTTTAGAGTACCTCTGTGCTCCTGAGAAGTGCAGGTACTCACTCTTTAGAGTACCTCTGTTCTCCTGAGAAGTGCAGGTACTCACTCTTTAGAGTACTTCTGTGCTCCTGAGAGGTGCCAGAACGCTCCCTTAGAATGCACTGCAGCAGTGATGAGAAGTGCAGGTACTCACTCTTCAGAGTACTTCTGTGCTCCTGAGAGGTGGCAGAACTCTCCTTAGAATGCATTGCAGCAGTGATGAGAAGTGCAGGTGCTCACTCTTTAGAGTACCTCTGTTCTCCTGAGAAGTGCAGGTACTCACTCTTTAGAGTACTTCTGTGCTCCTGAGAGGTGGCAGTACGCTCCCTTAGAATGCACTGCAGCAGTGATGAGAAGTGCAGGTACTGAGTACTGAACAGTACCTACCCATTTAAGGCACTGCTCCTATCTGTGCATCCAGTGTATCCGGACTGTGTACTTGCACCGTTGGACTGAAATTACCACCTGTGTAACTGCTGAAAGTGTGACTTTCGTACCTGTGTGGTTGTACTTACAGAAGACCTGTGGACCTTCAAACACACCTGATATCTATAAGAAAACAGATCTCTCTAGAAGACGCGGGTGGTCCTGCTGCTCTCAGAGTCCGTCTGAGCGACGTGCAGCACTGGCTTCCATGGACACATCTCAGGGAGGACAGGTTGTAAGTGCAGCATCCGGGCATCTGATTTTAAAACACACAGAACTGGGGGGAAGTGACTGGGGAGGAAAGGAACAGAGTCCACCCTGGAGACAGCAGAGCCCACCTATGAGACAGCAGGGTCCACCCAGGAGACAGCAGAGTCCACCCAGGAGACAGCAGAGTCCACCCAGGAGACAGCAGAGCCCACCTATGAGACAGCAGGGTCCACCCAGGAGACAGCAGAGTCCACCCAGGAGACAGCAGAGTCCACCTATGAGACAGCAGAGCCCACCCATGAGACAGCAGGGTCCACCCAGGAGACAGCAGAGTCCGCCCAGGAGACAGCAGAGCCCGCCCAGGAGACAGCAGAGCCCACCTATGAGACAGCAGGGTCCACCCAGGAGACAGCAGAGTCCGCCCAGGAGACTGCAGAGTCCACCCAGGAGACAGCAGAGCCCACCTATGAGACAGCAGGGTCCACCCAGGAGACAGCAGAGCCCACCCAGGAGACAGCAGAGCCCACCCAGGAGACAGCAGAGCCCACCCAGGAGACAGCAGAGCCCGCCTAGGAGACAGCAGAGCCCACCCAGGAGACAGCAGGGTCCACCCAGGAGACAGCAGAGCCCACACAGGAGACAGCAGAGTCCACCCAGGAGACAGCAGAGTCCACCCAGGAGACAGCAGAGCCCGCCCAGGAGACAGCAGAGTCCGCCCAGGAGACAACAGAGCCCACCCAGGAGACAGCAGAGTCTGCCTAGGAGACAGCAGAGTCCGCCTAGGAGACAGCAGAGTCGACTAGGAGACAGCAGAGTCTGCCTAGGAGACAGCAGAGTCCGCCTAGGAGACAGCAGAGTCGACTAGGAGACAGCAGAGCCCACCACACCCAGTAGACAGCAGAGCCCACCTATGAGACCGCAGACCCCATCCAGGAGACAGATGACCCCACCCAGTAGACAGCAGAGCCCACCCAGGAGACAGCTGAGCCCACCCAGGAGACAGCAGAGCCCACCCAGGAGACAGCTAAGCCCACCCAGGATACAGCCGAGCCCACCCAGGAGACAGCAGAGCCCACCCAGGAGACATCAAAGCTCACCCAGGAGACAGCAGAGTCCACCCAGGAGACAGCAGAGTCCGCCTAGGAGACAGCAGAGTCCACCCAGGAGACAGCCGAGCCCACCCAGGAGACATCAAAGCTCACCCAGGAGACAGCAGAGTCCACCCAGGAGACAGCAGAGTCCGCCTAGGAGACAGCAGAGTCCACCCAGGAGACAGCAGAGCCCACCCAGGAGACAGCAGAGCCCACCCAGGAGACAGCAGAGTCCACCCAGGAGACAGCAGAGCACACCTAGGAGACAGCAGAGTCTGCCTAGGAGACAGCAGAGCCCGCCTAGGATACAGCAGAGCCCACCCAGGAGACAGCAGAGCCCACCCAGGAGACAGCAGAGCCCACCTAGGAGACAGCAGAGTCCACCTAGGAGAGTGCAGAGTCCACCCAGGAGACAGCAGAGTCCACCCAGGAGACAGCAGAGTCCACCCAGGAGACAGCAGAGTCCACCCAGGAGACAGCAGAGCCAGCAGGGTCCACC
Organism: Calotriton arnoldi; assembly: GCA_963921515.1. Classification (NCBI taxonomy): domain Eukaryota; kingdom Metazoa; phylum Chordata; class Amphibia; order Caudata; family Salamandridae; genus Calotriton; species Calotriton arnoldi. Next base: position 1,924,187 of record CAWUFW010000456.1, read on the forward strand.
CAGGAGACAGCAGAGTCCACCCAGGAGACAGCAGAGTCCACCCAGGAGACAGCAGAGCCCACCTATGAGACAGCAGGGTCCACCCAGGAGACAGCAGAGTCCACCCAGGAGACAGCAGGGTCCACCCAGGAGACAGCAGAGCCCGCCTATGAGACAGCAGGGTCCACCCAGGAGACAGCAGAGCCCACCCAGGAGACAGCAGAGCCCACCCAGGAGACAGCAGAGTCCACCCAGGAGACAGCAGAGTCCACCCAGGAGACAGCAGAGTCTGCCTAGGAGACAGCAGAGCCCGCCCAGGAGACAGCAGGGTCCACCCAGGAGACAGCAGGGTCCACCCAGGAGACAGCAGAGCTCACCCAGGAGACAGCAGAGCCCACCCAGGAGACAGCAGAGTCCACCCAGGAGACAGCAGAGTCCGCCTAGGAGACAGCAGAGCCCACCCAGGAGACAGCGGAGTCCACCCAGGAGACAGCAGTGCCCACCTATGAGACAGCAGAGCCCACCCAGGAGACAGCAGAGTCCACCCAGGAGACAGCAGAGTCTGCACAGGAGACAGCAGAGTCCACCTAGGAGAGGACAGAGCCCACCCAGGAGACAGCAGAGCCCACCTATGAGACAGCAGAGCCCACCGAGGAGACAGCAGAGTCCATCCAGGAGACAGCAGAGTCCGCCCAGGAGACAGCAGAGTCCACCCAGGAGACAGCAGAGTCCATCCAGGAGACAGCAGAGTCCGCCCAGGAGACATCAGAGCTCACCCAGGAGACAGCAGAGTCCACCCAGGAGAGGGCAGAGCCCACCCAGGAGACAGCAGAGTTCACCCAGGAGACAGCAGAGCCCCCCTATGAGACAGCAGGGTCCACCCAGGAGACAGCTGAGCCCACCCAGGAGACAGCAGAGCCCACCCAGGAGACAGCAGAGCCCACCCAGGAGACAGCAGAGTCCACCCAGGAGACAGCAGAGTCCGCCTAGGAGACAGCGGAGTCCACCCAGGAGACAGCCGAGCCCACCCAGGAGACAGCAGAGCCCACCCAGGAGACAGCAGAGCCCACCCAGGAGATAGCAGAGCCCACCTATGAGACGGCAGGGTTCACCCAGGAGACAGCAGAGTCCACCCAGGAGACAGCAGAGTCTGCCTAGGAGACAGCAGAGCCCACCAAGGAGACAGCAGAGCCCACCCAGGAGACAGCAGAGCCCACCCAGGAGACAGCAGAGCCCACCCAGGAGACAGCAGAGCCCACCCAGGAGACAGCAGATTCCACCTAGGAGAGGGCAGAGCCCACCCAGGAGACAGCAGAGCCCACCTAGGAGACAGCAGAGCCCGCCTATGAGACAGCAGAATCCAGACAGCAGAGCCCACCCAGGAGGCAGCAGAGTCCTGACAGCAGAGCCCACCTAGGAGAAAGCAGAGCCCACCTAGGAGACAGCAGAGCCCACCCAGGAGACAGCAGAGCCCACCCAGGAGACAGCAGAATCCAGACAGCAGAGCCCACCTATGAGACAGCAGAGTCTAGATAGCAGAGCCCACCCAGGAGAGAGCAGAGTCCAGACAGCAGAGCCCACCCAGGAGAGAGCAGAGTCCACCTAGGAGACAGCAGAGTCTGCCTAGGAGACAGCAGAGCCCACCCAGGAGAGAGCAGAGTCCACCCAGGAGACAGCAGAGTCTGCCTAGGAGACAGCAGAGCCCACCCAGGAGACAGCAGAGTCCGCCTAGGAGACAGCAGAGCCCACCCAGGAGACAGCAGAGCCCGCCTAGGAGACAGCAGAGTCTGCCTAGGAGACAGCAGAGTCCGCCTAGGAGAAAGCAGTGGCCTACCTAGGAGACAGCAGAAGTGCATTCTAGTGACATGCCTATATACTGCATGTATATATCATGCTGACAGGTCTTAAGGATACTTAAACACGTGCAGGCTACATGCCTACGGAATACGTGTGCACATAGTGCTGACTAGGCCAGGGAGGTGGATTCCGCTCCGTTCTCAGAGTTTGCAGAGTTTTCCGCACTCTGCGGAACACGTAGAGTTCCGAAAAACTCCAGAGCTGAGTTTTTTCCTCGCTCACCAACGTTAAGTTGGCGAGCATAAGCGAGGAAACTCCAACACTAGACCACCTCACAGCGAGATTTCTCAATGCGAGCAGTCGCAGTGGGTCGCTACTACTCGCGTTGAGAAACCATCCGTTCACGTTGAGGAAGCTACTGCTTGAGAAGAAAATCTACTTGAGCGGCAGAAAGAAGCAGCGCCCTTTTGCGCTGCGCATGGTGGTGTTTGTGCTGATTTTCCAGCGTGGGACAAATACTTGCCGCTAAAAATCAGCACAAATGGTGCAACCTAACACACTCCACTGTTTGAGGAACTCCGCGTAGCGGGGCAGAGTTTTTGGGCCACTTCGCAGAGTTCCGCATAGCAGAACTCCGCCCAGGCCTAGACTGCTCGCGTGCCTTTAGAATACATACGTTGGCCCTTGCAGCCTTCCCTATGGAATGCATAAGTGCCATGCACTAACATGTCTGCGCCACGCAGAAGAGCATGCCATTGACATGCCCATGATATGCATGCGCACCTCACGTTGACTTCCCTTTAGAATGCGTAAGTGCCTTCCTGTGACGTCCACCATTGCTTGATTGACAAGGTTGTTAAACAAGTTGCCCCCTTACAGTCACAGAGAAGTTGACAGAGTCCATCTGCACAAGAGTTCTGCGCTCCAGGGTCAAAGAGACAAGGCCGAGATGGCTGCTCCAAGGAGGGAAGGCTCCTTCCCTTGCTCTCTACAGTGCTTTGAAGCGTCCTCGGGGGGCGTACAGTGGACAAAAACACGACACACAAACTCTTTAACCTCCAGCGCCGTGGGCGGTAGAAGTGTCCGCACTCTGGAAGTACAGCCCTCCTTTCATCAAACCCTGAACCCCGCGGCTCTCCAGCCCAGGGCACCATCTCCTGGAGGCTGAAACCCCTCCAGACACCTCCCCTCCCCTCCCCAATTTCCCCAGCTCACTGCCCCGCTCCATCAAGGCGCTGCACGGTGGTCACCTTGGCACTTACTGAGCAGCACAAAGTATCGTCAACGTGCTGAACATCTATTCCTTACTCAATTAAAGAAATCTACTGTCCAGAATGTGACCTCAGGACCCGGGGGTTCAGGGGTGAACCGAGGGCCCCGGAGGAGGTTCAGTGGAGGAGACAAGCAGATCAGGCGTTTCTGTGTTTTATGAATACTGTATTTCAGTTTCATGGAACCCATGTCACCTTAATGGACACATAAATTGACCAAAATGTACACATCTGTTTAAAACTTTACGATTGTTCTGCATGGACGAGGTTTTATTGTTGCCGAGGATGACCCCCCCCTCCCCATCTCTTCTTATTCATTGTAATGTATTAGTGGGGCACGGCTCAGGTGTTTCTGATGCCAGCCTCGCGGACTCCGCATCTTCTCTTCTCGATAGAGACTCTCAGCCTTTTCCCTTCACCTCAAGTGCTGTGACCTGACTGAATCCTGCAAGGATCAAAGTCTCTGTGGTCACTGGTCAGCGTCCTCTAAGTTATCTAATACTCCGTGAATGCTCAATCGGTAACACGCGCTACAAGTGACCTTTAACCGTACGTTCTCCATTTCTCTTTCCAAAAATACCCTCTTTATCGGTTTTGATGTGTTCTTTATCAGCGTTTATCGATATTGTTTCCCCGTTTAACAGACCCTGAGGGGCCGCTTGTCTGGCCATATTTCACATCGATACCTGCGCTGCGTCATCCATCCATCGATCGTTAATTCTTCGAAGATCAGTCAGAGACTGGACGGGTTGTGAAGGTACCAAGCCTACAAACCAGCAGAAGGCTGCTGGGTTCTTGTCATCAGGGCGCTTTGCCTCCATTGGGATCCGTGCCCTGAGGCCCCAGCTCTGTGGGTCAATGTTAATGATGGGGGGGGTCACAGTTTCAGCGTTGTAGGGTCGCCTTTTTACCTGGTCAGTGCCGTTGCTCCTCCGCCATTATTACAGTCCATTCTCTTTCGGCCACTGGTTACATTATTCATGGATTTCACTTTTTGTTTGTAAACTCGTCCAAAGTTATGCTCGGGGCGGACGGGGCAGTGCTGTGCAAGCGGAGTAGTGTGTAGTGTGCTTGGGTAGGTCGTGGTGCAGTGTCGGAGGGTCAGTGTAAACTGCTTGTCGTGATGTTTCCAGCGCTAACTCAATGACGTCACTTGCAGGGTCGTGGCTTTACACATTCATTTTGTAGCTTGCCTCGGCCAGCCACTCTCTGCGCGTGACAAACACGACTTACCTGGGGGTGAAAAGCAGCAAAGTGAACGTACAGGCATGCGCACCCGGTCCAAACACACAGCCTAGATGGGCCTCAGCTGAGAACCCAAGGACCGTAGGGGCACCGAGAGCGAGAAGGCCTATGTTCGTTGTCTGAATTCAACACCTCAAAGATCGTTTCTATTTCAAAAGGCCATATTTTAAAGCACCTAGGATCTCACATGGGGCAGGAAGGCGCTGTATAAATCCCGTTACCTAAGGACGCCTGGGAGCATTGCGGGGGGGGGGGAGGGGGGCGGTGTTCGAGTGGGGTCTGCATGCACGTGTCTGAACAAAGACAGACCCCCACTTTCAGTAACACCACCGGCCTTCCACGGCTGATGACGCACGTAAGACAGGGGCCTGGAGTCCATGAATGAAGCATGTCTCCCCAATTGTTCTTTTCCGTGTCCTCGTGCGCACTCTTCTCCTCCCCGACCCCACCCCCCTTTCCCCCATTCTGCTTTTCTCCCAGTAACAGATCTCATCGTTCAATAAGAGTGAACCCCCCCCAGAGGATGTGCATTAACCTTAAGATTAAATTGGGAGGGGTGGCGAGGGTGCCATGAAAAACGTCCTAGAGCACCAGGGACCCCTAGAGATGAGTCATTCATCCTTGGCGCTCGGGCAGAGCAGAACGCCCCCCTCTTCTCTGTCCTACGTGGAAAGAGAGGGCTGGGACTGGAGCCGCCTTCCTCGTTACTTCATGGGAAAAAAATGTTCTATTAAAATCAGAGCCTGGTGGGGATATTGGAAAGTGTGCCCTGAAGACGAGGAAATCCGGCGAGGGGGGCAAAGGGGTGCAACCTTCCATAACTAAAACAAGCATTTGTAATGCAATAGGTCTCGCATTTACGAGAGTTTGAGCTATTGGCATAGTAAACGACAATGCCTTTTATTTATGTGTTGTTCTTTTCTGTCATTTACAATGCCAATAGCTTAAACTCACACAAATCCGAGACCTATTGCATTAAAAATGCGTTCGGCACCCAAACTATAATTTTTTTTTAAAAAAGCGTTACAGAGTGTATCCTGCCTGCAAAAGCAGGCAGGTCCGAGCTATTTGGGAAAATAGTGCTCGGAGGCTGTAATTAAAGCCTAGAGTAACAACACACATAACAGGGGGTGTCGCAATGGGAGATTACAAAATGATACAAGGCGGTACTAAGGAGGGACTACTAAGCCTTTTGACCAATGAACAGCCACAGTTTACAGTGGACGATGACACAAGCCAATGAAAAATGTGGGCGGAGAGAGGGCAGAGCTTCAAGTCCCTACCTGAATACAGCATGCCTCACAGAGCAGCGCATGCGCTGCCCAGGCTCGACCTAAAAAGACATCTCAGAAGGCGTCATGCAGTTCTTGCACAAACCATCTGATGTAGTTGATCCCGCCGCGAGGGCACCTCGTGGCCTGGTGCAGTAGAGGGGCGGCTGTCCATGCCAGATTCTACAGGTCAGACTCCCCCTTCATGGATCAACAGGTGAAAATGTGGCTACTCTCATGGCTGCCACCTTAGTCCATGTTCTCCAGCTGTTAGAACTAACCCCCTCCTTTTCTCTAACAGGGTTCTCCTGCAGTACTCCAGGGTTAGAACCCACCTCCCTCCTCCTATCCTCACCTTCTCACAGTCCTTGAGACTCTAAGTCCAGGGTTCTCCTACTGTACTCCAGGGGTTAGGACTCACCTCCCTTCTCCTCCTCTCGTCTTCTCACAGTCCATGAGACTCTAAGGCCAGGGTTCTCCTGCAGTACTTCTCACAGTCCTTGAGACTCTAAGTCCAGGGTTCTCCTGCTGTACTCCAGGGGTTAGGACTCACCTCCCTTCTCCTCCTCTCGTCTTCTCACAGTCCATGAGACTCTAAGGCCAGGGTTCTCCTGCAGTACTTCTCACAGTCCTTGAGACTCTAAGGCCAGGGTTCTCCTGCTGTACTCCAGGGGTTAGGACTCACCTCCCTCCTCCTCGCCTCACCTTCTCACAGTCCTTGGGACTCTAAGGCCAGGGTTCTCCTGCTGTACTCCACGGTTAGAACCCACCTCCCTCCTCCTCGCCTTATTTTCTCACAGTCCTTGAGACTCTAAGGCCAGGGTTCTCCTGCTGTACTTCTCACAGTCCTTGAGACTCTAAGGCCAGGGTTCTCCTGCTGTACTCCAGGGGTTAGGACTCACCTCCCTCCTCCTCGCCTCACCTTCTCACAGTCCTTGAGACTCTAAGTCCAGGGTTCTCCTGCTGTACTCCAGGGGTTAGAACCCACCTCCCTCCTCCTCTCCCCGTCTTCTCACAGTCCCTGAGACTCTAAGGCCAGGGTTCTCCTGCTGTACTCCAGGGGTTAGGACTCACCTCCCTTCTCCTCCTCTCGTCTTCTCACAGTCCATGAGACTCTAAGGCCAGGGTTCTCCTGCAGTGCTTCTCACAGTCCTTGGGACTCTAAGGCCAGGGTTGTCCTGTTGTACTCCAGGGGTTTGAACCCCCCGCCCCCCTCCCTCCTCCTATCCTCACCTTCTCACAGTCCTTTGCACTCTAAGTCCAGGGTTCTCCTGCTGTACTTCTCACAGTCCTTGAGACTCTAAGGCCAGGGTTCTCCTTCTGTACTCCACGGATTAGAACCCACCTCCCTCCTCCTTGCCTCGTCTTCTTACAGTCCTTGAGACTCTAAGGCCAGGGTTCTCCTACTGTACTCCAGGGGTTAGGACTCACCTCCCTTCTCCTCCTCTCGTCTTCTCACAGTCCATGAGACTCTAAGGCCAGGGTTCTCCTGCAGTGCTTCTCACAGTCCTTGAGACTCTAAGGCCAGGGTTCTCCTGCTGTACTCCACGGTTAGAACCCACCTCCTTCCTCCTCGCCTTGTTTTCTCACAGTCCTTGAGACTCTAAGGCCAGGGTTCTCCTGCTGTACTTCTCACAGTCCTTGAGACTCTAAGGCCAGGGTTCTCCTGCTGTACTTCTCACAGTCCTTGAGACTCTAAGGCCAGGGTTCCTCTGCTGTACTCCAGGGGTTAGAACCCACCTCCCTCCTCTTCGCCTCGTCCCCTCACAGTCCTTGGGACTCTAAGGCCAGGGTTGTCCTGTTGTACTCCAGGGGTTTGAACCCCCCTCCCCCCTCCCTCCTCCTATCCTCACCTTCTCACAGTCCTTGGCACTCTAAGGCCAGGGTTCTCCTGCTGTACTTTGCACAGTCTTTGGGACTCTAAGTCCAGGGTTCTCCTGCTGTACTTCTCACAGTCCTTGAGACTCTAAGGCCAGGGTTCTCCTTCTGTACTCCACGGATTAGAACCCACCTCCCTCCTCCTTGCCTCGTCTTCTTACAGTCCTTGAGACTCTAAGGCCAGGGTTCTCCTGCTGTACTCCAGGGGTTTAGACTCACCTCCCTCCTCCTCTCGTCCTCACAGTCTTTGAGACTCTAAGGTCAGGGTTCTCCTGCTGTACTCCACGGTTAGAACCCACCTCCCTCCTCTTCGGCTCGTCTTCTCACAGTCCTTGAGACTCTAAGGCCAGGGTTCTCCTGCTGTACTCCAGGGGTTAGGACTTATCTCCATCCTCTTCGCCTCGTCTTCTCACAGTCCTTGAGACTCTAAGGCCAGGGTTTTCCTGCTGTACTTCTCACAGTCCTTGAGACTCTACGGCCAGGGTTCTCCTGCTGTACTTCTCACAGTCCTTGAGACTCTAAGTCCAGGGTTCTCCTGCTGTACTCAAGGGGTTAAAAACACCTGCCTCCTCACGCCTCGTCTTCTCACAGTCCTTGAGACTCTAAGGCCAGGGTTCTCCTGCTGTTCTCCAGGGGTTAGAACCCACATGCCTCTTCCTCTCCTGGCCTTCTCACAGTCCTTGAGACTCTAAGGCCATGGTTATCCTGCTGTACTCCAGGGGTTAGAACCCTCCTCCTCTCCTCACCTTCTCACAGTCCATGAGAGTCTAAGGCCAGGGTTCTCCTGCAGTACTCCACGGTTAGAACCCACCTCCCTCCTCTTCGCCTCGTCTTCTCACAGTCCTTGAGACTCTAAGGCCAGGGTTTTCCTGCTGTACTTCTCACAGTCCTTGAGACTCTATGGCCAGGGTTCTCCTGCTGTACTTCTCACAGTCCTTGAGACTCTAAGTCCAGGGTTCTCCTGCTGTACTCAAGGGGTTAAAAACACCTGCCTCCTCCTCGCCTCGTCTTCTCACAGTCCTTGAGACTCTAAGGCCAGGGTTCTCCTGCTGTACTCCAGAGGTTAGAACCCACATGCCTCTTCCTCTCCTGGCCTTCTCACAGTCCTTGAGACTCTAAGGCCATGGTTATCCTGCTGTACTCCAGGGGTTAGAACCCTCCTCCTCTCCTCACCTTCTCACAGTCCATGAGACTCTAAGGCCAAGGTTCTCCTGCAGTACTCCACGGTTAGAACCCACCTCCCTCCTCTTCGCCTCGTCTTCTCACAGTCCTTGAGACTCTAAGGCCAGGGTTTTCCTGCTGTACTTCTCACAGTCCTTCAGACTCTAAGTCCAGGGTTCTCCTGCTGTACTCAAGGGGTTAAAAACACCTGCCTCCTCCTCGGCTCGTCTTCTCACAGTCCTTGAGACTCTAAGGCCAGGGTTCTCCTGCTGTACTCCAGGGGTTAGAACCCACATCCCTCTTCCTCTCCTGGCCTTCTCACAGTCCTTGAGACTCTAAGGCCATGGTTATCCTGCTGTACTCCAGGGTTAGAACCCACCTCCCTCCTCCTCTCCTCACCTTCTCACAGTCCATGAGACTCTAAGGCCAGGGTTCTCCTGCAGTACTCCAGGGGTTAGAACCCACCTCCCTCCTCTTCGCCTTGTCTTCTCACAGTCCTTGAGACTCTGAGGCCAGGGTTCTCCTGCTGTTCTCCAGGGGTTAGGACTCACCTCCCTTCTCCTCTCTCACAATCTTGAAGGCCTTGAGACTCTAAGTCCAGGGTCCTCCTGATGTACTTCTCACAGTCCTTGAGACTCTACGGCCAGGGTTCCCCTGCTGTACTTCTCACAGTCCTTGAGACTCTACGGCCAGGGTTCCCCTGCTGTACTTCTCACAGTCCTTGAGATCTAAGTCCAGGGTTCTCCTGCTGTACTTCTCACAGTCCTTGAGACTCTAAGGTCAGGGTTCTCCTGTTGAACTCCAGGGGTTAGAACCCACCTCCCTCCTCCTATCCTCACCTTCTCACAGTCCTTGGGACTCTAAGGCCGGGGTTCTCCTGCTGTACTTCGCACAGTCATTGGGACTCTAAGTCCAGGGTTCTCCTGCTGTACTTCCCACAGTCTTTGAGACTCTAAGGCCAGGGTTCTCCTGTTGTACTCCATGGGTTAGAATCCACCTCCCCCTCCTATCCTCACCTTCCCACAGACTCTAAGTCCAGGGCTCTCCTGCTGTAGTCCAGGGGTTAGAACTCACCTCCCTCCTCCTTGCCTCTTCTTCTTACAGTCCTTGAGACTCTAAGGCCAGGGTTCTCCTGCTGTACTCCAGGGGTTTAGACTCACCTCCCTCCTCCTCTCCTCCTCTCCTCCTCACAGTCTTTAAGACTCTAAGGCCAGGGTTCTCCTGCTGTACTTCTCACAGTCCGTGAGACTCTAAGGCCAGGGTTCTGCTGCTGTACTCCAGGGGTTAGAACCCACCTCCCTCCTCTTCGCCTCGTCTTCTCACAGTCCTTGAGACTCTAAGGCCAGGGTTCTCCTGCTGTTCTCCAGGGGTTAGGACTCACCTCCTCTTCGCCTCTCTCACAATCTGGAAGTCCTTGAGACTTTAAGTCCAGGGTCCTCCTGATGTACTTCTCACAGTCCTTGAGACTCTAAGTCCAGGGTTCTCCTGCTGTACTTCTCACAGTCCTTGAGACTCTAAGGCCAGGGTTCTCTTGCTGTACTCCAGGGGTTAGGACTCACCTCCCTCCCCCTCTCCTCGTCTTCTCACAGTCCTTGAGACTCTAAGGCCAGGGTTCTTCTGCTGTACTTCTCACCGTTCTTGAGACTCTAAGCCCAGGGTTCTCCTGCTGAACTTATCACAGTCATTGAGACTCTAAGGCCAGGGTTCTCCTGATGTACTTCTCACAGTCCTTGAGACTCTAAGGCCAGGGTTCTCCTGCTGTACTCCAGGGGATAGGACTCACCTCCTGCCTCCTCGCCTCATCTTGTCACAATCAATCAATCAGGGAATTATGAAGCGCGCTACTCACCTGTAGGGGTCTCAAGGTGCGGGGGGGTTGCAGCTCCGGTCAGTCGAAAAGCCAGGTCTTGAGGGTCTTCCTGAAGATGTGAAGAATGGGGGCGCTTCTGATGTTGATCGGGAGCTCGTTCCAGGTGTTTGCCGCGCTGTAGGAGAAGGCTCTTCCACCCGTTCTAGCTCTGCGGATGCGCGGAGTTTTGGCGAGGGCGAGGTCGGCGGATCGGAGGTTTCTCTTGTGTACGTGGAAGGAGATTCTTTCGTTGAGATATTGGGGTCCGGTGTTGTGGAAGCATTTGTAGGGGTGGGTGAGTATCTTGAAGGTTACTCTCTTCTCGACGGGAAGCCAGTGGAGGTCATGCAGGTGTTGGGTGATGTGTTCATGTCGAGGGATGCCGAGGACGAGTCTGGCTGCGGTGTTCTGTATGGTCTGGAGCTTGCGGAGCAGAGACTTGTTGATCCCAGCATAGAGGGTGTTACTGTAGTCCAGTCTGCTGGTTATAAGTGTGTGGGTGACGGTCTTCCTTGATTTGGGGGGATCCATTTGAAGGTGGTGCTAACGTCCGGCGTGGGGGTGGCGGCCGTGGGGGTGCGGAGGATGGTGAAGGTTTGTCGGCAGTGTCGGCAGGAGAACTGGCCGTGGCTGGTGTTCGGGGTAGACAGCTGGCAGTTGTTGTTCCTTCCGGGGTTGAGTGCGAGGAGGGCAGCTGAGCCATAGTGGTGGGTGGCCGGAGAACCAGGGTCCCTGGCGCTGGTCGTGTTAGGGTCGCGGACGGGCACAGACGAGCTTGCCTTTGGTACGCCAGCGGAACGCCCGCTGCGCGCGGCCGCGCAGGGGCCACCATTAAATAGGGAAGGGGGAGGGAAGCACAGCTGGGAGTGGGAACCGGCAGGGGGGAGGGGCCGCAAGGGCAGCAGCGACAGGAAAAGGATGGCGAAAAATGGTTACGGAGGACACAAACAAAAGGCACAGGTACTGAGACAAATTCAACTAAAGGCAGAAAATTAAAGGCACAATAACAAAAAACAACACAGAAAGACAGACAAAAAACAGAAAAACGGGCACAAACACGAAGACAGACACCAGCGGACCAGCAGAAGAGCAAGGCTCTACCACTGGACCACCAGGGATGAGGCGCAGGCAGGAGCCTGCGGGTGGAGGAGGGCCTCGAACACCTACCTTCACAGACAGGTGTCGGCGGCAGCGGCACAACAGCCGAGCTGCTGGGGCGGAGAGCAGAGTCTCTGACCAGGAGACTGTCCTTGAGACTTTAAGTCCAGGGTTCTCCTGCTGTACTCCAGGGGTTAGAAAACACCTCGCCTCGTCTTCTCACAGTCCTTGAGACTCTAAGTCCAGGGTTCTCCTGCTGTACTCCAGGGGTTAGAACCCACCTCCCTCCTCTTCACCTCGTCTTCTCACAGTCCCTGAGACTCTAAGGCCAGGGTTCTCCTGTTGTACTTCTCACAGTCCTTGAGACTCTAAGTCCAGGGTTCTCCTGCTGTACTTCTCACAGTCCTTGAGACTCTAAGTTCAGGGTTCTCCTGCTGTACTCCAGGGGTTAGGACTCACCTCCCTCCTCCTCGCCTCACCTTCTCACAGTCCTTGAGACTCTAAGTCCAGGGTTCTCCTGCTGTACTCCAGGGGTTAGAACCCACCTCCCTCCTCCTCTCCCCGTCTTCTCACAGTCCCTGAGACTCTAAGGCCAGGGTTCCCCTGCTGTACTTCTCACAGTCCTTGAGACTCTGAGTCCAGGGCTCTCCTGCTGTACTTCTCACAGTTCTTGAGACTCTAAGTCCAGGGTTCCCCTGCAGTACTCCAGGGGTTAGGACTCACCTCCCTCCTCCTCGCCTCACCTTCTCACAGTCCTTGAGACTCTAAGTCCAGGGTTCTCCTGCTGTACTCCAGGGGTTAGGACTCAACTCCCTCTTCCCCTCCTTGCCTTCTCACAGCCCCTGTGACCTTGAGCGTTGACAATGTGATGAAAACATGGCACACCCTCCTGAAAGTTCTAGGACTGAAATACACAGCCAAGCCTAACAGGAGACTGACACAGCCCCAGCTCTCCCAACCTTGCAGAGTCAAAGCTGCCCCTATTCCCTATATGTCATCTATCCTCAAGGGCAGCAGACATGGAACACCAAACACCAAACATTGCCATACGCTTCCAATAAAATGGTAAAAATTAAAAAATTGATCATGACCCTGCCCTATATTGCTAATAGAAAGGTCATCGCAGGCAGGTGAACCTCCAACAAGTACAAAACCCCTTTCTTTATAGTTTTAATACCCAACACAGGAAAATATGATTCTTAGTGGCACAAAGAAAAGGATCTATTGGCTTTGAATTATCACAACTTGAAGAAAAAAAATAAACACACAAGGATATAGAATGGAAAGAAAAACATGATGAAAGCAGAGCGCCGGCCACTACCCTTCGAACTGTAGTGCACTTTTATTTAGGGGTGTGCAAGTGAGCCAATGGCTGAAGTGGGAGGAGTCATCGCCCCATGCTGCATGCAGAGATGGATGAAAGCAAAATGTGAATGACCTTTGAACAGACCAATAGACAAAGGGCACTAACCAAAAGCCACTCTACATACATATATTTCCATGTACTATTTTTGTCTTGATTTTCTTATTGCATGAGACTAGAATTTAATTGGCTAAAGCTGTCTCGAGGCCAGACCCAAAAAGGGCAAAAAGTGAAAGGATGGAGACAGGCAATTAAAAAGTTAAAAGGCACGTGCCTAATTAGTATCAATTTGCTAACACAATTGTTTACTGATATCGTAAAAGTGGTGGAATCCACCCCTAATTGTGAGTGTGATCCGTGGACCCAAATTGCGAAATTGATTCCATTTGCGTAAAATGTTTACAAGGACTGCCCTGGTGAAGACCCAGCTGCTGTAACTTGGAAACTTGTCAGACATTGTGAACGGTTTCCAAGATTTGCGAGGGTGTTTCACTGCAGCCAGGGCTTGTAGATTAAAGGTAGCGGAGCATCAAGGCGAGGGGTGGGGGGGTCCCCCTAATGGCTTCTAGAGAGGGTCTGAACTCACAAACCTCCTGCTGCCCGGACCTTCTAACCTTCACTTCCAGATTTACGAGGTGGCACATTGGACATCTGCTTCAGCTTTACCTAAAACCTGCTGGCTGTTGTTTAACGTCGCACGTGAACCCCAGCTGATGTCAAGCCAGGCCTCACTCTGAGCCAGGTTCCAGAATGTTCCACACTACACAAAACAAGGCTCTGTTTCTAGGGTTTAAACTTGCACACGACCTTTGAATTCAAATATACACAAACACTACAGTTATGTTGGACTCTTTAAGGCGTGCTCAGGGGAGCATTAGCGCCCTGAAACAGTCCACTGGAATGGGATTAAGAAAGGGGCGCCCAGGAAGCACATTATTACATAAAATACTAAGTGTTTGAAGGCCTCCTTCCTGCCTTGTCACTGCCTGCACTTGGCACAAGGTTCGAAAGGTGCAGTGTCCAATCTGCCTGTGCCCCTTGGTGCACTACAGCCTGGTGCAAATAGGTGAGTACACATGAAGCCAGTGATACAAAAGTGTAATGTTACAGTCTGTGAATATTAGGGGTGGGCGATAAACTCCATTCCGCTGGCGGATTTTGCAAAGTTTTGCCCGTTCTGCGTTACGCTTGTAATGTGGAGTTCCGGTAAAACTCCGCGAACCGCCACGTGGCAGAATTTGTTCTCCTCCGTGGCTCGCGAACGTTAAGTTGGTGAGCACTATTGAGAGTTTGTCTCCCCTAATGCAATTTTTGGGGACAAGAACACCACCCTGCGAGATTTTCTTAACACGGGCTGTCGTGGCAGGTTGCGCCCACTCACGCTGAAAAAGCTGCCGCTTGAGTAGAAAATTTACTTGAGTGTCAGAAAGAAGCAGCGCCCTCTAGCACTCTGTGTGATGCCGGTCGCACTGATTTTACAGTGCGAAACAAGCTTCCGGCACCACAATTCAGCACACCGTGCCAAATTCCACAAGCGGATCTCCACAGAATCTTGCAGAGTTTTTATGTAACTCCGCAGAGTTCCGCCCACTCCTAGTGAATAGACAAACAGGTCAGTGTACACACACCTCCTGTGTGTCTGCCTACAGTCAGCACATAGTAGACGTCATGTCTGCCGTCGTACCTGACGTCACTAAGTGCATGACACAGTTACATGTCTACAGTCCGTGAATATACAAACAAGTCAGTGTACACACACCTCCTGTGTGTCTGCCTACAGTCAGCACATAGCAGACGCCATGTCTGCCGTCGTACCTGACGTCACTACGTGCATGACACAGTTACATGTCTACAGTCCGTGAATATACAAGCAGGTCAGTGTACACACACCATTGATATGTCTACCTACACCCAGCACATGGCAGGCATCGTGGCTGCCTGCATACCTGACGTCACTATGTGCATGACAGAAATAGTTACTAGTTTGCAGTCTTGGACTGCGTGTCTGCCTATACAATGCACACAATGTACAGAGTTGCGTGTTTACAGTCTGCCCGAGGTGCTTCTGACATTATGCACACACTGTAGGAAGAGCAGTATGCAAGTCTTCCTGTGGCACTAACGCCACAAGCACAAAGTTTTGTTCCCAGTTGGTTCCTGTGCCTGTCTAAGGGACATGGCGCAAATTCTTCAGTGTTTACAGACCCTGCTTGCAACAAGCACGTGGTAAAACAGTGCAGTGTTTACAGTCTGTCGATGTGTGCATAGAAAAGAACACGAAACGAACAGTGCTGCGTTCACGATGTGTGAATGTGTAAGGCTGCTTTATACACATAATACAAATAGTGCACTGTTCACGGTTTACTTGTGTGTTTAATTGTGCTAAGCACTATACTCATAGTGCAGTGTTTCTACTCAAGGTGTGCATGTTAAAAAGCAACTTGTGTTTGCCTTCTCTTCTATCCCTCCACTATCCGTCTCAATCAAATAACTGACTAACCTATCCACCACTCAAATTACTTTCATATTTCACTATACTAATTCACCACTAATCCTTTATGGGTTCCGGAGTAGCCTCGTCAGGAGTGGTAAGCGCTATATAAATGCAATTACAATACAACACAAAACAATACTGGGAGCACCTGGTACATATAATGCTGTGTTTACAATCTCCGGGCCTGATTCACAGAACTAACTTACGTCAAATACGTAAAGTTAGTAATTTTCGGTATTCACAGAATACACTTACCACTACTAACTTTATGTCCGCTCCCGGGCCGGAGATTCCGGCCCTGTGGCGGAATTTCCACCTCTGGGCCGGAATCTCCGCCTCCGGACAGGAATACCCTCATTTAGGCCGTTTCAATGCTCAAACGGCCTAAATGAGGGTATTCCGGCCAGGAGGTGGAGATTCCGGCCCAGAGGCAGAAATTCCGCCACAGGGCCGGAATCTCCGGCCCGGGAGCGGACATAAAGTTAGTAGTGGTAAGTGTATTCTTTGAATACCAAAAATTACTAACTTTACGTATTTCACGTAAGTTAGTTCTGTGAATCAGGCCCTCCCTGTGTATGTGACTGAAGTCAGTGCTGACATGAAGTGCAGTAAAAGGCTGTGTCTGCTCTAAGCCTGTGATACAAACAGTGCAGCGTTTACAATCTTACTGTGTGTATCTGACTGAAGTCAGTGCTGACATGAAGTGCAGTAACAGGCTGTGTCTGCACTAAGACGGTTCTCTTCCCCCATCTCCTCAAAAACCCCACAGGCACTCTGCAGGATTCCCCCGGGTTCTCCCTGAACCGACCCTCTAACATCTATATGGCTTCTCTTGCGAGTACCATCAGCTCTCACGGATTGGAAAGAGCCTCCTACGCTGATGCCGAGCTGGTTCCTTCCATCTCTGGCAGCGTTTCCAGTACTCAAGATAATTTTCATTATTGGCTGCTTCAGATCAGCAACTGGATGCAAACTACCTGCCTTACATTAAACAGCGAGAAAAAGAGAGTCATTCTGTCTGGAAAATCATCAGCCTATTGGTCGGAAAGTTGGTGACCCAAAGATCTGGCGGACACCATCCCCCCTCCCAATTCTGCCTGAACCTGGGAATAGTTCTTGCTAAAAACCTTTCAATGTCAGAGCAGGTCAACTTGGTGTCAGCATCTTGCTGCTCCATCTTAAAGATGCCATACCAGGGGTTCACCTGGCTCCCCACTGAGACATGTAGCCCCAGCACTAGTGACTAGCGGAGTAGATTACGGCAATGCCGTTTATGGGTCATCCCTGGCTGCCTGATAAAAAGATTGCAAATTGTGAAAGATACGATTGTCCGGCTTGTACTGACCCTTTCGGCTGGTACGTCGTTTCCTCACACCTTAAGGGACTTCAAGAAATGGGTTTTATTCAAGCTGCAAGGCCATACAAGGCCCTCTACAACATCAGCCCACGGTATGTAAACAACAGCATCCCCTTGATCTAGCCTCCACGACTATTCGATCCTCCACCATTCCGCGTATGTTTCACTCCAGATCTGCAGGTCGGTCCTTTTCGTACCTTGCCGCGCCCTCGCTTGCTACCACTGATCAGCATCTTTACTGAGTTCAAAAAGAAGCTTAAAACGTGGCTGGTCTCATGCGTCTACCATTCTGCAGCCCAGATTTGTACTTTCGATGGGTCCAGTCAATGTGGATTCTTACAGCGCCAGGGTACCCTGTCTAGAGGGGCAGCTTTATAAGAATCAACATAACGCAACGCAACATAATGTAATGCAACGTAGCATAATGCAACGCGATGAAACATACTGTGATGCAACAAAAAGCAACATAAGGCAACGCAACATAACGCAACATAATGCAACGTGATGCAACATACTGTGATGCAACAAAAAGCAACATAAGGCAATGCAACATAACCCAACGCAGCATAATGCAACGCGATGTAACATACCGTGATGCAACAAAAAGCAACATAAGGCAACGCAACATAACGCAACAAAGCATAATGCAACGTGATGCAACATACTGTGATGCAACATAAGGCGACACAACGCAGCATAATGCAACGCAATGAAACATACTGTGATGCAACAAATGCAACATAAGGCGACGCAACACAGCATAAAGCAACACAATGAAACATACTGTGATGCAACAAAAATCAACATAAGGCAACACAACACAGCATAATGCAACGCGATGAAAGATACTGTGACGCAACAAAAAGCAACATTACATAAGGCAACATAACATACCACAACTCAACATAACGCAAAGCAAAATAATGCAATGAACAATGACGCAACATAACGCAAAGCAAAATAACGCAACACACAATATAGTGCAACATTAAAACACAACATAACATCAGTAGTTTTTGCATAACGCGTTGATTGAAAGACAGTGTGTGCACGTATCAGTTTCAGGATATCTTTGACGTTCCTGCACTTCTGTTTCCATGTGACACCCTCGCTGGACCCATGCTCAGGAAGGCGTTTGTCCCAGAGACAACAATGTGCTGTTTCGAGTGATTGTGGGTCCCCTCAGAGGGCTCCTTTACATTATTATTAGATGGTCTTTAACACAGAATGAAAGACTGTTCTAGAGTGCTGGGAGTGTGTGTGTAGAGTAAATCTGGAATATTCTCGCTGACACATATTTATTTAGGGAGTTTTGTATAGTGCTAACATGTCACCTTGCAGGCCCCTCATAGCGCTAGGTGCTGGTAGGGGTGCAGTCTGTAAGCATGGTCATTGCCACACCTGTGGCTGTGCCATAAGATGGCAAATGCCCCTTCACCTCCACCGGTTCTGTCACTTCCTGTTCTTTTCTCCTTTGGCATTTTACTACACAGGGGTGCAGATAGCAGTCGCCTTCTCGGGTTCAGAACACCTACATTTCTGGCATTTCTGGAGCAATGCCCATTGCTTGCTCATTTCGAGCCAGGAGCCATTCCCAGACACACTTTTTATTCTGAGACATAAAACATATTCTGTAACTCCAGAGCCAGTGCGGGGTTAAATGTTCTGCCTAAGAGTGTTGAAGAAATAGCCTTGAGAAGACTCATAGAGATATAAGCCAGGACAGAAACGCGTCGACCATCAGACACTTGTACTCATGATTGTTGAGCCTTCCTTTCCATTGAGTGTAGTCATGTAGCCAAGACTAAAATACTGTAAACTACAAGGCTTGTCTTCTGCACCAATGAGGCCATCATGAGAACACGGATGCTCTCGACTGCTGAGCACGAGTGTAGGTTGTGGGGGACCTGAAAGGTGGTAACAAAGTGGAGAGCGCACTCACAGTGGTACGGACTCCACACTCCCATCGAGGGGAGTGTTGTAGTAAGAAGCTGGAACACGCCAGAGGCCTTTCATGTCAGGATGTAGGGGCCAGGTGTAGGGCCGAATGTCACTGCAGCACCACAGCCAACCAACCACCTTCCAACCCTAATTGTGCGGTCCTGGGGCGAGGATCAGGCAGTGAAAGCCATGGTCACAGCTGCTGAATGTGTCCTCTTGTAACACTCAAGCGGAAGCAACGGTTTGTAAAACTAGTAAGAAGTCCAATGTAAGACTAGGCATGTGAAGGCCCTAAGACTAATGAGTAAAGGTGTGGGCAGAACTCGCTCAATGACCTTTGAACTCCGGAAGGCACTCAATATTTGGCTTCCTTGTGAAGCGAGAGAATGCTGGCGCTATGAAGCAAGGCGCTGTAAGTGTGGCAGTACTCCAAAGAACTCCGTCCGGAATGAGGAACGGCATGTACAGAGGCAGGGTCCTGTCCAATGTGTATTTTTATTCCTCCGGGTACAGAATGAAAGATATCTTTTTGTGAATGGAGTCCAGGATGTTCCTGGCATCAGATGCATGAGCTGCAGCGAGGAAAGTGTGTAGGCTCCATCCGGTACCTCGTGTCGAAGCCAAAACCGGATTGGCTGGAAAGTGTGCAACGGACACCGGATGGTGAAACGGAACTGATGTTCTGTTACGTGCCGTACAGAGTCATTCTGGCAAGTCCTGAGTCAGGGAGGAGGTTCCATTCCTGCATCAGATGTGGGGAGAAAACATACCCTAACTGGAGACCCTAAACTGGAAAACCCACCAGAGAGAGTGCAGTTTACTTACCAGTACTGCAGTTACGAAAGCTACCACTGAGAGTGCACACATACTCAAACACCAGTACTGCAATACTGACAGCTGCCACTGGGAGTGCACGTACACTCAAATACCAGTGCTGCAATACTGAGAGCTGCCACTGGGAGTGTACACACACTCAAACACCAGTGCTGCAATACTGAGAGCTGCCACTGGGAGTGCACGTACACTCAAATACCAGTGCTGCAATACTGAGAGCTGCCACTGGGAGTGCACCTACACTCAAACACCAGTGCTGCAATACTGAGAGCTGCCACTGGGAGTGCACACACACTCAAACACCAGTGCTGCAATACTGAGAACTGCCACTAGGAGTGTACACATGCTCAAATACCAGTGCTGCAATACTGAGAGGTGTCACATGCAGTGCACGAGTATTCAAACACCAGTACTGCAATACAGAGAGCTACAGCTGGCATTGTAAGCACACTCAAACAGCAGTGCTGCAATACTGACAGCGGCAACTGGGAGTGCACACACACTCAAACACCAGTGCTGCAATACTGACAGCTGCCACTGGGAGTGCACGTACACTCAAATACCAGTGCTGCAATACTGAGAGCTGCCACTGGGAGTGTACACACACTCAAACACCAGTGCTGCAAAACTGAGAACTGCCACTGGGAGTGCACGTACACTCAAATACCAGTGCTGCAATACTGAGAGCTGCCACTGGGAGTGCACGTACACTCAAACACCAGTGCTGCAATACTGAGAGCTGCCACTGGGAGTGCACACACACTCAAACACCAGTGCTGCAATACTGAGAACTGCCACTAGGAGTGTACACATGCTCAAATACCAGTGCTGCAATACTGAGAGGTGTCACATGCAGTGCACGAGTATTCAAACACCAGTACTGCAATACAGAGAGCTACAGCTGGCATTGTAAGCACACTCAAACAGCAGTGCTGCAATACTGACAGCGGCAACTGGGAGTGCACACACACTCAAACACCAGTGCTGCAATACTGACAGCTGCCACTGGGAGTGCACGTACACTCAAATACCAGTGCTGCAATACTGAGAGCTGCCACTGGGAGTGTACACACACTCAAACACCAGTGCTGCAATACTGAGAGCTGCCACTGGGAGTGCACGTACACTCAAATACCAGTGCTGCAATACTGAGAGCTGCCACTGGGAGTGCACGTACACTCAAACACCAGTGCTGCAATACTGAGAGCTGCCACTGGGAGTGCACACACACTCAAACACCAGTGCTGCAATACTGAGAACTGCCACTAGGAGTGTACACATGCTCAAATACCAGTGCTGCAATACTGAGAGGTGTCACATGCAGTGCACGAGTATTCAAACACCAGTACTGCAATACAGAGAGCTACAGCTGGCATTGTAAGCACACTCAAACAGCAGTGCTGCAATACTGACAGCGGCAACTGGGAGTGCACACACACTCAAACACCAGTGCTGCAATACTGAGAGCTACCGCTGGGAGTGCACGCACACTCAAACACCAGTGCTGCAATACTGAGAGCTACCGCTGGGAGTGTACGCACACTCAAACACCAGTGCTGCAATACTGAGAACTGCCACTAGGAGTGTACACATGCTCAAATACCAGTGCTGCAATACTGAGAGGTGTCACATGCAGTGCACGAGTATTCAAACACCAGTACTGCAATACAGAGAGCTACAGCTGGCATTGTAAGCACACTCAAACAGCAGTGCTGCAATACTGACAGCGGCAACTGGGAGTGCACACACACTCAAACACCAGTGCTGCAATACTGAGAGCTACCGCTGGGAGTGCACGCACACTCAAACACCAGTGCTGCAATACTGAGAGCTACCGCTGGGAGTGTACGCACACTCAAACACCAGTGCTGCAATACTGAGAACTGCCACTAGGAGTGTACACATGCTCAAATACCAGTGCTGCAATACTGAGAGGTGTCACATGCAGTGCACGAGTATTCAAACACCAGTACTGCAATACAGAGAGCTACAGCTGGCATTGTAAGCACACTCAAACAACATAGGTTCAATACTGAGAGCTGCCACTGGGAGTGCACACACACTCAAACACCAGTGCTGCAATACTGAGAGCTACCGCTGGGAGTGTACGCACACTCAAACAACATAGGTTCAATACTGAGAGCTGCCACTGGGAGTACACACACACTCAAACACCAGTGCTGCAATACTGAGAGCTACCGCTGGGAGTGTACGCACACTCAAATACCAGTGCTGCAATACTGAGAGCTGCCACTGGGAGTGTACACACACTCAAACACCAGTGCTGCAATACTGAGAGCTGCCACTGGGAGTGCACACACACTCAAACACCAGTGCTGCAATACTGAGAGGTGTCACATGCAGTGCACGAGTATTCAAACACCAGTACTGCAATACAGAGAGCTACAGCTGGCATTGTAAGCACACTCAAACAACATAGGTTCAATACTGAGAGCTGCCACTGGGAGTGCACACACACTCAAACACCAGTGCTGCAATACTGAGAGCTACCGCTGGGAGTGTACGCACACTCAAATACCAGTGCTGCAATACTGAGAGCTGCCACTGGGAGTGTACGCACACTCAAACACCAGTGCTGCAATACTGAGAGCTGCCACTGGGAGTGCACACACACTCAAACACCAGTGCTGCAATACTGAGAGCTACCGCTGGGAGTGTACGCACACTCAAACAACATGGGTTCAATACTGAGAGCTGCCACTGGGAGTGCACACACACTCAAACACCAGTGCTGCAATACTGAGAGCTACTGCTGGGAGTGTACGCACACTCAAATACGAGTGCTGCAATACTGACAGCTCAAGAAAGAACAGGGGAACCCTACTCACTAAGGAACCAGGGTAATAGTTATATAGGAAAAACAATGGTTCCTGTGGAATAATATACTATGAGGTTATGATACATAAGCACAATCGCGATATAGAGGGTTCGATAATGGCAGAGCGCGAAGGAACCACTAACGCACCGATTCCAGTGTAGTATATTTTATGGATTTTTTAAACAATAAATTGAGGAGTAAACATTATACATCAAAACAACATTTGTGCATAGTGTCCCAAGTGACAAAGGGAACCTAAACCTAAGTGACAACGTGAATATTAAATACAAGGTTTCCACAGTTTGTACAAGTCGACCATTATCAAAATGATTCCATGTGAACAGCAGCTATATACAATGATATGTGCTGGGGAAATGGTTCGCTTCTTCTGTTTGTCGTGTAGGAAAAGTAATGAGACCAAGGAGGTGGTAAGATTCATCATGGATTTTAATGTGTCAAATCAAGCTATTAAGGAAGCATTAGGAAATCATTGGCAACTGTTGAGAAAAGATGATGTCAAGAGTCAAATATCAGAGCACCTTAATATAACTTACAGGAAAGCACCTTATTTACCAGATTCTTTTAACCCAAAGTTACTTTACCAGATCAGGAACAGAAGCAGAAAGGGAGAATTGGCAAAAGACTAATGGCTTTGTGAAATGCCACAAACGCAAGGCCCACCAATGTGGACAAAACCAGATGGACATCAGAACTCTCAATGGCAGAGAGAAAAAGATCAAGGAAAGGACACTGGGTGAGACGGCACATGTGGTATACCTTCCGGAGTGCAGATGTGGTAAACAATATATTGGTAGCACAGTTAACAAGCTTAAATTACGCATTCTCCAGCATATGAGAGTGATTTTGAACAAAGACTTTTCATATGTAATGTCCAAACATATTTGGGAAGAACATGATGGAAGTTTGAGTAATTTTACATTTTCTGGCATTGAACACATCCCGAAAAAGTTTAGAGGAGGAGATTGTGAGCTGACTTTAAGAAAGGCGGAATCAAGATGGATTATAACTGTGAGAACTGAAATTCCGTGGGGCTTGAATACTGATGCTGAACTATATACGTATTTATGAGATTGCCAATGGGTTTGAGGATGAAAGCAGAAGGGCATGATTGAATATAGAAACAAGAGCCAGGAGTGTGGTCTGATTCTCTCGGAAGCGTGTGCTTGTTGTCATTTTTTTATCCCTTTTTTGATCTGGTTTTATATTTAACATCTGTATTTTTACATGTAAGAGTGTTCTGGTCTTTTGATATGGAGTGAGTTAATAGGAGGACATGCAGACGATGCGATCATTGTCTCGATGCTTGACAGAGAGAAGCACCTCGTACTTTACATGCCTTTGCATAATGATAGAGAAATTGTGGAGAAGAGAGAGTTTTGCTGCTGAATGACTGTCAGATAGAGACATATGGGGAGAGATATATGCATATTGCACACATAACATCTGAGTACTGTATATTGCACAGACAATTACGTAAATCTTGCACTTTGACGTTGAGTACTGTATAGATAAGGGTTGTGTGAAGTTTGCACACTATTAAAGTACTGTATGGTTATAAAAAGATACAAAGGGAAAGATATCTATACATTAGGTTTACAACAATAGAGTATTATATACTGCATAATATATATTCATTTAATTTTTGCACTTTAATAAGGAGTACTGTATAGACAGTGATATTGCGAAGTTTGCACATTATAAAAGTACTGTATAGTTATCGTCATACGGTTTTGGGGTTTAAATGATGAGCAATGTATAGAGATAAAATTATTGACACTTGCACTTTCCCTTAAGTTTACTTGGGGCAAAGAAGGGGGTTGGAATAAGCGGGAGCATTTTAATATACATGGAATAATGCACGTAGAAGTGAAATGTTGTCCCCCCCTTCCATTCCTTCCCCCTTTCTCCTCCCCTTTCTTTTCCCCGTTTCCCCTTTTTGTTAGGTTTTGTCCCCAGTTTGACAGGAACACTGAAGGAAAACATCAAGGGGGGATACGTTTTTGAGATGTGAAGATAAAAATTGTGAAAATGAATCTGCTTTGCTTTGCTCTGATATGTGCAATCATGCACTTATGTAGAAATATAAACTTGTGTACTTTACAATTACATGGAAGTATAGAATGAGCTGATATAATAATGTTCTTTGGAAACAGTCAAATGTATTTACCAAAGGTTAAAGGAGCTTTACGGTCCAATTCCTTGGAAATGTAAATATGGTTTTATTTAGGTGGTGGGAAAGAGGGCTGTTGCCCTTTAAATATGGCACTCTAGGATCAGACTCTATGACCCAGTTGAAGGCTTCGGCCGAAACGCGTAGGTCTGCTTTTCTGGCGCACATGCACTTTGCAAATGAAAAACAATAAAAACTCAATAAAGATTGTGGCTGAAAAGTCCACATCCCTTTGTGTGTGCCACCTTCCTTTGTTGCCTGTGGGTGACTAGTCGGAAGGATTACAGGGCAGTACCCGAGAGTACTCTGTACTATATATGTATGTATATATATGTATATATATATATATATATTTCCACACAATAGGAGTCCAGTTGAGGCGCGCTCACTGCGGGTGCATACGGAGGGCTTGACTCCAAAGCCCAAAACAGTTTTCTATGTACAAATTCCGTCGCACTCAGTGATTCTTTTGGTTTACTGCTTTATTTGCAAGACAGCACTACTACACCAACGCGTTTCGACCTCCCAGGGTCTTTTTCACGGTGAGGTGGTCTTGTTACAATTACTATTTATACTCTCTCCATCTTATGCCTATTAGGGTGCATGATGGGAGTTGTAGTTTTCAATATAAAACATGGAGAAAGACATCATTTCTCATACTTTTGCAGTTCATGGCATTAACATTTTACATTTCAACGTCATATTAACCTTGCTGAGTTTATGGGATGGTATATCTTTGCTGTTGATTAACATCATTAATCAATTGATTAATTCATAGATCGTGGAGATATTGTGACATCAATATTCACATGTTGGAACAATTTCACTATTGTCGTATGAGAGTGGGAATAGGAGTATGTCGGTATTGTACCAACACTTCACGGCTTTTAAACTCCAAAGATTCACAGTAACATATTATTAGTTATGGTTTAGTACCCAAGCTATAATTACCCACTCTGAATGGTTTTCAATATAATTCTTTTCCAAAAGACATTTATGTTTCAATTATAATATAATCAAGTTCTCCAGTCAATATTTACAAGTGCACAAAGAGTTCTTCATCGACATTCAGGCCTGTCGGCGTCTTGGACTTGAGTCGTATTATATAACGAGATTCAAGTTGTCTCAGTTTTCTCATTCGGTCTCCCCCACGTTCATGCAAGGGGATTGTGTCCAGGCCATAGTAACGCATATATGTATATATGTATATGTGTAGGAATATATTTTTGTTGTTTGGTGAGTTTATCTGTTGAGTCACTTCTTTCTTGGCTATTTAATTTTTTTGTGACTCATTGTATCCTTTCGGATCCAGATTTTTGCCCTGGCTGGCTGTTGCTTTCTGGTGATCCTTCCTCTTCTAGTGTGTGTGAGTGTATATGTATATGTGTGTGTGTTCACACACACACACACATTTACAAGGCTACGCAAAAAACAGGACAGGCCAGATATAAAAGTAAGACTAAAGGCTTTATTCCTACTTTTATGTCTGGCCTGTCCCGGTTTGTGCTTTGTACTCAGGGGGGCCCTCAGCTCCCTGCCTGAGATGTTAGCTCAGGCTGCTGTCATGGTACAGAGACTCCTCCAGCCGCACCCATCTCCTGCCCTCCCTGTGCTGCAGTTCCGTTCTCTGGCGAAGGGTGGCAGCAAAGAGCACGTGCGTGCAGAGCACATGGTACCACGTGTGAGCAGACCCTCGACGCTCAGAGAGGGAAATGTCTCCTCCAGCCGCACCCACGGTGCGCTGCAGTTCCGTTCTCTGGCGAAAGGTGGCAGCAAAGAGCACCAGCATGCGGTGCACATGGTACCACGTGCGAGCAGAGCCTCGACGCTCAGAGAGGGAAATGTCTCCTCAGCTGAATAAGACCTGGGGCTCAGTGGGTGAGCAAACAGGGGCTTTTGAAACAAAGGGAGCCCTCCGTTGTCTTCGTTCCCACCGCAAACAAAGTTCTAACAACAATGCTGCTACTTCGATTTGGGGGCAGCAGGCCACGCCACCAGCCCCACCTCTCGTTTCTTCTCTCAATGTCCGCTGCCAAAGTGGCCCTCCTGACATGTCATTTCCTTCAGAAATGGCACACATTCCGGCACACATTCCGATACACATTTTCTAATGTCCAAAATCAGCCTGAAACGACAAAGAGTAAAAAACAGCGCTGCAAACCCCGCCTGCAAATGTTCCCGCTCCGCCTCATGTTTCAGAACCCACAGAATAAGTACATACAAGCTTTTTAAAGATACGCGGGAGGGATATATGGAAGCTTGGGACAACTCACAACTCTCCGCCAGTACAGCGGCTCCCCATGCTGTGCACTTGTATTAAAAGTGGAGCGAGACAGCAGCACAGCTGGCCGTGAAAGCGAGGCGCTGGCAGCCTGCCTCGAAAGAGTAAAGGCATGAAACATGATTACTGGGCGACCAAAGGCGCGCGAAGGGCGAGCAGTTTAGAATGAAAGGGCTGGAATTACCATACGTGGCCCAACTCAGCCCACGCTCCAGCATGTCACACCGGATACAAGGCTGCTCAGGCCACACTGCTGCTAACACCAGCACACCACATTACTAAATGAGCAGCCATATAGCGCACGCACGGTACGGACTGAACTCTAGGCGCCTAATGTTCGGTGGAGCTATTACCAAGTGAAAGGCTGAGGAGGCCCTGCTGAGCGATGAGCCAGTGGCCTCCTGCTCTCACACGCTCCCGGGGCCTAGGGGTACAGTAGGAGTCTTAATGCACCCCAAATATGGATGTCTTTTACTGCTCGAGCGGGGAGCAGGGCCACCCATTCCACTTCCTTGCAACAGGGCAAATGGCACTCTTGCCACGCCCCTTCCCACAGTTATCCTCGCAGCAGGTGGTAACTAACCCCTCTGAGCTATCTGTCCATCCAACTCCCCATAGAGAAGACACAGCTGTCCCGCGTCCCACAGGCACGCACCATAACATCTGCAAAGGGGGCAACTGCTCCATTTTCTTTGACAAATACATTTTCAAAATGACAAGTGTTCATCTGAGATAGAGTTACTGGTGTGTTATTCCCCATTCCAAGGTGCACAAACATAACATGTCCACGGATTGGATCCTGAATTGAGAACAAAGTGCGCACCTGCTAATGAGCCCTCCCAGCACTAACACAAACTAGTGGGTGCAGAATTTCCACCCACCTCTTGCAGGTCGACCAAGACCGTGTCTGAGCTGCAATCTGCAAGAACCATATTCAACGTATTAAGCTAGGACATGTCACACATAAATAAAAGCAAAAGTTAGATGCAGTTTTCCAAAGAAAAAAGCATTGCAAAGTGCAAAGCTTCAAACACCTTTGCAACTGTTTAAAAATAAGTTGCAGCGTTGTAACCAGCTTTCCCGGTGCAAAGTTAGCTGGAGCCTAGAATGGGTTGTGAAGCGTGCATGCGCACATTAAACGTCATTTCTAAACGAAAAGTAATGCACAGACTGAGAACCGCACAATACCCGCTGTGTGTGCAGAGCTCTAGAGAGGTAGGATTTGGGGCCAGATGTACGAAGCATTTTTGCATTCGCAAAAGGTCCGATTCGCAGAACGTTGCAAACATGCCGAAAAGCATTGTCTTCACCCCCTAAGCATCTGACTGACACCCCCAGGGACCAGAAGCCAGAGATGCAGGGAAGTGAGGGACTGCACCAGTGCTTGAATGTATATAAAATGTATGGAAAATAATGTCAACACAGGAAACAGGTGAAAAGTTCACAATTCCACAATTTTTTCATCCCTGTGCATCAGTAACTTACACCGTGCTTACATTACTTTAACACAAGGTTATGAAAACTGATGTACGTCACTGAATACATACCAGCGTGCATTATGTCATGAGTGAATTATGCAAGATTTCTTATTAGGAACCCAAACCGCAGTGAACTGTGGATATGTGTTAGATGAAACAACACATTGCAGAATTGACTCTCATGACTTGTAAATCGCAGTATATATTTCATTTTGCTCTTCCATCCCTCCCAACCTACCCCACACTCCCCACCCCCACCCGGGGTGGATCGGCCCCAGCTCACAGGCCGATTCCTAAACAAGTGAGTCACGGTGAGGCGTGAGTGACGACGGAGGCTTGACTCGCTCACTTACTTTCAACACTTTCTCCCCTTTCCTCAGCTGCAGGAGTGGAGCAAATATCTGTAAGGAGAAGCGAACAAGTCACTTCCTAGCAGCACAGCCTTGAGGCGGAGTCAGCAGAACTGCGCCTGCGGCCACCACCAGGGCTTGGCCAACTCCTCGCTGGTGAAATCCCTTGGTAACACTGTCGTCTCCACTGAAAGCCCCCCGGTCATGATCCTCAGGACACATTTTTAAATCTTTGGGGGCAGGAAGGGGGGGGGGCAGGATTGGGAAGCTCCTCTTAGAATATAGTGGTCAGAAGCTTCCATGTTCCCAACCCCGAGCCCTTCTGACGGCCACTTGAGCTGGTTCTCTGAGTCTTGAGATGTTTGTTCTTGAGACCATCTCTCTGCACTTTCTCTGAGTCTTGAGATGTTTGTTCTTGAGACCATCTCTCTGCTCTTTCTCTGAGTCTTGAGATGTTTGTTCTTGAGACCATCTCTCTGCTCTTTCTCTGAGTCTTGAGATGTTTGTTCTTGAGACCATCTCTCTGCTCTTTCTCTGAGTCTTGAGATGTTTGTTCTTGAGACCATCTCTCTGCTCTTTCTCTGAGTCTTGAGATGTTTGTTCTTGAGACCATCTCTCTGCACTTTCTCTGAGTCTTGAGATGTTTGTTCTTGAGACCATCTCTCTGCTCTTCCTCTGAGTCTTGAGATGTTTGTTCTTGAGACCATCTCTCTGCTCTTTCTCTGAGTCTTGAGATGTTTGTTCTTGAGACCATCTCTCTGCTCTTGGGGTGGAAGACGCTCTCACACCTTCTCAGAAGAGAGGGGTAGAAGGCGTTCTTACAGCTGCTTAGAACAGAGGGGTGAAAGGTTCTCACAGCTGCTTAGAACGGAGGGGTGAAAGGTTCTCACAGCTGCTTAGAACAGAGGGGTGGAAGGCGCTCCAACAGCTGCTTAGAACAGACGGGTGGAAGGCGCTCTCACAGCTGCTTAGAACATAGCGGTGGAAGGCGCTCTCACAGCTGCTTAGAACAGAGGGGTGGAAGGCGTTCCCACAGCTGCTTAGAACAGACGGGTGGAAGGCGCTCTCACGGCTGCTTAGAACATAGGGGTGGAAGCCGCTCTCGCAACTCCTTAGAACAGAGGGGCTAGAAGGCGCTCTTGCAGCTGTTTAGAACAGAGGGGTAGAAGGCGCTCTCACAGCTGCTTAGAACAGAGGGGCTAGAAGGCGCTCTCGCAGCTGCTTAGAACATAGGGGTGGAAGGTGCTCTTGCAGCTGTTTAGAACATAGGGGTGGAAGGCGCTCTTGCAGCTGTTTAGAACAGAGGGGTAGAAGGCGCTCTTGCAGCTGCTTAGAACAGAGAGGCTAGAAGGCGCTCTCACAGCTTCTTAGAACATAGCGGTGGAAGGCGCTCTCACAGCTGCTTAGAACAGAGGGGTGGAAGGCGCTCTCACAGCTGCTTAGAACAGACGGGTGGAAGGCGCTCTCACAGCTGCTTAGAACATAGCGGTGGAAGGCGCTCTCACAGCTACTTGGAACAGAGGGGCTACAAGGCGCTCTCACAGCTGCTTAGAACAGAGTGTGACAGGCGCTCTCGCAGCTGCTAAGAACAGAGGGGTAGAAGGCGCTCTCACAGCTGCTTAGAACGGAGGGATGGAAGGCGCTCTCGTGGCTGATAAGAACAGAGGGATGGAAGGTGCTCTCTAAGCTGCTAAGAACAGAGGGTGAAAGGCGCTCTCCCAGCTGCTAAGAACAGAGGGTGGAAGGCACTCTCACAGCTGCTTAAAACAGAGGGATGGAAGGCGCTCTCACAGCTGCTTAGAACATAGGGCTGGAAGGCGCTCTCACAGCTGCTTAGAACAGAGGAGTGGAAGGCGCTCTCACAGCTGCTTAGAACATAGGGATGGAAGGCACTCTCGCGGCTGCTTAGATCAGAGGGGTGGAAGGCACTCTCACAGCTGCTTAGATCATAGGGGTGGAAGGCGCTCTCGCAGCTGCTTAGAACATAGCAGTGGAAGGCGCTCTCACAGCTGCTTAGAACATAGGGGTGGAAGGCACTCTCGCGGCTGCTTAGATCAGAGGGGTGGAAGGAGTTCTCATAGCTGCTTAGAACAGAGGGGTGGAAGGCGCTCTCACAGCTGCTTAGAACAGATGGGGGAGACACGCGAGCGCGTGAAAACAAGATGGCCGCCTCCCGGTGAGCTCCGTGTTGAAGGGGCCCGTTTTTTTCGACGAATTAATTAATTCCAGTCAGAATTTACTGGAAATTACTCCTGCAGCCTGATAAAGCCTTGCCTGATGCTGTGGTGCCATTTCCTGGTGTTCAAGACGTCGGAAGAGGTGTTTTTCTTCCTCCTGGTTCAGCTTCGATCTCTGCCTTAAGGTACTGCCCAGATTTCCTGTCAGGGGGCCGGAGCAAGTATTCAGGAAAGGGCCTGGCTTTGGCCTAACCACTCCCACAGTCTGTTTTAGCTGCTGCACCAGCTTTTTCCTTGAATCACTTTTTCTGCATTTACCTTATTTCACTGTACTTTGCATTTATTTGCTCCTTTCTTTTTTATAATACGAAAATGGAGAATTAAAATGCGCAAAATCCCAATAATAAGAGGAAGCAGCAGATTTCTCCTCCTCCAGTAAAATCTAAAGTGGTGGAATCTAGTGAGCCTTCATTGGCATTAATTCTTGACGAGATTCATGCACTGCGTACCAACACTGATACCATTGCATCAGAGATTAAAAGCCTACGTAAAGATATGGCTAGTATGTCAATGAAAGTTTCAGATAATTCAATTAAAATTCAAGATAACAAAGTTAAAATTGATGCTTTTACACCACTTGTGGCAAAAATTTCTCCTATGTCTGCTCTTCTTCTGGATATGGAAAATCGTAACAGGCAATACAATCTGCGTATTTTTAATTTACCAGAGGATGTTGAAGGCTCCAATTGCAGACTATATCTGGAGAATTTGATACCTGGTCTTTTAAACATTAAATTTCCGGAGAAATTTGAAATTGATAAAGCGCATAGGATTCCATCCCATCGCAATCCTCATCATACTAAGCCAAGACAAATGATTTTTAAGGTTCTACGTCACCATCATTTGGTCTTGATAAGGAAAGCAGCACAGGAAATTCCATCCTTAATGGTTAATGGCAATAAGATCTTCATTCACCAAGACTTTGCTAAAGAGACTGTTAAGATTCGCACAGAATTCTCTGACATTCGTCCTCAAGTGAGAAGTCTTGGTTTTAAATATGGCCTCTTTGACCCTTCAACAATGCGAATCTGGAAAGATAATTTTTCAAAGTCCTTTCAGCGTCCAGAAGATTTAAAATTATTCCTGGAACAGCACTCACAGCAGTCAATGGATACGCATGATTCTGCTACTTGAATATTGTTATAACATGTATTTCTGACTAATTTTACTGTTCTCTTCACACTGGGCTCCAACGGATCGGTCATGCTTGTAAAGCGCGTGTGCGTTTCAAATCTGTTATTAATGTTTATTTGTGGTCGTCTTTTTTATGTTTGTTTGTCTTTTTTCTTTTCCCTCTTTTTCCTTGTACAATGTTCTAGAACTACTATTTTCTATATTTTTCTTCAACTTTTTCTCCTCTTCTTAAATCCTATTTCTTTTTACTCTCTTTTTTTATTATGGCTAATGTTCATAGTGTTAAAATAACCTCTTTAAATGTCAAGGGTTTGAGACATCCGGTAAAACGTACAAAGATTTTAGATTATTTAGGAAGTTGTAAAGCAGATATTTGTTTTATTCAGGAAACATATATTGAAGATAAAATATTAGATTATATGAAAAAAGTGGGTTGATACTATTGTCTCTTCTGCTAAAGGTAGAAAAAATGGTGTTGCTATTCTTTTTGCTAAAAGACTACATTGTCAAATTTTAAGTAAATCATCAGATTTAGAAGGCAGATATGTCATAGTTAAAATTTATGATTCTGTTATGTTTTTAATTAATGTTTATGGTCCAACTGCTGATGATCCTATGTTTTGGTCTAATTTAACTACTGAAGTACTCAAGTTAGGTAACGTTCCTCTTATAGTTGGAGGAGACTTCAACCTTATTTCTGATCCTTTATTGGATAGATCGTCTCTCACTAAATTTCGACCTCCAAAAGCTTTTCTAACTTTTAAATCTTACCTTAAAACTACAAAATTAATTGATATTTGGCGATTGCATTTTCCTATGGAAAAAATGTTTACCTTTTTCTCTAATCCACATAACTCACATTCGAGACTTGATTATTTACTAATTTCCAGACAATTAATTAATTCTGTGGTTACTCCTACCATTGGTAATATTGATATATCAGATCATGCTTTAATATATTTTGTTTTACAATTTAATTCAAATTTTAAAACCCAATCCAGATGGAGAATGAATTCTGATATTGTTCTTAATGAACAAAACAAACTGAAAATATTAGATGCTATTCAGGATTATTTTCAACTTAACCCAGAAGGTTCTACATCCCTGGTGAATAGATGGGACGCTTTTAAAGCTTATATTAGAGGTGCTTCTATTTCTCTCCCGGCACCTGAAAATAAAACTTTTAATGTAAGAATTAAAGAATTGGATAAACAGATTGCAAAATTTGAAAGGCTTTTTATTACTTCTAATGACCCTCAGTATAGGTTGAAATTACAAAAACTTAGATATGAATTTAATTCCATTCTTAGCAGAAGAGCTAGTATTCAACTCTCAAAATCTAAAGCCAAATTTTGTTTTAATGCTAACAGATCTGGACGGCTTTTAGCTAATTATCTACGCATTAAAAAAGATAAAACCCAAATAAATTCGATTCATGGCCCCAATGGGAAAATTGTCATATCGCAAAATGATATTGTTAATGAATTTCTAAATTATTACACAACTTTATATAATCAACCTAACTTTGATGATTCTTCTTTAATTGATTCTTTTTTAAATACATGTGGATTTCCCAAGATTCCCCTTTTAACTAAAAATAAATTAGATCTGCCCATTACTGAAGATGAAATTCGATTAGCCATAAAATCTCTTAAACAAAAAAAATCCCCAGGACCAGATGGCATTCCAGCAGAATTTTACAAGGAATTTCAAATACAACTTATTCCTCATTTATTTAAATTATTTACCTTTTTTAGCTCCACAGGGACTACTACAGGTTCTTTTACTGAAGCGTTAATTGTTGTATTGCCTAAACCTAATAAAGACCCTACACTTGTTTCCAATTACCGCCCTATTTCCTTATTAAATCAAGATTGTAAGCTCTATGCCAAAGTACTTGCAACTAGGTTAACCTCTGTTTTAGATTCTATCATTCATCCAGATCAATCAGGGTTTATGAGAAATAGATATTCTGCAAATAATACAAGAACATTACTGCATCTTATAGAACAAGGGTCCAATTTACCTTTACCAGCAGGAGTGTTAGCATTGGATGCTGAAAAAGCCTTCGATAAAGTACATTGGCAATTTTTATTTCGTACTTTATTTGCATTTAATTTTGGTGACATATTTATTCGTATGATATCTGCGCTTTATTCTACTCCTACAGCTCGTTTATTTATTAATGGCCAAACTTCAAACCAATTTTCTCTTTTCAGAGGTACCAGACAGGGTTGTCCCCTCTCCCCGCTCCTATTTCTTCTTGTAATTGAACCTTTGCTTATTTCAATTAGGAAATGTAATGATATTAATGGTATTAATATTAAGGAGGTTAATGTTAAAACGTTAGAATTTGCAGATGATGTACTTTTATTTATTAGCAATCCTATTTCCTCAATTCCTCCTTTATTTGAGATTATTTCATCTTATTCCATATTTTATGGTTATAAGTTAAATACTAATAAAACAGAATTCTTTCCTATAAATATTCATTGCATCCCAGATATGTTACCCTTGAAGGATATAATTTGGCAAAGAGAAAAATTTAAATACCTAGGCATTTTATTTTCATCTTCTATGAAAACTACAATATCATTAAATTGTGAGTCTATTTTAAGTTACATTAAGGATAAAATATCTAAATGGTCTTCACTTCATCTTTCGTGGTGGGGAAAAATGGACTCCATAAAAATGACTATAGCACCAACATTTTTACTCCCTCTCCATGATTCCTACCCAATTTCCTATGAAGTTTTATAAAGATATAGATCGGCTTCTTACTAAATTTCTTTGAAGCAATAAGGCACCTCATATTAGTTATAAAAAATTAAAATTGCCTAAAGGTAATGGAGGTTTTGGACGACCAGATTTCTTTTGTTATCACAAAGCTTTTATATTAAATCAAAGTTCTCTGTGGTTTAATCATTCTCAATTGAATAATCCCCCTACATGGCTTTCTATAGAAAAGAGTTTAATAAAGCCGTTTCCCTTACCTCTATGTCCAATAAATCAATATTTTTCAATAAATCTGTTATTTTGAAATCCACTAAGTTAATATTACATGATTATGATTTAATTTTTCAATCACCCATGTCCATTACTGAAGATATGTCGTTATGGTATAATTCAAACATAAAACTTACCAAAAATGTTAGATTTTGGCATTCATGGATTAAGGCTGGTATTTTTTGCCTCAAAGATATTTATCATAACAATGCTTTTATCTCTATTGATGTTCTAAAGGAGAAATTTAATTTACCTTCCTCTGATTTATTCAAATATGAATTTTTTTGCAAATCTATTTTAGATTCATTTCCTCATTTTATACCTTCTAATGCTAAGTCAGATTTATCAATTTATATTCGAACTCTTTCTACTTTGCCTCATGGTGTTTCAATATTGTATAAAAAGATGACTACATTTAAGGGTGACAATATTAATATGCTTTTGACATTTTGGAATAATGAGCTTTCTTTATCTTTACCTTATGAAACATGGAAAACTATTTGGCTTAATAGTATTTAAGTATGGTTACCTGTTTCGCTTTATCAAACAAACTCATATATTTTATATAATTGCCTGTGGTCTCCACTGAGATTGTTTCAAGCTAAACTCCTCCCGACTTCAAAATGTTGGCACTGTAACTTACATACTGGTTCGTTAAAACATATGCTTTTTGAATGTCCTTCTATTTTTAAATTTTGGACTGAAGTTTGGGATGTTATAAAAAAATACTTAATATTCATGATGATTTATCATTTTACTTGCTAATTTGTAAATCTGTCGTTCTTTCTCATAAATTAATTGACTTAGAAGGTAAACTTTTTAATTTCCTGTTATCAGCAGCTTTAAAATCCATTACCTCATGTTGGAAAGACGTTTCCTTATTATCTGCTCATGTTTGGTGGTCATGGGTTATTTTTACTAGAAGAGGAGCCCATTTATCCTTGAATGGTGTTATTCATAATTGTAATTTGTTTCACTTATTCTGGAAACCTATTGATAACTATTTATCTTCTGAAAATGTATTTTTTCTATAAGTTAAGTATTCATTGATATTTTTGCATAGTTTCTATTTAATAGTAGTTCTATTTTAGTGATTATTAATATCATATGTACAATTTGTCTTTCTCCCTCCCTTTATAATTTTCTGTATTAATATAATATATTATATTATATTGTACCTGTTATAACTTTAATGATGTTGATATTCGTCATATATTCTTATTAGGTACTTTTATTGTACTATTTTTTGTACTGTCTGTTAACTAAAAATTGAATAAAATATTCTGAACACAAAGAACAGATGGGTGGAAGGCGCTCTCACAGCTGCTTAGAACAGACGGGTGGAAGGCGCTCTCACAGCTGTTTAGAACAGAGGGCTGGAAGGCGCTCTCACAGCTGCTTAGAACAGAGGGGTGGAAGGCGCTCTCACAGCTGCTTAGAACAGAGGGGTGGAAGGCGCTCTCACAGCTGCTTAGAACATAGCTGTGGAAGGCGCTCTCACAGCTGCTTAGAACAGATGGGTGGAAGGCGCTCTCACAGCTGTTTAGAACATAGCGGTGGAAGGCGCTCTCACAGCTGTTTAGAACAGAGGGGTGGAAGGCGCTCTCACAGCTGTTTAGAACAGAGGGGTGGAAGGCGCTCTCACAGCTGCTTAGAACATAGCTGTGGAAGGCGCTCACAGCTGCTTAGAACATAGCTGTGGAAGGCGCTCTCACAGCTGCTTAGAACATAGGGGTGGAAGGCGCTCTCACAGCTGCTTAGAACAGAGGGGTGGAAGGCGCTCTCACAGCTGCTTAGAACATAGGGGTGGAAGGCGCTCTCACAGCTGTTTAGAACATAGCGGTGGAAGGCACTCTCACAGCTGCTTAGAACAGAGGGGTGGAAGGCGCTCTCACAGCTGCTTAGAACAGAGGGGTGGAAGGCGCTCTCACAGCTGCTTAGAACAGAGGGGTGGAAGGCGCTCTCACAGCTGTTTAGAACAGAGGGGTGGAAGGCGCTCTCACAGCTGCTTAGAACATAGCTGTGGAAGGCACTCTCACAGCTGTTTAGAACAGAGGGGTGGAAGGCGCTCTCACAGCTGCTTAGAACAGAGGGGTGGAAGGCGCTCTCACAGCTGCTTAGAACATAGCTGTGGAAGGCACTCTCACAGCTGTTTAGAACAGAGGGGTGGAAGGCGCTCTCACAGCTGCTTAGAACAGAGGGGTGGAAGGCGCTCTCACAGCTGTTTAGAACAGAGGGGTGGAAGGCGCTCTCACAGCTGCTTAGAACAGAGGGGTGGAAGGCGCTCTCACAGCTGTTTAGAACAGAGGGGTGGAAGGCGCTCTCACAGCTGCTTAGAACAGAGGGGTGGAAGGCGCTCTCGTGGCAGATAAGAACAGAGGTGTGGAAGGCGCTCTCGCAGCTGCTTAGAACAGAGGGGTGGAAGGCGCTCTCACAGCTGTTTAGAACAGAGGGGTGGAAGGCGCTCTCACAGCTGCTTAGAACAGAGGGTGGAAGGCGCTCTCGTGGCTGCTAAGAACAGAGGGGTGGAAGGCACTCTCGCAGCTGCTTAGAACAGAGGGGTGGAAGGCGCTCTCACAGCTGCTTAGAACATAGCTGTGGAAGGCACTCTCACAGCTGCTTGGAACAGAGGGGTGGAAGGTGTCCTCATAGCTGCTTATAACATAGGGGTAGAAGGTGCTCTCACAGCTGCTTAGAACAGAGGGGTTGAAGGCGCTCTCACAGCTGCTAAGAACAGAGGGGTGGAAGGCGCTCTCACAGCTGCTAAGAACAGAGGGGTGGAAGGCGCTCTCGTGGCTGCTTAGAACAGAGGAGTGGAAGGCGCTCTCACGGCTGCTTAGAACATAGGGGAGGAAGGCGCTCTCACAGCTGCTTAGAACAGAGGGGTGGAAGGCGCTCTCACAGCTGCTTAGAACAGATGGGTGGAAGGCACTCTCACAGCTGCTTAGAACAGAGGGATGGAACGTACTCTCACAGCTGCTTAGAACATAGGGGTGGAAGGTGCTCTCGCAGCTGCTTAGAACATAGTGGTGGAAGGCGCTCTCACAGCTGCTAAGAACAGAGGGGTGGAAGGCGCTCTCACAGCTGCTTAGAACAGATGGGTGGAAGGCGCTCTCGCAACTGCTTAGAACATAGGGGTGGAAGGCGCTCTCACAACTGCTTAGAACATAGGGGTGGAGGGCGCTCTCACACCTGCTTAGAACATAGGGGTGGAAGGCGCTCTCACACCTGCTTAGAACAGAGGGGTGGAAGGCGCTCTCACACCTGCTTAGAACAGAAGGGTGGTAGGCGCTCTCACAGCTGCTTAGAACAGAGGAGTGGAAGGCGCTCTCACAGCTGCTTAGAACATAGGGGTGGAAGGCGCTCTCACAGCTGCTTAGAACATAGGGGTGGAAGGCGCTCACAGCTGCTTAGAACAGAGGGGCGGAAGGCGCTCTCACAGCTGCTTAGAACAGAGGGATGGAAGGCGCTCTCGCGGCTGCTTAGAACATTGAAATCAGACAATGTTCTCTCAGTGACACTAAATGAACGGTGTCAAGAGACAGCTCTCTCACAGCCCTTTGTAAGAGACCTGATGTAGGGTCGTTAACATGGGGTCTAAAGAGGAGCCACTCACTGACCCTCTCTGGGTCCATAAATAAGGGCCAGTTGCAGTTTGATGGAGAGTTAGGCGAACCTCACGGGTTTTGTGGCTACTCTCAGTGGCAAGTAGGGGCGAGATGGGGCTGCTTATCATCCAGGTGTGAGACCACACCTTGTACTATTGCTGTTAGTGCCAAGGCTCTTCGAGCACGGACATTACACAGGGTCGACTCTAGCCAACTGCACCTCTTGTGTAAACAAAGATAACGGAGATGACCAGGAGCACAAGGTTCAGCCGTGACTTGTTTGTCACCTGCAAAATCATTGTCATTTCTGTCCAGCGCCTATGTAATCATTCCATGGATTATCAGGAACAACAGAAAGAACTTTACAGCCCAGGCGCAAGACGCAGTGCCGAGGATCAAACCATTCAGCCAACCATGTCTGGCCCACAGCAGGGTAATGTCTGTACATCTGGACGGATGCATTGTGGGGGTTTAATGATAGTAGCAGCTCATCCTGGTCTGGTGTCTGCTAATGCTTCCACTGCAGTGATCTGTGGGTGACCCCAATGTCCGCTTGAGTTTAGGTGTAGTCAGGGGATAGGGGGAGGAGCCTGCCTGAAACTTCTCAAGCCAGAACATCCCCTGGCGTTCCTCCCCTAGCAGTGAATGCATCAGTTGTCACTTAGACACTACTGCTGCCTACTGCCAGCTCTACTACTCAACCACCTCTTCACTCACCACCCAGAGGCTTCTAGCCTCTACCTGGCCTCCACTCCTGCCATATTGGACATGCAGAGTCAGTGGCCAATCAGGAGATGCAACTCTTCTCCAGGGTCTGCACCAGGTCTTCGCCAAACTCACTGACCGTCCCTGGTGAGACTCCCCAAACTCTGAGGATGGGCGGTACTCACAGACCGTCCCTGGTGAGACTCCCCAAACTCTGAGGATTTGAAGTACTCACAGACCCTATCTAGTGAGACTCCTGAAACTCTGAGGATTGAGAGTACTCACAGACCCTCCCTGGTGAGACTCCCCAAACTAGGAGGATGAGCGGTACTCACAGACCCTCCGTGGTGAGACTTCCCAAACACTGAGGATGGGCGGTACTCACAGACCCTCCTTAGTGAGACTACCCAAACTCTGAGGATGGATGGTACTCACAGACCCTCCGTGGTGAGACTCCCCAAACTCTGAGGATGGGTGTTACTCACAGGCCCTCCCTGGTGAGACTCCCCAAACTTGGAGGAATGAGGGTACTCCCAGATCCTCCCTGGTGAGACTCCCCAAACTCTAAGGATGGGCGGTACTCACAGACCCTCCCTGGTGAGACTACCCAAACGCTGAGGAAGGGAAGTACTCACAGACCCTCCCTGGTGAGAATCCCCAAACTCTGAGGATGGGTGGTACTCACAGACCGTCCCTGGTGAGACTGCCCAAACTCTGAGGATGGGTGGTACTCACAGACCATCCCTGGTAAGACTCCCCAAACTCTGAGGATGGGCAGCACTCACAGACCCTCCCTGGTGAGACTCCCCAAACTCTGAGGATGGGCGGTACTCACAGACCCTCCCTGGTGAAACTCCCCAAACTCTGAGGATGGGTAGTACTCACAGACCCTCCCTGGTGAGACTCCCCAAATTCTGAGGATTGAGGGTACTCACAGACCCTCCGGGGTGAGACTCCACAAACTCCGAGGATGGTCGGTACTCACAGACCCTCCCCGGTGAGACTCCCCAAACTCTGAGGATGGGCCGTACTCACAGACCCTCCCTGGTGAGACTCCCTAAACTCTGAGGATGGGGGGGTACTCACAGACCCTCCCTGGTGAGACTCCCCAAACTCTAAGGATGGGCCGTACTCACAGACCCTCCCTGGTGAGACTCCCCAAACTCTGAGGATGGGCGGTACTCACAGACTCTCGCTGGTGAGACTCCCCAAACTCTGAGGATGGAAGGTACTCACAGACCCTCCCTGGTGAGACTCCCCAAACTCTGAGGATGGGAAGTACTCACAGACCCTCCCTGGTGAGACTCCCAAAATACTGAGGATTGAGGGTACTCACAGACCCTCCGTGGTGAGACTCCACAAACTCCGAGGATGGTCGGTACTCACAGAGCCTCCCTGGTGAGATTCCCCAAACTTGAGGATAGGCCGTACTCACAGACCCTCCCTGGTAAGACTCCCCAAACTCTGAGGATGAGGGGGTACTCAGACCCTCCCTGGTGAGACTCCCCAAACTCTAAGGATGGGCCGTACTCACAGACCCTCCCTGGTGAGACTCCCCAAACGCTGAGGATGGGCACTCTGTGACCCCCGCCCCCACGTGTGACCTCCCTACATATGTTACTTGCATCCTCTTCACCCATTCAGAGGTCACTGTAGCAATTTTCTATTTCCTCCTTCCAAAATTGCGACATCAATTGAGAAGTAATCGAGTCAGGCTGTTAAAGCTAGTTCGATGGGGAAACCAGAGGTGTTTTTCCGCTGCCCCCATCCTCCTCCTCATAAAGGACGCCTCCTGCTGGAGACAGCCGAAGCAGGTGCCTCCCTTTGGCATTCTGGTGCCATGTTGGCGCTGCCCTTTATCCTGTTACTGAAACTGACGTCAAATGCCCTAGAAATGGAATGTGTGGGTGCACCATAGGACCAGCGGGCTCTGCATGAACCTCAAGACCAGCTTGAGGTCCTTTTCCTTAATACCTACTGGTCGCCTCCACGCGTGTCTTCTTCACAACCTCGGCCCTCAACATGGCTGTCTTTAGTCAGAACACGCATGTGCCAGGGCTCACTAGTGCTAATGTCACAAGCCACAGAAGGCCACCCTGTAGCGCACTGACAAGCCTTCGCCGTGAATGGCACTATCCGTACCGGAAAGACCCAGGGGTCAAATGGGTTTGTTTTCCATTGAATTTGAAAAAGCAAACAAAGGACACACAGTTGTGCCATAGACTATATTTCGGGTCTTGTATGTTGTTTATGTCCATTGCTTATAGCAATCAAGCTTTGTCTTTATTTCTCACTTCAATAAAATGCATAAAAATTCACATATAAAAAGATGTCATAGAATAATGCGTTCAAATTAGACATGCAATAGAGTCAAAATGTAAAAGCAATACCGAGCCCACAATAATAGCCTTTACATAAAATAGATTAGATCTAAAAATACATTCACAAAATATAAAAAGCAGAATATGAGGGTAAAATAATGAATCTTAAAGTGCTATAAGTGAAGTGCGAGAGGCCTTACGAGTTCTTAAGGCAGCCAGTAAAAAGGAGGCGAGTGCAAAGCAAGCCAATGGGGCATCTGATGAATAGAATGAAAACAGAGGTGAGGCTACAGTTCGAGTTGAGAATTCTCTTAAAAGCGGAACAATGAAAACCTTCCTCTCTTTTAAATATTATGGGCAAAAAAGGAGAAGGTGTAAAGTCGATTGGGCTCTTATTGTCACGAGGGCAAGGCGGTAAATTCTCAAGAACAAATTGATTGTTTGGATAACCAAGAGTTAACGGATTAAGGTTCCGTCTGAATCTAGTCAGGATGAATCGATGCCGGTTGTTCTCAACTAGCCGTAAGTATGAGTGCCATCGGTTTAATATCTGTGGTACAGATTCATACAACTTTACGGCTTGTTTCCCTTGATGGGTTTTCCACCTATCCTGAGTGACTTGATTCAGAAAGATCGCCTTTAGTCTTGATTTAGGGAAATGTTTGAAAGGTGTGGGGTATCACACAAAAACCAAGACCCAAAGAAGTAAGGGTTTCTCTGACATATGATATCCAGGGGGTTGCTTATAGCAGTGTCAGAGGGGTTGTACGGAAACCAGCTGGTGGTGAGAGGCAATGGTGCAAAATTGTGTGCACACTTACACCGTATACCGTGCCCACATCAGACTGTGAGTTGAGAAACACACTTCACTCCTCAAACAAGCCTAGCTGCTAAAAAGCCTTCGGATCCTGAATGTAGGCGCTTTAAGTTTTTGCTCCTCGGACTTCCTTAGTAGTGTGCAAGAAAAGTGAATATATTAACAAAACAATGTCTGCAAATAAACAAATGGTAAAACTGTAGCCCTCCGAGTTCTGTTATACAATGGTGGCGAAAAGTTGGAAAAAGTAACCCTGATTAAGTAAAATAAAATGCCTACGACCACCTGAATCCCTGTTTTAGAGTCAGGGTTGCACGTGCAGCTTGTTGGAACCATTTCTATAGTGAATATCCCTCTGTCGCGTAACTTGCGCGGCCTCTCATTCCGCTGGGTCCTATCCAAGCTTGTCTCTCTAATGGCCATTGGTCATTTGCATTTTTTTCTCTTTTTATTCTGATTTGGTCCTGTTCTTGTGCTGTGGTCAGTTCGTTTTTCACCAACACGTGCTTTGATTGACAGCGCTATAGCTCCCTGAACCTAAGCTTCCATAGTTGGCGCTGCAAAATATTACAGACTGAAGCGCAAGCCTCTCGGGCTTGTGACAAACCACCCCACGTACCCTGCCACCATCCATAACTACAGACCTGATGTTCGCTTGATTTGTAACTCAGAGGCACTTGATTCTACCGGCGCACTCATGACAACAAACAAAACAAGCACTGGGAAGGTGGATGGCCACGTCACCCGCAAGGGGGCACTAAAGGGGACAGGACAAACCCTCAGTGTTTCCTCACTGCCCATGGTGGTAGTATATTTTCTGTGGCCACCTGGCCCACGGAGTTAGCCACAGCCAGTACGAGATCAACCAGTGAGGCCATAAAACAAAATAACTTGTCCAGGGGATGCCACTGGGGTCGGTTTTTAAATTAAAAACAAACCCGGTGAGAGTTGCTCTTGATATGTCGCATTAGAGATCACACATCTGCAGGATTTATCAAGACCCTCTCTGATTATCTCACACATCTGTAATCTGGTTGTAGAGCTGAGATGGGGCGTGGCTGACGAAGTGGCAGGATTACTTCCGTATAAGCTGTGCTGAATAGATACTTTGGAAAGACTATTTTAATGTATTGTGTAGCTGGAAATTTGAGAGAGCAACCAATGACATGAACAGGGAGGCCTCGAGCTTGCGAAATACTTTATAAACGGTTTGAAAGAGTTCAGCAGATCATCATCTGAGGTCATAGGTTACAGGATGTCATTTCATGAGGTGCTTGACAAGGATTCCAGTCTCATTGTGACCCTGAAATCAAGGGAAGCTTGCAGAGCCCAAAGGCCAGCGTGGCTCCAGACACTGCTTAATCTTAAAAAAACCTTGTTGTTTCCTTCCTCAATCCCTTTGAAAACATTACATATATGTGGCAGACTCCCCCCCCCCCCGTTATTACTATGTATATTATCCCACCGCTCTCATTGCAGATTTCTTGAAAACTGAAACTTTTCAGCTTCCAAGCTACAAAAAAACATGAGTCCTCGAAGCAGAACGGACCTGACAAGAGAAGGAACTCCCAGCCCATCAGGGTGAGGAAGACCACCCTGACAGTAGCTGTGGACTAAGCCATAGTGGGCTCCTTCCGCCACTGCCCCACTTCCGGGTGGATCTCTGACGCCCACGGGCTCGCGTGCCGTAAGTGAGGACACACCTGGTTTGGGAGAGGCCCCTCCTTCCTTTCTCCAAGGCCCTGCAGCTCCCAGCTCATCAGGGTGAGGAAGACCACCCTGGAAGTAGCTGTGGACCAGGCGGTAGTGGGGCTCCTTCCACTACCGCTCCACTTCCGCGTGGATCTCTGATGCCCACGGGCTTGCATGCCATAGGCGAGGATAGACCTGGTTTGAGAGAGGTCCCTCCTTCCTGTCTCCAAGGCCCTGCAGCTCCCAGCTCATCAGGGTGAGGAAGAGCACGCTCGAAGTAGCTGAGGACCAGGCAGTAGAGGGGCACCTTCTGCCACCGCCCCACTTCAGCACGGATCTCTGACGGCCACAGGCTCGCAAGCGATAGGCGAGGACAAACCTGGTTTGACAGAGGCCCCTCCTTCCTGTCTCCAAGGTCCCACAGCTCCCAGCTCATCAGGGTGAGGAAGAGCACCCTGGAAGTAGCTGTGGACCCGGCGGTAGTGGGGCGCCTCTTGCCCCGCCCCACTTCCGCGTGGATCTCTGATGCCCACGGGCTTGCGTGCCTTGGGCAAGGACAGACCTGGTTTGAGAGAGGTCCCTCCTTCCTGTCTCCAAGGCCCTGCAGCTCCCAGCTCATCAGGGTGAGGAAGAGCAC
Organism: Calotriton arnoldi; assembly: GCA_963921515.1. Taxonomy (NCBI): domain Eukaryota; kingdom Metazoa; phylum Chordata; class Amphibia; order Caudata; family Salamandridae; genus Calotriton; species Calotriton arnoldi. The sequence continues at coordinate 1,969,021 of CAWUFW010000456.1, forward strand.
CCTGGAAGTAGCTGAGGACCAGGCAGTAGAGGGGCACCTTCTGCCACCGCCCCACTTCAGCACGGATCTCTGACGGCCACAGGCTCGCGAGCGATAGGCGAGGACAAACCTGGTTTGACAGAGGCCCCTCCTTCCTGTCTCCAAGGTCCCACAGCTCCCAGCTCATCAGGGTGAGAAAGAGCACCCTGGAAGTAGCTGTGGACCCGGCGGTAGTGGGGCGCCTCTTGCCACCGCCCCACTTCCGCGTGGATCTCTGATGCCCACGGGCTTGCGTGCCTTAGGCAAGGACAGACCTGGTTTGAGAGAGGTCCCTCCTTCCTGTCTCCAAGGCCCTGCAGCTCCCAGCTCATCAGGGTGAGGAAGAGCACGCTCGAAGTAGCTGAGGACCAGGCAGTAGAGGGGTACCTTCTGCCACCGCCCCACTTCAGCACGGATCTCTGACGGCCACAGGCTCGCGAGCAATAGGCGAGGACAAACCTGGTTTGACAGAGGCCCCTCCTTCCTGTCTCCAAGGTCCCACAGCTCCCGGCTCATCAGGGTGAGGAAGAGCACGCTGGAAGTAGCTGAGGACCAGGCAGTAGAGGGGCACCTTCTGCCAACGCCCCACTTCAGCACGGATCTCTGACGGCCACAGGCTCGCAAGCGATAGGCGAGGACAAACCTGGTTTGACAGAGGCCCCTCCTTCCTGTCTCCAAGGTCCCACAGCTCCCGGCTCATCAGGGTGAGGAAGAGCACCCTGGAAGTAGCTGTGGACCAGGCGGTAGATGGGCTCCTCCTGCCACCGCCCCACTTTCACGCAGTTCTCTGACACGCATGGCTTGTGTGCCTTAGGCCAGGACAGATATGGTTTGGGGGAGGTCCCTCCTTCCTGTCTCCAAGGCCCTGCAGCTCCCAGCTCATCAGGGTGAGGAAGAGCACCCTGGAAGTAGCTGTGGGCCAGGCGGTAGCGGGGCGCCTCCCGCCCCACTTTCATGCGGTTCCCTGACACCCACGGCTCGTGTGCCATAGGCGAGGACAGACCTGGTTTGAGAGATATCTCTCCTTTCTGTCTCCAAGGCCCTGCAGCTCTCAGCCCTTGTGGTTGTCTTGCAGGAGTTCCCACCCTTGCCTGCCTCCAGGGGGCAGAGGTCCCGGCTACTGCCTGCTTTCCTTGACTCTCCGAAGGCGCCTGTCTGCCTCTTCCTTCCCACAGGACTGGTACAATTCCCCGATAAGGATCAGTTTGCCTCAGAGGAAGGAGTCTCACATCAAGGGCAGTCAGACCAGGGCCATTCCCACTGATTTAAGGCCAATTCGCAGCATTAAGTGGAAGACACCCCGGGGACACGGGGACAGACAGACCCACAGACAGCCCCACTTCAAATGTATATCTGATTGTGCAAACAGGAAAAAGACTCTTATCATATGGCGTCTTAGCAGAAGCGCCAGAGGGTTGAGGCGCTCAAGTGACCTGCAGCCTTGATGTTCAGTCATTGAGCACTGAGTGATTATCTGCACCCAGTTCTCTCCCCGCATAGACCGCTGCTAAGCGAGCTTATTCCATTACTTATACGAACCTGGAGCGCTGGACATCCAGGTGACCAGGTTGCCCTGTACTGAGAAGTCCCGGAAGTAAATGGGCGGCTCTTGACAAGGTGTCACAGGAAGCTGAAAGGTTCACTGACCGGCACCTGCATGAGGCAGCCGGTCAGAACTGGATTGCACCAAGGCAGAGAGCGCGCACAGACTGCCAGCTCGGCGTCGCCGCTATGCATGCATGGCCTGACAGGAAGCATGAAAAGATGAACAGACCGGCAGCTGCATTAGACAGTTGGATTACAACACAATTAGTGAGAAGTCTGAGCATGTGCATAGACCGACAGCTCGACGTCACACGCGGGTGCGAACAGCATCACTGGAAGTATAAAGGATGCACAGACCGGCAGCTGCATAAGGGAGCTGTGTTATGGCAGTGATACAGGAGGTCTGAGAGTGGGCATCAGGCACCTCAGCATCGCCCTTGTGCATGGATGGTATGACAGGAAGCCGGAAAGGATGCACAGACCGGCAGCTGCATAATGAAGCTGGGTTATGGCAGTGATACAGGAGGTCTGAGAGTGGGCAACAGGCACCTCAGCATCGCCCTTGTGCATGGATGGTATGACAGGAAGCTGGAAAGGATGCACAGATCCACAGCTGCATAAGGAAGCAGTGTTATGGCAGTGGTACAGGAGGTCTGAGAGATTGGACTACAGGCCCCTCAGCATCGCCCTTGTGCATGGATGGCATGACAGGAAGCTGGAAAGGATCGGATGCACAGACCGGCAGCTGCATAAGGAAGCCGGGTCATGGGAGTGTGGCAGGAGGTCTGACAGAGTGTACAACAGGCACCTCAACATCGCCCTTGTGCACGGAATGTATGACAGGAAGCTGCAACGGAACGGCAGCTGCATAAGGCAGTTCGGTTAGAAAAGGTTTACAGAAAGTCTGAGAGCGTGCATGGACTGGCAGCAAAGACTCAGTCAGACGTGGTCAATATAGTTGGGAGTCTAAAAGGACCGGCATATGCATTAGGAAGAAAGTTAGGTAATGGCCTATTCCAGGAGACTCACAGGTGCATCAATTGTGCAGCGTGCATAGGCAAAATTCATTCAACTTGCTTTATTCACTCATTTTATTTTACTATTCTCCCCATTATCCAGTGTGCAGCTTCCTTTCTGTCTTTGTTATTTAAATTTCAGTTTGTTGCCATTGTAAGTCACTCTGATGCCTTTGGGCCTTGCTCGTGCTACATAAAGACACAAATAATTAAAAATGAATAACAGATGCCTCATTTTCATCCTTCTACTTGTTCAATGCTGGAGTGTTTCGGCTGCAGCCTCACGGATACTGGTACTGCATCAGGTATTTGTGTCTTGATCAGTGGTCGAAGTGGGGGGAAAAAAGTAAGGGAACTGTGGGCGGAGACTCCGAGTGCGGGGATAACCCAAGGACTGGATCAGTGGGCGGAGTCAGAGGTGTGGCCAGAATGTGCAAAACATCTCAATTTTTAGTCTTTGTTTGGCATTTCACTGACCAGTCACAGCTTATTGTGTTATTTAATTCAACCAATGGATACACTTGATTATTTAAGGTTTAATATGAGTTATTGGCATTTAAATACATTCACAAAGTGGGATATATTTCCAATCACACAATGTCCCAAATACGCTTAAAAGTGGAATCACAAGGCATTTGTCTCCGAGCCATGCAGCTTCTGTCATCAGCACTTCTCCTCCCATCTTCCACAAGAGCAGTTCAAACGTGAATGGCAAAATATCCGAGTTTGCAAATGTTTTCTATATAATTATGGCTCTGCCATATTTGCCACATAATACATCATCCACTGCATAATCTTGCAGTTTTAACTAATCATTTCTGTAGCTCAAACGGATAAAAAGTTACTAAAAAACGTGACTTGTGTTGCTGCGAAGTGGACGGCCCTTTGCAAAGGTTGACTGGTCACCATTCTCACTGCTGCATTTGTATGTTACTCTGGTACTAATGAGGCAGAATCTTTGCAGAGACCGAGCGTGTGTAAAAATGTCCAAATAATAAAGTATAAGAAAATATATTGCATTACGCTGCAGCCTTTTTTTTGCTGCATAATTTAGTCAACAATGTGGCATAATTTTGTCCCCCATTGCTGCATAATTCAAGTGCCCCCAAAGCAGGTAGCACATGTTAAAAGTGCTTGTGCATGAAGCAGAGAGACTGTGAAGTTTGCAAACCTAGTTTGATGTGCGGGTAAATCCTGCATTGCCGATCCCTGGTGAGTTGCAGCTACTGCTGCTGAAACAAGGCCAATGGAGGTACCAATGGGTGAGGCGGACTGGCCTTGAGGGCAGTGCCGGCTTTAGTGCTGGTGGTGCCCTGTGCAACAATGTTTGTTGGTGCCCCCCAATGACCACCTATGCCTCGGACTCCCTCACTACCACCCTTTAACAGTGCCCCTCAAGCCTCCATAACCACACTCTTTCTCAGAAGCATTTAATTTGATTTACAGCGCCGCTCATACCAGTGTACGGTGTCAGAGCACTTTACATCACACACACTACACAGAGACAATCATTTATACGTGTGCAAATCACTGTATAGGAAATGTTACATAAGACAAAGGCCTACAAGGTGTAGAAGCCACATGACAACCATACTAGTAGGCAGTATAGTTTAATAGCTCACTGTTCTATGTTAGGGTTTTAACTTATAAACTGCAAGTAACAAAAGGATCTCTCTGACAAAAGCAGTAACCCACTCACCTAGTTAACATTATGTGCACTTTGTGATCTGCATGGTACATGTTCTTTGCAGCAGGCACATTAACCCTCTGCGCTACCTTTCCAGGAGTCAACCCTTCCACTAGACAAAACTCCGATCTCTCTCTAGGAAGAACATTAATCACCGGAGTTATCATGACATTTTTATTGTCGCTGAAAATTGCTGGGGGCCAGGAAGGAGGCAGCAAGTTTTTTTAAAACCACAATATACTTGCAAACACTATGCCCCCATCCGAAATAGGTGCCCGGTGCGGTCACACCGTTCGCACCGCCCTAACCTGCTCAAGGTTCCTGTGACTTCAGTGACAGAGTCACAGTGACAGAATCACTGGTGCTCTAGGGTGTGCTGCTTCGTAGGCCTGCCCGCAAGACAGGAGATGAACTTCAGTATTGATTGTGATGGACAGGCCTTCAAGGTTAACCCACAATTGACATTGCTAGGGTACACCTGCTTGTGCTAAGACATCAGGGATTATAAGGTCTAGTGGGGCCTTCTGAGGTCTAGCATATGCTCCCTCAGGAGAGTGATAGGGTGGAGTGGTCATGAAGGCTGAACCGGATTCCCCAGTTCTAAATTCGACAGCTCTGGCCGTAGTGCCACATCCTCTCCCCCACTGAACACCATACTGCCCCACTGAGAGAAACTCGCACTGCCTTCAGCTACAACCCAATTGGGCCCGCTATAAACACCTGGATGTGATCGAATTCAAATTACGCACTAGACAAGAGTAATATGCTGCCTAAAAAAAAAGTAACAACATGCCGGAAAAAGCAAACACTCATAGGGAATGCAAGATTAAGTAAAGCATGTGAAATGTAAGCAGGAACAACATGGTCACCTTAACGCTTTTACACTCATTATTCAGAAATCAATGAGTGCTTTTACCTGAAAAGTTAAGTACATGACTACTGGGCCCAGATGGGACCCATTTCAATGCCCATTGCTTATATCCTTACAAAACGTAAGCAGTATGGTTTTAAAATACCACATCCATAAACACAGAGGCGCAGTACACATTTTGTTTTCCAATTCACCCATCAAGCAGGTATTTCAGTACCTCCAGGATTGGTGCACTTCCCCACCCAGGGAAAACAATGCTGTTCAAAGAGCGACGAGAAAACAGAAGTAGCGCTTCACTGGCAAACTCTGTAAAGTGAGGCTGGTGTGTTTGGGTGTGAATACAATCAATCTGGCCACTTTGCATCCACTCTGTCTTGCTTTATTTAGTTATGTATTTATTTTTCATATTTTAAACCTTTCATTTCTCTCCATCCCGTGGCTGCACTTTGGAATAGTAAAATGTCAAAAAAAAAGGGCATTTCCATCAAAAGTATTTTTTTCTTTTTGGGATCCATTTCACAGGGGAGGCAAATAAATGAAAGTAGGAAAGAGAGGTTGTGAACCGTTTGTTCAAGTCACGGTTTTCAGTAAGTGAGGAGGGGCTGCTAGACAGAAAGAGCGGGAAAAAGAGGAGGGGGGGGCAGCTGCCAGCGGCAGAGCATAAGTGGACATTGTCTCTTCCTTCCTGCCCGAGAAGACACGTACAGAGTACTTTTCCTTCTCTGCCCACCCCGCCCGTCCCCGAAAGGCCACGAAAGCCCAGCCTTATCTGAAGGCCCTGGCTATTCCTGCCATCCTGGGACACAGTTTTGAAAAGAAAAAGAAGGGGAACTGAATCTTAAGAACAAAAGAAGTAGGGGCATGCCGTGCCCTGCCGATCCCGCCCACTTCGAGCACTGGTCTTGATGAAATCTAGTGCATAAAAGGCGTGGACATTTCTAAGCCTAATGTGAGATGCAGAGGACCACCTCTGTGCATCCAGTCTGGAGAAGAAAGAGGCCTGTCTGAGAAGAAAGAAGCCTGAAAGAGGACTGGCTGAGAAGAAAGAAGCCAGAAGGATAACTTGCCTAGAAGAAAGAAGACTGGCTGAGAAGAAAGGGGGCTGAAAGAGAACTGACTGAGAAGAAAGAAGCCAGAAGGATAACTTGCCTAGAAGAAAGAAGACTGGCTGAGAAGAAAGGGGGCTGAAAGAGATCTGACTGAGAAGAAAGAAGCCAGAATGAGAACTTGCTGAGAAGAAAGAAGCCTGAAAGAGGACTGGCTGAGAAGAAAAAGGACTGGCTGAGAAGAAAGAAGCCAGAATGAGAACTTGCTGAGAAGAGAGAGGCCTGAAAGAGGACTGGCTGAGAAGAAAGAAGCCTGAAAGAGGACTGGCTGAGAAGAAAGAGGCCAGAATGAGAACTTGCTGAGAAGAAAAAAGCCTGAAAGAGGACTGGCTGAGAAGGGAGAGGCCTGAAAGAGGACTGGCTGAGAAGAAAGAAGCCAGAATGAGAACTTGCTGAGAAGAAAAAAGCCTGAAAGAGGACTGGCTGAGAAGGGAGAGGCCTGAAAGAGGACTGGCTGAGAAGAAAGAAGCCAGAATGAGAACTTGCTGAGAAGAAAGAAGCCTGAAAGAAGACTGGCTGAGAAGAAAGAAGCCTGAAAGAGGACTGGCTGAGAAGAAAGAAGCCAGAACCAGAACTGTCTGAGACGAGAGAGGCCTGAAAGAGGACTGGCTGAGAAGAAATAAGCCTGAAAGAGGACTGGCTGAGAAGAAAGAAGTAGTGCATTCTTGCTGGATGTCCATATAGATATTGTTATTGATACATTCATGTATACATATCTTTGTGTATTTCTTTAATTTCTCCTATAACCTGACTGGGTATCTTCCGCATTCATTGAGCGGAATAGGCGCCTCACTAACGCACTTCCAACATATTTTCGGTCGGTTCCAACTTGGCCATCCCATTTAAAAAAAAACAAAATTTTAGTTTGTCGATTCAACACACTATCACGCGACTTTATTCAGCACTGAGCGAACGATGGCCTTATCTCTAGAGCAGATGTTTTTGCTGTGCTCATAGGCTGGCTTCACTGATATGGTGGGTTGTGTGTATATACATTCCAAATTGGTTAATATCTTTATATCCATTTAATTTAAACTATGGCAGGACTGGCTAAATTTAAATATTCTTAGTAAGAACAGGCGCTTCACCACTCACAGCGCTGTTTCCCATCGGTTTCGGTCCGTTCCAATATGGCCGCCTCATTTTCCAGTCCCCTGTGCAGGTCCTTACGAACCCTGCCCAGTCACACGAGATCACATTTTTTCGCGTGACTCCGCCCACTGCCGAGCGAGCGACTGCCTTATCTGTTGGACAGTCCTACAACCAGTTACCATCCCGGTTCCGGCGGCAGGGTAGGTCGCAGGCTTGGCGTGGCCACACGCGGGTGAGTGTTTTCTTAGTGCAACCTGTGGCTTCCAAGGACCTCGGATCGCTCCAATGTTGAGGTAAGCCAATTTAGTTGCAGCTTTTGATCTCGGCTGCCAGTGTGGTCCCCTACCGCCGATTTTCATGCTCCATATCGGCATTACTATTTACATTAGAGCATCCAGATTCCTCCAATGCCCGTCGCTGTCTTTGAGTGTTGTTCAGCCCGGCACTAATACCTCTGAGACAGTTGTCTGAGCTGGGTCATTCCTTGGATGCCCTATGTCACCATGTGGACACGTTTTGCCCTGTGGGCCTTCAACCTTCTAGTATGATGGGTGACCACACGGGGTTAGCTTGACTTCCTTGCAGCATCTGAATGCTGGTTTGACCCCTCTGGGCCCTCTGTCTTCCCATCTTTGGCTTTCTTTTCACTGTCAGCCATAACGCAAATCCTCTGACTTGCCTTTACAGGACCCACAACGGAGTCCATTTTATTACCGCCGGTACTGTTGCTAGCAATTCTAGACAGCAGGATAGGTGAGTCATCGAACTCTCTCTATCGCCTATCAGTTCATCAGGCACGACCATGGGTGTCTATATGTTTAGTACTATGCACTATCGGATCACATCATGTTCTATAATAGTTTCACGAGCACAACATGGTGATACTAGTGCATTTTTACAATAATAATTTCTATTATTTATACAAACCTGCTTAAGTACACAGTAGTACGTGCAATAAGGTTCTCCTTCTTTCTTTTGTCTTTGTTTTGTTTTATAAGCTGATGAGATACGATGATATACAAGTGCCAATGAGACCTTGTGATTGATTGACCTTGTGATTGATTGAGGTTTATCTTTTATTTATTTTACAGGTCACCGACCTTAACACGTGGTAGGTAGTATGTCACTTGACCACGTAGTGTAGATAGTTTTTCACTCTGATCCTGAGGAAGTGCCCAGATCCCCCTGACATTAGAGGCACGAAACATGTCGATCATCTGAGAGCAGGACTATATGACTAGACACATTACATCTAGTGTACTGTCCCTCTCTATATATTTTTAATCAGGCGGTTTACCTTATAAATTAAATCACGGCTAGGATTAACTGACCTGTTTTAATTCACTTCTCTCTCACGTCTACACACACTAGGCCTCTTACCCCCACTGCACCCACCGGCAGGAACAGAAGATCCCCGCTAAAGAGCCCCGGTTCGGGAGCCCGTCCGGTATTGCAGCGCCGACTGGACGAGGGGCAGGCTCATATGATGAAGCATGACACCTAGCTTGCTGGGTGTGTGAGAGCCCTAGTTCCACCAAGGGGTTTCCCCCCCCCCTTTAGTTTGCCTTTTTCTTTGACTTGGCAAGTAGCTACATTTATACTACTCACACCTCACAGTATCTCTTCTTTTCTGTTATTTGTCTTTGAGGAACTCCATACCCCTCCTTGCATACAGTCTTCTCGGGCTTGTACGTTGGACCTCGTTAAACTAGCCCGTCCGCGTCCCCCCTTTTGTTAATCATGAGAAGAAAGAAGCCAGAATGAGAACTTGCTGAGAAGAAAGAAGCCTGAAAGTGGACTGGCTGAGAAGAAAGAAGCCAGAACCAGAACTGTCTGAGAAGAGAGAGGCCTGAAAGAGGACTGGCTGAGAAGAAAGAGGCCAGAACGAGAACTTGCTTAGAAGAAAGGAGCCTGAAAGAGGACTGGCTGAGAAGAAAGAGGCCAGAATGAGAACTTGCTGAGAAGAAAGAAGCATGAAAGAGGACTGGCTGAGAAGAAAGAAGCCTGAAAGAGGACTGTCTGAGAAGAAAGAAGCCACAATGAGAACTTGCTGAGAAGAAAGAGGCCTGAAAGAGGACTGTCTGAGAAGAAAGAGGCCAGAATGAGAACTTGCTGAGAAGAAAGAAGCCTGAAAGAGGACTGTCTGAGAAGAAGGAAGCCTGAAAGAGGACTGTCTGAGAAGAAAGAAGCTCGAATGAGAACTTGCTGAGAAGAAAGAGGCCTGAAAGAGGACAGGCTGAGAAGAAAGAAGCCTGAAAGAGGACTGGCTGAGAAGAAAGAAGCGAGAATGAGAACTTGCTGAGAAGAAAGAAGCCAGAACCAGAGCTGTCTGAGAAGAGAGAGGCCTGAAAGAGGACTGGCTGAGAAGAAAGAGGCCAGAACGAGAACTTGCTGAGAAGAAAGAAGCCAGAACCAGAACTGTCTGAGAAGAGAGAGGCCTGAAAGAGGACTGACTGAGAAGAAAGAAGCCTGAAAGAGGACTGGCTGAGAAGAAATAGGATTGGCTGAGGAGAAAGAGGCCTGAGAGAGAACTGTCTGAGAAGAAAGAAGCCAGAATGAGAACTTGCTGAGAAGAAAGAAGCCTGAAAGAGGCCTGTATGAACAAAAGGGCTTGAAGTCTTTATTTTGACATCTTAGATCTTTAGCTCTCCAAAACTGACAAAACAAATTGGTGATGGGGTCATTAACTACCTTACTTTGACCACATTTCTTTCATTAAAAACTGATTTGTGTTGCTTGTGAAGTTGCAAGATTAAATTCAGCTTTCTAGAAAAATAATAGAAATTGCTAGCCTTTACATTTCAAAAGATACAACTTTTGCCATCATACAGCAAGCAGGGCTGGGCCTGGGTCACACTGTGATGTCCCTCCCCTTTAGCAGAAATGTGTATAGCTGTGATGAAATTCCAACTCTTCCACACACAACATTTCAGAAATGACACAACATATGAGGACACAAATAAACCTAGTAAATATTTACATGATGTGAAGAGGTAATTGTAATACAGTAAAGAAAGAATGTTTGTGGAAGGGGCTGGTGATGTCATTCATAGCGCCACGCTGGTCTCTGCTGGCAAAACTCCCCTCCGAAGGACTGGACCACGCTGACGTCATCAGAAGACTGAGTGGTGAAGAAGATCACAGGGACCAGAAAGGCTAAACGGCGGAAGTGAACTCAAAAGGCTCCTACAACATGACTTTTCTCTGTTTGAAAACAATGGCTTTCAACAAATTCAATCACTGAGCAGACCCTCGTGTGTCCGCGAGTGCAGCGGCGAAGCAGCGCTGGACTACATGCACTTCAAGGGGACTGGCCTTCCTCTCAGCTCACACCTCTGCCCACTTGTCAAGCTGCCACTTGGGCAAGTGCAGAAGATGTTTCAGGCCCAACCAATGTCCAACTCAAAGACCCTCTGAACCTCTAGAGCGGGATAGACTTTTAGCACCGAAACTCATTGAACTACAAAGACAAGAAGCCCAACTCAAGATTCCCCACTTCGTTGATGTTAATGTACCAAAGGGGTGTTTAAAGTTCATTGCCTGTCAGGACCAATATAACATTCGAAACATTGATTTTAATACATTTTAGAAATTAAAAGTATCTTTGACTCTTTGCTCAACTGGAACTACATGACTATGACCTTCTGTAGGGATGGACATTTGGTCGCCATAGCAACGCCCTCGTTTATCCTGAATGACAACACCCCAAACAAACTGGAAGTACACATGCCTTCTACTGAGGGAACATTTATGAATGCAAAAATATGGCACTACATTTGGAAATTGTCTTTTTCCCCTAAGTTACTCGACATTCTAGCTGTGACCCGATTCGTGACCATATACGGGTCTTTTTGAACACTGTCCAGACTTCAGATGGTGAGCTGTACTGAGTCACACTCTTGCTGGCCTGGTGGATCTCGGAGGGAAGACCCTCCACGTATAATGGTTGAGTATTCTAAGGTTTGCGCCTTTTCGAAGAGAATATATAGAGAAGGTGTTTCAATTCAGAATAGATCCCAACCCAGCACTTGTGCACTTGAGAACTAACTCCTGGTTAACCCCTCCATACCTGAGTCACTGGGAACTATTATTAATAGATGTGTTCATACTAAAGGGGGTTAAAAATATCTTGTCCAACTGGGAAAACACAAATACATATCTATACATATGGTGGTCATGGGTATGGTACCTGCGAAGCGCGGACAATGCCACGCTCAAACATTCCGACATGGTGAAAGTAAGAGCTCTCTTTGGAACATGCTGGACTTGGACCTGTGGAAACCTCACCCCCCCCGTGAATCCGGAACGCCATCTCTAGCGCCATCCTGTCCTCGGTGAATGCCCTCCTCGTGGAATCCAATGTATTACTCATACCAGATCTTCTTACTCCCTCTGTGGTAAACTTGACGATGGCCGTTTACGTAACGTGAACTGCTTTTTGCTGTTTGTCTTTTTATTAGGCTTTTAGCTCGCTCACGATTGAGTATCGATCTAACTGATGCATATACTCTCTGATCCTAGCCTTTACATGGTCACTCAGTGAACAGGGAGCTCAGAGAACCGGTTCTTTTTTGCATGTCTTCAATTTGAATTTTTATATAGCCACTGCATTACAATATCAATGTATTTCCCTAATGAGTTGTGCATATTTAATTTAAACTTGCGTACGAGAAATGCTGTATCAATTTCGAGATGCACATTAGACTTATGTAACTGTCTTGTTTCCTGTAGATCAGAATATTTTTCTATAAAAAAATCTGAAAAAAGTTCAGCATTTGTTGAAAATGTAATCTTGAGTCTAACTTACAGTTAAGCCTGGGCGGAAAACTACGCTACGCTCGCGTAGTTTGCGCAACTACGCGCTACGCGAATTGCACGTAGCACAGTGCAAAAACGCGTAGCGGGCATTTTTTGCTTGCTCGCGGTCCTCAACGTCAAGTTGGTGACCGCGAGCGAGCAAAATGACATCCCGGCGAGACTTTTTCCTCGTTCGCGATCAGCAACATCAAGTTGCCGATCGTGAGCGTGGAAAATAAACCTCCCGGCGAGATTCTCAACGCGGGGAGGTCAGGTTTCTCATTGCGAGTGGTCGCGTATGCTCGCGACCGCTCGCGATGAGAAAGTACCAGTCCGCGTTGAGAAAACTGCCGCTCGAGTACAAATCTACTCGAGCGGCAGAAAACAAACGACCGCTTGCACTGTGCAAGATGCCGTTTGCAATGATTGCACAGTGCGGACAAGCATCCGGCACTGTGCAATCATTGCGAACAGCATTTCCTACCGCACTGCGCAGTTCGCGTAGTGCTACGTGTAGCTCGCGTAGTGCACTTTGCGTAGCTACGCGTAGCGCTACTACGCGAACTACGCCCAGGGTTACTTACAGTACAGTTTGGCAGCTCAGGAATACGCCCCTTAAATTAAATACACAAACGATATATTTCAAAGAAGGAGTTTTTATGAATAATGTTCCTCCTCGAGGTTTGGGCCCGGCCTTGTCCCAAAATATAGCGACTTGGAAAATTAATGTGATCTTTTACAGCGCGAGATACAAGCAAAACACCTATAAATTAACATCTGAATTTGAAAGGGTGAAGTGCTGGAAATTCTACATTTTTCGCTCAAAATCTTTCAATTATTTATCAGATGGAAGTAAAATGCAGCAATTTTGGTGATGTACGTCCAACGCATGCACAACACAGGCTCAGTTGTCTTTATTGAATTAAAGTTTCTCTGAAAATCCAACACCTTTGCTAATTTCTTTTCTCCAGTTTACTCATTATGCCTGGATGTTAATTTGAGCTAAAAAGGTCTGTTTATTTAAGCAACAATGGAAAGAACGTGCACCAAGGACTTATATGAATTACTCTGACACGGCTCACTCTTTCAGAAGGAAACATTCACAGAAAATGTAAGAGCCACGTACACTCATTCACCGAGCCACGTACACTCATTCACCGAGCCACATACACTCATTCACCGAGCCACATACACTCATTCACCGAGCCACATACACTCATTCACCGAGCCACATACTCATTCACCGAGCCACATACACTCATTCACCGAGCCACATACACTCATTCACCGAGCCACATACACTCATTCACCGAGCCACATACACTCATTCACCGAGCCACATACACTCATTCACCGAGCCACATACACTCATTCACCGCCAACAGCAAACCCACCACAACTGCTTATGTCTTCTAAAAGCATAAAAACCCAAGAGAAATATGACTTGAACAAAACCTGGCAAGTGAAAGAGGCAACACGCATGCCTACGAACACCCACGCACGTGGCCCTACACCCAGGCAGCGTCTGCTCAGGTGTTCCATATTGGACAAAATCTGACCACGCGAAGCCCTCGAAAACACAAGACATAAAGATAGATTTCCAATGGATTCAAACGAATCAATTGTTTCCCCTTTATTACCATCTTAAATACAGTAAATATTGCAATATATTGATGAGTGGTTCAGTGCGTCAGTTGCATGCTACATTAAAATGAAAGTTTTTGGGACATTGTGCAGTATGGTTCACCACAGACACCCTCATTTCTATTCTGTTGCGCAAGGACTGGCCCTCAGCACAAAGTGCTCGCTTCATAAAGTGGATTTTCCAAGAAATCTGTCAAACATCTGGAAATTGTAGAGTTGGGTGTGATTCATACAACCGTGTGGAAAGAAACAGGCGGGAAGGGGTGGGGGTGGGGGTGGAGCAAACATTGCAAAGCATCTTTAAAGTCACGCTCAGATCCATGATTCTGCAAACAATTAACTCTCTGCTCAAACCATCAGAGCCTCAGTTTATTCTTTCCGTTCTTCATCTTTTGTTCTCAAGTATAAATTGTACAATTTTTCACTTTCCAACCAGCTCATGGCTTAGCTTAGCACAGCGCACCCCAACCACCCTGAAGTAAACAGCGGAAAAGTCACTTTAATTCAAGCATTGTTGGGGTAATTCAATTGAAACGCTCTGTTGTAAGACAAGTATGAAAGATTTGGGGTAAACAAGAGAAGAGCAAAATAGAAAAACAAAACCAAAAAGAGGGAATTGTTCAAATGACAAGTGGATATGCGCGCCGGTTCCTCCAGTTTCCACCAAACATTTCCCAGAAGGCCTTTGCCGCTGCATTTATAATTCACTCTTTGCTTTAACAGGGATATACAGAACTGAAAACATTTATATTGGAAATGATTACTTCTTAACCAATATGCAGCAGGCAAACTTGTTTTTTATTTTATTTTCAAGAAAAGTGGGTTTTCTTACCCTGCTCACTTTTCTCCAGTGTTAGCCCAACGTCTTTGCCACGTGATGTAGCCAGGCACCCTGCCTCCCGCACCTCTTGGTTGTAGGGCCAGGAAACCCTGCAACTTCATGTTGAGGCGACACGCCACACCGCATGTCTCTGCTGAGTGACGTTGTGAAAAAGCAGCAACTACCATTTACCTGCCCGAGGCGCGCAGGTGCCCACGACCTGAACCAAGTCAATTCTGTCCTAACCAGTGCACAACTGCGGATCAACGATCCTCTAAGGTAAGGACACGACCTGAACCAAGTCAACTCTGTCCTAACCAGTGCACAACTGCGGATCACCGATCCTCTAAGGTAAGGACACGACCTGAACCAAGTCAATCCTCTCCTAACCAGTGCACAACTGGGGATCACCGATCCTATAAGGTAAGGACACGACCTGAACCAAGTCAATCCTGTCCTAACCAGTGCACAACTGCGGATCACCGATCCTCTAAGGTAAAGCCACGACCTGAACCAAGTCAATTCTGTCCTAACCAGTGCACAGCTGCGGATCACCGATCCTCTAAGGTAAGGACACGACCTGAAACAAGTCAACTCTGTCCTAACCAGTGCACAGCTGCGGATCACCGATCCTCTAAGGTAAGGACACGACCTGAACCAAGTCAATCCTGTCCTAACCAGTGCACACCTGCGGATCACCGATCCTCTAAGGTAAAGCCACGACCTGAACCAAGTCAATTCTGTCCTAACCAGTGCACAGCTGCGGATCACCGATCCTCTAAGGTAAGGACACGACCTGAACCAAGTCAATCCTGTCCTAACCAGTGCACAGCTGCGGATCACCGATCCTCTAAGGTAAGGACACGACCTGAACCAAGTCAATCCTGTCCTAACCAGTGCACAGCTGCGGATCACCGATCCTCTAAGGTAAGGACACGACCTGAACCAAGTCAATCCTGTCCTAACCAGTGCACAACTGCGGATCACCGATCCTCTAAGGTAAGGACACGACCTGAACCAAGTCAATCCTGTCCTAACCAGTGCACAGCTGCGGCTCACCGATCCTCTAAGGTAAGGACACGACCTGAACCAAGTCAATTCTGTCCTAACCAGTGCACAGCTGCGGATCACCGATCCTCTAAGGTAAGGACACGACCTGAACCAAGTCAATTCTGTCCTAACCAGTGCACAACTGCGGATCACCGATCCTCTAAGGTAAGGACACGACCTGAACCAAGTCAATTCTGGCCTAACCAGTGCACAACTGCGGATTACCGATCCTCTAAGGTAAGGACACGACCTGAACCAAGTCAATTCTGGCCTAACCAGTGCACAACTGGGGATCACCGATCCTCTAAGGTAAGGACACGACCTGAACCAAGTCAATCCTGTCCTAACCAGTGCACAGCTGCGGCTCACCGATCCTCTAAGGTAAGGACACGACCTGAACCAAGTCAATCCTGTCCTAACCAGTGCACAACTGCGGCTCACCGATCCTCTAAGGTAAGGACACGACCTGAACCAAGTCAATTCTGTTCTAACCAGTGCACAGCTGCGGATCACCGATCCTCTAAGGTAAGGACACGACCTGAACCAAGTCAATCCTGTCCTAACCAGTGCACAACTGCGGCTCACCGATCCTCTAAGGTAAGGACACGACCTGAACCAAGTCAATCCTGTCCTAACCAGTGCACAGCTGCGGCTCACCGATCCTCTAAGGTAAGGACACGACCTGAACCAAGTCAATCCTGTCCTAACCAGTGCACAGCTGCGGCTCACCGATCCTCTAAGGTAAGGACACGACCTGAACCAAGTCAATCCTGTCCTAACCAGTGCACAGCTGCGGATCACCGATCCTCTAAGGTAAGGACACGACCTGAACCAAGTCAATCCTGTCCTAACCAGTGCACAACTGCGGATCACCGATCCTCTAAGGTAAGGACACGACCTGAACCAAGTCAATCCTGTCCTAACCAGTGCACAGCTGCGGATCACCGATCCTCTAAGGTAAGGACACGACCTGAACCAAGTCAATCCTGTCCTAACCAGTGCACAACTGCGGATCACCGATCCTCTAAGGTAAGGACACGACCTGAACCAAGTCAATCCTGTCCTAACCAGTGCACAACTGCGGATCACCGATCCTCTAAGGTAAGGACACGACCTGAACCAAGTCAATCCTGTCCTAACCAGTGCACAGCTGCGGATCACCGATCCTCTAAGGTAAGGACACGACCTGAACCAAGTCAATCCTGTCCTAACCAGTGCACAGCTGCGGATCACCGATCCTCTAAGGTAAGGACACGACCTGAACCAAGTCAATCCTGTCCTAACCAGTGCACAGCTGCGGATCACCGATCCTCTAAGGTAAGGACACGACCTGAACCAAGTCAATCCTGTCCTAACCAGTGCACAACTGCGGATCACCGATCCTCTAAGGTAAGGACACGACCTGAACCAAGTCAATCCTGTCCTAACCAGTGCACAACTGCGGATCACCGATCCTCTAAGGTAAGGAAACCCAAAGTCTCATTCAAGAAAACAAACGCAACCAGCCAGCCCGATGGTAGGGTTTTGCAATAGGCAACATAATTTTGAAAAGATTGTTATACTTAATAAAACTTTATCTGTAAAAAAACTCAGTTGGGAGAGACAAATTTCATCAGGTTTCTACAACATGGTTATCTTGTCAAACATATCAAGAAACTAGTTCAAATAAAAACTACAAGAGTGTTTACTTCAATGTACGTCGCATCTTCCCTGCTCCTTGGTCAATGACGTCCTTCCACAGGTCTGCAATACGCAGAGTACATCAGAAACCAACAAACGTGCTTGTCACCAAGCTGTTGGGAGCATCTACCACATTTCAAAGCCATCAAGCTTTTTAGAGCAATTTACAGGACAATGACAACGAGAACCAAAACCAAGGTAACAAGGATTAAAGAAAGGGTTTTAAAAACCACGACAAGCAACTAGGATGTACATTGTGGTTGACACGTGTTGATTTCTGCATTCAGTAGCAGCTCAGTGGCCCATTCCCTCGCTGAGCATGTCAGAGTTATCCCGAACCACATGGTCTGAATTTGGAAACATGTCCTAAACACTCAATCTGCTGAGGCGTGACTTGACGAACAGATATTGGGGGACGGAACCCACTTTTAGGCCTCCCGCCTCCAAACCCCTCATCCCACTCCTGATCCCCTCATCCCACTCCTGATCCCCTCTTGGCGCACGCCGCCCGCCAGATCTTGGATGGCGCCCACGTACCTCAATAATCCGGTCGTGAATCTGCAGACCCCCTTCCTTGGCAGCGGGGCCGCTCTCGACTATTTTGGACACAAAAATCCCCTCACTCGACGGACCGTCTTGGTTTTCCTGCGGGAGAGAAATTTAAGAACCATTAGAAGGGGTTTGACAAAACAAGCGCTGATTTGCATTTTATTTCTACGTGCCTAGCCCCCCTCCACGCAGCTAAAAGAGGGTCCGCAGCCATTCGTTAGGACGTCTAAGAGACAGGTCTCTGGGATGGGGTCAAATATGTAAAGCTGCCCTTGGCTCGGCAACAATCTACCTAAGCGTGCAAGGACACGAGCAGCGTGTAGAGGAAGGGCCTGGTATACACAGAGGCTTCGTAAACATGTTAGACTTGGTCACATCTCGGAGACAGTTATCTGTGCGCCCTGTATACATGTCCTGTGGCTCCAGCTCCCTATCTGGGAGGAATGTTGTGTCTGCGTTGGTTGAACACACAGTCACAGGTCTGCCTCCTCTGGGCGCCCCAGCTCTGCAGATACGGCCCAGCACATCTGTAATCACAAACAGATGCCCTGCGTGGATGCGCCTGCACACAACCTCCAGGCGAGCACATTTCACAATCTGTGCCGACTGTCTGTGCCAAGAGCGCTCCTCGTCCCTGCCCTAGAAGGTGAGGATCCGGGTGTGAGACTCTGTTTACTCCCTCGGCCGTCCTCACACGTGGCTTCAGGTCACACCTTACTGGAGAAGGAACTCTAGCACAGAGGAGAGACGCCCTCACTATCTACCCTCCTCTTCGGGCACGTAAAGTGGGTGTTTGAAGAGGCCAACATTCAATCCAAGGCGCTGGGGCGCCCAGGGGGACCCCTGGATGGTGAAGTGCGGCCATGTCTCTGGTCATCGCTAGTGGTGACCCTTGGGACCCCTGTCTTCTAAACAGGCCACTGATCTCTGCACACTTGAGTCTACCCTGAGGGATGTGAGCTGTGGAGGGCACGAGGCTTCACACCTTTCCATGAACCAAGGAATTCCCCGGTGTGTCTCCAGAATCTTCAGGTACACTCATCATCCGTGCACTTCAGTAAAGTCAGATATTGGCGCCCCTCTCATGACTCAGCACATCCACAGAATGTGGTAATATGCAGTGTCACGGCTTGCAAGGGAGAGCCCTCCCGACTTGCAGTGGCCTCCTCGCTGTAATCTTGGGGGATCCGTTTTACTTCTTAACTGTACGGAATCAATACCTGCCAAAAAGAGAACGGACCCAAGGGGAGGCGAGCAGCCATGTCAGACCCCTGGTTACAGGCAATCACCTGCAGATGGCCTGACTCCAGGGTACCCGGATGCTGCTGGTCCCCAATGGACCACGAGCATCATTGACTCCAGATCTCCAGCTTAGTGTCAAGGTTAACCAATAGAGATGTCATATCTCTGGTGACCCCTCACATCCATTTCTCCTCTACCTTTTTGTGACCTAAAAATAACAGACTTCAGATAGTATATTATTAACCCCATGACTGCACTGCTGCAGCAAGTGAGATTCAGTAACAAACAGTCATTGGCAAAACAAGTACGTTTTATGCTCGCACTCAAACATGGATGAAAACAAATATATCTGCTACAGTGCAAAACAATTACAAAACAAGCATTTGCAATGCAATGGGTCTCGCATTCGCAAGAGTTTAAGCTATTGGCATTGTAAATGACAATGCCTTTTATTTATCTGTTTTGAAAAATAACACATAAAAGGCATTGTTATTTAAAACGCCAATAGCTCATTCTTTCGCAAATGCGAGACCTATTGCATTGCAAATGCTTGGTATGTTAAGGAGGCTGAGAGTGACGGAAATATACGCAGGCAACAGTAAATGAAAATACAGTGTAAAGCAGGAGAGGAGGACGGGGTGGGGGCCTCCCAGTTATTTATTTATTTTGTTATGCGTTTTTATATAGCGCTTACTTTACCTGAAGGTGTCAGAGCGCTTTACAATAGAACAAGTTACATTACATAAGGACTTTAGAGTATATGAATAACATAAAAGATACAAACCGATAAATTCTAAACTCACACAAGAATGGTAGTAAGTACAAAAATTGAATACAGATACTGCTTGGGTAGCGTGTGTCCTGGTGCACCCAGAGAGCCGGGCATGGAGACACACTCAACTGGCATGGATGGTGGACGTCCTAGTGCCCCCAGAGAGCTAGGCAGGGAGACACACTGCAGTGGCGTGGGCGGTATGCGTCCTGGTGGACCCAGTGCGCTGGGCAGGGAGACACACTGCAGTGGCGTGGGCGGTATGCGTCCTAGTGCCCCCAGAGAGCTAGGCAGGGAGACACATTGCACTGGTGTGGGTGGTATGCGTCCTGGTGGACCCAGTGCGCTGGGCAGGGAGACACACTGCAGTGGCGTGGGCGGTATGCGTCCTAGTGCCCCCAGAGAGCTAGGCAGGGAGACACATTGCACTGGTGTGGGTGGTATGCGTCCTGGTGGACCCAGAGCGCTGGGCAGGGAGACACATTGCACTGGTGTGGGTGGTATGCGTCCTGGTGGACCCAGAGCGCTGGGCAGGGAGACACATTGCACTGGTGTGGGTGGTATGCGTCCTGGTGGACCCAGAGCGCTGGGCAGGGAGACACACTGCAGTGGCGTGGGCGGTATGCGTCCTGGTGGACCCAGAGCGCTGGGCAGGGAGACACATTGCACTGGTGTGGGTGGTATGCGTCCTGGTGGACCCAGAGCGCTGGGCAGGGAGACACATTGCACTGGTGTGGGTGGTATGCGTCCTGGTGGACCCAGAGCGCTGGGCAAGGAGACACATTGCACTGCTGTGGGTGGCATGCGTCCTGGTGGACCCAGAACGCTGGGCAGGGAGACACATTGCACTGGTGTGGGTGGTATGCGTCCTGGTGGACCCAGTGCGCTGGGCAGGGAGACACATTGCACTGGTGTGGGTGGTATGCGTCCTAGTGCCCCCAGAGAGCTAGGCAGGGAGACACATTGCACTGGTGTGGGTGGTGTGCTTCCTGGTGCTTGCAGACCTCCCCTAGTGCCAGGATGCCCTTAGGGGTATATGCGGCACTTTACCAAACACTTTATCTTAACGTAACTTCAGGTTCACGCCACAAATACAGTAAGGTAGGGGCAACACTAGTGGGTTATGAATCAAATACGAAACAGAGGCAGGTTGAACTCGGAGATCAACTCATCCATCTGTGCTGGGAAATGGCAACAAACAGAAGAAGGGCAAACACTACATGCCAACCACACACAACCCCAGAAGACAGACAAAAACTTGTGCCAGTACTGCGTCTCTTATGCACGTAATCACAGTCCACGGCTGCAGACAAGGTAGAAAGAAGATAAGGAAAAGTGCTTCTCACTGAGTGGAAACGAGGTTGTTCCTACCTGGGGCAAGAAAAAAGGGCGTCCCCTATTGGAAGATAACGAGAGGTAAATCAAAATTCTGTAAGTTGAAAAGTAGAGTTAAAGATGGAGCAAGGGGGAAAGAAAAATAAGTAAAGGGTTTTTCTTGCGGGTGGAAGTGTTATAACTAGTGAAGAGGAGGGAGACAGAATATTGGGGGGGAAAGGGGCGTTGATGGCAGAGATTGTTACACATAAGCAGATATCGGGGGCTTCCATGTTGGGGCAGTGGTAACAGGTAAGCAAGGATATAGTGAACAGTGTTCCTATGTGGGGATGGACTGAGGGGTTCCTCGCAGGAAATAGAGAGCTGCCCGTATTTCCCTGCGTGGGGGCAATGCGGGAGTTCAGTGCTGAGGAAGGAGTTTCCTCCTGAAGAGACTGGAGGCTGCACAGATACCCACGTGAAGCCGCGGCGTTGGGGTAGGGGTACGGAGGAGGCGGCTGGAAGCCAGGCAGGAGTGGGTTAATGGTCCTGTAGCAGTTCTGCCCGCAGCCCTCAGGCACTGCAGGGCTGTAGGCGGGTGGTCGCTGATCCAGCAAGGGTTTGTTATCCATGTTCCTCCCAGCAGCACCGTCCTGCTGCCCCCCCCCCCCCCCAGGCACTACCTGCTGATCCTGGGGGGGGGGGGGGGGAGGGGAGAGACACAATGAGGGCGTGAAGCTCAGGAGGGCAACTAAGTATTCCTTTCTGGTGACCCTACAAGTGAGGGTCACGTATGGGAATGAGGGGTCCTTGCTACCAGTTGTCACAGGTAATGCCTTCCTCTGACCCTACAGCGGAGGGGTGGGGTGCAGGAGAGAAAGAGGGGTTCCCAGTAGCAGATGCTGGCAGACAGTGTAGGCACTTGGTCCGTGAGTTCATCCTGAGCAGCAATGGGGGGCCGGCTCATCCAACAGATTTTCTGGTGCCCTAAATTGAAAGCAAGGCACCACAATTCCTGAATATGCTGAAAGTGCCTGAGGTCGCCCCCACTGGGGTCAAGAGCCCTGCGCCCCACACCTGACTCGCTAGTGATGTGTCCAGAATGGCCCCTCTTCGGAGCTGGGAGCCCAGTGCTTCGAAGCCTGGTAGAAATGTGGGATGTGCCAGAGCCCCCTTGTGCTCCCCTCGGCGTGTGCACTATCACAGGCTACGAACATGTTCAACCCAGGAGAACCGACAGGAGATATATGGGGCGAGGGCAAGGAGCACAGCACAGGGGCCCCACCTCCCACCTACATCCTAGCCATGGACAGGCCCCCAGGCCGGAAGGGGGTTGACCTCAGCCAATTAACTGCAATCGAATGATCTGTTTGGAGGAACAGGAATGGCACCTAATGTACACTTTTAATGGGATTTACGTGAAGCCGTTATTCTTATATTAAAAAACAATACCCTTAAGCTGGGTTAACAATGCTATAACTTGTTCAAGAGCAAACGCTTTAATAAAACAATATATTATTATTTTATAACTACTATTAAAAAGCAGCTAATTTGATTTGCAGTGATAATAGCGCGCGCCTGCTTTTTATAGCGTCAGATTTGGCAAGGTGGAGTGCTACATAAAACTTATTATTCACACACCACTATTTTGAAAAACCTGCACCACTGAGTTCGAGTGCGAGTGGCAGCTGTTCTACACAGCGGTGTTTCTTAGAAATAGCAAGCGCTAAACGATTTATAATTGTCACAACAGGGTCATTGCATTGGCGCAAGAGAAACGCCTTGTTTTCACAGCTATACGAACCTTCACAAACTGCGGTATAAAGCCCTATGCGTATGTCAATTCATGATTGCAAAGCCCCAACTTACCTGTGTAGGTCGTGTTGGCCACGTAGGTTCCAGGCCTTACCGTCAGGTTAAAGGGCATGTTGGCGGTGGTGGGGTTTGTTGTGTTGCAAGTGTCCGACTGCATGCGGACGGGCGTGACCAGCACGTCAATCACGAAGAGCAGGGCGCAGATAGTGGGAGCTGCCATAGTGACGCGAACGCTTCACCTGTGTACTGAGCGGCTGGAAACACACCTGTAGCACTGATGCACTCATCAGAGATGCGGGGCATTTTATACCCGGCTCCCAGGTGAGAGGAGAGCCTGGAAATTATTAGCACACACTGGGCGTGCCCACAAAATCCTGCTACCTGGGTGCACTCGTGATTCATACTCACATGAAAACAGAAAAGCAGTGGTGCCCTGTTGTGCGCAATAATTTAATTCAAGCGTGAGGCAATTTTAGCTTTATCGAATGCAAAAATAAAAAGGCAGCCGCTTGTTTATCTTTGCATCGCGCTTTCACTTGAGTGAAAGCGTTATAAAAAAATAAACACGGGCTGCAATTGAAAGCGCGATGGGCTGCCTGAAACGCAGCGAGCAAAAGAGACGCCGTGCGCGTGCACATCCCCTGTCCATCCCTGCGTGCACACACTCCGAGACTGCTGACGCGTACGCGTGCATATCTTCTGTCCGTTCATACGCGTGCACATCTCCTGTCCCCCTTCGCTAGCAAAACCGACGACAATAGATCTCGCCAAGGCGAGCAGCGCATGCGCTGCGTCGCTAGGCGAGACCTAAAAATGGCAAAATCAATAGCTCTCACCTTTCAAACCTATTGGCTTTGCCAGTGCAGTTTTCTGATGCTGCACAGCATCAGCAGAAAACAAAATGCAATAAAAAAAAAAAGAAAAACAAAGGTGCCTTGATGCGACCGTTGCACCCGTAATATCATTCTGTAGGTTCAAGCACCAATACATTTTTTTATTTACTGATCCAAGATTGTATACGCCACTTGGATCAGTAAATTAAAAAATATTTTTTAGCACAAATAAAAACAAAAAAGAACCACGGTGTTGGTAAGTAATGGAGAAGTGGGCGGGGGTGGTGGGGAAAAGCATCATGTGTGGGAGAGACTAACACAAGGTCGGGGAGAGAAGAACTTCATGGAGAGAACAAGGAGTGCAAGGGTGGGGGGGAGACTCAGGGGTGAGGAAGGGAGGGAGAGGGAGATGGAGAGGGAGAGGGAGAGAGGGAGAGGGAGAAGGAGAGGGAGAGGGAGAGAGAACAGCATACGAGGAAGAGCAACACAGGGAGAATTAGAATTTGACATAAGAGAAGCACACAGGGGAGAGAGCTGCAAAACACATGCACTCTCATTGAGTGCTTAACCAATAAGATTTTTTTTCCCTAAAATTGAAGAGTGGAAGGATACAAGCCAGCCAATCAAAAGGAAGGTACAGCAGTGAGCGATTGAATAAGAAGCAGGCGAATGAGAGTAACAATAAATCCAACCAACCCTAAGCAATGGGCGGGCTGAGGGCCCACTTTAACTTCACAATAGGTTGTTTCACAACCAGACAGATTGTGTTGTCTGATAGGCAAGACCTAAAAAAAGTATTGTTTTGTATATAAAATGCATTGATAAGATACAGAGTTAAAATTTGATGTCCAAGTGTACTTTCTAAATATAATATTGCACCTCCTGTGCTCCAGCGGAGGCAGAAGGATACACCCAAAACAGCCAATAGGCAGAAGGTGAGAGACAAATACTCCACTAGACTGATCCAAGATGTGATTGACAATGTCTGCAACCAATTACTTAAGGAGCCTGAGCCAAAGAGGAGAGAGGCTGAAGGGGGCGGGACCAAAGGCGCTTAGAATACCGTAGAGCACAATATGTTTGCGATGAATGCCTCAAGCGCTATTAGCCGCCAAATCTAAAAAGCAATCTAGACCAACGTCCAGAGGTCAGGTGGTGGGGCTTCCAGCTCTTCTGAAACTTGCGATGTCACATATTAAAGTTTATTAATATTTTTGTTGCCAGACTGTGGCTCTGCTGGTTTCGATGTTCTTGTGTTTGATTTCTAAGCCCTGGTCACAGCTACACATGGATTTTAAATTGTCTTCCGTGTCTGTAGTGAGACTGATGTGGCGTGGATGTCACACTGGTCTCGCGATAATGCAGGTGCCGACAACAGGACAGCGCCCCCGCATGACTGACGTCTGTCACTTCAAGGAGGACATTTGGATTAAACAGTGCTCGTTCCTCCAGCCTTTTCTGGGCGGTTTAAATGCCGAACAAAACCCAAAAAAGTTCGAAAAGGCTGTCAGTCTGAGCCTCCTGCCCTTTTCATCAGCCGGTCACTTTTACAATGTTAAAATGTTTTTATTTTTCAGGTTCCATTGAGTAACAGCCTTTGACCTCGACTTACTGTCCACACAAGATCATTTTCAATTGAACTGTCCTTTAATGACATTCAAATCCGAATTACCCCTTCTTGGCTCTCAATCGCGTTCAGCCTCTTTTGTCAAGTTCTTTTCAATCATTCACCATGGACTATTCCTAAATGCAACCTAAAATACTTTATTTTGCCTAATTAAAACATGTTTCTGCCGTTATAGAACAAAATACAGCTAGTTTAAAACGTGGGAAAGTTTATATCAGTGTAAATATTTAACACTCAGTAACACAAAGAACGCCAGTTTAGGATACTTCATTCAAGATTTATTTTGTAACCCTCCAAGTTATCCTGTAGTATATCTGGAAAGTTGTGCCTGTCTCCAGGGACATGGTTTGAAAAGTCACGTGACCTGTTTGTGTTGACATTGCCACAATTCACTATGGTACACACGGTACAATTCTGCATTATAAAAAGGCAGTGCCACTGCGCAGATGTGAAATATTTGTATCTATACAGGGAAAACACCCCCCCCTCCCCCTCCTTAGAGAAATACCTTCCCTGTACATCCCTGTGCTCTGATCCCCTTACCACTCTGGGAAGGAGTTTACACCAGCCTCTGAGAGGTGTAAACCTCGGATCAGTCCCAGGGTGGGGAAGGGAAAGAGAGGCGTTTGGGAATTCCCTCACGCTGCTGGGTTGGTGGTTGTTGAAAACTCACAGGGTGAACCAGGCCCCAA
Organism: Calotriton arnoldi; assembly: GCA_963921515.1. Taxonomy (NCBI): domain Eukaryota; kingdom Metazoa; phylum Chordata; class Amphibia; order Caudata; family Salamandridae; genus Calotriton; species Calotriton arnoldi. The sequence continues at coordinate 1,995,191 of CAWUFW010000456.1, forward strand.
GCCACCCGCCCCCACCGCTGGTATGGGATTTACTCCAGTGTAATATAATTAAGCCTTCTGGCTTTCCGTTTTAACTGAGTTTTACAGAAAAAACAGACAGAAAACAATGTGTTTCCTGTCTGTATTTATTTTTAAAAGCGGAAAAATACTGAAAATGGTGCTTCTTGTGAGAAGCTCTCCATGCTGTGTTTCATGAACCCTAGGCAACAGCTGAGCAGGCAGACAGCATGGAGGGTTAAAATACCGGATGAGATTTCCTTAAGTACAGGCATATGTTAACATATATTTGTAGTATGATGCTAATATGTACCTGTGAGTGTAGTATTTTGTTATATGTGGCTGCTTAGTTTTCTAAAATGTGACAGGCATCCATTTTTGAGTGCACATCAAAGAGTTATATAAACGCAGAAATATACCATTTTACAGCTACATTTATTCTTGAAACACAAAATAAATATGGATAAATACCAATAAGATGGGCAAAAAATAAATATGGATACATACAGACGGAAATGTAAATAAAAAAAATACCATAAAACCGGGAGCCCTAAATATAATGCAAAAATTGACAATATCCTTCTGGGGCAAATGTAGCCGGGCCTAGAAGGTCCGATTTTGGGAGTGCCTTGCAGTCACAGATGATGTCATAAATAAAATCTCTGTGAATTTGAGCCCTAAGCCTTGACCTTCACATACAGTGGACACTTCTGAGAATGAAGTTGAAATGTTACCCACCTCCAATTAAATGATCTGGTCAGAACTCAGTTGCTAAAAAAAATTGAAATATTTGACTCAAGCGAGGTGCTTCAAATTTGTTTTATATTTCTATAAAAGGAAACGGAAAATACAAATAAAAAGATAGGCTTCCTCTTCCTCAAACATCACCTTTTAAGAAGACAGGTGATCTAAACTACATAAAGAACCACGTGTTCTGTGGTCCTCCAGTGTGATGAAGGTGGGAGGAGCTTAGCAGACAAGCCCCGCCTCTGGGAAGAAACATCAACTGCTCTGCGTTAAGTTCCCGAAAATCTAAACACCTCCTACCTGGGTTGAGACGAAGTTGACATGTTATCCAGGACAGGGCACAAGTCCTAAAAAAAGAAGTGGGGGGAACTAACCTAGGGGCTTATTATGATGTTGGGCGGTTCGCCACCGCCGGGCCGGCGGTGGAGACCGCTCCGGCATCGTAACGCGATAAACCCCCTGCCATATTACGATGGCGGTGGGTACCGCGGCGGACCGCAGTGGTAGCGGTCACATCCTAATTGCATGGACGTGACCGCCGCACGCATGGCGGTCGGACCCAATCACCGCTACGGTGGCGGCCGGATCAAATCCGACCACTATCGTAATAAGCCCCCTAGTTAGGCAGTATGCAAGTGACATCACGGCGTGCGACATCACGGCACGCAACATCATGGGGCGCGACATCACGGCACACGACATCAGAGCGCATGACATCACACATGGCATCACAGAAATGACATCATAGAAAGTGGCATCACAAGCCATGACTTTACAGGAAGTGGCATCACAAGAAGTGACATCAGATCTAAAGCCCTCACATATATGTTTAGCAGGTCTATCATGTGTACGTTTGAGCGCTTTGCGAGGATAATAGCACAGTGAGCTATGGAAGATGATATGTGACTTCTACACCTTGCAATACCCCAGTTTTATGTAACACATCCTGTACATTCATTTACAAACTTATATAGTGTATTGTACATGTAATATGCACGTGTTGATGTAAAGTGCTCTGATACCCTGCATTGGGATGAGTAGGGCTATACAAGAAAAATAATGGTACTTAAATTATTTCAGCGCCTCCTCAGGGGAAGTAAGCTCTATATAAATGCAATTTGCTTTGTGTAAATACTGGGAAAGACCAACACATCTGATATTCCTACAGTGCATGCATATCTTGTAAACAGGGACTGAACAAAGTGAAAAGCTGCCTCTCTTAAGTATGTGTGAAGTGCTAACAAGGTGTGAGCCTTTGTTTTCCCTCCGCTTCATTTGCATCAGGTGTAAGGCTCCTGACTGCTCCCAGTCAAGAGACTTGAACAAAAGGAGGCCTGATGACCCCTCAAATGCGGCATTTGTTATGGGCCCAGCAGGAGTCTTAAATAAGAAAGCCCCGTCCCCGCCTGCACATTGTTGCTTGTTGCAGATGGAAAGCAGACAACGTGCAGGAGCTGCTGAAAGTGTCCCGGTGTTTGGGAATTACACCGGGACGAGTTCAGCACATTATTCAGTGGGGGCCCAAATTCTTGGCAAGGTGGACGGCGTTCACCCTGTGAAAAAAGTGGGTGGACGCCGTCCACCCGTGTGTACCCCCGTCCACCCGTGTGTACCCCCAACTCGTGCCCTGATCCAGGACAAAGGCTGCAATAACTTGTGCATGTGTGTCAGAGTGCCAACATGAAGGATTTATGTAACGACATGCCTGCACGGTGTTGGTGTGCTGCAGTGCACAGGCCCCTCCCCTTTACTTCCCACCCCTCCCTCCCTTTCCGTATATTACACTAAACGTATAACATATTAGAATGTGATGCGTATTTTAGATACTTCACACAGCGCACACATAGCGACAAGGAGGCGCTGTGCAGAGAGCAGTGTGTTGTGTGCACGTCAGGAGGTAAACATGTGTTTAACATCAAAGGAGAGATAATTGACAAGTACATATCTCGAGGATGGTCGCTCGTTATCTGATTACTGGTTAAATGAAGGATAATGCACTTCAGTCATTACCATTAACCAACAGTGAAAGAACAGCAGGGGAACAGATGTTCCCTAGTGACGTCAGAAGGGGAAGAGGCTGCCGGCCTGCATCCTGGCAGAAGCAATCACATGAGATGAGCAACTTCCCAATTAATAATAATCGTCCTGCCTTTTTTTCCTTGATGGGAAAAGATTATTTGGGACGGGACGGGCACATTTTAGTGACGAGGGAGAAAAACCTGGGTTTACAAAGGCTGAAGACACCGGTGCTGGCGAGGACCCTCTGTGTGGAAGGGACAGTTGGCGATTCTCAACTCTCAGCTTCAGATGGTGTTTCTGGCTGGGAGCTTCTTCAGATGTCTTATAAAGAGTCCAGTGGTCCTTCTGTGACTCTCTGGCTCTGGAGGACGTTGCTAACCAGTGCGATCACACCTTCTCCACCAGTGCGATCACACCTTCGCCACCAGTGCGATCACACCTTCGCCACCAGTGTGATCACACCTTCTCCACCTCTTCCCCAGTCTAAGGTTCTTACAGCTGTGTCCTGGGAAAGATACCGGCTGCAACCTTAAACACATCTTGGTTTTGGTCTTGGCCGATCAGAGCAGCAGAACCCAACTCTTCTACGTAGCTTATGACCCTCCAGGAAGGGATCTTCTGGGGGCGAGGATGTGCAAACACCTTCTGCTCTATTGACCACCCGCCTACAGTGCTCCATGGAGAAACTCACCAGAGCTGCACTAATAGCGATGAAAGAGAGAAATATGTTACATCAGGTTGCCTGGCGTGTAGCCGGAAGAAAAAGGCATTTTTAGTCATGTTGGAAGCACCCGTCCCCAGCAGATGGTGTCCTCAACTTAATTTTGTCCTTGAACAGCCACCAACGTCTCTCTCATTGTCCAGGGACATATTACAAGGATGGAGAGAAGAGCTCTGAACAGCTTGTCCATCACTTTCAAGGTCCAGGGACATAGTGTGAGGATGGAGAACAGAGCTGTGAACAGCTTGTCCATCACTTTCAAGGTCCAGGGACATAGTGTGAGGATGGAGAACAGAGCTGTGAACAGCTTGTCCATCACTTTCAAGGTCCAGGGACACAGTGTGAGGATGGAGAAGAGAGCTATGAGCAGCTGGACCATCACTTTTAGGTCACTTTTAAGAAGAGCAACACCAGCACACAAAGATGCAGCCTTCATTTAGGAGAAGTTTGAACATCCCTATCTCTTGTTTCATTAGTAAACTCTAACCAGGCACCAAGCCCCACTCCCTTCTAACGGCTACATTGTGGCTGAGAGTCACATTTAGTGCCGGGCGCAAACGGTATATCCACCAAAAAACAGTGGATGCCACCTCCGGCCACCAAAGTGATGCTGACCACCCGCCGGGGACAGAAGGACCAAGTGCAATTGAGACCTTTCACTGAGGGGATTTGGGTGCACCAGGTGACCCACTCTTGTTAAAATTCCTCTCCACCAAATCCAAGCCTGGGGCAGGACGACCTGGCAGGCGACTTGGCGGGCGAGCTGGAGGGTGACCTTGAGGGTGACCTGAGGGGGCCTGGAGGGCAACATGGAGGGTGACATGGAGGGCGGCGTGGAGGGTGACATAGAGGGCGACCTGGCGGATGACCTGGCGGGTGACCTGCTGGGTGACCTGTTGGGTGACCTGTTGGGCGACATGGAGGGCGACATGGAGGGCGACCTGCTGAACGACTTGTAGGGCGATGGGGAGAGTGACCTGGGGGGGCTTGGAGGGCGCCATGGAGCGTGACGTGGAGGGTGACATGGAGGGTGACATGGAGGGTGACGTGGAGGGTGACATGGAGGGCGACATGGAGGGTGACATGGAGGGTGACCAGGAGGGTGACATGGAGGGTGACCTGGAGGGCTCTAACTGAGCCTTATGTATTTATTCCAATTACAGTTATATTAGGGGAGACATCATGAGAAACAAAACCCAAGTGCTGTCTTGACTAATATAGCTTAAGGCGAAAGAAACCCACCTGGGCACGTATTTGGTGATTGTCGATTGCTGGTCCCCTTCCCAGAAGCCTCTGCGCAGGAGTTCGGTCCCTCGCTGCTCTCTACAATCTGAAAATGTCCCTTTGCATCAGCTGAAAACTATCATCAATGCCTGACGAGTCCTTCCCATGGGGAGGGGCATTGTGATGATTGAAGCAAGTTTTATGGCAGTGTTTGAGCACACACTACAGCACAAGTCTCTCTTATGAGGCCAGAATGGCCTTTATTGTCGAGCTCTGATGTCCGCTTCCTCTGATATCGAATGGCAAGGCACGCCTGTCCATCAACATTGAGGGCGTGAGTGCGGGGCGAGATCCACCAAACGATGAGTGTGTCGAAAGGACATTATTTTTATTCACTTAATTACAGCTGTAGTATACAGGGGTGTTTGGTTCACACACCTATTGATCTGTTATTATGTTGTTGGCCATGGTAATAAACAACCAGGCATCAGTTGGAAGTCATTGTTAGGCCTATTAAAGGCCACCATCTTACCTCATGAAGGACACTATGAGTTCACGTTTGGTGCGTACCAAGACTCAACGATAAAGCCATAAATACATTGTCCTTTCTTAAGAGGACATGAATCAGCCCAGTTATTCCTCAGTTCTCAGAGGCAGATGAAGAAGTGTGAAGATGGAGATAAAGCTAGCTAAGACTACATTGAAACATTTGGAAGAATTGAGGAGAGAGTTGCAGAAGTGTCCGTAACGCAAAAAGAAATCCTGAGGAAAAACTGTGGGACAAAAATCTAAAGCAAAGAGCAAAGAACATGATGAAAATACTATTACTTGTATTTCAGCACACCTTTTCCTGAATTCAGTGCCTTTTATACATATTGATATAGATAGGAAGTTACATCACAAGAAGTACAGGAGTCAGTTTGGATTGGGAGGCAGCCATAGGAATCCACTCTGTCCGCTATCTTAGATTGGGAATGATGCTGTAGTCCAGCTCATCCTTTTTTTAGAGAACTATGGGACATGAAAGATTCCAAAAAAACAAGAAGAGAGGCCACAGAAAGTACAGGAGCCATCTTGGATTGGGAAGCAGTCATGGGATTAGGACTTCACTGTGTCTAACATTTTGGATTGGGAATCATAATATAGTCCAGCTGCACCTCTAACTGGGAAATTATGGGACAGAGAAGGCACGTGGAAGATTTCAAAAAGTAACCTAATGACTTTTGGAAATAAATACGCTTTTCCTAACAGTTAGTAAAGCGTTATATGGTTTTGGAAGCCAGGAATGCAATTATGGAGTTCTCAACATTCTCAAGGCACAAAACCACCCCACAACGCGTGGCTCATTTATTCTGTTTCTGTAGGTTGAATTAATGCAGTAGACAAGTCAATCTGTCTGGTCTCTCACTTCATTTGAAAGTGTTACTATCTTTTAATTTTTAATGTGGCTGGAAGAACTGCGGACCTCGGAAATAACCTTTTAGTTAGGAAATGTACTTATGGTTGAGAAAAATGATGTTCAATTCTTGCAGATGTCATGAGGACCTCTCACAGTTGCCTGTTTTAGTACTAATGTCACTTCCCACTATGTGCATATCCTGTGCAGTTGTGTTTTGATTTACATAACACATATCTACTCTGTTAGCACCAGGGAAAGAAGGCGACTCTTCTGGAATCACAGCTATTTTGTTCAGTGCTAACTCTGGACCCCAAGACCTGGCTTTTTGGGTGACCCCAGCACTCAACGGCGCCGCCCCCTTTCCCCCCAGTGCCTTGAGACCCTCACGGGTGAGTAGTTGCGTTTTACCAACCCTGATTGATTGATTGAAATTAGAATCCAAGTTTTCACGCTCCAAGATCAGCAATTTCACCATCCGACATCATTTGTAATATATTGGTTAAATGAGAGGCAATGCACTTCAGTCATTACCATTAACCAATCGTTAAAGAGCAAAAGGACAGCGGATGTTGCGATTTGAATTGCAGAAGGATTTTTTTGACGGGTGCTCATTTGCAAACCACTGCAACTAGGAGCCGAGTTCCAGTTAATGGAAACTCACCTGCCATGTTCTTTGGTGATAAACATTATCAATTGTAGATGATGGCTAATTTTATTTATCATCAAGGTCAGCTGGGCAGGTCACTCACTTCTGTTTGAAGGTACCTTGCAAGCAATAAGTGTTTTACCAGGCTGGAATAACTGTGGACATCAAGAAAAAAAAGCTTTTTATGTATTAGGGCCCCCTACACTTGATAGAGTAGACTGCCAGCTTCTCTGAATATCTGGTGTCCCTGTGATACCTCAAAGATGGTGGTTTAGTGCAAATCCTTCCACTGCGTGTCATCACCGTGCGAGTGAACGCTATGCAAGACTTACCAATGTGCGTAGCAACCTTAGGTACAACTGTTTACTGACACGGGGCAAACATTTTAACAGATAGGGGTCGCGATCACTACCTAAGCATAAGACCAGCGTCATTTCCAGGGCTTTGGACACCATTGAACCAGAGATGTTTTAAGGCAGGGGCAAAGTGGGCTCTGGCCCAGGGCCCCAACCTTTCAGGAGGTCCCTGATAGAGCCAGCTCTGCTCTGCAGAGTCTTGCCCTGATGAACTTGAACAATTCTTAAACAGATTATTTTAAATACCATTTTCTTTTATTTTTAACGTGAGTGATGTGTGAGAGTCTATTACAGACGTTCTGCAGAGAAATGTTGGGTTTATTTTTCATGCAAAGTCCATAAAAAATAGTTTCTATTAGATCAAAACAGGACCGCGCATATGAGAAATGGGAGGATGTCACAGAGATTATTTGCATTAATATTAGTGGGCTCCTGCTGTGTTACAATATTGAAAACACACATCGCCATCCCTGAATATTAAATTTAAACACATTTAGAATTTGGACCAGTGGCCTCTGCACTGTCAGTGACTTGGCCAAAAAGGGCACGAAAGAGCTGAAATTGAATCATAAATTTGAAACGGTTCCAAACAGGGCCCCAAAAGTACGTCTGGCCAGGCCCCCCAAAATCCTTAAGATGTCCCTGCATTGAACCACCCCCAACCTTACACCCGCCGTTCAATAAGGGGAGACTGAGCCCTGTTGGCAAATGGGTCATGAAGGAGGGAGTAATGTGGCCACTGGAAATGTAACAGGTTTACAAACCCGTCCACAGTCTACTGGTGAAGAGGGTGAGCTGTTGCATCTTCACCACCTTGTTATGATCTCTTCTGGGTAGGCTTTCACAACATCCCAAGAACAACCCTTCCAGGGCAGAAGAGAGAGAGGAGAGACCTTTAATTCATGTTTACAGGTTACAAATAGCTCCTTTCAAGTCACCAAAGGACTCACCTTCCACGGAAGCAAACCAAGCTTAGGGCTTCTCCCTAGAAGAGTGGTGAGCCAACAGATGACGTCAGTTTAATAAAGACTTTAGTGAGAATCCACTGAAATAAAAGGAATTTATAAAGAATTGCATTGAAGAGAGGGAAATTGTAGAATCTTCAAGAAGAAAAACACTTTTATGACTTGAAACTTTAATTGTGAATGTTCGCAAAATTCTTGCTCTTCTGGTGAAAAGACTCATTATGCTTAGCTCAGTGACACCATGGCACAGCTTCTGGAAAAATATGCTGTTCTTCACAGAAAACAAACTCTTCCCAAACAGGATCACTCGCTGGTAATGATCAAACAATCCAGGCTGGAAAACCAAGGGAAGCAAAGGTTTCTTCACAAAGTACCAAAGAACTTTCAAATGAGCGAATTAGATGAACTTTTACAGAAGCCTCAGAGTCAAGGAGCAGCAGAGAAAGGCGTTTGTTACCCTGCAGTGGTGTTGACATGCGAGAAACTTGTGACTCACTGCGACTATCCATGATCGGCTGAATCTCAAGAAGCTGTTTTCTCAATGGACCTTGCTTCCCAGTCTCGAAAACAACAGATTCCCCTAGACATCCTCCTACTGGAAAAACTAAAGGTGCAGCAAGCGTTATCCTCTCGAAGAAAGTGACGGCTTCCATTCTGGAGCGAACGCTGCAGGTCTGAAATCATGATCTTCTGGATTCCTTGGAGGGCTAGACGCGCCTACTTCACTTGAGAGCTCATCCCACTTAAGAACAACAGCCTCATGTCCTCTGCGGTCACTGCTCAAAAAACCTTATGAAGTCCAAGAAGGCAATGCTTATGTCCCGCTGTTACTGCCCGGAGGACTTCCAACAGGTGTCTAGCAGGATACAGCAGATTCTGCAGGGAAAAAGCTGCTCGCCTCCCTGGAGGCGTCTTCAGGAACGTCTGCCTCAATCCTTCTCTAGCTCAGAGCATCTTCCACCCACATCCTACTGCACTGAGGGGATTTTAGACCAAAAAACGTCTTTTGCACTGGAATGGAAAGTTGTATGGTTTGCCTGGACACAACGGGTGGAGTGGATGTGACCCAAAGGGAAAGGGAAAGGATAAGTGTTGGGGGTTGGTTGGCGCATGGAGACAGAGGGCTACTCAGTCACAACCTTGACGGATATCCCAACCGCCGTATTACACGTTCTATAGGATATAATGGAATTGTAGACATGACTAGTCTGGCCCGTCCTGGGTGTCTCCGTGACACTTGGGCATGAGTGCTGGCTGCTCCTACCGGACGAGAACAAACCAGGAAGCTGCTGTTCTGACTTCAAGCTGGAGGCCCACCATCCACCCACATGGGGCCCTCACTACCCGGGAAAACTGTCTACACTTTGTTGTAAGTGCCAACACATTAACCCTCAGGAGCCACACAGGGGACTGGACTGTGAACTCACTGCTTCTCTCCCGGATGGGCACGGAGGAAGCTTCCAATATGTTGCATCCTTCTCAGCGTCCTGTGTAAAACAGTGTGAAGGTTGTGATCGTGTCCACTTTGCCACTTGAGCATAGAAGGTAAAAGTTAACTTGCAGAGAAATACTCAGCATGTGTTTCCAGGTTCAGAGTGAAAGTTTCCTCACAATGACTAAGAAAAAGCTTTGTTCTGGTCAAAGATGAGGCAGGACACTTCCACTTTTTTCCAACCTTTTTTAAAGGTAGAGAATTAGGAACTTTGCCAAACTTCACATGTGGAAAAAAGCTGTGCACATCCCCAAGCCACATGATGGAAGCATTAGCGTTTCCACCACGATCTACTGAACAAACGGAGCTATGACTAGTGATGTCCCCGAGAGTCAGTAACACTGTTTATCACCATAAGCGTTGATCCATGGGACTGTCCCCCTTGAACTCTTAGAACATTGCAGGACAGGGTGCCCACTCCCTAAAGACCCCTCCATCACTGAAGCAGAGATGAGGTGAGTGTGAAGTCTAGCGCAGTGGTTGACCCTGGGCACACACATTGTGCATAATTTCAAGATGAGGAAAAGCTACAGCCGCTTTATCCTCCCCACGTATTGGCCTGGAGTCCACAGTCATTAAGAAAATGCTTTCCCAGAACAATCCGGGTCTCTGATGAGTTTCTTCTGCTACAATGGGCCACAGTTTCAACTCTTCAAAGCCCGCGACCACAAAGGCTGTACACATGGCCGGGGCCAGTGACTTGTTTATGAAGGACTTGTCAAACCACAAACTGAAGCAGACGTGGGCAGCTCGGCCAATGCACAAAGGACCACTTCTTGGTCCAGACAGCGGTGTTACCGATACAGCCGGGTACATGAAATATGAAAAAGGGCCCCTTTTAGGTGCGGACGTGTTGGTACATCGCGCAGAGCCGTGCGTCCAGTGTGACCTCTGTGCAATTTACATCTGGTTGTAGGGGCGTGCGAATTCAGGCAAACAGAGCAAAAATGAATGATTTATAGATAGTTGAAATGTACGTCTCTGGTGCACTTAACTTAAGACAAACACATCAAAGCACAATTAGTGGAACAAGGTTAGCCAAAGATGGATGAGTGATGTCCCGAAGTGGGTGAAGATCCATGTTCGGCATCGATGGTTGAACACGCTCATTGAGGGCACATCTAGACCCATGGATCGATGAAGCTTCCTGCTGACGTTGGCCTTCAGTTCTTTCCTTTCAGGAGCCTCGGGGAGATTTTCCAAAGCCACGGAGGGACCAGGGCTTCAGTTGGGGGCCATGTCGTGGTCTTGTGTGTATGTGGGAGAAATCTAATGCTACAGAGGCCAGATCTTCCAAATGCACCAGTCCAGCACCGATGCAAAGTTCACAACAACAAGGAATGGATTTTAACTTCACTCGGTGAAGTCTGAGCGGACACCATGATGTTGGGATCTTGGGTACGTTTGGCGGAACAATGCATGGGTTCTCCAAGCACATTGAGTCGGGGCCACACTGTATGGTAGTACATCAAGTTTGAAGGTCTGGGCCTGAATTGTCAGAACCTGTAAGGGATGTATGATGATTTAGACCTAATTTGTGGGCGTACTTCAGGTTCAGGTCGATAAGATGTTTGGGGTCACTCTGAACCCCCTCAATACTTCTGAACTAACTGTTCAGGAGGTGTGGAACAAGTGACAGATCTGCAGTGAAAACACAACAAGCCTGACATTCCTAAAGATACATAAACAATACTTTCTTGGGCAAGGAAAGACACCTCTAACATAAAAGGCAAGCTCTCTGTAGATTGTATACCAAAAAGGGGGGACAGGGGGGCAAGTTTAACGAGGTCCAGTATACATGCCCCACAGAGACAGTAGGCAGAGGAGGTATAAAGTTCCTCAGAGTCTGAGTAAAGGAATGTGGGAGTGTAGGTGAGAATGACGCTCAGAATTGGTCGTCTCACCTGAAAAGGAAAACAAGGGGGAATTCCCTTGTTGGAACTAGGGCTCTCACACACCTAGCAAGCTAGGTGTCATGCTTCATCATATGAGCCTGCCCCTCGTCAGGTCGGCGGTGCAATACCTGACGGGCACCCAGTACGGGGCTCTTTGGCGGGGATCTTTGTTCCTGCCGTAGGGTGCAGTGGGGGTGAGGGTTCTAGTGTGTGTGTAGATGTGCAGTGCGTGAAATAAAACAGGTCAGTTAGTCCTAGTAGTGATTTATTCTGGGAGGTAAACTGCCTGAGTAAAAACAGGGAGAATGACAATAAGCTAGCAGAAAGGTATCTAGCTGTGTAAGTTCTATTCTCTACTGGTCGACATGTTTCATGCTCTTTGCGTCAGAGGGATCAAGGCATTTCATCAGGACCAAAATTAATAACTATCTACACGACATGATAAATGAAAACCTACATACCATGTGTTAAGGTAGATGCCCCAAGCTGCTGACTATAATTGCCTGCAACGGAGTCCGGCGGTCAAAATGGACACCAATGTGTGTCCCCCACTCGTTGAGTGCTCGTACCCTGACCTACCCTGTCGTGTAGATAGTTATTAATTTTGGTCCTGATGAAATGCCTTGATCCCTCTGACGCAAAGAGCATGAAACATGTCGACCAGTAGAGAATAGAACTTACACAGCTAGATACCTTTCTGCTAGCTTATTGTCATTCTCCCTGTTTTTACTCAGGCAGTTTACCTCCCAGAATAAATCACTACTAGGACTAACTGACCTGTTTTATTTCACGCACTGCACATCTACACACACACTAGAACCCTCACCCCCACTGCACCCTACGGCAGGAACAAAAGATCCCCGCCAAAGAGCCCCGTACTGGGTGCCCGTCAGGTATTGCACCGCCGACCTGACGAGGGGCAGGCTCATATGATGAAGCATGACACCTAGCTTGCTAGGTGTGTGAGAGCCCTAGTTCCAACAAGGGAATTCCCCCCTTGTTTTCCTTTTCAGGTGAGACGACCAATTCTGAGCGTCATTCTCACCTACACTCCCACATTCCTTTACTCAGACTCTGAGGAACTTTATACCTCCTCTGCCTACAAGCTCTCTGTAGATCTCATATAACCGAGAGGTTTAAGATTATTAGCTCGAGTCTGGGCAGTGCATGCGCTGCTCTTCGAGGCACGCTGTATTCGAGTATGGACGTGCAGTACTGCCCCCTTCCCGCCCATAATTTTTATTGGCCTGTGTCATTGGCCTTCGTAAACGCTGGCTTCTGATTCGTTAATAGGGTTGTTAGTCCCTCCTTAGTACCGCCTTGTGTTCATTTGTAACCTCCCATGAGGACTGGCCGATTTACTTCTGTTGTTACACCATATGTCTTATTTAGTCTGTAAGCACTATTTTCTTTAATGAGTTTCTCCTACTGTATGCACGACATGCTTTCCTGCAACATTCAGCACGCCAGGCGCGCTTTCACTTTCCAAGCAGCCCGGGACAATAGCGGCCGCTTCTTTGAAATTAAATAGGTCTCGCATTTACAAGAGTTTGAGCTATTCGCATTGTAAATGACAATGCCTTTTATTTACGTGTTAATTATCAAAACAGATAAATAAAAGGCTTTGGCATTTACAATGCCAATAGCTTAACTCTTGCAAATGCGAGACCTATTGCATTGCAAATGCTTGTTTTATAGGGGTGTGTGTTAAAAGCAAAACAATAATCATGAACATTACCTGCGCCATCTTGTCTGGTGGAATTCTATGTGCACATAAGTTGCAGTCATTTTGATCTATCACAGCCATTTTGTACTCTGTTGGTCACCTTTGTTTCACCCTGCCCTCACTAGCATCCCTCTGACCCTCTGACCGACCTGGTACTGTGCTGGGGGCTATAAACTCTATTGCCACAACAAACCTCAGCGCCACTTGCTGCCACAAACTCGTTTTTCCTCTCATCTCTGTTTTCAGGCAAACCTTTGGACACTCTACCCCTCACTGCACCTAGTTACACAAACAGGTTCCAAACACCAAAAAGACTCTTGCAACATGATTTATTGCACTGCAAACAGCAAGACTTGTTGTTACCAACAATGGGACCTGTTTTTATCAACAGAACGGACTCTTAGATCTGGCCGGTCTCACATGTTTTAGACCCTGAAGCAAGGTCCAGCTGCAAGATAAGATTGTCTGTTTGACCTGGGTGGGAAGAGAATTACTGTTGGGCTTGTGTGACAACCTGCCCGGGGCGGGGACCCCAAGCTTGTGTAACCATGTTAATGAAACAAATGCATTGTGTCAAACCTGTATAAAAGGAAGAGCCAAGGGAGTTATCAGCAGAACACTTCCCTCAGACATCCCGGTGTCTCAGTTGACGCGATCTCCTCATGAGAAATAAACCTTTTTCTTGTCTTCCAGTTTCCAGCGCTTGCCTCATTATTTTGATAGCGAACCCAAAGTGAATTAGAGGTGGAACCCTGCACCGGGCAGCATTGAAGGTCTTAGAAGACTCGCTGCCTTTCACAAGTGTAGAATTAAGAATCCGCACTTTGTGAAGATTGGGAAGTTTCTTAACGTTCCAAAATGTCACATGTAGACGAAAATCTTTGCAACAAAATGTTTCTGCAGCATTTTTCCCAAATGGTAACTTTATGCCAATACTTCGGGCCTCTTATAAAGATGTACACGTGCTTTAATGAGGGCTTGGGCAAGGAAATACAAATCTTACATTCCCAAACTACAGACCACTAGGTGTCTTCTTATCTCTGACCACTGCTGGACTGACCAGCGGTGACCAGGTGTCTGCGCTGCAGGTATCCGACATTCTTCGACTTGGAACCACATCTGATCATTGCTACCTGCAATCATACGACTCAAGGTGTGCAGTGACCAATCGCCGTCCGGGATAGTGTTTACCTCCCCGGCCCCTCCCCCCTATATTGAATCGGGCTCAGCCTTCTCTGCCTTTAAGCTTGTTTATTGCAAACATATCAAATGGGACTCGTGTTATTTTTGAAAAATATTGCTTATTTTTTAAGATAAAATTAACCTCACTAAATGCAATCACACAGAGTAAACAAAAAATACTTTAAACATTTAGAAACAATTAAAAAAACGATGCATTCTTGAGCAAGTGTTTACGGAGTCTGCCTTCAACAAGAATTTGTTGATAAGAAGTTGTCAGCTTCAGGTCTCACTCTACAGCTTTTCCTCAGGACAAAGAGTGCGATGTTTTCTCTGTGCTTGTACCAGGCTGGAACAGACACACATAACATGCACTGTTCCCTCCTGGCAGCACAGGTCACATAAGAACCCACCCTGGGGGATTCTTTCCTAAACTCTTGGATTTCAAATGGCTGAGAAACCCCCGCTGAACAGTCATAGAAGTGCCTTATGCTCGAAGAGATGTTAGATTTTTAAAAGTTTTGCGTTTCATTTATTGAGAGTCAAACAAATATGGGAAAACCGCGAGGTGACAGACACCTCCTTGCAAATGTGTGATTTAAAGCTTGAGTTTAGGACCCGAAGGAAACAAAAACACTTGTACATTTGGGACCACGAAGGAATCTTTTACACTTTGTAAAACTCATGTAATATAGAGATTGTGCCACAGAAACACACTTGAGTGTTGAAATATCTGACACGAGATGGGTAATTACAACTTCCAAATTATGTATCCAAATATTATGTCAAAAAGGTGATGAATGAAAATGCAGAACAGCTGACAAATTAAGATGAACAATTAGTAAAAGTATAACAAGAAATGTCCAATTTTAAAGATAAAAAACAGTTCCTTATGAACATATTTTGAGACTAAGTTATCAGAGAGTAGAATTTTATAAAAGAGCATTCTCTGAAACAAATGGACAAAACATTCTTAGCTGGGAATAAGAAATCAGAAACAATTGTGAGCAAGCGAATAAGGGTTAACTTAAGGTTAATGGTAACTTAAAGTTATTACAAGTTACTTGAGAATGCGTGTGTCCCTTAAGGATTCACAGTGAGCGGGGGGGGGGGGGGGAGGTGACTAGGAATTCAAAGCCACATGCAGAACCACCAATGAAGAGCCCATTGATATGGTTTGAAAAGAAAGTTTAATGAAAGAGCAGAAACTGAAAAAACGAATAAATGTAGCGATGGGAATCAATGTAGGGACTGGCAATTATGTGTAAACTTCCAAGGTGCCATCTCTGGCCCACCCACTGCTGTGCCAGTGGAAGGTGTCAGTGGAGGGGCTGGTAAAGGATGATTGATGTGCTGGAAGGGGCTTGGCACACTCTTTCATGCTACAATCTATGTCCTCAGTTTGCTGTGCCCAGCCATTGCTGTGCCAGTGGAAGGAGTCAGTGGAAGGGCTGGTAAAGGATGATTGATGTGCTGGAAGGGGCTTGGCACACTCTTGCATGCTACAATCTATGTCCTCAGTTTGCTGGGCCCACCCACTGCTGTGCCAGTGGAAGGTGTCAGTGGAGGGGCTGGTAAAGGATGATTGATGTACTGGAAGGGGCTTGGCACACTCTCAGCTTGCTAAGCCCACCCACTGCTGTGCCAGTGGAAGGAGTCAGTAGAGGGGCTGGTAAAGGATGATTGATGTGCTGGAAGGGGCTTGGCACACTCTTGCATGCTACAATCTATGTCCTCAGTTTGCTGTGCCCAGCCATTGCTGTGCCAGTGGAAGGAGTCAGTGGAAGGGCTGGTAAAGGATGATTGATGTGCTGGAAGGGGCTTGGCACACTCTTGCATGCTACAATCTATGTCCTCAGTTTGCTGTGCCCAGCCATTGCTGTGCCAGTGGAAGGAGTCAGTGGAGGGGCTGGTAAAGGATGATTGATGTGCTGGAAGGGGCTAGGTACACTCTCAGCTTGCTAGGCCCACCCACTACTGTGTCAGTGGAAGGAGTCAGTGGAGGGGCTGGTAAAGGATGATTGATGTGCTGGAAGGGGCTTGGCACACTCTTGCATGCTACAATCTATGTCCTCAGTTTGCTGGGCCCACCCACTGCTGTGCCAGTGGAAGGAGTCAGTGGAGGGGCTGGTAAAGGATGATTGATGTGCTGGAAGGGGCTTGGCGCACTCTTGCGTGCTACAATCTATGTCCTCAGTTTGCTGTGCCCAGCCATTGCTGTGCCAGTGGAAGGTGTCAGTGGAAGGGCTGGTAAAGGATGATGGTTGTGCTGGAAGGGACTTGGCACACTCCTGCGTGCTACAATCTATGTCCTCAGTTTGCTGGGCCCACCCATTGCTGTGCCAGTGGAAGGAGTCAGTGGAGGGGCTGGTAAAGGATGATTGATGTGCTGGAAGGGGCTTGGCGCACTCTTGCGTGCTACAATCTATGTCCTCAGTTTGCTGTGCCCAGCCATTGCTGTGCCAGTGGAAGGTGTCAGTGGAGGGGCTGGTAAAGGATGATTGATGTGCTGGAAGGGGCTTGGCGCACCCTTCCATGCTACCATCTCTGTCCTTTGCTTGTAGTGCATACCTCTCGGGGCCCTCACGTACTCTGTATGATTACTACAGAGTATGTAAGGGTGCCGCGGGGTATGCACAGCAGTGCAGTAAGTGGTTTTTAAGCAGGGCTGGAAGAGGGAGCCGTCCCTCTATGTTTAAAATCCCTGCAGATTAAAGTTTAATCTGCAGAAGAACTAATCAGCAGCTACTTGCTGACAAAGTCTTCATGGAATTTCTGAAGGTAGCCCTGTCTTCATCCTCCTCCATTCAGCATGCGGATCCCAAGCACCCAGTCCCAGGACTGCCGTCAATGCAGTTCTACTATCAGGGGAAGCTGTAGCCGCCCTCCAGCCTGTGCCATGTCAAACCGAGGGTATCCAAAATGGATCCTGTGGATTCAGTACTCAGACTCCCACACCTAGATCCTACTTCACACGCATATTATATTTATTCTGTACGTATCCCCTTTCTTGACACACACACACATACACGCACGCGCGCACACACGCACGCACACACAAACACACTCTCTCTCTCTCTCTCTCTCTCAGTGCAAAGCTCTGGGATTCATATAACAGCAGAACTTTACACATGAAAGGCTGTGCCTTATGTTCACTGACACAGGTCTACCCATACTATGGATTCATAAAACACGGTGCACTGTGCCACTGTTTTATGTGCTCAACCCAGAACAGGGACAGTAGTCATCTGTCAACTATGAAGGCACACCTGGTGAGGCTTTCCAGGTCACAAGACAGGTCCTAGACTTTGCACTGTCAGGGACAGGCCAAGGTCTCTATGAAAAAGATACATTAACAGGAATTCCAAGCTTTAAGTGGATGACATGCAGGAATGAGAGTTTGCAAACCGATTCCAGAAACTATTACCTAGGGGGAGTGGTAAACTCCGCTCCGCCAGCAGACTTTTGCCCATTCCGCGCTCTGCCTGAAGCGAGATGTTCCAGAAAAACTCTGCGAACTGCCACGTGGCGGAGTTTTTCTCTTGCTCGGCTCGCCAATGTTAAGTTGTCAAATGAGAAGAATTGAGCACTAAGACGAGTGCTGGTGCCGTTTCTCAATGCGGGTGGTAGCGGTATGTTGCTAACGTTCGTGTTGAGAATGTAGAAAATCTACTCGAGTGGCAGAAAGAAGCACTGCCCTCTGGCTCGGTATGTGGTGCCATTTGCGCTGATTTTACAGCACAGAACAAGCTTCCGGCGCTAAAAAATCAGCAGGAGCAGCGCGACATGCTGAAATTCCGCCATTTTTAGAACTCTGTGGAATCTCGCGGAGTTTTTATGTAACTCGGAGTTCCGCCCACCCCTACTCTTAACCCTGGAATTCAAACAGAAATGTCGCCCCATATTTTGAGAATGTCCACTTCGGTTTATCTTTGAAGTCCAGCCCACATCTTTCGGGCTCTGTATGAGCAACGCCATACATGCCTCGCTCTCTCCCACAGTGCATAGCGCTGCCCCAACCAAACAGTATATGCCTCTATCTCACTCCCACAGGGCAGGTCTTCTCTTTCACTCCCACACGGCATGGTTCCGTCTCACTCTAACAGAACATGTCTTTGTCTCTCACCCATAGTACATGCCTCTTTCGCTGCAATGGTAACAGAACATGTCTTTGTCTCTCACCCATAGTACATGCCTCTTTCGCTGCAATGGTAACAGAACATGTCTTTGTCTCTCACCCATAGTACATGCCTCTTTCGCTGCAATGGTAACAGAACATGTCTTTGTCTCTCACCCATAGTACATGCCTCTTTCGCTGCAATGGTAACAGAACATGTCTTTGTCTCTCACCCATAGTACATGCCTCTCTCGCTGCAATGGTAACAGAACATGTCTTTGTCTCTCACCCATAGTACATGCCTCTCTCGCTGCAATGGTAACAGAACATGTCTTTGTCTCTCACCCATAGTACATGCCTCTCTCGCTGCAATGGTAACAGAACATGTCTTTGTCTCTCACCCATAGTACATGCCTCTCTCGCTGCAATGGTAACAGAACATGTCTTTGTCTCTCACCCATAGTACATGCCTCTCTCGCTGCAATGGTAACAGAACATGTCTTTGTCTCTCACCCATAGTACATGCCTCTCTCGCTGCAATGGTAACAGAACATGTCTTTGTCTCTCACCCATAGTACATGCCTCTCTCGCTGCAATGGTAACAGAACATGTCTTTGTCTCTCACCCATAGTACATGCCTCTCTCGCTGCAATGGTAACAGAACATGTCTTTGTCTCTCACCCATAGTACATGCCTCTCTCGCTGCAATGGTAACAGAACATGTCTTTGTCTCTCACCCATAGTACATGCCTCTCTCGCTGCAATGGTAACAGAACATGTCTTTGTCTCTCACCCATAGTACATGCCTCTCTCGCTGCAATGGTAACAGAACATGTCTTTGTCTCTCACCCATAGTACATGCCTCTCTCGCTGCAATGGTAACAGAACATGTCTTTGTCTCTCACCCATAGTACATGCCTCTCTCGCTGCAATGGTAACAGAACATGTCTTTGTCTCTCACCCATAGTACATGCCTCTCTCGCTGCAATGGTAACAGAACATGTCTTTGTCTCTCACCCATAGTACATGCCTCTCTCGCTGCAATGGTAACAGAACATGTCTTTGTCTCTCACCCATAGTACATGCCTCTCTCGCTGCAATGGTAACAGAACATGTCTTTGTCTCTCACCCATAGTACATGCCTCTCTCGCTGCAATGGTAACAGAACATGTCTTTGTTTCTCACCCATAGTACATGCCTCTCTCGCTGCAATGGTAACAGAACATGTCTTTGTCTCTCACCCATAGTACATGCCTCTCTCGCTGCAATGGTAACAGAACATGTCTTTGTCTCTCACCCATAGTACATGCCTCTCTCGCTGCAATGGTAACAGAACATGTCTTTGTCTCTCACCCATAGTACATGCCTTTCTCGCTGCAATGGTAACAGAACATGTCTTTGTCTCTCACCCATAGTACATGCCTCTCTCGCTGCAATGGTAACAGAACATGTCTTTGTCTCTCACCCATAGTACATGCCTCTCTCGCTGCAATGGTAACAGAACATGTCTTTGTCTCTCACCCATAGTACATGCCTCTCTCGCTGCAATGGTAACAGAACATGTCTTTGTCTCTCACCCATAGTACATGCCTCTCTCGCTGCAATGGTAACAGAACATGTCTTTGTCTCTCACCCATAGTACATGCCTCTCTCGCTGCAATGGTAACAGAACATGTCTTTGTCTCTCACCCATAGTACATGCCTCTCTCGCTGCAATGGTAACAGAACATGTCTTTGTCTCTCACCCATAGTACATGCCTCTCTCGCTGCAATGGTAACAGAACATGTCTTTGTCTCTCACCCATAGTACATGCCTCTCTCGCTGCAATGGTAACAGAACATGTCTTTGTCTCTCACCCATAGTACATGCCTCTCTCGCTGCAATGGTAACAGAACATGTCTTTGTCTCTCACCCATAGTACATGCCTCTCTCGCTGCAATGGTAACAGAACATGTCTTTGTCTCTCACCCATAGAACATGCCTCTCTCGCTGCAATGGTAACAGAACATGTCTTTGTCTCTCACCCATAGTACATGCCTCTCTCGCTGCAATGGTAACAGAACATGTCTTTGTCTCTCACCCATAGTACATGCCTCTCTCGCTGCAATGGTAACAGAACATGTCTTTGTCTCTCACCCATAGTACATGCCTCTCTCGCTGCAATGGTAACAGAACATGTCTTTGTCTCTCACCCATAGTACATGCCTCTCTCGCTGCAATGGTAACAGAACATGTCTTTGTCTCTCACCCATAGTACATGCCTCTCTCGGGTACATGCCTCTCTCGCTGCAATGGTAACAGAACATGTCTTTGTCTCTCACCCATAGTACATGCCTCTCTCGCTGCAATGGTAACAGAACATGTCTTTGTCTCTCACCCATAGTACATGCCTCTCTCGCTGCAATGGTAACAGAACATGTCTTTGTCTCTCACCCATAGTACATGCCTCTCTCGCTGCAATGGTAACAGAACATGTCTTTGTCTCTCACCCATAGTACATGCCTCTCTCGCTGCAATGGTAACAGAACATGTCTTTGTCTCTCACCCATAGTACATGCCTCTCTCGCTGCAATGGTAACAGAACATGTCTTTGTCTCTCACCCATAGAACATGCCTCTCTCGCTGCAATGGTAACAGAACATGTCTTTGTCTCTCACCCATAGTACATGCCTCTCTCGCTGCAATGGTAACAGAACATGTCTTTGTCTCTCACCCATAGTACATGCCTCTCTCGCTGCAATGGTAACAGAACATGTCTTTGTCTCTCACCCATAGTACATGCCTCTCTCGCTGCAATGGTAACAGAACATGTCTTTGTCTCTCACCCATAGTACATGCCTCTATCTCACTCCACAGGGCAGGTCTTCTCTTTCACTCCCACAGTACATGTCTCTCTCTCTTCCACAGTAAATGTATCTTTATCACGGCCCCTGCACCGTCTCACTCACACAGTACGTCTCTCTCTCTCTCACAGTAGATGTCGCTCTATCACAGACCCTGCCTCACTCCCACAGTCCATGTCTCTCTCTCTTCCACAGTAGATGTCTCTCTATCACTAACCTGTCTCACTCCCAAATTACATGTCTCTCTCTCTCTTGGTAGATGTCTCTCTATCACAGCCCTTGCAGCGTCTCACTACCACAGTACGTCTTCCTCTGTCTCTCTTCAACAGTACATGTCTCTCTCTCTTCCACAGTACATGTCTCTCTATCACAGCCCCTGCACCGTCTCACTCCCACAGCACATGTCTCTCGCTCTCTCTTGGATAGATGTCTCTCTATCACAGCCCCTGCACTGTCTCACCCCCACAGTACATGTCTCTCTCTCTCTCTTGGTAGATGTCTCTCTATCACAGCCCCTGCACCGTCTCACTCACACAGTACATGTCTCTCTCTCTCTCTCTCACAGTAGATGCCTCTCTATCACAGACCTGTCTCACTCCCACATTACATGTCTCTCTCTCTCTTGGTAGATGTCTCTCTATCACAGCCCCTGCACTGTCTCACTCACACAGTACGTGTCTCTCTCTCTCTCTCTATCTCTATCTCTCTCACAGTAGATGTCTCTCTATCACTGACCTGTCTCACTACCACATTACATGTCTCTCTCTCTCTTGGTAGATGTCTCTCTATCACAGCCCTTGCAGCGTCTCACTACCACAGTACGTCTTCCTCTGTCTCTCTTCAACAGTACATGTCTCTCTCTCTTCCACAGTACATGTCTCTCTATCACAGCCCCTGCACCGTCTCACTCCCACAGCACATGTCTCTCTCTCTCTCTTGTTAGATGTCTCTCTAGCACAGCCCCTGCACTGTCTCACCCCCACAGTACATGTCTCTCTCTCTCTCTCTTGGTAGATGTCTCTCTATCACAGCCCCTGCACCGTCTCACTCACACAGTACATGTCTCTCTCTCTCTCTCTCTCACAGTAGATGCCTCTCTATCACAGACCTGTCTCACTCCCACATTACATGTATCTCTCTCTCTTGGTAGATGTCTCTCTATCACAGCCCCTGCACCGTCTCACTCACACAGTACGTGTCTCTCTCTCTCTCTCTCTCTCTCTCTCTCTCTCTCACAGTAGATGTCTCTCTATCACAGACCGGTCTCACTCCCACATTATGTCTCTCTCTCTCTCTTGGTAGATGTCTCTCTATCACAGCCCCTGCACCGTCTCACTCACACAGTACGTCTCTCTCTGTCTCTTGGTACATGTGTCTCTATCACAGCCCCTGCACCGTCTCACCCCCACAGCACACAAGCTTTGCTGCTCCACAAAGCCGCTCTGTCAGCCGGCGTTGGGATGAATGGGTTCGTGTCTCTGAAGAGGCTGAGGGTGCCAGGGCGAGGGACCTGGTGTAAACATACATGAGGGGGAACATACGGCCTCTTGTCGCTGTTTACTCCAGGGAGGGCCCGGGGGGCACTTAGCGGCCTGCGGTTCTGCCGTCGGCGGGGCCCGTACAAAGGCGGTGACCTGGCGGTGGGGAGACTCGGCCTTGGTGGGAGTAAACCACAGACTGGCCCTTCTCAGAACCAGCAGCAGCCTCACAGAGGGGGCTTTGTACAGTGATAAACAAGCAAAGAGGGGGAAAGGAAAGCTATCTGTTGGACTGAAAATGCCCTTCGTGCAGTGATGGGTCAACTTGAAAAAATTCCCAGAATGCCTTGCTTCAGTTCCCAGCAGGACAGGAAATGAGCGATTACAGTTTGCTTCAGGTCTCAGCAGGACAGGAAGTGAGTTAGCACAATTTTATGATGTGGCGGGGTTGATTGGCAGGAGCACAGGGCTGTGCGTTGTCATTGCACACAATCACATTTGCAGTGTAATACAAGCATTGGCACAGACAATAGGCCTACCTTTTGTTTTGCTATTATGTTTGTGTTGACATTAAAACTCTTAACTCTGTTCTGCTGAAACACAACATTGGCCAACTCATACTCGCCTTATGCTAAACACACTCAAGAACGATTTCCTCCTGATTGCTCCCCAAAATCACTCAGCCCTATCAAGACTGGCTCAAACTACTAACGGAACTCAACCACACTCCTCACGCTGTGGACTCCGCTAAATCATTAGGCATAACTCTGGACAAACACCTGAATATGCAAAACCACATCAGTGCAACCACCAGAGGAGCCAATCACCAGCTCAACACATTAAGGAAACTCAAACCTTTCTTACAGACGGATGACATGCAGCTAGCAGTCCAGTCCCTAGTCATCTCCCACCTCGACTACAGAAGTGCAACCCTGGCGGGGCTACCTAAAGCCCGACTGGCCCCCCTGAGAGCTACACTGAACTCAGCAGCCAGACTCATCACAGGATCACGAACACAATATCAGATCGCACCTGATTTATCCAACTTAATTGGCTCACTATTGAAGCAAGGATCCAGCTCAGGATAGCCTGCCTGACGCACAAAGCACTCCATTATAACACTCCAATTTACCTGGCAAAAAACCCCGAACTATCTGGTCTGAACCAGACACTAAGAAGCTCAAGCGCTCTTCTACTGAAACCGCATAAATTCAAAAAGAAGAAAACGTACAACCGCACCTTCTCTGGCCTCGCTCCAAGAATATGGAACACTCTTCCCCCGGAAATCAGAACCAACCCCACTACCGCCTCATTCAAAAAAGAACTAAAAGGGCTGTTCTTGAAAAGCTGCCGCAGCTATCGACTTGAAATCACCAAACTAACTTTGAGCGCCTGCTTTACAGCCCGGATCTTAACCTCTTCACCATATTCTACTTTGTCTCCGTATATCTCTGTTATATCGATGTCGATCACCCTATGTCGGCTTAACTTCTTTTATGGTTTGCTTATGTATCCAGCGCTCTGATACCCGGCTCGGGTCATGTTCGCGCTCTATAAAACTTTTCAAATAAAATAATAAATAAAATAAGGATTTTTAAAGGACACCGAAAGAAACAAATGAAAAGCAGTAAGTGGGCTGTAAGCCCACAAAGTATATAAAACGTGTCTCATAGAGACAGCTCAAGCGCTGCCTAGGCTCAACCTAAACAAGCATTTGCAATGCAATAGGTCTCGCATTTGCGAGACTTTGAGCTACTGGCATTGTAAATGACAAACCTTTTATCCATGTGTTGGTTTTGAAAACAGATAAATAAAAGGCATTGTCATTTACAATGCCAATAGCTTAAAATTTCGCAAATGCGAGACCTATTGCATTGCAAATGCTTGTTCAACAAGCATGGGCACACTTCGATATTTACAGGTACTTAGGGCTCTTCACGGAAGGACAATGCTAGTTTTAAGTAGCCCCTTGTGCTTTTTCAACAACATTTATGGGTAGGATGGATGCCTTTAGTTTGAAAAGTCGTGTTTTTGGGGTGACTGGTGATTGGCGGGACACCGGGAGAAAACAGAAGGCGGGCGTGTGAACGGGCAACATGGACAACAGCTGCGCGGCTGATAAAAAGCAATCCGTGCTAGGCATGTCAGACCACTAAGGTTTTCTGCGGGTGGGAGGCAGCACTGAGGGTACTTAACATGGACAACGGCGGGTGGCCATTCGGGCGGTCTGTTTACAGAGTGCAGCAGATGTGCATGATTGTGCTCAGAAGCAGCATACATCAATGGTGTCCGGGATCACCTATTCAAGTCACCAAACGGGCCAGCTTTAGTAGGCTCATGGATGTTTTTAAACGTTTGCGCCTCTCAATTCTCTGCGAGCGGCGAGTGGTCGTGACGTCCGCAGCTGTGGGCGTGGGAGAGGTGGGGCTCGTGGGCAGCACTGCACATTCCATTTAAAAATAAACAGTAACTAAACATGTTAAACGCACACGTGCACCGAAAGTAACTATACATATTTTTAATGAACAAGCGCAATGAAAAAGCGGCCGGATGGGTCCAATGAAGCTGGTCTGGACCGACTGGTCCCGGGTGAGAGCGCGCCGGTGCCGACCTTCATCTAGCGCTTGGGCCAGCTGCTTTTCGAGGAGCTTGTTTCGGCGCTCCAGCTCGTGCACTTTGGCCAGGAACCAGCGGAAGCGCAGGTTGAGGGTCTTGAGGACGCTGATGTTGGAGCCCAGGTCGTTCCGGAAGGCAATGGCGGGCTAGGGAGCTCCTCCGAGCCGAAGCCGGCTCAAAAAATATAGTGCTTACTGACTTCTTGAAGGAGACCGTGTCACGCCGCAAGCAAACAATCCAGTCCGGATGGGCCGTCCCAAAAGGAGACAGGGCGGGAACAAACAAGCCTCATTTTAAATCGGAGGCCAGCGTTTAGCATAAAGGATGATGCCAGCCAATAAAAATAATGGGCGGGGCTTCCACTCCACTTCGGAAATCTGCTCGATTACAAAAAGCCTCGCAGAGCGAGCAGTGCATGCGCGCTGCAACGCAGGTCTGCGAGACCTAAAAAGAAGGTGTGCTTGATGTGAGGGCGCCCTCTACTGGCAGGATTTTGCTGACACGGTTGGGCTGACCAGCTGAAAATACACATAATAGGGTAACATCTAAAGGTTAGGGGCATCATTTTCAGTTGGGGTGAATCCGAACACCCTCAGATTTGTGGAGGAAGTGGTAAATGCTGTAAATCCAGAAGCAATCCCACTGGCCAACTCTCCCCCACTAGACTATTACTATGGTGTAAATATGTTTTTCCGCTGATTTCCCTATGTACTTACTGCTTCCGGAGACGAAAATATATGTCATTGTTGTCCTATCCAACATGATTTAAACTTTCTTTGTCTTCAGTGCAGAGCTTAATTTGTGCCGATGCTTGGAGATGGTGGGCACAGGCATTCACCTTTGGGGCCCAGGGCTTGTTAGGTTTGGCGTTAGCCGAGACATTTTCAGTTTACTAAAATGTTATATACAGTAACAACTTGTAGGGGATTTTCACAAGTCCTCTTCATCCATTGGTCTATTATTGTCATTCACATTGTTTTTCCGGTCACTACACAATACAGTATGGGGAAATGGCTCAGCCCATCACAGCCATTGGCTAATATATCTGTGAGTGATGACATTGCACCCTTTCACAATGAACACCTCCACACACAAAGTAGTTCATCCACTGCTATGGAAAATTGTGCTTTTTTTAGACTAAAAAATATTTTGCTTTAAACCAAAGTTTTAATTTTATAGCAGCAAGGGCCCAGCATCTCCCCCCAACATTACAGTTTCACAAAATAGTGACAAACAAAATAAGCATTGACAAAACCAAAAGGCTGGCTGCCACGGTGAACCTTTGCCAATGCTTGATTTTCATCATCAAACTTTGGTCCGTAGCAAGATACAGAAAGGCAGAAAAGCAAGAAAGAAAAAGAGGAAGATGAAGAAAGGAAAACAGTGTAAAAGGATAATGGAAGGATGAAAGAGAACTTACAAGAGTAAAGGTACAAGAACAGGAAGTGTATAGAGTGGCTCCTTGTGCACTGTTACAAGTTAAGCTGCTCTTCCAGCTGAGTAAGTTGCCACCCACTCTGTCCACTAGCCCCAGCATGTATTGTTATGCAAGGACTTCCTAGCTCTCTCCGTTAAGGGTGTAGGGGCAAAATTCAAGCCCATCTGAAAGAAGATGGCAGCAGGTAGCTCTGCTCACAGATTGTATTAAGGTGTGAGCTTTGCCCACAGGGTCAAACAACAAAACCCTCAGTGAGCTTCCCTCATACATACTGAAGACACAGCCACCTACAACCACAAGCTTCAGGATGTGAAAGCCAGTGTACCCATGTCACTGAAGCCAGGATGAGCCTTCACCTTCTGTTGAAAGCACTGAAGAGATTTCTTCATGGGGTCACAGATGGAAACGTGGGCATTTTTATAGAAAAATGTGACCCTTAGCTGAGTAGCACCCTCCTTTTGAAGGTCCATGGACATCTACGCAGACGTCTGGGCCTCCATGTTCAGGGTAATTAACCCTCCAATCGGTATCTGCCGGGCATTGGTGGTCTCCTGAGTGTCATGTCACAAGCTGATGCATTCTGGGTGTTCTGGTCTTGGTTTGCTTCCATTGAACTATTTGTCTAACACACCTGAGGGCAGTGATTTGTAGGTGAAAACTCAAACCCAGGCCTAGGGCAGTCTCCAGGGTGACAAGGAGAGATTGATGTGGCCAGAAAGGCTTGGACTCCCCTACATGGCTGACAGCTAGCCCATCCCATGATGAAGGCTGTCAGCCAGCCTCGGTCCATCAACATTCCCATCATTATAAAGAAAAAGTGAAACTACCAGTCTCGGAAGGTTTAATGCTGTGGCTGAAAAGCCTCCTGGAAAAACACACCTTGATGACACACATCTCTTTGTCTCTCTCCCTCTCCCTCTCCCTGACCCTCTCTCCCCCTCTCCCTCTCCCACTCTCCTTATCTCCCTCTCTTTCTCCCTCTCTCTCTCCCTCTTCCTCCCCCTCTCTCTTTCTCTCTCCCCCCCCTCTCTCCCTTGCTCTCTCTTTCTCTCCCTCTCCCTCTCTCTCCCTCTATCCCTCCCGCTCTATCTCCTCTTCCTCTTCCTCTCTCTTTCCCTCTCCCTTCCCTCTCCCGCTCCCTTCCCTCTCCCTCTCCCCTCCCTCTCCATCTCACCGTCTCCCTCTCCCTCCCCTCTTCCTCTCTTCTCCCTCACCCTCTCCAGCTGCGTGTCACTATTCACCGCCATCTACCCCTGAGGGTGGGTCTCATGCGCTATTACTTATAATGTCGTTAGATGCAAATGTGATTTGCCTTCAGGAAACCTGGTGCACAGAGGATCTGCTATGTAAGGATTTTTTCAGCTTAGACTGCAAAGCAACCCCGTCCAGGAGGGGACATGCAAAGGGTGGGGTGGCCTGCCTATTGTCAAATAAGATAAAATGGAATTATGATTATTACAAAGATCCCAGTAATCTCTTTTTGGCAATAACATTGTATAATTCCGATAATAACGTAAAAAGCCCCCTGCTAATGTTGATAAATGCTTATATTCCGCCGGATGCTTCTTTCGATGTTCTTTTAAAAGCAATTTTTTCGCACATTAAAAAAGTCAATGAAGTAGAACTTCCCCAAAAATAATTCTGGTAGGGGATCTGAATTGTAAAGTTTCTAATGCTACCTTAGATATATTCCGAAATAAAGAAAAGGAAGAATCCCTGCAGATCCCTCAAGCTTTATTTCCACAAAATAATAGAACAAATAAGAGAGGGAAAATTCTTATGGATGAATTAATGAAGGCTGATGGTATTATAGTAAATGGAAGACTTCCTTCGGATACTCCGGCTACTTTAACTTGCAAATCTTATAGCGGAGAATCTATCTTAGATTATGTAATAGTAGGAATCTCCTCCTTCTTTTTATTAAAAGATCTAAAGGTCTCTAATTCCCCCTACAGTGACCACAAAGTACTAACTCTTACCGTAAATGTAAGCTTGCGTTCAGAGGACCCATGGGTATTAACTGGTGAATCCTTTACTTTTTCTAAGAAAACAGGGAGATGCCATTTGGATAGCAAAGCTATCTTGGGCCTTGACAGCGTATTGGAGGTCGCAGTAGAAAATCTGTCCAGTTGGAATGGAATAGAGATTGCCAGTTTCAACGTATTAATGAATAAAGCGATAGAAATTGCAAAGATGTCGAATCGAATGAAAAGAACTAAGATAGTCCCCAGATCCATCCTGTCTCTTAATCTCGAAATAAATAAATGAGTTAGGGAACAATACTTGAATTATTCTTCGGACAGATATCCTAGATTATTAATATTAAAAAGGAGGAGGAAACGAGTAAAGGTTAAGTTAAGAAAAGAGAGCGAAGATAATATGTGGATTAAATTGAGAGAAGCAGCCTTTAAAGGCCAAGTAAGACCATTTTGGTCTCTCATTGGGGAGGGATGTGGTGCTAGATCTCGTCCACTCCCGGTGGCTATTGAGGAGCAAAAATGGGTCAGCTTTATTCAGGATTTATATGCAGACAATGCAAATGCGATCAAGTATATCGAATTAAAGGAGGATTCCCTTTTGTATGGTTCACCATCTGAAAAAGAAATTGAAAGGGTGATCAGGGGGATGCGTTCCTCTGGGGCGATGGGCCCTGATGAATTACCCATCACAGTATTAAAACAAAATAGTATACTGTGGGGTAAAATTCTCTACCCAGTATTCAAGTATTGTTATGCAAACAAGATGGTTCCCCCTTCTTGGAAGGGGAGTATATTAGTTCCTCTGTTTAAGAAAGGAGACCGAGGTGTCCCGCATAACTATCGTCAAATTGCACTTCTTGATGCAGTGGGTAAAGTTTTTGCCAAATGCCTTTTGATACAAATTAATGATTAGCTGGATACGGCTGAGATCGATAACTTAACCGCTTTACAGGTAATAATCGAAAAATATGTTAAAGTTAGAGGAGGAAAAGTGTACACAGCCTTTATAGACTTCTCCACAGCATTCGACAAAGTTGATCGTTCTTTACTGTGGAGAAAACTGTCGGATCTGGGTATGCCTGTAATTCTTCTGGAGTTAGTCCGTGCTCTTTACTCGGACACTTGGTGTAAAGTCCTGATGGGAGGGGAAAGGGGTCTCGCCCAAACTATCCCTACTGCAAATGGCCTAAAACAAGGATGTTTACTGGCTCCTTTACTCTTCTCTTTATATATTTCTGATCTTCCTCATGATTTGGCGTTAAGTGAGGGCATAGCCCCCTTATTGGGGGGAAAACCGATAGTTTGTTTACTTTATGCAGACGACATAATAATATTTGACCTAACGCCAAGAGGTTTAAATAATCGTCTACAGGCATTACATAATTTTGCAGAGGCACACTATTTAAAGATTAATATATCAAAAAGTAAAATCATGTGCTTACATGGAAGAAAAAATTGCAGTATGGGAATTTTGTATGGTCGGTGGGTGGCCAAAAACTGGAACTTGTAAAATCGTATGTTTTCCTGGGAAAAACAGTGTGTGGTAATTTAAGTAATAAAGGGTATATAGAAAATAACATTCGTAAAGCTACCACACAAGGGAAAAGCTTGGGCGCCCTTTATAGATCAACTGGGAAAAGACACTTTGCACTATTATTAGAGGTTTTCCGCGCAAAAATCCCTGCGTCTTTGTTGTATGGTATTGAGTTGCTTGATATAGAGAAATGGGGTTTCTTAAACACAACAGAAGGAAACATTTTAAGGAGTTTAGCTTCAGTCAACTCTGCTTGTCCTGTGGCAGCCCTAAGGCTAGAATTTGGCTTAAGAAGTAGCTGGGTACAGGGTCTTGCGCGGATAGTTCGATGGGTTGTAAGTTTGGTAAAGAGTGATCCCGGTTCATTAAGATCCTTAATTAAGAAAGAAGTGTTAGAAAATTTAAAGGAGCAGTCTTTAATCTTTAAAAATTTTAGAATTGCGGCCGCCTTGCTACAATTAGATGAGTCTCTGTTTTTCACCCTATCGCCATATCAATTAAAAGCCACTTTGAAACAGGCCACTTGGGAATTAAGCTTCACTAGGGATAGGGAAGTTCGTATCTTAAAGAAGGGTATCCACCCGGCAATAGACTCTTGTACGATAAATAAGGCACAGGCTTATATTTCGTGGAACCTGCCTCATGGGGTGCGCCGGTTTTGGCTTCTTCTGAGGCAGGGTATCCTTCCTTTAAATAAAGCACTGTCTAAATGTTATGGTTCTTCTGAGATTTGTAACTTGTGTAATAACTCTATCCAGGACTTTAATCATGTGCTATTTATCTGCCCCGCTCTATTATTACGCCGGCGTAAATGGGTGAGACCAATCTGCTTACAATGATCTATTCTCTCGGCATCCGCACTAACGGACTCTATTTATGAGCCTCCCAATGAAATGTTCTGTCACAGGATTTTTAATTTTTTTAAGTGCTTTTTAAATCTATACTAATGTATCTAATATGATGATCGCAATTATTAATTCTGATTTTTCTGGATTCTTATACAGAATTAAGGGCATAAAGGATCTTTTTATCTTCTTAATTGTATAAAATATTATAATGTCTCGTATTTTGAGACTTTTTACTGTCGATTTTTGCTTACATTAGTAGAAATTTTGTTGTACAAATTCTTGCTTTTATGTGTTGTTGTTTTATGTGGATCTCTTCGGAGTTCCAAGATCATAAATAAAATAAACTTGAAACTTCAACTTACTTATAATGTCTACTGGCTGAAAGCCATCCTCATGAAATGGGGCGGTTCACAGCTGTATCCTTGAGTTCTGACCCAAGAAACTGAGACCATCAGAAACTTCCCAAACTCCAACATAAGTACAAAAGCTGAGCTGCCTTGAATTAGCAAAATTAGAGAGGAGAAGTCCCAGAGAGGAAGGAGAGAGGAGAAGAGCAAGAGAAGCACAAGAGAAGCACACACAACCAAAGCAGAGAGAAGTCACAGAGATGTCACAGAGACAAAGGAGAGAGGCGAGGAGCAAGAGAAGCACACACAACCAAAACAGCGAGAAGTCACAGAGACGTCACAGAGACAAAGGAGAGAGATGAAGAGCAAGAGAAGCACACACAACCAAAACAGCGAGAAGTCACAGAGACGTCACAGAGACAAAGGAGAGAGATGAAGAGCAAGAGAAGCACAAGAGAAGCACACACAACCAAAACAGAGAGGAGAAGTCCCAGAGAGGAAGGAGAGAGGAGAAGAGCAAGAGAAGCACAAGAGAAGCACACACAACCAAAGCAGAGAGAAGTCACAGAGATGTCACAGAGACAAAGGAGAGAGATGAAGAGAAAGAGAAGCACAAGAGAAGCACACACAACCAAAACAGAGAGGAGAAGTCCCAGAGAAGCACACAGACGAAGGAGAGAGGTGAAGAGAAAAAGAAACACAAGAGAAGCACACACAACCAAAGCAGAGAGAAGTCACAGAGACAAAGGAGAGAGGCGAGGAGCAAGAGAAGCACACACAACCAAAGCAGAGAGGAGAAGTCACAGAGACGTCACACAAATGAAGGAGAGAGGCAAAGATAAGAGAAGCACACACAACCAAAAGAGAGAGGAGAAGTCACAGAGACGTCACACAGACGAAGGAGAGAGGCGAAGATAAGAGAAGCACAAGAGAAGCACACACAACCAAAGCAGAGAGAAGTCACAGAGACAAAGGAGAGAGGCGAAGATCATGAGCAGCACAGGAGAAGTACACACAACCAACGCAGAGAGGAGAAGTCCCAGAGAAGCACACAGACGAAGGAGAGAGGTGAAGGGCAAGAGAAGCAGAAGAGAAGCACACACAACCAAAGCAGAGAGGAGAAGTCACAGAGACGTCACACAGACATCCCAACACACATGGAGACCCGTGGTAATGGCAAGCAGGGTGTATTATCAGCTCTGCACTGCCACCCCTCTAGCAGGGTACATTATCAGCAGGGCGCCACCACCACTCAAGCAGGGTACATTATTAGCAGGGTGCCAATGCCCCTCAAGCAGGGTACATTATCAGCAGGGCGCCAATGTCCCCCAAACAGGGTACATTTTCAGCTGCGCACTGCCACCCCTCAAGCAGGGTACATTATCAGCAGGGCGCCACAACCACTCAAGCAGGGTACATTATCAGCAGGGCACTGCCACCCCTCAAGCAGGGTACATTATCAGCAGGGCGCCAACGCTCGTCAAGCAGGGTACATTATCAGCAGAGTGCCACCACCACACAAGCAGGGTACATTATCAGCTGGGCACTGCCAGCCCTCAAGCAGGGTACATTATCAGCAGGGCCCCACTGCCCCTCAAGAAGGGTACATTATCAGCAGGGCGCCACTGCCCCTCAAGCAGGGTACATTATCTGCAGGGCCCGCCACCACTCAAGCAGGGTACATTATCAGCTGGGCACTGCCACCCCTCAAGCAGGGTACATTATCAGCAGGGCAGCACTGCCCCTCAAGCAGGGTACATTATCAGCAGGGCACCACCACCACTCAAGCAGGGTACATTATCAGCAGGGCTCCAATGCCCCTCGAGCAGGGTACATTAACAGCAGGGCGCCAACGCCCCCCCAAGCAGGGTACATTATCAGCTGGGCACTGCTACCCCTCAAGCAGGGTACATTATCAGCAGGGTGCCAACACCCCTCAAGCAGGGTACATTATCAGCAGGGCACTGCCACCCCTCCAGCATGGTACATTATCAGCAGGGCGCCACCACCACTCAAGCCGGGTACATTATCAGCTGGGTACTTCTACCCCTCAAGCAGGGTACATTATCAGCAGGGCGCCAATGCCCCTCAAGCAGGGTACATTATCAGCATGGCACCACTACCCCTCAAGCAGGGTACATTATCAGCAGGGTGCCACTGCCCCTCAAGCAGGGTGCATTATCAGCAGGGCGCCACCGCCCCTCAAGCAGGGTACATTATCAGCAGGGCACCAACACCCTTCAAGCAGAGTACATTATCAGCAGGGCACCTCAGCTCCTCAAGAAGGGTACATTATCAGCAGGGTGCCAATGCCCCTCAAGCAGGGTACATTATCAGCAGGGTGCCAACACCCCTCGAGTAGGGTACATTATCAGCAGGGCACCAATGCCCCTCGAGCAGGGTACATTATCAGCAGGGCGCCAACGCCCCTCAAGCAGGGAACATTATCAGCTGTGCACTGCCACCCCTCAAGCAGGGGACATTATCAGCAGGGCGTCACCACCACTCAAGCAGGGTACATTATCAGCTGGGCACTGCCACCCCTCAAGCAGGGTGCATTATCAGCAGGGTGCCAATACCCCTCAAGCAGGGTACATTATCAGCAGGGCACTGCCGCCCCTCAAGCAGGGTACATTACCAGCAGGGCTCCAACGGCTCTCAAGCAGGGTACATTATAAGCAGGGCGCCACCCCCACTCAAGCAGGGTACATTATCAGCAGGCCACCACCACCACTCAAGCAGGTTGCATTATCAGGAGGGTGCCCACCCCCTCAAGCAGGGTACATTAACAGCAGGGCGCCAACGGCCCCAAAGCAGGGTACATTATCAGCTGCGCACTTCCACCCCTCAAGCAGGGGACATTATCAGCAGGGTGCCGCTACCACTAAAGCAGGGTACATTTTCAGCTGGGCACTGCCATCCCTCAAGAAGGGTACATTATCAGCAGGGTGCCAACACCCCTCAAGCAGGATACATTATCAGCAGGGCACTGCCACCCCGCCAGCATGGCACATTATCAGCCGGGCGCCACCACCACTCAAGCAGGGTACATTATCAGCTTGGCACTGCTACCCCTCAAGCAGAGTACATTATCAGCAGGGCGCCACCGCCCCTCAATCAGGGTACATTATCTGCAGGGCACCGCCACCACTCAAGCAGGGTACATTATCAGCTGGGCATTGCCACCCCTCAAGCAGGGTACATTATCAGCAGGGCACCACCGCCCCTGAAGCAGGGTACATTATCAGCAGGGCTCCAACGCCTCTCAAGCAGGGTACATTATCAGCAGGGCGCCACCATCACTCAAGCAGGGTACATTATCAGCAGGCCACCACCACCACTCAAGCAGGGTACATTATCAGCAGGGCACCACCACCACTCAAGCAGGGTACATTATCAGCAGGGTGCCCACCCCCTCAAGCAGAGTACATTAACAGCAGGGCGCCAACGCCCCCCAAGCAGGGTACATTATCAGCTGTGCACTGCCACCGCTCAAGCAGGGGACATTATCAGCAGGGCGCCCCCACCACTCAAGCAGGGTACATTATCAGCTGGGCACTGTCACCCCTCAAGCAGGGTGCATTATCAGCAGTGTGCCAACACCCCTCAAGCAGGGTACATTATTAGCAGGGCACTGCCACCCCTCCAGCATGGTACATTATCAGCAGGACGCCACCACCACTCAAGCCGGGTACATTATCAGCTGGGCACTGCTACGCCTCAAGCAGGGTACATTATCAGCATGGCACCACTGCCCCTCAAGCAGGGTACGTTTTTAGCAGGGTGCCACCGCCCCTCAAGCAGGGTGCATTATTAGCAGGGCGCCACCGCCCCTCAAGCAGGGTACATTATCAGCAGGGCACCTCCGCTCCTCAAGAAGGGTACATTATCAGCAGGGTTCCAACGCCACTCAAGCAGGGTACATTATCAGCAGGGCACTGCCACCCCTCCAGCTTGGTACATTATCAGCAGGGCGCCACCACCACTCAAGCCGGGTACATTATCAGCTGGGCACTGCTACCCCTCAAGCAGGGTACATTATCAGCAGGGCACCAATGCCCCTCAAGCAGGGTACATTATCAGCTTGGCACCACTGCCTCTCAAGCAGGGTACATTATCAGCAGGGTACCAATGCCCCTCAAGCAGGGTTCATTATCAGCATGGCACCACCGCCCCTCAAGCAGGGTGCATTATCAGCAGGGCGCCACCGCCCCTCAAGCAGGGTACATTATCAGCAGGGTGCCAACGCCCCTCAAGCTGGGTACATTATCAGCAGGGCGCCATCGCCCCTCGAGTAAGGTACATTATCAGCAGGGCTCCAATGCCCCTCGATCAGGGTACATTATCAGCAGGGCACCAACGCCCCTCAAGCAGGGTACATTATCAGCTGCGCACTGCCACCCCTCAAGCAGGGGACATTATCAGCAGGGCGCCACCACCACTCAAGCAGGGTACATTATCAGCTGGGCACTGCCACCCCTCAAGCAGGTGCATTAGCAGCAGGGTGCCAACGCCCCTCAAGCAGGGTACATTATCAGCAGGGCAGCACTGCCCCTCAAGCAGGGTACATTATCAGCAGGGCACCACCACCACTCAAGCAGGGTACATTATCAGCTGGGCACCAACGCCCCTCAAGCAGGGTACATTATCATCAGGGTGCCACCGCCCCTCAGGCAGGGTACATTATCAGCAGGGCGCCAACACCCCTCGAGCAGGGTATGTTATAGGCAGAGCGCCAACGCCTCTCACGCAGGGTACATTATCAGCAGGGTCCCAACACCCCCCAAGCAGGGTACATTATCAGCAGTGCCCCAACACCCCCCAAGCACGGTACATTATCAGCAGAGGGCCACCACCCCTCAAGCAGGGTACATTATCAGCAGGGCACTGCCACCCCTCAAGCAGGGTACATTATCAGCGGGGCGCCAACGCCCCCCCAAGCAGGGTACATTACCAGCAGGGCGCCAACACCCCCCAAGCAGGGTACATTACCAACAGGGCGCCAATACCCCTCAAGGACAGATCTGTGGTGAAATTAAAGCAGCATAACACAACCCTTTTGACATGTATAGTTAAGTTACAAGACACTATAAAAAGTCATGGGAAAGTACGGATATTTCTAACCACTCCAAGCCTAGGAGGTAGAGGAGCCCCTGAAAAAGTAACAAAGAGGAAACAAGCACAGGCACATACCGCCAATGGGATCACCCATGAGACAGCGTTGAGCACGTTGAATGGGACACAAACCCCCTGCGTGGTAATCATAGCCTGTGAGTAAAGGTAGAGCTGGAGACCACATGAGGCCACAGCGGGGCAGCGAGATGTGGGACAGGCTGGGTGGGACATGTACCCCTTGGGTGGTAATCACAGATTGTGAGTAAAGGTAGAGCTGGAGACCACATGGAGCCCACAGCGGAGCAGCCATTGGGGAGATTTGGGGCAGGCTGGGTTGGACACAAACCCCCTGGGTAGGAATCAGAGCCTGTAAGTAAAGGTAAAGCTGGAGACCACGTGGAGCCCACAGCTGGGCCACCATTGGGGAGATGTGGGACATTCTCAGTGTGACACGAACCCCTTGGGTGGGAATTAGAGTCTGTGAGTAAAGGTAGAGCTGGAGACCACGTGGAGTCCACAGAGGGGCAGCCAGCAGCGAGAATTGGGGCAGGCTGGGTGGGACACGAACCCCTTGGGTGGTAATCACAGCCTGTGGGTAAAGGTAGAGCTGGAGACCAAGTGGAGCCCACAGTGAGGCAGCCATTGGGGAGAAGTGGGGCAGGTTGGGTGGGACACGAACCCCTTGTGTGGTAATCACAGCCTGTGAGTAAAGGTAGAGCTGGAGACCACGTGGAGCCCACAGCGGAGCAGCCAGCAGCGAGATGTGGGGCAGGCTGGGACACGAACCCCTTGTGTGGTAATCACAGCCTGTGAGTAAAGGTAGAGCTGGAGACCACGTGGAGCCCACAGCGGAGCAGCCAGCAGCGAGATGTGGGGCAGGCTGGGACACGAACCCCTTGTGTGGTAATCACAGTCTGTGAGTAAAGGTAGAGCCTATAGACCACGTGGAGCCCACAGTGGGGCAGCCAGTGGAGAGATGTGGGGCAGGGTGGGTGGGACACAAACTCCTTGTGTGGTAATCACAACTTTTGAGTCAAGGTAGAGCTGGAGACAGCGTGGAGCCCACAGCTGGGCAGCCAGCGGAGAGATGTGGGGCAGGGTGGGTGGGACATGAACTCCTTGTGTGGTAATCACAACCTGTGAGTAAAGGTAGAGCCTATAGCCCACGTGGAGCCCACAGCGGAGCAGCGAGATGTAGGGCAGGCTGGGAGGGACACGAACCCCTTGTGTGGTAATCACAGCCTGTGAGTAAAGGTAGAGCTGGAGACCACGTGGACCCACAGCGGAGCAGCCAGCAGCGAGATGTGGGGCAGGCTGGGACACGAACCCCTTGTGTGGTAATCACAGCCTGTGAGTAAAGGTAGAGCCTATAGACCACGTGGAGCCCACAGTGGGGCAGCCAGTGGAGAGATGTGGGGCAGGGTGGGTGGGACACGAACTCCTTGTGTGGTAATCACAACTTTTGAGTCAAGGTAGAGCTGGAGACAGCGTGGAGCCCACAGCTGGGCAGCCAGCGGAGAGATGTGGGGCAGGGTGGGTGGGACATGAACTCCTTGTGTGGTAATCACAACCTGTGAGTAAAGGTAGAGCCTATAGACCACGTGGAGCCCACAGCGGAGCAGCGAGATGTAGGGCAGGCTGGGAGGGACACGAACCCCTTGTGTGGTAATCACAGCCTGTGAGTAAAGGTAGAGCTGGAGACCACGCGGAGACCACGTGGAGCCCACAGCGGAGCAGCGATATGTAGGGCAGGCTGGGAGGGACACTAACCCCTTGTGTGGTAATCACAGCCTGTGAGTAAAGGTAGAGCTGGAGACCACGTGGACCCACAGCGGAGCAGCCAGCAGCGAGATGTGGGACAGGCTGGGAGGGACATGAACCCCTTGTGTGGTAATCACAGCCTGTGAGTAAAGATAGAGCTGGAGACCACGTGGAGCCCACAGCAGGGCAGCCAGCAGCGAGATGTGGGGTAGGCTGGGACACGAACCCCTTGTGTGGTAATCACAGCCTGTGAGTAAAGGTAGAGCCTAGAGACCACGTGGAGCCCACAGCGGGGCAGCCAGCGGAGAGATGTGGGGCAGGGTGGGTGGGACACGAACTCCTTGTGTGGTAATCACAACTTGTGAGTCAAGGTAGAGCTGGAGACAGCGTGGAGCCCACAGCTGGGCAGCCAGTGGAGAGATGTGGGGCAGGCTGGATGGGACAGGACCCCCTGGTGTGGTAATCACAGCCTGTGAGTAAAGGTAGAGCCTATAGACCACGTGGAGCCCACAGGGGGGCAGCCAGTGGAGAGATGTGGGGCAGGGTGGGTGGGACACGAACTCCTTGTGTGGTAATCACAGCCTGTGAGTAAAGGTAGAGCTGGAGCACACGTGGAGCCCAAAGCGGGGCAGCCAGCAGCGAGATGTGGGGCAGGCTGGGTGGGACATGTACCCCTTGGGTGGTAATCACAGCTTGTGAGTAAAGGTAGAGCTGCAGACCACGCAGAGCCCACAGCGGGGCAGCCAGCAGCGAGATGTGGGGCAGGCTGGGACACGAACCCCTTGTGTGGTAATCACAGCCTGTGAGTAAAGGTAGAGCTGGAGACCATGTGGAGCCCACAGCGGGGCATGGGGCAGGCTGGGAGGGACACGAACCCCTTGTGTGGTAATCACAGCCTGTGAGTAAAGGTAGAGCTGGAGACCATGTGGAGCCCACAGCGGGGCATGGGGCAGGCTGGGAGGGACACGAACCCCTTGTGTGGTAATCACAGCTTGTGAGTAAAGGTAGAGCGGGAGACCAGTGGAGTCCACAGTGGGGCATCCAGTGGAGAGATGTGGGGCAGGCTGGGTGGGACACGAACCCCTTGTGTGGTAATCACAGCCTGTGAGTAAAGGTAGAGCTGGAGACCAGTGGAGTCCACAGCGGGGCAGCCAGCGGAGAGATGTGGGGCAGGCTGGGTGGGACACAAACCCCTTGTGTGGTAATCACAGCCTGTGAGTAAAGGTAGAGCGGGAGACCAGTGGAGTCCACAGCGGGGCATCCAGCGGAGAGATGTGGGGCAGGCTGGGTGGGACACGAACCCCTTGTGTGGTAATCACAGCTTGTGAGTAAAGGTAGAGCTGGAGACCAGTGGAGTCCACAGCGGGGCATGGGGCAGGCTGGGAGTGACACGAACCCCTTGTGTGGTAATCACAGCTTGTGAGTAAAGGTAGAGCGGGAGACCATGTGGAGCCCACAGAGGGGCAGCCAGCGGAGAGATGTGGGGCAGGCTGGGTGGGACACGAACCCCTTGTGTGGTAATCACAGCCTGTGAGTAAAGGTAGAGCTGGAGACCAGTGGAGTCCACAGCGGGGCATCCAGCGGAGAGATGTGGGGCAGGCTGGGTGGGACACGAACCCTTGTGTGGTAATCACAGCTTGTGAGTAAAGGTAGAGCGGGAGACCAGTGGAGTCCACAGCGGGGCATCCAGCGGAGAGATGTGGGGCAGGCTGGGTGGGACACGAACCCCTTGTGTGGTAATCACAGCCTGTGAGTAAAGGTAGAGCTGGAGACCAGTGGAGTCCACAGCGGGGCAGCCAGCGGAGAGATGTGGGGCAGGCTGGGTGGGACACGAACCCCTTGTGTGGTAATCACAGCCTGTGAGTAAAGGTAGAGCGGGAGACCAGTGGAGTCCACAGCGGGGCATCCAGCGGAGAGATGTGGGGCAGGCTGGGTGGGACACGAACCCCTTGTGTGGTAATCACAGCTTGTGAGTAAAGGTAGAGCTGGAGACCAGTGGAGTCCACAGCGGGGCATGGGGCAGGCTGGGAGGGACACGAACCCCTTGTGTGGTAATCACAGCCTGTGAGTAAAGGTAGAGCTGGAGACCAGTGGAGCCCACAGAGGGGCAGCCAGCGGAGAGATGTGGGGCAGGCTGGGTGGGACACGAACCCCTTGTGTGGTAATCACAGCCTGCGAGTACAGGTAGAGCTGGAGACCATGTGGAGTCCACAGCGGGGCAGCCAGCGGAGAGATGTGGGGCAGGCTGGGTGGGACACGAACCCCTTGTGTGGTAATCACAGCCTGCGAGAACAGGTAGAGCGGGAGACCATGTGGAGCCCACAGCGGGGCATGGGGCAGGCTGGGAGGGACACAAACCCCTTGTGTGGTAATCACAGCCTGTGAGTAAAGGGAGAGCTGGAGACCAGTGGAGTCCACAGAGGGGCAGCCAGCGGAGAGATGTGGGGCAGGCTGGGACACGAACCCCTTGGGTGGTAATCAGAGCCTGTGAGTAAAGGTAGAGCTGGAGACCAGTGGAGTCCACAGCGAGGCATCCAGCGGAGAGATGTGGGGCAGGTTGGGTGGGACACGAACCCCTTGTGTGGTAATCACAGCCTGTGAGTAAAGGTAGAGCTGGAGACCAGTGGAGTCCACAGCGGGGCAGCCAGCGGAGAGATGTGGGGCAGGCTGGGTGGGACACGAACCCCTTGGGTGGTAATCACAGCTTGTGAGTAAAGGTAGAGCGGGACACCACGTGGAGCCCACAGCGGGGCAGCCAGCGGAGAGATGTGGGGCAGGCTGGGAGGGACACGAACCCCTTGTCGGCCATCTCTTGACGGGGTCCTCGTACGCACTGGTTCTTTGCAAGGAGACACAAACACGTCTCCATTTAAAAAACAGTCAATAATGATCTGCTTGAACCTGAAAAGGAGTTAGCATCAATCTTACACAGTTCAGGCTTCAAAGCCACATGTTATGGAGGTAACGCCAAGAAGCCCTTCCATCAGTAGCAGCTGAACTTCAACAACCACCTCTAGCCTGAAACCTGTTGTGCCGACATGATGCCCTCAGTAATTGTCTGAATCCCCTGCTGAGATCTATATGGCGTCACTGTCTGTCATCAGAGCTCCAGTGGCATCATCTGTTCCAGCTTCTATCAAATTTAAAGCCTCCTGTGAACTCGCTTTGTGGAAGTTTATTACCTGTGAGCACTAAGAGCCTGATTAGACCTTGGCGGACGGGTCACTTCGTCACCATTAGGATTTAATGAGAATTATATTTCGGCGGACAGGATCCGTCACTGTTGTGATGGGGTAACCCCTCCACCAAGACCTCAATTAGGCCCAGAGTCTTCAGGTCACTAGGATCGACACAGTGGTGGAAGTTGTGCACCTAAAATGAAAAGAATTGGAAAAACGTGATATGGAAATTGATTGAAATCAAGAGAGAGATTACAGCTACAAGTGAATTAAAATTGAAAAGTTCAATGTGAACGAGGAGACCTTGTTACCCTCCTAAAAATGACAAAATAGATTCCAAGTTGGGACAGTTATAAAAGATTGAATTATTACTTAGTACAGGTGGGTAGAAACTTAATGTAGGTGTATACTTAATAATGTTATGAAGATACCTAGTTAGGACAGTTATGAAAGCTAGACTTATTACTTACTAAAAGCAAGATGGCTGCAGGCGGGCTGAAGCAAGAAGGCTGCAGAGGGTGGGCCGCAGCAAGAAGTCTGCAGGGGGCGGGCTGAAGCAAGAAGGCTGCAGAGGGTGGGCCGCAGCAAGAAGGCTGCAGAGGGTGGGCCTGGGCAAGGAGGCTGCAGAGGGTGGGCCGCAGCAAGATGGCTGCAGAGGGCGGGCCGCAGTAAGAAGGCCGCAGAGGGTGGGCCGCAGCAAGAAGGCTGCAGAGGGTGGGTCGCAGCAAGAAGGCTGCAGAGAGTGGGCCACAGCAAGAAGGTTGCAGAGGGTGGACCACAGCAAGAAGGCTGCACAGGGTGGGCCGCAGCAAGGTGGCTGCACAGGGTGGGCCGAAGCAAGAAGCCTGCAGAGGGCGGTCTGAAGCAAGCAGGCTGCAGAGGGTGAGACTGGGCAAGGAGACTGCAGAGGGTGGGTCGCAGCAAGAAGGCTGCAGAGGGTGGGTCACAGCAAGAAGCCTGCAGGGGGCGGGCTGAAGCAAGAAGGTTGCAGAGGGTGGGCCGAAGCAAGAAGGATGCAGAGGGTGGGCCGAAGCAAGAAGCCTGCAGAGGGTGGGCCGCAGCAAGATGGCTGCAGAGGGCGGGCTGAAGCAAGAAGGCTGCAGAGGGTGGGCCTGGGCAAGGAGGCTGCAGAGGGTGAGCCGCAGCAAGAAGGCTGCAGAGGGTGGGCCGCAGCAAGAAGGCTGCAGAGGGTGGGCCTGGGCAAGGAGGCTGCAGAGGGTGGGCCGCAGCAAGAAGGCTGCAGAGGGTGAGTCGCAGCAAGAAGGCTGCAGAGAGTGGGCCACAGCAAGAAGGTTGCAGAGGGTGGACCACAGCAAGAAGGCTGCACAGGGTGGGCCGCAGCAAGGTGGCTGCACAGGGTGGGCCGAAGCAAGAAGCCTGCAGAGGGCGGGCTGAAGCAAGCAGGCTGCAGAGGGTGAGA
Organism: Calotriton arnoldi; assembly: GCA_963921515.1. NCBI lineage: Eukaryota > Metazoa > Chordata > Amphibia > Caudata > Salamandridae > Calotriton > Calotriton arnoldi. The sequence goes on from CAWUFW010000456.1 coordinate 2,038,233, forward strand.
CTGGGCAAGGAGACTGCAGAGGGTGCGTCGCAGCAAGAAGGCTGCAGAGGGTGGGCCGCAGCAAGAAGCCTGCAGGGGGCGGGCTGAAGCAAGCAGGCTGCAGAGGGTGGACCTGGGCAAGGAGACTGCAGAGGGTGGGTCGCAGCAAGAAGGCTGCAGAGGGTGGGTCACAGCAAGAAGCCTGCAGGGGGCGGGCTGAAGCAAGAAGGTTGCAGAGGGTGGGCCGAAGCAAGAAGGCTGCAGAGGGTGGGCCGAAGCAAGAAGCCTGCAGAGGGTGGGCCGCAGCAAGAAGGCTGGAGAGGGTGGGCCGCAACAAGATGGCTGCAGAGGGCGGGCTGAAGCAAGAAGGCTGCAGAGGGTGGGCCGAAGCAAGAAGCCTGCAGAGGGTGGGCTGCAGCAAGAAGGCTGCAGACGGTGGGCCGCAGCAAGATGGCTGCAGAGGGCGGGCTGAAGCAAGAAGGCTGCAGAGGGTGGGCTGAAGCAAGAAGCCTGCAGAGGGTGGGCCGCAGCAAGAAGCCTGCAGAGGGTGGGCCGCAGCAAGCAGGCTGCAGAGGGTGAGACTGGGCAAGGAGACTGCAGAGGGTGGGTCGCAGCAAGAAGGCTGCAGAGGGTGGGTCACAGCAAGAAGCCTGCAGGGGGCGGGCTGAAGCAAGAAGGTTGCAGAGGGTGGGCCGAAGCAAGAAGGCTGCAGAGGGTGGACCTGGGCAAGGAGACTGCAGAGGGTGGGTCGCAGCAAGAAGGCTGCAGAGAGTGGGCCACAGCAAGAAGGTTGCAGAGGGTGGACCACAGCAAGAAGGCTGCACAGGGTGGGCAGCAGCAAGGTGGCTGCACAGGGTGGGCCGAAGCAAGAAGCCTGCAGGGGGCGGGCTGAAGCAAGCAGGCTGCAGAGGGTGAGACTGGGCAAGGAGACTGCAGAGGGTGGGTCGCAGCAAGAAGGCTGCAGAGGGTGGGCCGCAGCAAGAAGCCTGCAGGGGGCGGGCTGAAGCAAGCAGGCTGCAGAGGGTGGACCTGGGCAAGGAGACTGCAGAGGGTGGGTCGCAGAAAGACGGCTGCAGAGGGTGGGTCACAGCAAGAAGCCTGCAGGGGGCGGGCTGAAGCAAGAAGGTTGCAGAGGGTGGGCCGAAGCAAGAAGGCTGCAGAGGGTGGGCCGAAGCAAGAAGCCTGCAGAGGGTGGGCCGCAGCAAGAAGGCTGCAGAGGGTGGGCCGCAGCAAGATGGCTGCAGAGGGCGGGCTGAAGCAAGAAGGCTGCAGAGGGTGGGCCGAAGCAAGAAGCCTGCAGAGGGTGGGCCGCAGCAAGAAGGCTGCAGAGGGTGGGCCGCAGCAAGATGGCTGCAGAGGGTGGGCTGAAGCATGAAGGCTGCAGAGGGTGGGCTGAAGCAAGTAGCCTGCAGAGGGTGGGCCGCAGCAAGAAGCCTGCAGAGGGTGGGCCGCAGCAAGCAGGCTGCAGAGGGTGAGACTGTGCAAGGAGACTGCAGAGGGTGGGTCGCAGCAAGAAGGCTGCAGAGGGTGGGTCACAGCAAGAAGCCTGCAGGGGGCGGGCTGAAGCAAGAAGGTTGCAGAGGGTGGGCCGAAGCAAGAAGGCTGGAGAGGGTGGGTCGAAGCAAGAAGACTGCAGAGGGTGGGCCGCAGCAAGAAGGCTGCAGAGGGTGGGCCGCAGCAAGATGGCTGCAGAGGGCGGGCTGAAGCAAGAAGGCTGCAGAGGGTGGGCCTGGGCAAAGAGGCTGCAGAGGGTGGGCCGCAGCAAGAAGGCTGCAGAGGGTGGGCCGCAGCAAGAAGGCTGCAGAGGGTGGGCCTGGGCAAGGAGGCTGCAGAGGGTGGGCCGCAGCAAGAAGGCTGCAGAGGGTGGGTCGCAGCAAGAAGGCTGCAGAGAGTGGGCCACAGCAAGAAGGTTGCAGAGGGTGGACCACAGCAAGAAGGCTGCACAGGGTGGGCTGCAGCAAGGTGGCTGCACAGGGTGGGCCGAAGCAAGAAGCCTGCAGAGGGCGGGCTGAAGCAAGCAGGCTGCAGAGGGTGAGACTGGGCAAGGAGACTGCAGAGGGTGGGTCGCAGCAAGAAGGCTGCAGAGGGTGGGCCGCAGCAAGAAGCCTGCAGGGGGCGGGCTGAAGCAAGCAGGCTGCAGAGGGTGGACCTGGGCAAGGAGACTGCAGAGGGTGGGTCGCAGCAAGAAGGCTGCAGAGGGTGGGTCACAGCAAAAAGCCTGCAGGGGGCAGGCTGAAGCAAGAAGGTTGCAGAGGGTCGCCCGAAGCAAGAAGGCTGCAGAGGGTGGGCCGAAGCAAGAAGACTGCAGAGGGTGGGCCGCAGCAAGAAGGCTGCAGAGGGTGGGCCGCAGCAAGATGGCTGCAGAGGGCGGGCTGAAGCAAGAAGGCTGCAGAGGGTGGGCTGAAGCAAGAAGCCTGCAGAGGGTGGGCCGCAGCAAGAAGGCTGCAGAGGGTGGGCCGCAGCAAGATGGCTGCAGAGGGTGGGCCGAAGCAAGAAGCCTGCAGAGGGTGGGCCGCATCAAGATGGCTGCAGAGGGTGGGCCGCAGCAAGATGGCTGCAGAGGGTGGGCAGAAGCAAGAAGCCTGCAGAGGGCGGGCTGAAGCAAGCAGGCTGCAGAGGGTGGGCCTGGGCAAGGAGGCTGCAGAGGGTGGGCCGCAGAAAGGAGACTGCAGAGGGTGGGCCGCAGCAAGAAGCCTGCAGGGGGAGGGCTGAAGCAAGCAGGCTGCAGAGGGTGGGTCGCAGCAAGAAGGCTCCAGAGGGTGGGCCGCAGCAAGAAGCCTGCAGGGGGCGGGCTGAAGCAAGCAGGCTGCAGAGGGTGGGCCGAAGCAAGAAGGCTGCAGAGGGTGGACCGCAGAAAGGAGACTGCAGAGGGTGGGTCGCAGCAAGAAGGCTGCAGAGGGTGGGCCACAGCAAGAAGGTTGCAGAGGGTGGACCACAGCAAGAAGGCTGCACAGGGTGGGCTGCAGCAAGATGGCTGCAGAGGGTGGGCAGAAGCAAGAAGCCTGTAGAGGGCGGGCTGAAGCAAGCAGGCTGCAGAGGGTGGGACTGGGCAAGGAGGCTGCAGAGGGTGGGCCACAGCAAAAAGGCTGCAGAGGGTGGGCCGAAGCAAGAAGGTTGCAGAGGGTGGGCCGCAGCAAGAAGGCTGCAGAGGGTGGGCCGCAGCAAGGAGACTGCAGAGGGTGGTCCAAAGCAAGCAGGCTGCAGAGGGTGGGCCGCAGTAAGAAGGCCGCAGAGGGTGGACCGCAGAAAGGAGACTGCAGAGGGTGGGCCGCAGCAAGAAGCCTGCAGGGGGCGGGCTGAAGCAAGAAGGTTGCAGAGGGTGGGCCGAAGCAAGAAGGCTGGAGAGGGTGGGTCGAAGCAAGAAGGCTGCAGAGGGTGGGCCGCAGCAAGGAGACTGCAGAGGGTGGTCCAAAGCAAGCAGGCTGCAGAGGGTGGGCCGCAGTAAGAAGGCCGCAGAGGGTGGGCTGAAGCAAGAAGGCTGCAGAGGGTGGGCTGAAGCAAGAAGGTTGCAGAGGGTGGGCCGAAGCAAGAAGGTTGCAGAGGGTGGGCCGCAGCAAGAAGGCTGCAGAGGGTGGGCCGCAGCAAGGAGACTGCAGAGGGTGGTCCAAAGCAAGCAGGCTGCAGAGGGTGGGCCGCAGTAAGAAGGCCGCAGAGGGTGGACCTGGGCAAGGAGGCTGAAGAGGGTGGGCCAAAGCAAGAAGCCTGCAGGGGGCGGGCTGAAGCAAGAAGGTTGCAGAGGGTGGGCCGCAGCAAGAAGCCTGCAGGGGGCGGGCTGAAGCAAGCAGGCTGCAGAGGGTGGGCCGAAGCAAGAAGGCTGCAGAGGGTGGACCGCAGAAAGGAGACTGCAGAGGGTGGGTCGCAGCAAGAAGGCTGCAGAGGGTGGGCCACAGCAAAAAGGCTGCAGAGGGTGGGCCGAAGCAAGAAGGTTGCAGAGGGTGGGCCGCAGCAAGAAGGCTGCAGAGGGTGGGCCGCAGGAAGGAGACTGCAGAGGGTGGTCCAATGCAAGCAGGCTGCAGAGGGTGGGCCGCAGTAAGAAGGCCGCAGAGGGTGGACCGCAGAAAGGAGACTGCAGAGGGTGGGCCGCAGCAAGAAGCCTGCAGGGGGCGGGCTGAAGCAAGAAGGCTGCAGAGGGTGGGCCACAGCAAGCTGGCTGCAGAGGGTGGGCCGCAGCAAGAAGGCTGCAGAGGGTGGGCCGAAGCAAGAAGGCTGCAGAGGGTGGGCCACAGCAAGCCGGCTGCAGAGGGTGGGCTGAAGCAAGAAGGCTGCAGAGGGTGGGCCGCAGCAAGAAGGCTGCAGAGGGTGGGCCGAAGCAAGAAGGCTGCAGAGGGTGGGCCACAGCAAGCCGGCTGCAGAGGGTGGGCCGCAGTAAGAAGGCTGCAGAAGGTGGACCGCAGAAAGGAGACTGCAGAGGGTGGGCCGCAGCAAGAAGCCTGAAGAGGGTGGGCCGCAGCGAGGAGACTGCAGAGAGTGGGCAAAAGCAAGCAGGCTGCAGAGGGACAGTCACAGCAAATAAGCTGTAGAGGGTGGGCCGCAGCAAGAAGATGGCAGAAGGTGGGCCACAGAAAGGAGATGCAGAGCGTGGGCTGCAGTAAGAAGGCTGCAGAGGGTGGGCCGAAGAAGGAGAATGTAGAGGATGGGCCACAGCAAGAAGGTGGCAGAGGGTGGGCCGCAGAAAGGAGACTGAAGATGGGCTGCCGCAAGAAGGTGGCAGAGGGTGGGCCGCAGAAAGGAGACTGAGGATGGGCTGCAGCAAGAAGGTGGCAGAGGGTGGGCAGAAGCAGGCAGGCTGCACAGGGTGGGCCGCAGCAAGACGGCTGCAGATAATGGGCCGCAGCAAGGAGACTGCAAAGGGTGGGCCACAGCAAGAAGATGGCAGATGGTGGGTCGCAGCAAGAAGGCTGCAGAGGGTGGGCCGAAGCAAGCAGGATGCAAAGGGCCGGTCACAGCAAATAAGCTGCATATGGTGGGCTGCAGCAAGAAGGCTGCAGAGCATGGGCTGCAGTAAGAAGGCTGCAGACGGCCAGCAAAGGGTGGGCTGCAGCAAGCAGGATGCAGAGTGCGGGCCGCAGCAAGTGAGTTATAGAGAGCGGGCCACAACAAGCGGGCTGGAGAGGAGCCGCTGCAGCAATCACGCTGCAGGGAAAAGACTGCAGCAAGTGAGTTGCACAGGTGATCTGAAGCACACAGGCTGCAGAGGGTGGGCTGCAGCAAGCACGCTGCAGAGGACATACCGCAGCAAGTGTGCTGCACAGGTGATCTGAAGCAAGCAGACTGCAGAGAGTCGGCTGCAACAAACACGCTGAAGAGGACAGACTGCAGCAAGTGAGATGCACAGGTGATCTGATACAAGCAGGCTGCAGAGGACAGACTGCAGCAAGTGAGCTGCACATGTAATCTGAAGCAAGCAGGCTCCAGAGGGTGGACTGCAGCAAGCAAACTGCAGGGGACAGCCTGCAGCAATTGTGCTGAATAGGTGATCTGAAGCAAGCAGGCTGCAGAGAGTCGGCTGCAGCACTTAGGCTGCAGAGGACAGACTGCAGCAAGTGAGCTGCACGGGTCAACTGAAGCAAGCAGGCTGCAGAGGGTGGGCTGCAGCAAGCACGCTGCAGAGGACAGACTGCAGCAAGTGAGCTGCACATGTAATCTGAAGCAAGCAGGCTGCAGAGAGTCAGCTGCAGAAAGCACGTTGCAGAGGACAGATTGCAGCAAGTTTGCTGCACATGTGATTTGAAGCAAGCAGGATCCAGAGAGTCGGGTGTCGCACGCAGGCTGCAGAGGATAGACTGCAGCAAGTGAGCTGTACGGGTGATCAGAAGCAAGCAGGCTGCAGAGGGTGGTCTGCAACAAGCACGCTGCAGAGGACAGACAGCAGCAAGTGTAGTGCACATTTGATCTGAAGTAAGCAGGTTGCTGAGGGTGGGCTGCAGCAAGCATGCTGCAGAGGATAGCCTGCAGCAATTGTGCTGCATAGGTGATCTGCAGCAAGCAGGCTGCAGAGAGTCAGCTGCAGCAAGCACGCTGCAGAGGACAGACTGCAGCAAGTTAGCAGCATGGGTGATCTGAAGCAAGCAGGCTGCAGAGAGTCAGCTGCAGCAAGCACGCTGCAGAGGACAGACTGGAGCAAGTTAGCAGCATGGGTGATCTGAAGCAAGCAGGCTGCAGAGAGTCAGCTGCAGCAAGCACGCTGCAGAGGACAGACTGCAGCAAGTGAGCTGCACAGGTGATATGAAGCAAGCAGGCTGCAGATGGTGGGCTGCAGCAAGCACGCTGCAGAGGATAGACTGCAGCAAGTGAGCTGCACGGGTAACTGAAACAAGCAGGCTGCAGAGGACAGCCTGCAGCAATTGTGCTGCATAGGTGATCTGCTGCAAGCAGGCAGCAGAGGACAGACTGCAGCAAGTGTACAGAATGTGATCTGAGCAAGCAGGCTGCAGAGAGTCAGCTGCAGCAAGCAGGCTGCAGAGGACAGACTGCAGCAAGTGTGCTGCACGGGTGAACTGAAACAAGCAGGCTGCAGAGAGTTAGCTGCAGCAAGCAGGGTGCAGAGGACAGACTGCAGCAAGTGTGCTGCACGTACGGCAGGCTGCATAGAGTGGTACCAGCCCACTCCCTCCCAGCCTTTAAAAGGCGGTGTGTGTTTACAGGCACTTAAATGCAGGCAGCAAGGAGACACAAAGCTTCCCCAATGTGCTGCCTTTCGAGGAGCAGGGCAGGCAGGCTGGGGCGTTAGCAGTCACACACTCTCCCACACAAGCTTTTCTCACACAGACACTACCACATGCCCAGAGTGTGTGTATTTTTGTCACTGGACTCACGGTGCAAGTCGCTTTTCTTTGGAGGAATTCCAAGTGAAATGTCGGTTCTAAAAGTAGTGAGATTACGTCATTTGGTCTCGGACGCCTGAGCTCTGAGTCATCAGCAACTGGGTACTGTGAGCCACCGAGGACTGCAGAGCCATCACAGCGGGCACAACGGAATGCACACTCCGCCGACAGGGCACACAGGACACTGGGCATGGACATCCACCTGACAGGGCACACAGGACACCTGGGCATGCACAGCCACCTGACAGGGCACACTGGACACCCGGGCATGCACAGCCACCTGACAGGGCACACAGGACACCCGGGCATACACAGTCACCCACCAGGGCACACAGGACACCTGGGCATGCACAGTCACCCAACAGGGCACACAGGGCACACAGGACACCCGGGCATGCACAGCCACCTGACAGGGCACACCGGACACCCGGGCATGCACAACCACCCGACAGGGCACACAGGACACCCGGGCATGCACAGCCACCTGACAGGGCACACAGAACACCCGGGCATGCACAGTCACCCAACAGGGCACACAGGACACCTGTGCATGCACAGTCACCCAACAGGGCACACAGGACACCCGGGTATGCACAGCCACCTGACAGGGCACACAGGACACTGGGCATGGACAGCCACCTGACAGGGCACACAGGACACTGGGCATGGACAGCCACCTGACAGGGCACACAGGGCACCGGGGCATGGACAATCACCTGACAGGACACTGGGCATGGACAGCCACCTGACAGGGCACACAGGACACCAGGGCATGCACAGCCACCTGACAGGGCACACAGGACACCCGGGCATGCACAGTGACCCAACAGGGCACACAGGACACCCGGGTATGCACAGCCACCTGACGAGACACACAGGACACCCGGGTATGCACAGCCACCTGACAGGGCACACAGGACACTGGGCATGGACAGCCACCTGACAGGGCACACAGGACAACCGGGTACGCACAGCCACCTGACAGGGCACACAGGACACTGGGCATGGACAGCCACCTGACAGGGCACACAGGACACTGGGCATGGACAGCCACCTGACAGGGCACACAGGGCACCGGGGCATGGACAGTCACCTGACAGGGCACACAGGACACCTGGGCATGGACAGCCACCTAACAGGGCACACAGGGCACCGGGGCATGTACAGCCACGTAACAGGGCACACAGGACACCCGGACATGCACAGCCATCTGACAGGGCACACAGGACACCCGAGCATGCACAGTCACCCAACAGGGCACACAGGGCACCTGGGCATGGACAGCCACCTGACAGGGCACACAGGACACCTGGGCATGCACAGCCACCTGACAGGGCACACAGGGCACCGGGGCATGCACAGCCACGTAAGAGGGCACACAGGACACTGGGCATGGACAGCCACCTGACAGGGCGCACAGGACACCCGGGCAATAATGCCGCTCTTCTGCATTCTGTCCATCAATTGTTCTTTTTGCATTTGTCACCCCGAGTGGGACGGGTTGCCCAGACGTGGGTCCCGTGCTCTCCATGCCACTGGAGTCAAGCTATCCTGGCTGATGAGGGCTGAAAGCCCGAAACCGGTCTTAGGATGCTTGTTTCTAACCCTGGGCGTAGGACTATGCTACGCTCGCGTAGTTTGCGTAGTTTGCGTAACTATGCGCTATGCGAATTGCACGTAGCACAGTACAAAAACGCGTAGCGTAGCGGGCATTTTTTGCTTGCTTGCGGTCCTCAACGTCAAGTTGGCGACCGCGAGCGAGCAAAATGACATCCCAGCGAGACTTTTTCCTCGTTCGCGATCAGCAACATCAAGTTGCCGATCGCGAGCGTGGAAAATAAACCTCCCGGCTAGATTCTCAACGCGGGGAGGTCAGGTTTCTCATTGCGAGTGGTCGCGTATGCTCGCGACCGCTCGCGATGAGAAACTACCAGTCCGCGTTGAGAAAACTGCTGCTCAAGTACAAATCTACTCGAGCGGCAGAAAACGACCGCTTGCACTGTGCAAGATGCCGTTTGCAATGATTGCACAGTGCGGACAAGCATCCGGCACTGTGCAATCAGTGCGAACAGCATTTTCCTTACCGCACTACGCAGTTCGCGTAGCTTGCGTAGTGCGAAGTGCACTTCGCGTAGCTACGCGTAGCGCGACTACGCGAACTACGTCCAGGGTTACTTGTTTCCAGTCCAGGGAGGACCTGGCCTGGCAGTTCCGGCTGGACTGTTCCCATTGGGCGCAGGGTCAAGACTGATTTGCATATGGCTGGGTCCAAACTGGAATGGCATGGTGAGCAAAACAACGATGCATTTAGGCCCAGATCTCTGTACTGGGGTGAATGTATGACATTGTTCTGCATTCTGTCCATCAATTGTTCTTTTTGCATTTGTCACCCCGAGTGGGACGGCTTGCCCAGCCGTGGGTCACGTGCTCTCCATGCCACTGGAGTCAAGCTATCCTGGCTGATGAGGGCTAAAAGCCCGAAACCGGTCCTAGGATGCTTGTTTCCAGTCCAGGGAGGACCTGGCCTGGCAGTTAGTGCTGGACTGTTCCCATTGGATGCAGGGTCAAGACTGATTTGCATATGGCTGGGTCCAAACTGGAATGGCATGGTGTGTAAAAAACGATGGATATAGGCCCAGATCTCTGTACTGGGGTAAATGTATGACATTGTTCTGCATTCTGTCCATCAATTGTTCTTTTTGCATTTGTCACCCCGAGATGGACGGGTTGCCCAGACGTGGGTCCCGTGCTCTCCATCCCACTGGAGTCAAGCTATCCTGGCTGATGAGGGCTGAAAGCTCGAAACTGGTCCTAGGATGCTTGTTTCCAGTCCAGTGAGGACCTGGCCTGGCAGTTAGGGCTGGACTGTTCCCATTGGGTGCAGGGTCAAGACTGATTTGCATATGGCTGGGTCCAAACTGGAATGGCATGGTGAGCAAAAAAACGATGGATTTAGGCCCAGATCTCTGTACTGGGGTGAATGTATTACATTGTTCTGCATTCTGTCCATCAATTGTTCTTTTGCATTTGTCACCCCGAGTGGGACGGGTTGCCCAGACGTGGGTCACGTGCTCTTCATGCCACTGTAGTCAAGCTATCCTGGCTGATGAGGGCTGAAAGCCCGAAACCGGTAATAGGATGCTTGTTTCCAGTCCAGGGAGGACCTGGCCTGGCAGTTCGGGCTGGACTGTTCCCATTGGGCGCAGGGTCAAGACTGATTTGCATATGGCTGGGTCCAAACTGGAATGGCATGGTGAGCAAAAAAACGATGCATTTAAGCCCAGATCTCTGTACTGGGGTGAATGTATAACATTGTTCTGCATTCTGTCCATCAATTGTTCTTTTTGCATTTGTCACCCCGAGTGGGACGGGTTGCCCAGATGTGGGTCCCGTGCTCTCCATGCCACTGGAGTCAAGCTATGCTGGCTGATGAGGGCTGAAAGCCCGAAACCGGTCCTAGGATGCTTGCTTCCAGTCCAGGGAGGACCTGGCCTGGCAGTTTGGGCTGGACTGTTCCCTTTGGGTGCAGGGTCAAGACTGATTTGCATATGTAAGGGTCCAAACTGGAATGGCACGGTGAGCAAAAAAACGATGGATTTAGGCCCAGATCTCTGTACTGGGGTGAATGTATGACATTGTTCTGCATTCTGTCCATCAATTGTTCTTTTTGCGGTTGGAACCCCGAGTGGGACGGGTTGCCCAGACGTGGGTCCCGTGCTCTCCATGCCACTGGAGTCAAGCTATCCTGGCTGATGAGGGCTTAAAGCCCGAAACCATTCCTAGGATGCTTGTTTCCAGTCCAGGGAGGACCTGGCCTGGCAGTTTGGGCTGGACTGTTCCCATTGGGCGCAGGGTCAAGACTGATATCCATATGGCTGGGTCCAAACTAGAATGGCATGGTGAGCAAAAAACAATGGATTTAGGCAAGGATCTCTGTACTGGGGTGAATGTATGACATTGTTCTGCATTCTGTCCATCAATTGTTCTTTTGCATTTGTCACCCCGAGTGGGACGGGTTGCCCAGACGTGGGTCCCGTGCTCTCCATGCCACTGGAGTCAAGCTATCCTGGCTGATGAGGGCTGAAAGCCAGAAACCGGTCCTAGGATGCTTGTTTCTAGTCCAGTGAGGACCTGGCCTGGCAGTTCCGGCTGGACTGTTCCCATTGGGCGCAGGGTCAAGACTGATTTGCATATGGCTGGGTCCAAACTGGAATGGAATGGTGAGCAAAAAAACGATGGATTTAGGCCCAGATCTCTGTACTGGGGTGAATGTATGACATTGTTCTGCATTCTGTCCATCAAATGTTCTTTTTCCGGTTGGAACCCCGAGTGGGACGGGTTGCCCAGACGTGGGTCCCGTGCCCTCCATGCCACTGGAGTCAAGCTATCCTGGCTGATGAGGGCTTAAAGCCCGAAACCGTTCCTAGGATGCTTGTTTCCAGTCCTGGGAGGACCTGGCCTGGCAGTTTGGGCTGGACTGTTCCCATTGGGCGCAGGGTCAAGACTGATATGCATATGGCTGGATCCAAACTAAAATGGCATGGTGAGCAAAAAACAATGGATTTAGGCAAGGATCTCTGTACTGGGGTGAATGTATGACATTGTTCTGCATTCTGTCCATCAATTGATCTTTTTGCATTTGTTACCCCGAGTGGGACGGGTTGCCCAGACGTGGGTCACGTGCTCTTCATGCCACTGTAGTCAAGCTATCCTGGCTGATGAGGGCTGAAAGCCCGAAACCGGTCCTAGGATGCTTGTTTCCAGTCCAGGGAGGACCTGGCCTGGCAGTTCGGGCTGGACTGTTCCCATTGGGCGCAGGGTCAAGACTGATTTGCATATGGCTGGGTCCAAACTGGAATGGCATGGTGAGCAAAAAACGATGCATTTAGGCCCAGATCTCTGTACTGGGGTGAATGTATGACATTGTTCTGCATTCTGTCCATCAATTGTTCTTTTTGCATTTGTCACTCCGAGTGGGACGGGTTGCCCAGACATGGGTCCCGTGCTCTCCATGACACTGGAGTCAAGCTATGCTGGCTGATGAGGGCTGAAAGCCCGAAACCGGTCCTAGGATGCTTGCTTCCAGTCCAGGGAGGACCTGGCCTGGCAGTTCGGGCTGGACCGTTCCCATTGGGCGCAGGGTCAAGACTGATTTGCATATGTATGGGTCCAATCTGGAATGGCACGGTGAGCAAAAAAACGATGGATTTAGGCCCAGATCTCTGTACTGGGGTGAATGTATGACATTGTTCTGCATTCTGTCCATCAATTGGTCTTTTTGCTTTTGGAACCCCGAGTGGGACGGGTTGCCCAGACGTGGGTCCCATGCTCTCCATGCCACTGGAGTCAAGCTATCCTGGCTGATGAGGGCTGAAAGCCCGAAACCGGCCCTAGGATGCTTGTTTCCAGTCCAGGGAGGACCTGGCCTGGCAGTTCGGGCTGGACTGTTCCCATTGGGCGCAGGGTCAAGACAGATTTGCATATGGCTGGGTCCAAACTGGAATGGCATGGTGAGCAAAAAAACGATGGATTTAGGCCCAGATCTCTGTACTGGGGTGAATGTATGACATTGTTCTGCATTCTGTCCATCAATTGTTCTTTTTGCGGTTGGAACCCCCAGTGGGACGGGTTGCCCAGACGTGGGTCCCGTGCTCTCCATGCCACTGGAGTCCAGCTATCCTGGCTGATGAGGGCTGAAAGCCCGAAACCGTTCCTAGGATGCTTGTTTCCAGTCCAGGGAGGACCTGGCCTGGCAGTTTGGGCTGGACTGTTCCCATTGGGCGCAGGGTCAAGACTGATATGCATATGGCTGGGTCCAAACTAGAATGGCATGGTGAGCAAAAAACGATGGATTTAGGCAAGGATCTCTGTACTGGGGTGAATGTATGACATTGTTCTGCATTCTGTCCATCAATTGTTCTTTTTGCATTTGTCACCCCGAGTGGGACGGGTTGCCCAGACGTGGGTCCCGTGCTCTCCATGCCACTGGAGTCAAGCTATCCTGGCTGATGAGGGCTGAAAGCCAGAAACCGGTCCTAGGATGCTTGTTTCCAGTCCAGTGAGGACCTGGCCTGGCAGTTCCGGCTGGACTGTTCCCATTGGGCGCAGGGTCAAGACTGATTTGCATATGGCTGGGTCCAAACTGGAATGGAATGGTGAGCAAAAAAACGATGGATTTAGGCCCAGATCTCTGTACTGGGGTGAATGTATGACATTGTTCTGCATTCTGTCCATCAATTGTTCTTTTTGCATTTGTCACCCCGAGTGGGACGGGTTGCCCGAATGTGGGTCCCGTGCTCTCCATGCCACTGGAGTCAAGCTATCCTGGGTGATGAGGGCTGAAAGCCCGAAACCGGTCCTAGGATGCTTGCTTCCAGTCCAGGGAGGACCTGGCCTGGCAGTTCGGGCTGGACTGTTCCCATTGGTCGCAGGATCAAGACTGATTTGCATATGGCTGGGTCCAAACTGGAATGACATGGTGAGCAAAAAAGCGATGGATTTAGGCCCAGATCTCTGTACTGGGGTGAATGTATGACATTGTTCTGCATTCTGTCCATCAATTGTTCTTTTTGCATTTGCAACCCCCGAGTGGGACGGGTTGCCCAGACGTGGGTCCCGTGCTCTCCATGCCACTGGAGTCAAGCTATCCTGGCTGATGAGGGCTGAAAGCCCGAAACAGGTCCTAGGATGCTTGGTTCGAGTCCAGGGAGGACCTGGCCTGGCAGTTCGGGCTGGACTGTTCCCATTGGGCGCAGGGTCAAGACTGTTTTGCATATGGCTGGGTCCAAACTGGAATGGCATGGTGAGCAAAAAACCTATGCATTTAGGCCCAGATCTCTGTACTGGGGTGAATGTATGACATTGTTCTGCATTCTGTCCATCAATTGTTCTTTTTGCATTTGTCACCCCGAGTGGGACGGGTTGCCCAGACGTGGGTCACGTGCTCTACATGCCACTGGAATCAAGCTATCCTGGCTGATGAGGGCTGAAAGCCCGAAACCGGTCCTAGGATGCTTGTTTCTAGTCCAGGGAGGACCTGGCCTGGCAGTTCGGCCTGGACTGTTCCCATTGGGTGCAGGGTCAAGACTGATTTGCATATGGCTGAGTCCAATCTGGAATGGCATGGTGAGCAAAAAAACGATGGATTTAGGCCCAGACGTGGGTCCCGTGATCTCCATGCCACTGGAGTCAAGCTATCCTGGCTGATGAGGGCTGAAAGCCCGAAACCGGTCCTAGGATGCTTGTTTCCAGTCCAGGGAGGACCTGGCCTGGCAGTTCGGGCTGGACTGTTCCCGTTGGGCGCAGGGTCAAGACTGATTTGCATATGGCTGGGTCCAAACTGGAATGGCATGGTGAGCAAAAAACCTATGCATTTAGGCCCAGATCTCTGTACTGGGGTGAATGTATGACATTGTTCTGCATTCTGTCCATCAATTGTTCTTTTTGCATTTGTCAATCCGAGTGGGACGGGTTGCCCAGACGTGGGTCCCGTGCTCTCCATGCCACTGGAGTCAAGCTATCCTGGCTGATCAGGGCAGAAAGCCCGAAACCGGTCCTAGGATGCTTGCTTCCAGTCCAGGGAGGACCTGGTCTGGCAGTTCGGCCTGGACTGTTCCCATTGGGCGCAGGGTCAAAACTGATTTGTATATGGCTGGGTCCAAACTGGAATGGCATGGTGAGCAAAAAAACGATGGATTTAGGCCCAGATCTCTGTACTGGGGTGAATGTATGACATTGTTCTGCATTCTGTCCATCAATTGTTCTTTTTGCATTTGTCACCCCGAGTGGGACGGGTTGCCCAGACGTGGGTCCCGTGCTCTCCATGCCACTGGAGTCCAGCTATCCTGGCTGATGAGGGCTGAAAGCCCGAAACCGGTCCTAGGATGCTTGTTTCCAGTCCAGGGAGGACCTGGCCTGGCAGTTCGGGCTGGACTGTTCCCATTGGGCGCAGGGTCAAGACTGATTTGCATATGTATGGGTCCAAACTGGAATGGCATGGTGAGCAAAAAAACGATGGATTTAGGCCCAGATCTCTGTACTGGGGTGAATGGATGACATTGTTCTGCATTCTGTCCATCAATTGTTCTTTTTGCATTTGTCACCCCGAGTGGGACGGGTTGCCCAGACGTGGGTCCCGTGCTCTCCATGCCACTGGAGTCAAGCTATCCTGGCTGATGAGGGCTGAAAGCCCGAAACCGGTCCTAGGATGCTTGTTTCCAGTCCAGGGAGGACCTGGTCTGGCAGTTCGGGCTGGACTGTTCCCATTGGGCGCAGGGTCAAGACTGATTTGCATATGGCTGGGTCCAAACTGGAATGGCATGGTGAACAAAAAAACGATGGATTAAGGCCCATATCTCTGTACTGGGGTGAATGTATGACATTGTTCTGCATTCTGTCCATCAATTGTTCTTTTTGCATTTGTCACCCCGAGTGGGACGGGTTGCCCAGACATGGGTCCCAAGCTCTCCATGCCACTGGAGTCAAGCTATCCTGGTTGATGAGGGCTGAAAGCCCGAAACCGGTCCTAGGATGCTTGTTTCCAGTCCAGGGAGGACCTGGCCTGGCAGTTCGGGCTGGACTGTTCCCATTGGGCGCAGGGTCAAGACTGATTTGCATATGTATGGGTCCAAACTGGAATGGCATGGTGAGCAAAAAAACGATAGATTTAGGCCCAGATCTCTGTACTGGGGTGAATGTATGACATTGTTCTGCATTCTGTCCATCAATTGTTCTTTTTGCATTTGGAACCCCGAGTGGGACGGGTTGCCCAGACGTGGGTCCTGTGCTCTCCATGCCACTGGAGTCAAGCTATCCTGGCTGATGAGGGCTGAAAGCCCGAAACCGGCCCTAGGATGCTTGTTTCCAGTCCAGGGAGGACCTGGCCTGGCAGTGCGGGCTGGACTGTTCCCATTGGGCGCAGGGTCAAGACTGATTTGCATATGGCTGGGTCCAAACTGGAATGGCATGGTGAGCAAAAAAACGATGGATTTATGCCCAGATCTCTGTACTGGGGTGAATGTATGACATTGTTCTGCATTCTGTCCATCAATTGTTCTTTTTGCAGTTGGAACCCCGAGTGGGACGGGTTGCCCAGACGTGGGTCCCAAGCTCTCCATGCCACTGGAGTCAAGCTATCCTGGCTGATGAGGGCTGAAAGCCCGAAACCGGTCCTAGGATGCTTGTTTCCAGTCCAGGGAGGACCTGGCCTGGCAGTTCGGGCTGGACTGTTCCCATTGGGCGCAGGGTCAAGACTGATATGCATATGGCTGGGTCCAAACTGGAATGGCATGGTGAGCAAAAAACGATGGATTTAGGCCCAGATCTCTGTACTGGGGTGAATGTATGACATTGTTCTGCATTCTGTCCATCAATTGTTCTTTTTGCATTTGTCACACGGAGTGGGACGGGTTGCCCAGACGTGGGTCCCAAGCTCTCCATGCCACTGGAGTCAAGCTATCCTGGTTGATGAGGGCTGAAAGCCCGAAACCAGCCCTAGGATGCTTGTTTCCAGTCCAGGGAGGACCTGGCCTGGCAGTTCGGGCTGGACTGTTCCCATTGGGCGCAGGGTCAAGACTGATTTGCATATGTATGGGTCCAAACTGGAACGGCATGGTGAGCAAAAAAATGATGGATTTAGGCCCAGATCTCTGTACTGGGGTGAATGTATGACATTGTTCTGCATTCTGTCCATCAATTGTTCTTTTTGCAGTTGGAACCCCGAGTGGGACGGGTTGCCCAGACATGGGTCCCGTGCTCTCCATGCGACTGGAGTCAAGCTATCCTGGCTGATGAGGGCTGAAAGCCCGAAACCGGTCCTAGGATGCTTGTTTCCAGTCCAGGGAGGACCTGGCCTGGCAGTTCGGGCTGGACTGTTCCCATTGGGCGCAGGGTCAAGACTGATATGCATATGGCTGGGTCCAAACTGGAATGGCATGGTGAGCAAAAAACGATGGATTTAGGCCCAGATCTCTGTACTGGGGTGAATGTATGACATTGTTCTGCATTCTGTCCATCAATTGTTCTTTTTGCATTTGTCACCCCGAGTGGGACGGGTTGCCCAGACGTGGGTCCCGTGCTCTCCATGCCACTGGAGTCAAGCTATCCTGGCTGATGAGGGCTGAAAGCCCGAAACCGGTCCTAGGATGCTTGTTTCCAGTCCAGGGAGGACCTGGCCTGGCAGTTCGGGCTGGACTGTTCCCATTGGGCGCAGGGTCAAGACTGATTTGCATATGGCTGGGTCCAAACTGGAATGGCATGGTGAACAAAAAAACGATGGATTTAGGCCCAGATCTCTGTACTGGGATGAATGTATGACATTGTTCTGCATTCTGTCCATCAATTGTTCTTTTTGCATTTGTCACCCCGAGTGGGACGGGTTGCCCAGACATGGGTCCCAAGCTCTCCATGCCACTGGAGTCAAGCTATCCTGGTTGATGAGGGCTGAAAGCCCGAAACCGGTCCTAGGATGCTTGTTTCCAGTCCAGGGAGGACCTGGCCTGGCAGTTCGGGCTGGACTGTTCCCATTGGGCGCAGGGTCAAGACTGATTTGCATATGTATGGGTCCAAACTGGAATGGCATGGTGAGCAAAAAAACGATAGATTTAGGCCCAGATCTCTGTACTGGGGTGAATGTATGACATTGTTCTGCATTCTGTCCATCAATTGTTCTTTTTGCATTTGGAACCCCGAGTGGGACGGGTTGCCCAGACGTGGGTCCCGTGCTCTCCATGCCACTGGAGTCAAGCTATCCTGGCTGATGAGTGCTGAAAGCCCGAAACCGGCCCTAGGATGCTTGTTTCCAGTCCAGGGAGGACCTGGCCTGGCAGTGTGGGCTGGACTGTTCCCATTGGGCGCAGGGTCAAGACTGATTTGCATATGGCTGGGTCCAAACTGGAATGGCATGGTGAGCAAAAAAACGATGGATTTATGCCCAGATCTCTGTACTGGGGTGAATGTATGACATTGTTCTGCATTCTGTCCATCAATTGTTCTTTTTGCAGTTGGAACTCCGAGTGGGACGGGTTGCCCAGACGTGGGTCCCAAGCTCTCCATGCCACTGGAGTCAAGCTATCCTGGCTGATGAGGGCTGAAAGCCCGAAGCCGGTCCTAGGATGCTTGTTTCCAGTCCAGGGAGGACCTGGCCTGGCAGTTCGGGCTGGACTGTTCCCATTGGGCGCAGGGTCAAGACTGATATGCATATGGCTGGGTCCAAACTGGAATGGCATGGTGAGCAAAAACGATGGATTTAGGCCCAGATCTCTGTACTGGGGTGAATGTATGACATTGTTCTGCATTCTGTCCATCAATTGTTCTTTTGCATTTGTCACACGGAGTGGGACGGGTTGCCCAGACGTGGGTCCCAAGCTCTCCATGCCACTGGAGTCAAGCTATCCTGGTTGATGAGGGCTGAAAGCCCGAAACCGGCCCTAGGATGCTTGTTTCCAGTCCAGGGAGGACCTGGCCTGGCAGTTCGGGCTGGACTGTTCCCATTGGGCGCAGGGTCAAGACTGATTTGCATATGTATGGGTCCAAACTGGAACGGCATGGTGAGCAAAAAAACGATGGATTTAGGCCCAGATCTCTGTACTGGGGTGAATGTATGACATTGTTCTGCATTCTGTCCATCAATTGTTCTTTTTGCAGTTGGAACCCCGAGTGGGACGGGTTGCCCAGACGTGGGTCCCGTGCTCTCCATGCCACTGGAGTCAAGCTATCCTGGCTGATGAGGGCTGAAAGCCCGAAACCGGTCCTAGGATGCTTGTTTCCAGTCCAGGGAGGACCTGGCCTGGCAGTTCGGGCTGGACTGTTCCCACTCGGCGCAGGGTCAAGACTGATTTGCATATGGCTGGGTCCAAACTGGAATGGCATGGTGAGCAAAAAAATGATGGAATTAGGCCCAGATCTCTGTACTGGGGTGAATGTATGACATTGTTCTGCATTCTGTCCATCAATTGTTCTTTCTGCATTTGTCACCCCGAGTGGGACGGGTTGCCCAGACGTGGGTCCCGTGCTCTCCATGCCACTGGAGTCAAGCTATCCTGGCTGATGAGGGCTGAAAGCCCGAAAACGGTCCTAGGATGCTTGTTTCCAGTCCAGTGAGGGCCTGGCAGTTCGGGCTGGACTGTTCCCATGGGTCAAGACTGATTTGCATATGGCTGGGTTCAAACTGGAATGGCATGGTGATCAAAAAAACAATGGATTTAGGCCCAGATCTCTGTACTGGGGTGAATGTATGACATTGTTCTGCATTCTGTCCATCAATTGTTCTTTTAGCATTTGTGACCCCGAGTGGGACGGGTTGCCCAGACGTGGGACCCGTGCTCTCCATGCCACTGGAGTCAAGCTATCCTGGCTGATGAGGGCTGACAGCCCGAAACCGGTCCTAGGATGCTTGCTTCCATTCCAGGGAGGACCTGGCCTGGCAGTTCGGGCTGGACTGTTCCCATTGGGCGCAGGGTCAAGACTGATTTGCATATGGCTGGGTCCAAACTGGAATGGCATGGTGATCAAAAAAACGATGGATTTAGGCCCAGATCTCTGTACTGGGGTGAATGTATGATATTGTTCTGCATTCTGTCCATCAATTGTTCTTTTTGCATTTGGAACCCCGAGTGGGACGGGTTGCCCAGACGTGGGTCCCGTGCTCTCCATGCCACTGGAGTCAAGCTATCCTGGCTGATGAGGGTTTGTTTCCAGTCCAGTGAGGACCTGGCCTGGCAGTTCGGGCTGGACTGTTCCCACTGGGCGGAGGGTCAAGACTGATTTGCATATGATGGATATAGGCCCAGATCTCTGTACTGGGGTGAATGTATGCACAGTCACCTGACAGGGCACACAGGACACCCGGGCATGCACAGCCACCTGCCAGGGCACACAAGACACCCGGGCATGCACAGTCACCCAACAGGGCACACAGGACACCGGGGCATGGACAGCCACCTGACAGGGCACACCGGACACCCGGGCATGCACAGCCACCTGACAGGGCACACAGGACACCCGGGCATGCACAGTCACCCAACAGGGCACACAGGACACCGGGGCATGGACAGCCGCCTGACAGGGCACACAGGACACCCGGGCATGCACAGCCGCCTGACAGGGCACACAGGACACCCGGGAATGCACAGCAACCCAACAGGGCACACAGGACACCCGGGCATGCACAGTCACCCAACAAGGCACACAGGACACCGGGGCATGGAGAGCCACCTGACAGGGCACACAGGACACCCGGGCATGGACAGCCACCCGACAGGGCAAACAGGACACCAGGGCAAGCACAGCCACCTGACGAGAAACACAGGACACTTGGGCATGGACAGCCCCCTAACAGGGCACACAGGACACCGGGGCATGCACAGCCACCTGACAGGGAACACAGGGCACCGCGAGAAACCATGACAAGCACACCCAGCTTCCAAGGCATAGTGGGGCACCATGGTATGCACATCCAGGTACAAGGGCACACGAGACACTGTGGGGCACCAGGACATGCCCATCCCTCAGCCAGGGCACACGAGACACTGTGGGGCACCAGGGCATGTCCATCCCGCAGCGAGGGCACACGAGACACTGTGGGGCACCAGGACATGCCCATCCCTCAGCCAGGGCACACGAGACACTGTGGGGCACCAGGGCATGTCCATCCCGCAGCCAGGGCACACGAGACACTGTGGGGCACCAGGACATGCCCATCCCGCAACCAGGGCACACGAGACACTGTGGGTCCGCAGGTCACACACATTCTGCTTCCATAGCGCAGTGGCCCCCTGCGGCACCGGGGAGGGCACATTCCGATCTCGGGACAACCTCGGCCTCCTCCGGCCTGGTCCTTGTCTGGAATCACACATTAAGTGAGGGATCTCACCAAAGCGTAACAGCGACGCATCCGCCTCACTGATGAAAAACCCACCCCATGCGGCCTGGGAATGAGATGAGAGACTATATCATTTACTGAAACTGTCAGTGCTGGTGACTGAGTAACGGGCACCGCATGCAGGATCCGCCAATTAGCAAACGCCTCAAGAGGACGCCCTAATGGGGGATTAAGACTGTCAGTCAGCGTACCGTCTCCCCACACGGCTACCTACAGCGGGACAGGGCTGCCTCAGGACAGGCCCTGCCTCAGGACAAGTTCTATCCCAGCACAGGCCCTGCCTCAGCAGACTCTGCCTCACAGGACCTGCTTCAGGGCAAGCTCTGCCTCAGGACAGGCCCTGCCTCACTGGACCTGCCTCAGGACAAGCTCTGCCTCAAAACAGGACCTGCTTCAGGACAAGCTCTGCCCCAGCACATGCCCTACCTTAGGACAGGATCAGTCCCAGCCCAGGCCCTGCCTCAGGATAGGCCCTACCCCAGGACAAGCTCAGCCCCAGCACAGGCCCTGCCTCAGGACAGGCTCAGTCCCAGCACAGGCCTTGCCTCAGCGCAGGCCCTGCCTCGGGACAAGCTCTGCCCCAGCACAGGCCCTGCCTCTAGACAGGCCTCCCTCAGAACAAGCTCTGTCTCAGGGCAAACTAAGCCCCAGCACAGGCCCTGCCTCAGGACAAGCTCTGCCCCAGCACAGGCGCTGTCTCAGCACAGGCTCCGCCACATAGGCCCTGCCTCAGGACAAGCTCTGCCCCAGCACAGGCCCTGCCTCAGGACAGGTCCTGCCTTAGGGCAAACTCTGCCTCAGGACAGGCCGACCCTTAGGGCAAACTCTGCCTCAGCGCAGGCCCTGCCTCGGGACAAGCTCTGCCCCAGCACAGGCCCTGCCTCTAGACAGGCCTCCCTCAGAACAAGCTCTGTCTCAGGACAAGCTAAGCCCCAGCACAGGCCCTGC
Source organism: Calotriton arnoldi (assembly GCA_963921515.1). Taxonomy (NCBI): domain Eukaryota; kingdom Metazoa; phylum Chordata; class Amphibia; order Caudata; family Salamandridae; genus Calotriton; species Calotriton arnoldi. The sequence continues at coordinate 2,059,863 of CAWUFW010000456.1, forward strand.
CTCAGGACAAGCTCTGCCCCAGCACAGGCGCTGTCTCAGCACAGGCTCAGCCTCACAGGTCCTGCTTCAGAACAAGCTCTGACTCAGCGCAGGCCCTGCCTCAGGACAGGTCCTGCCTTAGGGCAAACTCTGCCTCAGGACAGGCCCTGCCTTAGGACAAGCTCTGCCTCAGGGCAGGCCCTGCCCTCGGGGCATGTCCTGCCTCAGCACAGGCGCTTCCTTCGGCAAGGCCCTGCCTCACTAGTGCCTGGAGAGTTGAATAACTCTGAGGCAGTTTTGTAAACTCTGAGGCAGTTTTGTAAACTCTGAGACAGTTTTGTAAACTCTGAGCCAGGGCCTGTGCTAAGGACAGGGCCTGTCCTAAGGCAGAGCTTGTTCTGAGGCCCTACCAAGAGAGAAACACCCCAAATCGCATTAACAAGGACATCAAATTACATGTCCTTCTACCCCGAAACAATCTTAGGTGTAAACTACACCCCTCATTTCACGTAGGGTTCAGGTCACGTGATTCTTGCTGACGTTGTGACTTTTCCCATTTAAAAATATAACTTATGTCCGGTGAAGCCTTTGTGGTTTTTGTGAGTCAACCCCTCAGGTTACTGGCTTCTCTCCCAGTAGACCCCGCTCACCCCAATCCAAAGAGACGCTCTCGAGTTCCCTGAACCAGTGAGCTCAATGTAGTATTATGGGCTGTCTTCCACCCTGGGTGCCAGGGACCAGAGCTCTGCTCTCCAGGCTTATCGTTACCCAGCATGCACCGCAAGTGGTTTCTGAGAGAGCTCCAGCTAGACTTGCAGCTTCCGGGCAGGACACTTCCGTCCGTCCTCTGGTCATCTTCCGACGTGCAGTGTTCGTCCATCGCGGTGCCAGCGCACCCCATCTCTTCTCTTCACACCAGACGCTCGTTTCAGAGCCCACTTGTTCTGGGAGCGGGCTTGTGGCCGTCCTCCTGGGCTGTCCTGCTATTTTGGGGTGAAATTCCTCTCTCATGCTTGCTGATAATGAAAGGTCAACTCATAAACCATAACTATGTCTGCTGTCCCAGCTCAGAGGAGGTGAGCACAGCTGCCATGAGCCTCATCCCCTAGGATCCCTGGGGATAGGGGCTCGTGCACTGGTGCTGCCCAGCACATGTGCCAGCAGCACCCCGGGGGGCTCCTCTTACAGGCTCTGGGTCATTACACACCAGACTCATAAAGATGCCCCCCCCCCGCAGTCTGCGCTGAGGCCACTCATGCTGTGGACACCAACTATCTTCACTGGGGAGGGGCCTCGTGCACTGGTGCTACCCAGCACATGTGCCAGCAGCCGAGGGGGGCTACTCTCACAGGCTCTGGGTCATTACACACCAGACTCATGAAGATGCCCCCCCCCCACAGTCTGCGCTGAGGCCACTCATGCTGTGGACACTGAGTACAATATCTTCACTGGGGAGGGGCCTCGTGCACTGGTCCTGCCCAGCACATGTGCCTGCAGCACTCCAGGGGGCTCCTCTTACAGGCTCGGGGTCATTACACACCAGACTCATAAAGATCCCCCCCCCTGCAGTCTGCACTGAGGCCACTCATGCTGTGGACCCTGAGTACAATATCTTCAATGGGGAGAGGCCAACAGAGCTCCACGTTTGGCTTTGCCATTGAGATATTTTGGCTTTGCTAATGCTTTTTCACTATGATTTTTAGCATCGCCAAAAAGCAAGAGAGAATGAGTTATTTATCGCCAATGATGAAAATCATCAACAAAAAGAAGAATGGTATAAAAGTGTGGGCATCAGTTATCACGCGGGCACCCGAATGGCATGCCAAGGCGGCCATTTTGAGGTTTTGAAATGTATCCTTTCACCCTTGGAGTGCTAAATTAAAAATAAATGAATGATGCACAAATGTGCATTTTCAGAAAGGGGTGTCCTGTCAGCAAACTGCAGCAGCTGGACCGCCCTAAACATTAAAAAAACATAAATACATTAAATCAAAATGGGATAGCTGGAGAGGGGGGGAGGGGGGGGGAGTAAATCCCTGCAAACAGCATGCGGGCGTGAGGAGAAAGAAAGGAGGTGGTATAAAAAATATCCGAGGAAGATGGGGAGGTGTGGAGGAGGCCACAAGATGCTTGGAGGTGGGACAGAAACAAAGAGAGCGTCAGGGGAGGGGCGGGAAGGGGGGAAGCAGCGCACAGAGGCGGAGGAGAGAGCTAGAAAACACATGCACTCCCATGGAGTTCAAAAACAAAAGAACAAGCTTTAGCAAAGCCCAAAAGATCTGGAGCTGGAAAGCCTGAGATTTTTCTATGTATTCCTTTTTTACAAACATATACAATATGCTTTAACAATATAAAAATAATAAACATTAAAAATGTAGAAATGTTTAAAGGTGGCATTCATATATTTTCGAAAAAGTAAATAAAAAATGACTCCTCACACCAATAAATTAAAAAAATGAAAGTAGCAATTGGCATACCAGTCTTTGCATTGAAGTGGACTACTCTCAAGGTGGGTGTGCACACGTGCAAGATCAAAATGCCATAATTGACAATGAAACAAGCCACTAGTTGCAGGGGGTGGACCCACTCCCTCATGCAATATGCTGTGGTGGGAGGAAGCAAAGTGTGAATAGCACTTGAACAGACCAATGGATCAGTGGCGTAGCTAGACCATGTGTCGCCCGTGGTGGTCCCTGTGTTTGCCGCCTGGGGGCGCGGCATGTAAGAGCAGGGGGGGGACGGTGGCGATACTGGCGACGGGCGCAGCCACAGGTAAGAGCGGGGGGTGCTGGAGATTCCTGCAGCGGCCGCAGAAAAGAGAAGGGACGGCCGCCACCCCCAAAACTTGTGCCCCCGGCGTCACAAGTTTTGGGGGCGACCGCCCACTCCCCTCTCCCCTTTCTACACCGCTGCAATGGTTGAAGAGTCATGACCCAAAGCCCTTAAGTGTAAACATATCTGTATGTTTTTTTATTATGATTTTGGGAGGGAAAACAGAAATCAGGTGACACAGTTAAAGATGTCACTAGGCCAGGCCTAAAAAGCAGTTCGTGAATGTGATACAAGTCATCCAATCAAAAGGATGGTAATCGAGCTACGCTCCACAGGGGGGGCGAACTCAAGAAGGGGAAGGAAACCCATCGAATATGAACCACGAAAATGAGATTGACAAGATGATAAGCAATGGGTTGATGAAAAGCCCACTATAAATATTAGTTTTGTCCACAACAGGCATTTCAAGAACAGACAGACAGACCTACTATCAGGAGGCCTGGAAACTGGGGGCTTCCGAGAGACCGAGGGCGTGTAGGAAGGCTGCATAAATTGACTACTAGTACCAGGGAGGTGGCTTGTAAGAGTAGTGGTGAAAACAGCAGAGGGAGACGAGCTCTAAGGGACCTGGCAAAAAGAGAATGAATGCAGAGTGTAAGAAGACCTGGCGGAGAGAGAGAATGAATGCAGAGTGTAAGGGAACCTGGTGAAAGGAGAGAATGAATACAGAGTGTAAGGGGACCTGGTGAAAGGAGAGAATGAATACAGAGTGTAAGGGGACCTGGCGAAAGGAGAGAATGAATGCAGAGTGTAAGGGGACCTGGCGTAAGGAGAGAATGAATGCTGAGTGTAAGGGGACCTGATGAAAGGAGAGAATGAATGCAGAGTGTAAGGGGACCTGGCGAAGAGAGAGAATGAATGCAGAGTGTAAGGGGACCTGGCGAAGAGAGAGAATGAATGCAGAGTGTAAGGGGACCTGGCGTAAGGAGAGAATGAATACAGAGTGTAAGGGGACCTGGCGAAAGGAGAGAATGAATGCAGAGTGTAGGGGGACCTGGCGAAGAGAGAGAATGAATGCAGAGTGTAAGGGGACCTGGTGAAAGGAGAGAATGAATGCAGAGTGTAAGGGGACCTAGCGAAGAGAGAGAATGAATGCAGAGTGTAAGGGGACCTGGCGAGAGAGAGAATGAATGCAGAGTGTAAGGGGACCTGGCGTAAGGAGAGAATGAATGCAGAGTGTAAGGGGACCTGGCGAAGAGAGAGAATGAATGCAGAGTGTAAGGGGACCTGGCGTAAGGAGAGAATGAATACAGAGTGTAAGGGGACCTGGCGAAAGCAGAGAATGAATGCAGAGTGTAAGGGGACCTGGCGAAGAGAGAGAATGAATACAGAGTGTAAGGGGACCTGGCGAAGAGAGAGAATGAATGCAGAGTGTAAGGGGACCTGGCGAAGAGAGAGAATGAATGCAGAGTGTAAGAAGACCTGGCGGAGAGAGAGAATGAATGCAGAGTGTAAGGGGACCTAGCGAAGAGAGAGAATGAATGCAGAGTGTAAGGGGACCTGGTGAAGAGAGAGAATGAATGCAGAGTGTAAGGGGACCTGGCGAAAGGAGAGAATGAATGCAGAGTGTAAGGGGACCTGGTGAAAGGAGAGAATGAATACAGAGTGTAAGGGGACCTGGCGAAGAGAGAGAATGAATGCAGAGTGTAAGGGGACCTGGCGTAAGGAGAGAATGAATACAGAGTGTAAGGGGACCTGGCGAAGAGAGAGAATGAATGCAGAGTGTAAGGGGACCTGGTGAAGAGAGAGAATGAATGCAGAGTGTAAGGGGACCTGGCGAAAGGAGAGAATGAATACAGAGTGTAAGGGGACCTGGCGTAAGGAGAGAATGAATACAGAGTGTAAGGGGACCTGGCGAAGAGAGAGAATGAATGCAGAGTGTAAGGGGACCTGGTGAAAGGAGAGAATGAATGCTGAGTGTAAGAAGACCTGGCGGAGAGAGAGAATGAATGCAGAGTGTAAGGGGACCTGGTGAAAGGAGAGAATGAATACAGAGTGTAAGGGGACCTGGTGAAAAGAGACTGAATGCAGAGTGTAAGGGGACCTGGCGAAGAGAGAGAATGAATGCAGAGTGTAAGGGGACCTGGTGAAAGGAGAGAATGAATACAGAGTGTAAGGGGACCTGGTGAAAGGAGGGAATGAATGTTGAGTGTAAGGGGACCTGGGAAAGAGAGAATGAATGCAGAGTGTAAGAGGACCTGGCGAAAGGAGAGAATGAATGCTGAGTGTAAGAAGACCTGGCGGAGAGAGAGAATGAATGGTGAGTGTAAGAAGACCTGGCGAAGAGAGAGAATGAATGCTGAGTGTAAGAAGACCTGGCGGAGAGAGAGAATGAATGCAGAGTGTAATGGGACCTGGTGAAAGGAGAGAATGAATACAGAGTGTAAGGGGACCTGGCGAAAGGAGAGAATGAATGCAGAGTGTAAGGGGACCTGGCGTAAGGAGAGAATGAATGCTGAGTGTAAGGGGACCTGATGAAAGGAGAGAATGAATGCAGAGTGTAAGAAGACCTGGCGAAAGGAGAGAATGAATGCAGAGTGTAGGGGGACCTGGCGAAGAGAGAGAATGAATGCAGAGTGTAAGGGGACCTGGTGAAAGGAGAGAATGAATGCAGAGTGTAAGGGGACCTAGCGAAGAGAGAGAATGAATGCAGAGTGTAAGGGGACCTGGCGAAGAGAGAGAATGAATGCAGAGTGTAAGGGGACCTGGCGAAGAGCGAGAATGAATGCAGAGTGTAAAGGGACCTGGCGAAAGGAGAGAATGAATACAGAGTGTAAGGGGACCTGGCGAAGAGAGAGAATGAATGCAGAGTGTAAGAAGACCTGGTGAAAGGAGAGAATGAATGCAGAGTGTAAGGGGACCTGGCGAAGAGAGAGAATGAATGCAGAGTGTAAGGGGACCTGGCGTAAGGAGAGAATGAATACAGAGTGTAAGGGGACCTGGCGAAGAGAGAGAATGAATGCAGAGTGTAAGAAGACCTGGCGGAGAGAGAGAATGAATGCAGAGTGTAAGGGGACCTAGCGAAGAGAGAGAATGAATGCAGAGTGTAAGGGGACCTGGCGAAGAGAGAGAATGAATGCAGAGTGTAAGGGGACCTGGCGAAAGGAGAGAATGAATGCAGAGTGTAAGGGGACCTGGTGAAAGGAGAGAATGAATACAGAGTGTAAGGGGACCTGGCGAAGAGAGAGAATGAATGCAGAGTGTAAGGGGACCTGGTGAAGAGAGAGAATGAATGCAGAGTGTAAGGGGACCTGGCGAAAGGAGAGAATGAATACAGAGTGTAAGGGGACCTGGCGTAAGGAGAGAATGAATAGAGAGTGTAAGGGGACCTGGCGAAGAGAGAGAATGAATGCAGAGTGTAAGGGGACCTGGTGAAAGGAGAGAATGAATGCTGAGTGTAAGAAGACCTGGCGGAGAGAGAGAATGAATGCAGAGTGTAATGGGACCTGGTGAAAGGAGAGAATGAATGCAGAGTGTAAGGGGACCTGGTGAAAGGAGAGAATGAATACAGAGTGTAAGGGGACCTGGCGAAAAGAGACTGAATGCAGAGTGTAAGGGGACCTGGCGAAGAGAGAGAATGAATGCAGAGTGTAAGGGGACCTGGCGAAGAGCGAGAATGAATGCAGAGTGTAAGGGGACCTGGCGAAGAGAGAGAATGAATGCTGAGTGTAAGGGGACCTGGCGGAGAGAGAGAATGAATGCAGAGTGTAAGGGGACCTGGTGAAAGGAGAGAATGAATACAGAGTGTAAGGGGACCTGGTGAAAGGAGGGAATTAATGTTGAGTGTAAAGGGACCTGGGAAAGAGAGAATGAATGCAGAGTGTAAGAGGACCTGGCGAAAGGAGAGAATGAATGCTGAGTGTAAGAAGACCTGGCGGAGAGAGAGAATGAATGCTGAGTGTAAGAAGACCTGGCGAAGAGAGAGAATGAATGCTGAGTGTAAGAAGACCTGGCGGAGAGAGAGAATGAATGCAGAGTGTAATGGGACCTGGTGAAAGGAGAGAATGAATGCAGAGTGTAAGGGGACCTGGTGAAAGGAGAGAATGAATGCTGAGTGTAAGGGGACCTGGTGAAAGGAGAGAATGAATACAGAGTTTAAGGGGACCTGGCGAAAAGAGACTGAATGCAGAGTGTAACGGGACCTGGCGAAAGGAGAGAATGAATACAGAGTGTAATGGGACCTGGCGAAGAGAGAGAATGAATGCAGAGTGTAAGGGGACCTGGCGAAGAGAGAGAATGAATGCAGAGTGTAAGGGGACCTGGTGAAAGGAGAGAATGAATACAGAGTGTAATGGGACCTGGCGAAGAGAGAGAATGAATGCAGAGTGTAAGGGGACCTGGTGAAAGGAGAGAATGAATACAGAGTGTAATGGGACCTGGCGAAGAGAGAGAATGAATGCAGAGTGTAAGGGGACCTGGCGAAGAGCGAGAATGAATGCAGAGTGTAAGGGGACCTGGCGAAGAGAGAGAATGAATGCTGAGTGTAAGGGGACCTGGCGGAGAGAGAGAATGAATGCAGAGTGTAAGGGGACCTGGTGAAAGGAGAGAATGAATACAGAGTGTAAGGGGACCTGGTGAAAGGAGGGAATGAATGTTGAGTGTAAGGGGACCTGGGAAAGAGAGAGTGAATGCAGAGTGTAAGAGGACCTGGCGAAAGGAGAGAATGAATGCTGAGTGTAAGAAGACCTGGCGGAGAGAGAGAATGAATGCAGAGTGTAATGGGACCTGGTGAAAGGAGAGAATGAATGCAGAGTGTAAGGGGACCTGGTGAAAGGAGAGAATGAATGCTGAGTGTAAGGGGACCTGGTGAAAGGAGAGAATGAATACAGAGTGTAAGGGGACCTGGCGAAAAGAGACTGAATGCAGAGTGTAAGGGGACCTGGCGAAAGGAGAGAATGAGTACAGAGTGTAATGGGACCTGGCGAAGAGAGAGAATGAATGCAGAGTGTAAGGGGACCTGGCGAAGAGAGAGAATGAATGCAGAGTGTAAGGGGACCTGGTGAAAGGAGAGAATGAATACAGAGTGTAATGGGACCTGGCGAAGAGAGAGAATGAATGCAGAGTGTAAGGGGACCTGGTGAAAGGAGAGAATGAATACAGAGTGTAAGGGGACCTGGCGAAGAGAGAGAATGAATGCAGAGTGTAAGGGGACCTGGCGAAGAGCGAGAATGAATGCAGAGTGTAAGGGGACCTGGCGAAGAGAGAGAATGAATGCTGAGTGTAAGGGGACCTGGCGGAGAGAGAGAATGAATGCAGAGTGTAAGGGGACCTGGTGAAAGGAGAGAATGAATACAGAGTGTAAGGGGACCTGGTGAAATGAGGGAATGAATGTTGAGTGTAAGGGGACCTGGGAAAGAGAGAATGAATGCAGAGTGTAAGAGGACCTGGCGAAAGGAGAGAATGAATGCTGAGTGTAAGAAGACCTGGCGGAGAGAGAGAATGAATGCTGAGTGTAAGAAGACCTGGCGAAGAGAGAGAATGAATGCTGAGTGTAAGAAGACCTGGCGGAGAGAGAGAATGAATGCAGAGTGTAAGGGGACCTGGTGAAAGGAGAGAATGAATACAGAGTGTAAGGGGACCTGGTGAAAGGAGGGAATGAATGTTGAGTGTAAGGGGACCTGGGAAAGAGAGAATGAATGCAGAGTGTAAGAGGTCCTGGCGAAAGGAGAGAATGAATGCTGAGTGTAAGAAGACCTGGCGGAGAGAGAGAATGAATGCTGAGTGTAAGAAGACCTGGCGAAAGGAGAGAATGAATGCAGAGTGTAGGGGGACCTGGCGAAGAGAGAGAATGAATGCAGAGTGTAAGGGGACTTGGCGAAAGGAGAGAATGAATACAGAGTGTAAGGGGACCTGGCGAAAGGAGAGAATGAATGCAGAGTGTAAGGGGACCTGGCGAAAGGAGAGAATGAATGCAGAGTGTAAGGGGACCTGGCAAAAGGAGAGAATGAATGCAGAGTGTAATAGGACCTGCCGAAGGGAGAGAATGAATGCAGAGTGTAAGGGGACCTGACAAAAGGAGGGAATGAATACAGAGTGTAAGGGTACCTGGCGAAGAGAGAGAATGAATGCAGAGTGTAAGGGGACCTGGCGAAGAGAGAGAATGAATGCAGAGTGTAAGGGGACCTGGTGAAAGGAGAGAATGAATGCAGAGTGTAAGGGGACCTGGCGAAGAGAGAGAATGAATGCAGAGTGTAAGAAGACCTGGTGAAAGGAGAGAATGAATGCAGAGTGTAAGGGGACCTGGCGAAGAGAGAGAATGAATGCAGAGTGTAATGGGACCTGGCGAAGAGAGAGAATGAATGCAGAGTGTAAGGGGACCTGGCGAAGAGAGAGAATGAATGCAGAGTGTAATAGGACCTGCCGAAGGGAGAGAATGAATGCAGAGTGTAAGGGGACCTGACAAAAGGAGGGAATGAATACAGAGTGTAAGGGTACCTGGCGAAGAGAGAGAATGAATGCAGAGTGTAAGGGGACCTGGCGAAGAGAGAGAATGAATGCAGAGTGTAAGGGGACCTGGCGAAGAGAGAGAATGAATGCAGAGTGTAAGGGGACCTGGCGAAGAGAGAGAATGAATGCAGAGTGAAAGGGGACCTGGTGAAAGGAGAGAATGAATGCAGAGTGTAAGGGGACCTGATGAAAGGAGAGAATGAATGCGAAGTGTAAGAGGACCTGGCGAAGGGAGAGAATGAATGCAGAGTGTAAGGGGACCTGTCGAAAGGAGAGAATGAATGCAGAGTGTAAGGGGACCTGGCGAAAGGAGAGAATGAATGCAGAGTGTAAGGGGACCTGGCGAAGAGAGAATGAATGTTGAGTGTAAGGGGACCTGGCGAAGAGAGAGAATGAGTGCAGAGTGTAAGAGGACCTGGCGAAGAGAGAGAATGAATACAGAGTGTAAGGGGACCTGGCGGAGAGAGAGAATGAATACAGAGTGTAAGGGGACCTGGTGAAAGGAGGGAATGAATACAGAGTGTAATGGGACCTGGCGAAAGGAGAGACTGAATGCTGAGTTTAGGGGGCCTTTGGGGGTGAAAAAAAATGATGACGTCTAAGAGACGGCACAATAGAAGGTGGACTCTTAGGACCCGCTTGAGACCTGTGGAGACCTGTTGTAAGGGGTGCGGTGGAGAACATTAAGGGGTTCGGGTGGTAAGGGTGGGGGAGAGAGGGAAGGTCACATGTTTATCAGTGCTGCGTGGATTTGTTTTCCACTGGCGAGATTTGGAAATGTTATGGTTTTCGGCCCTGTGGAGTCTGCAGTTGTTTTCGCCTCTGGTCACATTGTGAGATGATTTTAATGGTGAAAGAGCCCACGCAGGGTCTTCGTGAGCAGCGACGTGCGATCACGCTACGTCACGTGCAGGTATGTTTCAGAATTTCATGAGGAAATCATGAGTCACATTTTTCTATCGAGGTTTAAATGTTGCAGCTGTTTCTGCTGCCAGAGCCTCCGCGGATTAAACAATAAAACCTGTTCACGACAGAGTAGGTTTTCTCTAGAACCATCTTTTAGCTTTAAAGAAATACATATTAGTAAAGCGCAGGAAACGCTGCGCTCCACTCTCGGATGTCCCAAAGCTTTCCACACACCTGTGCACAGGTACCGACCTCACGCACACCTGATTGTAAGGTGGGAGCAGGTGGACAGATGCAACCCGTGTGAAGTGGGGGGACAACGAAGGAAACACCAGGAGCACTCCGGCCTCAAACACCCCGACCGGCAGAATCGCACAGGCACTTCACCTGGACTCAAAACTGACCCCGGAAATGGATGAAGAGCGTGAACTTTGGGGCATCCCCTGTCATGAATAACTCTCTGTTAATGCCCTCATTAAAGGCTGTTAATCTTACCTTGAGCTCATTAACACCGAGTTACTGAGTAACAGCACAGAAACAGGCTGTGCCCCCTAGAGGGAGACAGCCCCCCCCACCCCATTACAAGAGTAAAGCCATTGGCTCCTGAAGCCACGCCGCTGCCTGCCCAAGTAGCAGGGGCCCCTTCGCCCACAGGAAGGCTGCCCAGTGGCATGGGTGGTAACCAAGTAACTGTGAGTACTCGTGCATAAAACCATCTACCTACGGGCTGTGACGCTGTTACAACACACCCTGGACTCTGAAGTTAGAGGTAACATTTACTTATCCTTACAATACGAGAGAAAAGCTGGCAGAGTCCATCGTGTTTTAGACCCACCGGGCTGACAGAGACAGAGCGGATTTAATTCACTTCCCTACAAAGTGACAGCGTCAGCGGGAGACATAAACCGCAAAGTACAGAGCACAGGACACTCCGAGCGACTCAGTGTCACCTGGTAAAGTTATGTCTGTCACAAGGGATTACAACGGACCCACTTGGAAACAGTATTTAAGGAAACTCACAACCTAATATGTGTCAGGGAGTCGGTGGGTATGTGTCCCAACGGATGCCCGAATGTTCCACGTCAGAAACTCACAGGGGAAGGGATGACAAAACAACATGGCGTCTGTAAGAGCTCTGTACTGACCCCAGATGAGAGTAACTTTAAACTACAGGCAACATGGCGGCTGTAAGAGCTCTGTACTGACCCCAGATGAGAGTAACTTTAAACTACAGGCAACATGGCGGCTGTAAGAGCTCTGTACTGACCCCAGATGAGAGTAACTTTACACTACAGGCAACATGGTGGCTGTAAGAGTTCTGTATTGACCCCAGCTGAGAGTAACTTTACACTACAGGCAACATGGTGGCTGTAAGAGTTCTGTACTAACCCTAGCTGAGAGTAACTTTAAACTACAGGCAACATGGCAGCTGTAAGAGTTCTGTACTGACCCCAGCTGAGAGTAACTTTACACTACAGGTAACCTGGAAGCTGTAAGAGTTCTGTACTGACCCTAGCTGAGACTATCTTTAAACTACAGGCAACATGGCGTCTGTAAGAGCTCTGTACTGACCCCAGATGAGAGTAACTTTACACTACAGGTAACCTGGAAGCTGTAAGAGTTCTGTACTGACCCCAGATGAGAGTAACTTTACACTACAGGTAACCTGGAAGCTGTAAGAGTTCTGTACTGACCCTAGCTGAGACTATCTTTAAACTACAGGCAACATGGCGTCTGTAAGAGTTCTGCACTGACCCCAGATGAGAGTAACTTTAAACTACAGGCAACATGGCGTCTGTTAGAGCTCTGTACTGACCCTAGCTGAGAGTAACTTTAAACTTCAGGCAACATGGCGGCTGTAAGAGCTCTGTACTGACCCCAGATGAGAGTAACTTTAAACTACAGGCAACATGGCGGCTGTAAGAGCTCTGTACTGACCCCAGATGAGAGTAACTTTACACTACAGGCAACATGGTGGCTGTAAGAGTTCTGTATTGACCCCAGCTGAGAGTAACTTTACACTACAGGCAACATGGTGGCTGTAAGAGTTCTGTACTAACCCTAGCTGAGAGTAACTTTAAACTACAGGCAACATGGCAGCTGTAAGAGTTCTGTACTGACCCCAGCTGAGAGTAACTTTACACTACAGGTAACCTGGAAGCTGTAAGAGTTCTGTACTGACCCTAGCTGAGACTATCTTTAAACTACAGGCAACATGGCGTCTGTAAGAGCTCTGTACTGACCCCAGATGAGAGTAACTTTACACTACAGGTAACCTGGAAGCTGTAAGAGTTCTGTACTGACCCCAGATGAGAGTAACTTTACACTACAGGTAACCTGGAAGCTGTAAGAGTTCTGTACTGACCCTAGCTGAGACTATCTTTAAACTACAGGCAACATGGCGTCTGTAAGAGTTCTGCACTGACCCCAGATGAGAGTAACTTTAAACTACAGGCAACATGGCGTCTGTTAGAGCTCTGTACTGACCCTAGCTGAGAGTAACTTTAAACTTCAGGCAACATGGCGGCTGTAAGAGCTCTGTACTGACCCTAGCTGAGAGTAACTTTAAACTACAGGCAACATGGCGTCTGTAAGAGCTTTGTACTGATCCTAGCTGACAGTAACTTTACACTACAAGTAACCTGGAGGCTGTAAGAGCTCTGCACTGACCCCAGCTGAGAGTAACTTTAAACTACAGGCAACATGGCGTCTGTAAGAGCTCTGTACTGACCCTACACTACAGTGTAGTGGCCCATGGAGAGGTGTGGTGCAGCGGCCAGGGCAGCTGACTTCGGAGCACAGGGTTCACGGTTTCGATCCCCGGCTCCGGCGGCAGCTTAGCCCAGCACCATGTGACTCTGGGCAATAGCTCACTTAATTTCCACGACGGCCCCCAGCGCCTTGAGACCCGTAAGGGTGAGTAGCTGCGCTATATAAAAACGGACTTACTTACTGTTAGAGGTTTGTAGTGGCCCCAGCTGATAGTAATTTTAAATTACAGGCAACATGGCGGCTGTAAGAGCTTTGTACTCATCCTAGCTGAGAGTAACTTTACACTACAAGTAACCTGGAGACTGTAAGAGCTCTTCACTGACCCCAGCTGAGATAACTTTACACTACAGGCAACATGGCGTCTGTAAGAGCTCTGTACTGACCCCAGCTGAGAGTAACTTTAAACTACAGGCAACATGGCGTCTGTAAGAGCTCTGTACTGATCCTAGATTACAGTAACTTTACACTACAAGTAACCTGGAGGCTGTAAGAGCTCTGTACTGACCCCCAGATGAGAGTAACTTTACACTACAGGCAACATGGCGTCTGTAAGAGCTCTGTACTGACCCCAGCTGAGAGTAACTTTAAACTACAGGCAACAAGGCGTCTGTAAGAGCTCTGTACTGACCCTAGCTGAGAGTAACTTTAAACTTCAGGCCACATGGCGTCTGTAAGAGCTCTGTACTGACCCTAGCTGAGAGTAACTTTAAACTTCAGGCCACATGGCGGCTGTAAGAGCTCTGTACTGACCCTAGCTGAGAGTAACTTTACACTAATAGTAACCTGGAGGCTGTAAGAGCTCTGTATCGAGTCCAGCTGAGAGTAACTTTACACTACAGGCAACATGGCAGCTGTAAGAGCTCTGTACTGACCCCATCTGAGAGTAACTTTGAACTACAGGCAACATGGCGGCTGTAAGAGCTCTGTACTGACCCCAGCTAAGAGTAACTTTAAACTACATGCACCCTGGAGGCTGTAAGAGCTCTGCACTGACCCCAGCTGAAAGAAACGTTAAACTACAGGTAACATGGCGGCTGTAAGATCTTTGTAATGATCGCAACTGATGGTAAATTAGTAATACATGAAACATTGCATCTGTAAAAACTCTCTACTGGCTCCATTTAAATGTACTGTACGGGTGCCGTGAAGTGCAGGTACTCAGTACCGGACAGCACCCTCCCATTTCACGCACTGCACACGAAGGTCCCTCTATCCTGTCTGCATGGATCTTGCCAATGAAAATAGATTCACTGCTCCCAGAAGCCTCCACGGCTGAGCCCTTGAGACCTGTGTGCACACAACTTTGAGATGGGTTTGGAAGGCGCTTTTCATTTCACTATGTTATGAACATTTGTCTACATTATTGTTTTTAAAGGATGTATAAAATGCCACAAAGATAAAATTAAATGAAGACATTAATTAAAATTATATAGAAATATTTTAGATTAATTTAAGGAAACAATTCCAATTTTTGCAAAGAGTTGGCTTGTAAGTTTCAGTTACAGCAGCAAACTTTTGAAAAATTCCTGATTTGCCTCAGTTTAGTTTGCACGGTTTTCTGCTTTTACATTAATGTTTTCCCAGTTAATGATACTGTTCAACTTGTTTTTGCGAATGTTAGTATTGTGCTGAAAATGATTGCGGGAATATTCTAGTAAGTTTACTAAAAACCGGATGTGTGCTGCGCTTGCTACATTTTCTTTAGGACATTTTTACACTGGAAGACGACTCTTATGCGAGATGTCGTTACGCCAAATCAATAAACTCAAGTACACAAAAGCATTATTTAGGCAGAGCCAAAATCTGTTTTCTGCGATGTTTTCAAGACCTGGGATATCCTTTCGGAGAATAAAACAACTTTCCATTATTAAAAGTGCTGTAAAAATGCAGATTTTCCCAGGAAAGCCCAAACAAGTAGAATTTTGTATATTCGGATTTTGCTAGTAATTCATGACTGACAATAGAAAAGAAAATTGACAACTCATCCTCCCTTGCAAAGAAAATGTTCATTTTTCATGTTGGAATGAGCTGACGTTTTTGAACATGGAATTGAGAACAAAGCATACAGTCTCTATGACGTCACTAGCATCGCTAAGTCTGCGCGCTACCAAAGGTAAAGGACATTGCAAATGTTGACGTACCCCACATGGCCGGCCACCGACAATATTAAATCCAAGGGAGCCAGATTCACGATGGAGGACAAGGGCCAAGGATTTTGTGTCTTCACCCTACAATGAACAAGTAAAAAAATATATTCAAATGCTAAAGTAAGATGGAAATAAAAATATATAGATTTAATCACGCGAGGGGGGATTTACTTTTAGAATACCAGCATTTATGAGCTAGACACATCCAAATCTTTGGCAAATTTCAGAGTTGGTATTTTGAGATAATAACTATTTTAATCACAGCTCTTTGACATTTCATACTATTTCGACCTGTAAATTTGGGCACATTTCCCTAAATACCCACACAGGGCTCTCAAGGTTGTTTCTTAAATGTTCCCCAGTCATTCCCTGCGGCTACAGACCTCTGCCTCTGATGTCTCTGAAAATAACTGAGGGACCACTGCCCTCAGACACTCACTGAGGCCCCGCCCACTCGGATGTGGCTTTCTGTCCTCCCTGTTGTGCTAACTCTTGAATAATTCACATCTGATTTTCCAATTTTCTTTGCTAATCAAACCACCTTTAGAGTTATGTTATGTTATGTTAACTACAATTTATATAGCGCATAATCACCTGCAGGTCTCTTAGCACTTGTTGAGAAAACCCAAAGTCCATCTGCCATCCCCAATAGCACCTAAGCGGAGGAGTTAAACTGTGTCCAGTGCCTCAAAATAGTTCACGTGTTGGCACCATTGTCAAGGAAGCAAAAAAGTGAATGGTCCAGAATGTTAATTCTGTTCTCCCTCATCGGTGTAGGGTTTGTGCAAAGTGATCGCATGTGTGAGACCTTCATGTAGGGGACAGTGTGAGAAGCTTGCACTGGTGGGCATTGTGTGGAGGTAGAACCGATGGGAGGTGTGAGAAGCTGGCACTGGTGGGCACTGTGAGGAGGTAGAACCAAAGGGAGGTGTGAGAAGCTGGCACTGGTGGGCACTGTGAGGAGGTAGATCTGATGGGAGGTGTGAGAAGCTGGCACTGGTGGGCATTGTGTGGAGGTAGAACCGATGAGAGGTGTGAGAAGCTGGCACTTGTGGGCATTGAACTGATGGGAGGTGTGAGGAGCTGGCACTGGTGTTCATTGTGTGGAGGTAGAACCGACGAGAGGTGTGAGAAGCTGGAACTGGTAGGCACTGCGAGGAGGTAGATTTGATGGGAGATGTGCGAATCTGGCACTGGTGAGTAAGCCTGGGCGGAGTTCCGCTATGCAGAACTCCACGAAGTGCAAAAAAACCTCTGCCGCGCTAGTAGATTTTTAGTCGAGCAGCAGCTTTCTCAACGCGAACGAACGGTTTCACAACACGAGCGGTCGCGAGCATATGCGACCACTCGCAATGAGAAATCTGACCACCCACGTTGAGAAATCTCGCCGGGTGGTTGATTTTCCACGCTCGCGCTCGTCAACTTGATGTTGACGATCGCAAACGAGGAAAAATCTCACCGGGAGGTTGATTTTACTCGCTCGCCAACTTGACATTGACGAACGCGAGCGAGGAAAAAAACTCTGCTCCACTACGCAGAGCGGAGTTTTCGGTACTCTGAGAGCTCCGCGTAACGCGGAGTGCGGAAAACTCTGCAAACTCCGCGAGTGGATCGGAGTTCACTGCCGAGACCTACTGGTGAGCACTGTGAGGAGGTAGACCCGATGGGAGGTGTGAGAAGCTGGCACTGGTGGGCATTGTGTGGAGACAGGCCCGATGGGAGGTGTGAGAAGCTGGCACTGGTGGGCATTGTGTAGAGGTAGAACCGATGGGAGGTGTGAGGAGCTGACACTGGTGGGAATTGTGTGGAGATAGACCCTATGGGAGGTGTGAGAAGCTGGCACTGGTGGGAATGGTGTGCAGATACACCTGATGGGAGGTGTGAGAAGCTAGCACTGGTGAGCACTGTGAGGAGGTAGACCCGATGGGAGGTGTGAGAAGCTGGCACTGGTGAGCACTGTGAGGAGGTAGACCCGATGGGAGGTGTGAGAAGCTGGGATTGGTGGGCACTGTGAGGATGAGGAGGTAGACCCGATGGGAGGTGTGAGAAGCTGGCCCTGGTGGGCATTGTGTAGAGGTAGATCTGATGGGAGGTGTGAGAAGCTGGCACTGGTGGGCACTGCGAGGAGGTAGATCTGATGGGAGGTGTGAGAAGCTGGCACTAGTGGGCAAGGCGAGGAGGTAGATCTGATGGGAGGTGTGAGAAGCTGGCACTGGTGAGCACTGTGAGGATGTAGATCTGATGGGAGGAGTGAGAAGCTGGCACTGGTGGGCATTGTGTAGAGGTAGAACCGATGGGAGGTGTGAGGAGCTGGCACTGGTGGGTATTGTGTGGAGGCAGAACTGAGGGGAGCTGTGAGGAGCTGGCACTGGTGGGCATTGTATGGAGGTAGAACCGAGGGGAGGTGTGAGGAGTTGGCACTGGTGAGCACTGCGAGGGGGTAGATCTGATGGGAGGTGTAAGAAGCTGGCATTGGTGGGTACTGTGAGGAGGTAGACACGATGGGAGGTGTGAGAAGCTGGCACTGGTGAGCACTGTGTGGAGGTAGACCTGATGGCAGGTGTGAGAAGCTGGCACTGGTGGGCACTGTGAGGAGGTAGACCTGATGGGAGGTGTGAAAAGCTGCCACTGGTGGGCACTGTGAGGAGGTGGAACTGATGTGTAGGTGTGAGAAGCTGGCACTGGTGGGCACTGTGAGGAGGTAGACCCGATGGGAGGTGTGAGAAGTTGGCCCTGGTGGGCACTTTGTGGAGGTAGATCTGATGGGAGTTGTGAGAAGCTGGCACTGGTGGGCACTGTGAGGACGTAGACCCGATGGAAGGTGTGAGAAGCTGGCACTGGTGGGCACTGTGAGGAGGTAGACCTGATGGAAGGTGTGAGAAGCTGGCACTGGTGGGCACTGTGAGGAGGTAGACCCGATGAGAGGTGGGAGAAGCTGGCACTGGTGGGCACTGTGAGGAGGTAGACCTGATGGGAGGTGTGAGAAGCTGGCACTGGTGGGCACTGTGAGGAGGTAGACCCGATGGGAGGTGTGAGAAGCTGGCACTGGTGGGCACTGAACTGATGAGAGGTGTGAGGAGCTGGCACTGGTGGGCACTGAACTGATGGGAGGAGTGAGGAGCTGGCACTGGTGGGCACTGAACTGATGTAAGGTGTGACGAGCTGGCACTGAAGGGACATGAGAAACTGACAAAAATGGACAGTCCGAGGAGCCGTCTGTGATTTGACACTGAGTCACCCACGTCACGGAACAGGCCCAGGTGAGTCAGTGCGGGGGAGAGGGGGCAAGGGCAGTAGATGGTTCCCTTCCTCATACCTCCAGTATGGCATCATGTGAGGGCAGTGCCATAGGGCGTGGAGTAGATGGTAGTCAGTGGCACTGCAGTGCCCACTGTCAATGAGGCCAACAGATGCGAGGGGTTCAGTACCGGTGACGCAGTACCTTGAAGCATAAGAAATTCAGTTTCTCCTCTCTGGAGAGGGATGAGTTGGGATGATCAGTCTTCTCCCAAGCACAGTGTGCCAGAAAAGTCTAGTGCCTTAGAAAGTCTGTCTAGAGGAAATGTGTTCAGCAGCTACATGTAAAGGGCCGACATCACTCCCGGAAGGAACCCCAAGACTTGGTGTAGCGCAAAATGAGTGACTCTGCCAGTGTGATGGGGGGTCCCCGAGTCTGCCCTGTAAGCTGTGGGCCAGCTGGGGGTTTCACCAGGTGAAAGTCTCTGGGAGGGACCCCTGTGCTCAAGACATCGAGGGCCTGAGTGCATCAGCTGTGGTTTGATGGTCCAGACACATCATCCTCCTCTGTTCCCATCGTCTCCAGTGCTCTCGGGCACCCCCAACTGATGCACGCGGTGCTCCACAGGGGAGCTGAGGCAGGAACCAGAGGCTTTACTCCTACATTTGTACGCACCTGTCACCAGGTGGAAAGAATGGCACATACCACAGGGTTTGGAAGTGCTGGGCGGGGTGACTTATGGATCCCCCATGCACCTATGAAGGTGGCACGTTCCACAAGAACCAGAGCGTGGGAGGTCATTCATGGCAGGAAGTACATTCGTTGTGACTGAGCCTGCACCAGGTAGTAAACGTGGGTCCTTCACCGCCCTTCAACCGGAGTATGTGCATGTGGTATAGGAGGCTTAAGCCCCATAAAAGCAACTTTATGTCCCAGTCAAGCCGGGTCAGGATAGCTGAACGTATCTGGTGGGGGGGCGTGCCGAAAGAAGGACTATGGTGGTGTTCAAGAGTCATTCCCACCACTTGTAACTGCCCCAGATGGAGAGAGTGAGGTGAGTGAGTACAACGTGGCGTGTCTTTGAGTTCTAGAGACCCAAGGGTTTGAGTTGCGTCAAGGAGCTGCTCCAAGCCTTTGTTAGATTTCATCCCCAAGTCTGTAGACGCTTGAGCACCCAACAGATGGGTGCTGCCCTACTCTGTCATTGGTGGTGGCCATGACTCGGAGAGGGCTTCGTATTTGCCCCAGTTTATTTTGTATCCAGCAGAACCTGAGAAGGATGGTAATGTCGAGGGGCCTCAGATTGCCGGATGCCTCGGTTTCCTCAAAGCCCATATAGCAGTTGTACCAGTAGTTCCTTCCGCTTTAGTGAAGCGGAACCCCTCGTCCACCATCTGAAGGCTGCGAGATCAGTTATGGTGTGTGAGATTTCCTCCTTGGCAGTCTCGTCTTCCAGTTGATTCTACCTTTGGGAGGCAGTGCGGGGAGTCCCAGGTTCCTCAGAAAGGTTTCCTCAGCTGCAGACATATCTCTGTGGTTTAAGGGTTAGGGCTCTTAAAGTGTGATGCTAAGGAGCCCGTGATTGGCTGCCTCCGCGATCACGTGCAGCGGTTATCGCTGTTTGTGATTCCTTCGTAGTTGTTGACGTGCAGGTAATCTACCTGCTTTTTCACCTCTCTCATAATAGCGCCACGTGTCCTCCACTAAGACTCGCTCCGCTTTAAAGAGAAGAGAGCTCACCTTTCTGAAGGCGCGGGCGTGTGCCTGGGGGAGTTCTGTAGTGTGGAGTACTGCTGTGAGGTCCCTGGTGATTCCAACCGTGTTTGCTCAAGTTTTCCCGCCTTTTAGCAATCAACGAGCCCCGCGTTATTTGGCCTCTCCAGCTCGCTTTGTCCATAAACACCCATTGCTCTGCCTGGTTGCCCCCACTGTTACCTTTGAGCCCTGCTCAATTTCCTCCTTATGGCTTGAAGAAGCATCAGTGGTAGGTGGGGTGCTGTGTCACCAGTGGGATGCTGTGTCACTAGGGGGATGCTGTGTCACAGGTGGGATGCTGTGTCACAGGTGGGATAATGTGCCAATGGTGGGATGCTGTGTCACCGGTGGGAGGCTGTGTCACAGGTGGGATGCTGTGTCACTAGGGGGAGGCTGTGTCATAGGTGGGATGCTGTGTCACAGGTGGGATGGTGTGTCAACGGTGGGATGCTGTGTCACAGGTCGGATTTTGTGTCACCGGTGGGATGCTGGGTCACAGGTGGGATTCTGTGTCACCAGTGGGGTGCTGTGTCACAGGTGGGATGCTGTGTCACAGGTGTGATGCTGTGTCACCGGTGGGATGCTGTGTCACCAGAGAGATGCTGTGTCACCAGAGAGATGCTGTGTCACCAGAGGGATGCTGTGTCACTAGGGGGATGCTGTGTCACCGGTGGGATGCTTTGTCACAGGTGGGATACTGTGTCACTGGTGGGATGCTGTGTCACCGGTGGGATGATGTGTCACTGGTGGGATGCTGTGTCACCGGTGGGATGCTGTGTCACAGGTGGGATGCTGTGTCACCGGTGGGATGCTGTGTCACAGGTGGGATGCTGTGTCACAGGTGAAATGCTGTGTCACAGGTGGGATGCTGTGTCCAAGGTGGGATAATGTGCCAATGGTGGGATAATGTGCTAATGGTGGGATGCTGTGTCACAGGTGGGATGCTGAGTCACAAGTGGGATGCCTTGTCACTAGTGGGATGCTGTGTCATAGGTGGGGTGCTGTGTCACTGGTGGGATGCTGCATCACCGGTGGGATGCTGTGTCACAGGGGGGATAATGTGCCAATTGAGGGATGCAGTGTCACCGGTGGGATGCCTTGTCACCCGTGGGATGCTGTGTCACCGGTGGGATGCTGTGTCACAGGTGGATACTGTGTCACCGGTGGGATGCTGTGTCACAGGTGCGATAATGTGCCAATGGTGGGATGCTGTGTCACCGGTGGGATGCTGCGTCATCAGTGGGATGCTGTGTCACAGGTGGGGTGCTGTGTCACCGGTGGGGTGCTGTGTGATGGGTGGGATGGTGTGTCACAGGTGGGATAATGTGCCAATGGTGGGATGTTGCGTCACCAGTGGGATGCTGCGTCACCAGTTGGATGCCTTGTCACAGGTGGGATGGTGTGTCACCGGTGGGATGCTTCGTCACCGTGGGATGCCGTGTCACAGGTGGGATGCCTTTTCACAGGTGGGATACTGTGTCACCGGTGGGATGCTGTGTCACCGGTGGGATGATTTGTCACTGGTGGGATGCTGTGTCACCGGTGGGATGCTGTGTCACAGGTGGGATGCTGTGTCACCGGTGGGATGCTGTGTCACAGGTGGGATGCTGTGTCACAGGTGAAATGCTGTGTCACAGGTGGGATGCTGTGTCCAAGGTGGGATAATGTGCCAATGGTGGGATAATGTGCTAATGGTGGGATGCCTTGTCACTAGTGGGATGCTGTGTCATAGGTGGGGTGCTGTGTCACTGGTGGGATGCTGCATCACCGGTGGGATGCTGTGTCACAGGGGGGATAATGTGCCAATTGAGGGATGCAGTGTCACCGGTGGGATGCCTTGTCACCCGTGGGATGCTGTGTCACCGGTGGGATGCTGTGTCACAGGTGGATACTGTGTCACCGGTGGGATGCTGTGTCACAGGTGCGATAATGTGCCAATGGTGGGATGCTGTGTCACCGGTGGGATGCTGCGTCATCGGTGGGATGCTGTGTCACAGGTGGGGTGCTGTGTCACCGGTGGGGTGCTGTGTGATGGGTGGGATGGTGTGTCACAGGTGGGATAATGTGCCAATGGTGGGATGTTGCGTCACCAGTGGGATGCTGCGTCACCAGTGGGATGCCTTGTCACAGGTGGGATGTTGCGTCACCAGTGGGATGCTTCGTCACCGTGGGATGCCATGTCACAGGTGGGATGCCTTTTCACAGGTGGGATACTGTGTCACCGGTGGGATGCTGTGTCACAGGTGGGATGATTTGTCACCGGTGGGATGCAGCGTCACCGGTGGAATGCTGTGTCACAGGTGGGATAATGTGCCAATGGTGAGACGCTGCACCACCGGTGGGATGCTGTGTCACAGGTGGGATAATGTGCCAATGGTGGGATGGTGTGCCACTGATGGGATGCTGCGACAACGGTGCGCTGCAGTGTCACAGGTGGGATGCCTTGTCACTGATGGGATGGTGTGTCACAGGTGGGATACTGTGTCACCGGTGGGATGCTGTGTCACAGGTGGGGTGTTGTGTCACATGTGGGATGCTGTGTCATAGGTGGGATGCTGTGTCACAGGTGGGATGCCTTGTCACCAGTGGGATGCTCTGTCACCGGTCGGATGCTGTGTCGCATGTGGGATGCTGTGTCACAGGTGGAAGGCTGTGCCAACGGTGGGATGCTGCGTCACCGGTGGGATGCTGTGTCACTCACAGGTGGGATGCTGTGTTGTGTACCCTGAGATGAAGGGGCAGTCAATGGCAACTGGATGACACAGTCTCCAAATGTCTATTAAAGGTCCGTTATCTCCAATAATATCATGGAGGATTGTCCTGGCATTATCACTGCAGCTATCGGTGTAGCTTGTTACTCTCGACTGATGAAGGACATATATCCTGAAAAACGTGTCTAGACACACACAGCACTGGCTGCACCAACAAGGGTGAAAACTAAAGGTTGTCACTGAAGTAAGTGTTCCCATGCACCGCATTTACCATGATGCATTGGGGCGAACTGAGTGCTGGGATATCAGGCAGTGTGCTCCCTACCCCCTTAATTTGATTGGGCTCCTTTGAGCTGGTGAACTGACGAGCTCTGGTTGGTGCACCTGCGCTCAGAGAGTGGTACAGAGACCTGATAAGAGTGTGGGCAGCATGGCCTGCACCCTTAACATAACTTGTTACTCTCAACTGATGTAAGACAGTGATCCTGAAACACGTGTCTAGACACACACAGCACTGGCTGCACCAACAAGGGTGAAAATTAAAGGCTGTCACCGAAGTAAGAGTTCCCATGCACTGAATTTACCATGATGCATCTGAGTGAACTGGGTGCTGGGATGTCAGGCAGGGCGCTCCCTACCCCCTTTGAACAGTTCAACACAGTGAGACTGTCAGAGTCATGCAGAGAGGTCCATTGGTGGCACTTACGCCATGCAATCCTCTGGGAATAACCTGTTGTCAGCAGCCAGGACACACTTCAAAACTAAGCACAGACGGGCACACGAGAGAAGCATATGGGGATGACAGAGGTGGGTCTCTATCTGAGGAACAGGGGTCACCCTGGAAAGCAAGGGGTTGGGGGGTCAGTCAAGACTGTTTCCAGCAGCACTTGGGTGAGCACAGCAGCTATCCTCTCCTAAGCAGGAGTGGAAGGAAGCCAAGTCTGATCCATGGACTTCAACCAATATGTCTGCCAACCTGGAGTCCATCTTCCCGATGGAGGAGCCTGTGTTTGAGAGTTCAGCCGTGATTGACTCAAGCTTCACCAAGGAGCTGGTCACCATGTTCTGTGCTGTAGACTTCTTGAGACCAACGTTGTTGTGATGGCAAACACCTGAGATTGCGTCAGAGAAGAGAAGGTGGTGCCCCAGTTTAGAGTATGACATGTATTCTATGGGCAGCCTGGGTGGAGGTCCCCAGCTGCATACGCTGCCACTGAAGTCTTCCGTCGGCGGGATGGGGAGGTAGCCAGGTGAAAGTCTCTGCACAGCAGTCACACAGCAGCTGCAGCAGTTGTGAGTTACATCCACAGCAGTTGTGAGTTACATCCACAGCAGTTGTGAGTTACATCCACAGCAGTTGTGAGTTACATCCACAGCAGTTGTGAGTTACATCCACAGCAGTTGTGAGTTACATCCGCAGCAGTTGTAAGTTACACCCACAGCATTTATATTGGATTGGCCCAAGGTTGGTGGAGGAGGAGGCGCAGGCAGCCAAAGACGAGCAGACCTGGTGCAGAGGAGAGGTGACGCTCACCACAGGTCGCTAGTAGGTGGTGGGACACTGTCCCCCTTGTGTGCGTAGAGGGCTGTCAAGGAGGGCAGTAGGTTGGATGTGATGGTGACTGGGGCCTCAGAAATGCCTGTTTCACCCCATCATAGGCAGTGTAGTGGCCAGAAGCTCCCCTTCCATCAGCGTGCTCGTACACTGAAGGCTACCAGTTGTCCTGCGGACATGGATCATCTCTGTCCACCGCTGATGAAGCTGTGCAGGCAGCAGATAGATGGTCCTAGAGGGGGCAGACAGAAGACCAGTGGATGGATCCAGAGATGAGTCCAGTCCTCAAGGTTCAAGAACAGCAGCGTCATGTCGCTGGCAGTCAGGAGTTCAGCATCACCGGTGGTGCGTGAGTTGAGTCGGTGGTTGCAGGTGAGGCCCACCGGCTATTGGGGATCGGAACTTATTTTTCCTCATCAGACTAGACCCAGAGCAAGAGAGAGAAAAACACACAAGGATGTAAGAAGAAGGAGGTAACAATGATAAAGGGAGAAAGCAAGGGTGAAAAGGAACCTGAAAAAGCGAGAGGAAGAGACAGGGAGTGCCTGGCGGGGATTAAAGAGTTCTGAGGTGGAATGAAGACTACGCAGCTTTGGTATTCAGTATCACCAATATTTGCACCACCGGAAGCGGGCGTCTCAGCAAAACTTGAGACACCAGCACTTATTATTATACAAATTAAGCACTGATCACTGGCACCTCGAGAGGAAGACCCAATCGGTCCAGGGGATGATTGGGCAGCAGGCTGCCAGTCCACGGTCCCCGCATGAGGGCCCACCAGTGCTCCTTCCCTCCACAATGAAGAAGGAAGAGGTGTGTTTGGCCCCACACAAAGGTGGGGAGCAGTGTGGTGCTGTTAGCAGGGGGCGGTGTAGCCTGTGGTCCATTCCAGGTCCCGGTTTCAGGTGTAGCCTCAGAAGATGCCACAGACCCATGGACCAGTGATGCAGTGGTCCCTGTGCAGAGTCAGTAGGCCTTCAGGACACCCCAATGGGGTGGTGCAGTGATATAGGGCAGAGGCAGCGGGGGTGGGGTGCCATTGTCCCCATGGGGAGGTGCCCTGATTCCCATCATGTGCAGATCCCCGAAGATGCCACAGATTCATGGTCCCTGTGTAGAGTAGGCAGGCCTTCAGGGCACCCCAATGGGGTGGTGCAGTGATATAATTCAGGGGCAGCGGGGGTGGGGTGCCATTGTCCCCATGGGGAGGTGCCCTGATTCCCATCAGGTGCAGATCCCCTAAGATGCTACAGATTCATTATTATTTATTTATTTATGAGTTTTATAGAGCGCGAACTTGACCCGTTAGGGTATCAGAGCGCTTTACAGGAAAACATAGCCGTGTACAAATTAAGCATAGCATTATCCAGTTGCGGATTGAATGAGAGAGGGTAAGGTGCAGGGTACACAGGGAGATAGGGCATGTATTTACAGATTAAATATCCGAATACTTAATGGTCTCATGGTCCCTGTGTAGAGTAGGCAGGCCTTCAGGGCACCCCAATGGGGTGGTGCAGTGATATAATTCAGGGGCAGAGGGGGTGGAGTGCCATTGTCCCCGTGGGGAGGTGTCCTGATTCCGATCAGGTGCAGATCCCAGAAGATGCCACAGATTCATGGTCCCTGTGCAGAGTCAGCAGGTCTTCAGGGCACCCAGTGCAGTGATATAATTCAGGGGGCAGAGGGGTGGGGTGCCATTGTCCCCATGGGGAGGTGTCCTGATTCTCATCAGGTGCAGCACAGAGCGCTGGGCAGCCTCAGAAGATGCCACAGACTCATGGACCAGTGATGCGGTGGTCCCTGTGTAGAGTCAGCAGGCCTTCAGGGCACCCAGATGGGGTGGTGCAGTGATATAGGGCAGAGGCAGCGGGGGTGGGGTGCCATTGTCCCCATGGGGAGGTGTCCTGATTCCCATCAGAACAGCAGTGGGCGTTGAATTATTACTGCTGATGTAGAGCAGGGAACCAGTGATGCAGGGAACCAGTGATGCAGGGAACCAGTGATGCATGGAACCAGTGATGCAGGGAACCAGTGATGCAGGGAACCAGTGATGCATGGAACCAGTGATGCAGGGAACCAGTGATGCAGGGAACCAGTGATGCAGGGAACCAGTGATGCAGGGAACCAGTGATGCAGGGAACCAGTGATGCAGGGAACCAGTGATGCAGGGAACCAGTGATGCAGGTACCCACCAGGACAGCCCGGTTCACAGGCCGAGACCCAGAGCTCTGCTGTGAAGGGGTCATTTTTCCGCCCCACAGTAATGTGGATTATAATTATTGAAATGTAGTAATAAACATGCATTCATTAGTAGAGCTTACCTTCAACATTTTAAATGACAATTTTAACATATTTTTAAATCACCTAATACCTTTCATGTTGTGTATCAAACAACTCAAGATTTCAAAACGTTCTTATAAGATATTAAAATACATTTCCAACTTTATTACATTTCTAAATAACTTTTATACATTTCAAACAAACAATCTAATTTTTTAAACTCCTAAATAAGATGGGTAAATAATTCAAAAGAACAATGTCTACATTTTAAGAGCCTCAATAAAAGAGAATACTGTGCCACCCCACAGAGAAACATCAGCCCTCAAAGAGAGAATTATCAGACACTCCTAAAGAGAGACAAGCATTTGCAATGCAATAGGTCTCGCACTTAGGAGAGTTTGGGCTCTTGACATTGTAAATGGCGATGCCTTTTATTGATGTGTTGTTTTTAAAACAGATAAATAAAAGGCATTGTCATTTACAATGCCAATAGTTTAAACTCTCGTAAATGCGAGACCTATTGCATTGCAATTGCTGCTATAAATATAATTAAAACAAGCATTGGCATAGCCAATAGGTCTCGCTTTTGGGACCTTATAAGTGCTTAGCTATGCAACAGTTGATGTTGTTGTACCAAGGATATTGTGCTGCATAACTAAACACTTATAAGGTTCCAAAGGCGAGACCTATTGGCTATGCCAATGCTTTTTTTTTTCTTAAAGGACAAGCAGTGCTATCAGGCTCCGGCTGCCACTTAGTCCACCGCAGGGTAGAAGAGGGATAGAAGAGGGGTAGAGGGGTAGAAGAGGGGTAGAGGGGTAGAAGAGGGGTGGAAGAGGGGTAGAGGGGTAGAAGAGGGGTGGAAGAGGGGTAGAGGGGTAGAAGAGGGGTAGAAGAGGGGTAGAGGGGTAGAAGGGTGGTAGAAGAGGGGTAGAGGGGTGGTAGAAGAGGGGTAGAAGAGGGATAGAGGGGTAGAAGAGGGGTAGAGGGGTAGAAGAGGGGTAGAATAGGGGTAGAGGGGTAGAAGAGGGGTGGGGTAGAGGGGTAGAAGAGGGGTAGAGGATTAGAAGAGGGGTAGAGGGGTAGAAGAGGGGTAGAAGAGGGGTAGAGGGGTAGAAGAGGGGTAGGGTAGAGGGGTAGAAGAGGGTAGGGTAGAGGGGTAGAAGAGGGGTAGAGGGGTAGTAGAGGGGTAGAGGGGTAGTAGAGGGGTAGAAGAGGGGTAGAAGAGGGTAGTAGAGGGGTAGAAGAGGGGTAGTAGAGGGGTAGAAGAGGGGTAGAAGAGGGGTAGAAGAGGGGTAGAAGAGGGGTAGAAGAGTAGAAGAGGGTAGAAGAGGGTTAGAAGAGGGGTAGAAGAGGGGTAGAAGAGGGGTGGAGGGGTAGAGGGTTAGAAGAGGGGTTGAGGGGTAGTAGAGGGGTAGAGGGGTAGAAGAGGGGTAGAGGGGTAGAAGAGGTGTAGAGGGGTAGAAGAGGGGTAGAGGGGTAGTAGAGGGGTAGTAGAGGGGTAGAAGAGGGGTAGAAGAGGGGTAGAGGGGTAGAAGAGGGGTAGAGGGGTAGAAGGGTAGAAAAGGGGTAGAAGAGGGGTAGAGGGGTAGAAGAGGGGTAGAGGGGTAGTAGAGGGGTAGAAGAGGGGTAGTAGTGGGGTAGAAGAGGGGTAGAGGGGTAGAGGGGTAGAAGAGGGATTGAGGATTCAAAAACAATCAACTGGAATGAAATATTATAGGTCAAAGAGTGCCAAACGAACACTTTGACACATTAGGAAACTACTGATTTTTTTGAGGAATTGAATCATGAGGTACAAAGGCCAATTCATGTTTTATGTGTTGGAAAAACGCATTCCAATCGCCTATACAGTTTTAGCTAACTCAAGACACTGCATTCAAGTGCTATTTTTAAACAATTCATATGTTTTAACTGTCTACAGTGGGTAGATCCCGAAATTAATTGTTGTGCAAGGAATTTTCAACTACTCTCGGATGCTGAAATAGCAATCAGGAATCTGCAGAGAAATAATCAAGGGGTTAAAATCAATGTGGGATAAACTGACACGTAGTCGTCAGCGGGGAAGCTGCGATAATTACGTCTGCTCGAGCTAGATAGAGCGACATGCAAATATACAAGGAAATGATTCGCAGCAAGCAGACACCAAGGGACAAAGTGATGTAATATGTAGGGCACTAACTGACTGCTGTGTGGGAGTAAAAGCTAAAGTCACTGTTAGTAGGTAATCAATGGGTTAAAAGACAAAAAGAATTAACTGACCTAGAGATAAAAAAAAAATTAAAAAAATTAGCGGGACAATGTCCGTACTTCCAGGTTTGCCCCAGAAGAATGGCGGTGTATAATCATGAGCCCGGCAGGAGCGGTTACTTCCCGGGAATGCAATACACATCTGTATCCAAGGGTGGTTTGAGCGTCTAGGAGTTAAGCGATGTCTAGCCCTGTGGGAGATTCGCTCTCAGAAATATCAAGGGGCTGGGGCCGCTACCCTGACCTCCAGAAGTGAATTCCGTCACAAGGTTGCCGAAAACAAAAGGAGCTGTAGTATGGGCGTATATGTATTACTGTGCATTGTTAGACATGTGTTTAATAAAGTTATATTGACCTCATTTTAGAATGCAATAGGTCATTGTATATAGGTGTTCTAGAATGTTAAGCTTTCTGGCTCATTGACTACCCGCTGCCTTGGCGAGCGCTCGTGGGTCTGCTGTATGATAATAAATCTTATTTGGAACTTCACCACGCCTGGATTGTTTCCTACATTGAACCGTACTACAGGAGCCGCAGATGTGCTGCAGGGAGAGCTTAGCCCGGAATAAATCTAGGCTCCAGGGGCCGGTGTGAACCCAGGGGGGTGGCGAGGCAGTGCTGCCTAATTAAAAAAAAAAACAAGGCACTGAAGTACTTGTTGAGGGCGTTGGGAGAAATAAAGAGCTTTTATGAAAAAAATAAAACACCAGAGCAATTTATTTCCCGTAGGACAGTCAAATCTATAAATAAATACATAAATAAACAGCACTCCAAGCAAGCATCATAAGAAGTGAAGGGGGCGGCCGCGCGGCCGTGAAAGTGAAGGAACAAAGGTCTAAGGGCAACAAGCCCGGGAGTTGTGTGCGCGCGCGCGCGCTCGCACTGAAAGGAAATTAAACAAGGCCTGGAAAGGAACACCAGCCCTTGTATTTGTGCCAAGTCATTTCACTGAGCCAGAGTTCCCATAAAAGTAGCAAATGCATGCTGAATGCGAGGTTTTCTACACGATTACATTTACTGACACTCAGCAAATCAGCATGCAGCCTTACAGGAGGCTTGAAGGAAAGCTAACTGCGGCTGTGCACACTGCTAAAATGGCAGAAGTATGGTGTTTTTAAAAATTACACGAAGACAGAGCTTGAAAGGCAAGTCATGAGGGACGCGATTTTGTAGCCTAATAATTCTATATCTTGTACGGCGCTCAAAATATCACTTTGCTGTAGCATACACAAGGTGAAAAGTGCAGTGAGAAAGCGGACGGCAAAACAAGCAGCGACGTGCCGAAAGCATTAAAAAAACAAGACGCGCGGCCGCGAGACGCGCTCTGTGGTGGGGGAGGGGGAGGAGCGTTGAAGCGCGAGCAAGCAAGACGGAGAGGCGGAGCGAGGCGCGCGCGCTTGTGCGCGTAACCGCACGCTCTATGCCTCTCAAAAAGCTGTGGTCGGCTTTTTTGAAGCCCACTAACTAAAAGTCTCGCCAGAGCAGCGCATGCGCTGGCTCAGGCGAGACCTAAAAAGTGTTAGGAGAGAGCGTGTCCTGCCTGCAACAGCAGGCATGACAAAGCTATTTGAGAAAATAGTGCTCGGAGGCTGTAATTAAAGCCTACCGAGTAACAACACACGTAACACGGGGTGTCGCAATGGTAGGTTACAAAATCAGACAACGCGGTACTAAGGAGGGACTACTAGGCCTTTTGACCAATGAACAGCCACAGTTTACAGTGGACAATGACACAAGCCAATGAAAAATGTGGGTGGAGAGAGGGCGGAGCTTCAAGTCCCTACCTCAATGCAGCATGCCTCGCAGAGCATCGCATGCGCTGCCCAGGCTCGACCTAAAAAATCAGCCAATCTAAGAGAGAATAACCCTCCCCCCCTTCTAGAGAGAAAGATAAGCTAATCATAGCGAGGAAAACAGTCAGCCCTAAACAGAATAAGCAGCCTCTCCTAGAGAGAACAAGCATTAGCAAAGCCAATAGATCTCGCCTATGAGACCGCGTAACTGTACCAATGATATTTAGCCAATGCTTCACAGCATAGGTAAAAAAGAAAAAAAGAGCAATGACACTGCTACTGCGTCATTTTGTTGGTGCGTGCGTGCATTCAACACATTCATATGCATACAAAATGACTTCGCGTTTTTCATTTATCGATCCGAGGTGGATTCAAATTTTTTTAGACAGTATCATAAAGCGCTTTTTAAAAAAGTAGCACAAAAAGGCTCTTTTTAAGAAATAAAAAAAAGAGAGATGAGAGGGTTGCGGGGGCAGGTTAGGGGAGGGGGTGGGGGTGAAGCAACACAGTTGGCAGGGGGTAAAGAAGCAACACGGTCCCAAGGGAGAAGCAACAGGAGGGAGAGAATACGAGGGCAAAGGGAGAAACACACGGATGAAAGAGAGCAACAAGGACCCCAGAGGGACGAGCACACATGCGAGAGAGTGAAACACAAGTGCGGTGGGGAACAGAAGCACATGGGCACAAGAGAGCAATGTGAAGGAGGGAAAGAAAAGCACATGACGGAGACAGCTGGAAATATATGCACTCTCATGCAGTCCTTAAACAAAAAGAAGAAAAAAAACAGTTCCCTAAAAGCGAGCCGTAGAAGCACTGTAGCCAACCAATAAACAAGCATTTGCAATGCAATAGGTCTCGCATTTACGCGAGTTTAAGCTATTGGCATTGTAAATGACAATGTGTTTTATTTATGTTTTAAAAACCAAAACATAAATAAAAGGCATTGTCATTTACAATGCCAAAAGCTCAAACTCGCATAAATGCGAGACCTATTGCATTGCAAATGATAGGCAACACAGACAACGGGAGGGAGGGCGGGCGGTGGGTGGGGGGACGGGGAGGGAGAAGGCACGGACAATGGGAGGGAGGGTGGGGGGGTAAACAAGGCACGACAGCGGGAGGGAGGGGGGTAAAGAAGGCACCAAAGCATGTTGTGCCTGCAGTAAGAGAAACTGAATAAAGAAAATAGTGCTCACAGTCTAAATAACACGTACTGTGTAACAACCGAAGTAAAAGGGCCAGTCGCCATGGAAGGTGACAAATGAAGAGGAGGCGGTACTAAGGAGGGACTAACAAGCCTATTTACGAATCAGAAGCCAGCATTTAGGACAGACAATGACACAAGCCAAAGGCAAATTTGGGCGGAGAGTGGGCGGGACTTCTATTCGCTGCTCAACCACAACAAGTCTCGCAGAGCAGCGCATGCGCTACCTCAATACAGTATGTCTCGCAGAGCAGCGCATGCACTGCCCAGGCTCGACCTAAAAAAGAGATGGTAGAGAGGGTATGCTCCATGGAGAGTCAGACAGCGAATGGACAGGCTTAAACAAGAAAAGCCACAGAATAGTGACAATAAAACAAGCCAATGGTCAGCAACATGTGGGGTTTACCCTCAAGTAAACTCCTAGGAAGCCAACAATATGTCTTTGGAGGCAGACAGCTGCGCTGCTTGGTAGAATCGGCCCAAAACAAGTCACTCAAAGAGAGACTAACCACTCCTTGAAGCAACAATCAACCACTCTCAGAAATATCAGCTTCTCCTCAGGATATAACCTTTCTGACGGGCCCATGAGGGACACCTTGTGTCAGAGCATCAGGCCCTCAAGGTACCCCGTCCAGTCGTGGCTTCCAAGAGGGTGGAAATGTCACTGTGATATAATTTCATTGGAAACCTCAATCCGATAGCATGTCACTTACATTACTTCTGTTAAGAGGGAAATTGTGTCAGAGCAGCAAAGAGTTTTAGAATAAGTACAGTGCTTTACAAAGCATAGTACCTCAGCAAGTCTGAAACTTTCCAGCAGTTCCCTGAAAAGGTAGCTCAGTGGGGACGAGCACCTGTTTCAGAGGTAGAGCGTCAAATCTCATTGAGCCCACTTGAGCTTTCATCTTTGCTTTCCACAGTCGCATCTCGATAAAATGAGTACCATTAAGTCGGCTTGATAAAATGAGTACCATAAAGTCAGCCACAAAAGCACGTAATAAGGCGCCAAGAGACAATTGGGTGTGTGGTGCGTGCTATATGAAAGTCCTGCATAATTCCAACGTTTCATTTATCCCGCTGGCTCCTGCAGCCCTCCTTTTAACCCCCCCCCCCCCGAGTGACTACAACAGAGACCCCTGAGATACCATGATGCTTTCTGCACCCCTGAGCAGGGTCATAAACCAGAGCAGAAAACCCGACCTTGAAGGAGAGGCTGACCAGGATTCACTGATGGTTGATAGATTCACATGGTTAGCAGACACTCCACCGTGCACACAAGTATGCCATGTGTGTGTGCAAGCATTCCACGAATGGTGCTCCTGGGACAAATTATCTGCCTGACTTGCATGGAAGCCATAGTGATGACAGGCAGTGTTCACAAGACCACAGCCTTTTCATGCTCAGTTAATGCATCTCTACACATTAGAGAGATTCACAGAACGATCCAACAGGCAATGCTGTTCTCTAAGGATGGGTGGGCATAGCCCACAGCCCTAACGGATGTCAGTGCATGAATGGCGGTGTGCGAAAATCCTGCCATTACGTTTTTTTTGTTGCAACCTTACAGGTCATTATGTGGATACAAATTTGCCATTTAGCACTTTATTTTAGCAAAAAAATGTCTTCTCGGGTCCAGTTTGCGCCAAAAACACAAGTAACTCAGATGACAGCAGTTCACACCCTGGTCGTTGAGGTCGCTTCCATGCTAAAACTTTGGAGTAAAAATGACACACTTACATGATGTGCCATCATGGCATCATAGCATCATGGCATAAAGGCATCATGGCATCATAGCATCATGGCATAAAGGCATAATGGCATCATAGCATCATGGCATAAAGGCATCATGGCATCATAGCATCATGGCATAAAGGCATGATGGCATCATGGCATCATAGCATTATGGCATAAAGGCATCATGGCATCATAGCATCCTGGATCATGGCATCATAGCATCATGGCATAAAGGCATCATGGCATCATGGCATCATAGCATCCTGGATCATGGCATCATGGCAGAAAGGCATTGTGGATCATGGCATCATGGCATCATGGCATCGTGGATCATGGCATAATGGATCATGGCATCCTGGATCATGGCATCATAGCATCATGGCATCATGGCATCGTGGATCATGGCATAATGGCATCATGGCATATTAGATCATGGCATCATGGCAGCATGGCATATTGGCATCATGGCATCATGGCATCATGGCATATTAGATCATGGCATCATGGCATCATGACATCATGGCATCATGGCATCATGGATCATGGCATAATGGCATCATGGCATCATGGCATATTAGATCATGGCATCATGGCATCATGACATCATGACATCATGGCATCATGGCATCGTGGCATATTAGATCATGGCATCATCACATCATGGCAGCATGGCATAATGGCATCATGGCATCATGGCATCATGACATCATGGCATCATGGATCATGGAATAATGGCATCATGGCATTGTGGATCATGGCATAATGGCATCATAGCATCCTGGATCATGGCATCATGGCATAATGGAATAATGGCATCATGGCATCCTGGATCATGGCATCATGGCATAATGGAATAATGGCATAATGGCATCGTGGATCATGGCATAATGGCATCATGGCATCGTGGCACCATGGCATCATGGCATCGTGGATAATGGCATAATGGCATCATGGCATCGTGGATCATGGCATAATAGATCATGGCATTATGGCATCATAGCATCCTGGATCATGGCATCATGGCATCCTGGATCATGGCATAATGGAATAATGGCATCATGGCATCGTGGATCATGGCATCGTGGATCATGGCATCATGGCATCGTGGATCATGGCATAATGGCATCATGTCATCATGGCATCATGGCATCGTGGATCATGGCATAATGGATCATGGCATCATGGCAACATGGCATCCTGGCATAATGGCATCGTGGATCATGGCATAATGGCATCATGGCATCATGGATCATGGCATAATAGATCATGGCATCATGACATCATGGCATAATGGCATCTTGACATCATGGCATCGTGGATCATGGCATAATGCCATCATGGCATCATAGCATTGTGGATCACGGTATAATAGATCATGGCATAATGGCATAATGGCATCATGGCATAATGGCATAATGGCATCATGGCATCATGGCATCATGACATCATGGCATCATGGCATAAAGCATTATGGCATCATGGCATCGTGGATCATGGCATAATGGCATCATAGCATCATGGCATAATGGCATCGTGGATCATGGCATAATGGCATCATGGCATCATAGCATCGTGGATCATGGTATAATAGATCATGGCATAATGGCATAATGGCATCATGGCATAATGGCATCATGGCATCATGACATCATGGCATCATGGCATAAAGCATCATGGCATCATCGCATCATGGCAGCATGGCATAATGGCATCATGGCATCATGACATCATGGCATCATGGCATAATGGAATAATGGCATCATGGCATCCTGGATCATGGCATCATGGCATAATGGAATAATGGCATCATGGCATAATGGCATTGTGGATCATGGCATAATGGCATCATGGCATAATGGCATCGTGGATCATGGCATAATGGATCATGGCATCATGGCATAATGGCATCATGGCATCGTGGATCATGGCATAATAGATCATGGCATTATGGCATCATAGCATCCTGGATCATGGCATCCTGGATCATGGCATCATGGCATAATGAAATAATTGCATCATGGCATCGTGGATCATGGCATAATGGCATCATGGCATCGTGGATCATGGCATAATGGATCATGGCATCATGGCATCATGGCTTCATGGCATCCTGGCATCATGGCATTGTGGATCATGGCATAATAGATCATGGCATTATGGCATCATGGCATCATGGCATCATGGCATCATGGCATCGTGGATCATGGCATAATGCCATCATGGTATCATAGCATCGTGGATCACGGTATAATAGATCATGGCATCATGGCATAATGGCATCATGGCATCGTGGATCATGGCATAATGGCATCATGGCATAATGGCATCGTGGATCATGGCATAATGGCATTGTGGCATCGTGGATCATGGCATAATGGCATCATGGCATAATGGCATCGTGGATCATGGCATAATGGCATCATGGCATCATAGCATCCTGGATCATGGTATAATAGATCATGGCATCATGGCATAATGGCATAATGGCATCATGGCATAATGGCATCATGGCATCATGGCATAATGGCATCATGGCATCGTGGATCATGGCATAATGGCATCATGGCATCGTGGATCATGGCATAATAGATCATGGCATAATGGATCATGGCATCATGGAATTGTGAAGCATGGCATAATAGATCATGGCATCATGACATCATGGCATAATGGCATCATGGCATAATGGCATCATGGCAACATGGCATAATGGCATATTGGCATCATGGTATCATAGCATCATGGATCATGGCATAATGGCATCATGGCATAACGGCATCATGACATCATGGCATAATGGCATCATGACATCATGGCATCATGGCATAATGGCATCATGGCATCATGGGGAGAGGATCTAGCCATACGGCTAAAGCGGTCGACCTCAAAGCTGGGGAACCGGGTTCGAGTCTCAGCAACGACGCTCAACATCCTGTGATTCTGGGCAAATCACTTAATCCCCCTATGCCTACCAAAAATGAATGTGTCCTTCTGTAACGAAACAGGTGCTCTTGTAAAGCGCTCTGATACCCGATGTCTCGGTCTAGTTTGCACTATATAAAACTCTATAATTTTTTTTTTTTAAATGGCATCATGGCATAATGGCATTATGGCATCATGGAATCATGGCATCATGGCATCATGGCATCATGGCATAATGGCATTGTGGCATCATGGCATAATGACATCATGGCATCATGGCATCCTGGCTCTTGGCATAATGGATCATGGCATAATGGCATAATGGCATAATGGCATCATGGCATCATGACATCATGTCATAATGGCATCATGGCATTATGGCATCATGGCATCATGGCATAATGGCATCATGACATCATGGCATCATGGCATCATGGCATCATGGCATAATTTCAAGAGTTTTGCATAACAAGAGTAACACCAAGTTCCCGAAATCATAAGAATAACAGCGACATAACTGAGTTTTCAGCCGAGCCTTGAGCACAAGAATGAATGTCCATGCACGCTGCTCTCTTGTGCAAGGAGTGTTGGGCTGAAACTGTGAGCGCGGCATCTGCCCTGGATGCCTGGGTCGCCCACTGCCCTCAGCCCAGACAATGAATCGTGACCTTTGAACTTTGAAACTGCACCCCATGAGCGCACGAGGCCCGCTTTGTAAATGTGTGCATCACTGCCGGGTCTCACAGAAAAGTTTGTGACCATTACTGGGGACACATTTGAAAGGACAAGAGAGACACGTTCTGTGCTAGACAAGCATTGCCACTCCAGGAGCGAACTCACATTGGCACAGACAGGAGGTCTGTACTCGGACCTACAGGCTTTGATTGACACTGATTGTGCACTTGCTAAACGGCATCCCTGAGGCTGTGCTGCACGCATAAAGATGGCATAGTGAAAAAAGGTGCTATGACATGGCAGTCGCATCATTTCGTAGGCACGTGCACCATGCATGCACGCCCCTACAAACGGACATGGACTACCTTCTTTTAATTTACTGAGTTGCATCTGTAACAATTTTTTTTTTTAAGTGGTGAAAAAGCTTTCTTTTAAAGTGCTGGTAGTGGGGAGCAATACGAAGGGCGTGGGTGGGAGGGGACGAGTAACACAGAGGGCCTAGGTGGGCAAACACAAAACAAAGGGTGCGAGAGATCAGAAGCAGCAACAAGAAGGGTTGAGTGGGGAGAAAAAGTAACGAGAGAGAGAGCAACATGGAGCAGGCAGGGCAGAAGCCCACGGGGGAGAATGCAATGGGAGGGAAGTACACAAGGGTGAGAAAAACAGGGAGGGGGCAGGGGCAAGCACACAAGTGTCAGAGCAACGCTAAGTACACTAGGGAGACAGCTAGAAAACACATTCACTGTCATGGAGTGCTTAACTAAAAAGAAAAAAAGTACTGCTTGAAAAGCAAGCAGCGAAAGCATAGACCACGGCCAATCAAAAGAGATGGTTAAGAGGTTTTCCTTAATGGTGGAACAAACACAAAAGTGACAAGCTGAGGCCTGAATAAGAATCAGGCTAATGAGCGACAATAAAGCCAACCAATGGTAAGCAATGGGTGGGATCCTTGCCCACTGTAAGTTCTTTGTAAGCCCTCAATATGTCTTTCGTCTGGTAGGCTCAACCTAAAATAGCAGCCATTTCTAGACAGAGTCACCAGTAGTAGTAGGTGGAACTCGCAGAGTTTCACTCCACGGAGTTACCCAAAAACTCTGCAAGACTCTGCGAAGTTCCGCAAGTGGAGGAGTTGCAGTACGTTGTGCTGCTCGCATTGTTTTTTAGCGCTAGGAGCTTGTCCTGCACTGTAAAATCAGTGCGAATGGCACCACGAGGAGCGCTAGATGGCACTGCTTCTTGAGTAGATTTTCTACTTGAAAGACAGCTTCCTCATCACGAGCAGTAGCGACCTGTTGCGACCTGCTGCGACCACCAGCATTAAGAAATCTCACTGGGAGATGGCCTAGTGCTTGATTTTCTCGCTCGTGCTCACCAACAGTGAGAAAAAACTCTACCATGCGGCGGTTGGCAGAGGTTTTCCAAAACTCCACGCTCCAAGCGGAGCACGGAGTGGGCAGAACTCTGCCGGAGAAGTGGACTTTACTGCCCACCCCTAATCACCAGCTACTTGTTGTGAGAAACACAAGTCACTCTAAGAGAGAATAACCAGCTACTCCTAAAGAGAAAGAAAGTTAATTAAAGGAAGAAAAATCATCCACTCATCGGGAGAAAAAACAGCCACTCCTAGAGAGAAACAAATGACGATTCTCCAATTGTTATGCAGAGAGAATCTTGATTTCATTAAAGACAGACAGAGGCTAACAGTCAGTAGCGTAGAGGAAAGTTGAGAGGAGTGTCAGAGTGGAGTGTCGTAGAGTGTTGTGGACTTGCATAGAGTGGAGTAAAGTAGAGTAGAGTTGAGTAGCGTAGAGTAGAGTGTCGTGAAGTGGCATAGACTGTTGTGGAGTGGAGTAGAGTGCAGTGGCGTAGAGTGGAGTAAAGTGGTGTGGAGTGGCATAGAGGAAATTGTTGTAGAGTAGAGGTGTAGAGTGGAGTAGATTGTGGCATAGACTGGAGTAGAGTGTTGTAGAGTAGAGTGGCATGGAGTGGAGTGGCATAGAGTGGGGTGTTGTAGAGTGGAGTAAAGTGTCATAGAGTGGAGTAAAGTGTTGTAGAGTGGAGTGGAGTGATATAGCACAGAATGGAGTAAAGTGTCAAAGAGTAGAGTGTCATAGAGTGGAGTGTTGCAGAGTGGAGTGTCATGGGGGAGTAGAGTCTCATAGAGTGGAGTGGCATAGAATGTAGTGGCATGTCGCAGAGTGGGGTAGAGTGGAGGGGCACAGAATTGAGTAGAGTGTTGTAAAGTAAAGTGGTGCAGAGTGAAGTGGAGTAGAGTGGAGGGGCATAGAGTGGAGTGGCATAGATTGGAGTGGAATCACGTGGAGTGGAATGTCGTAGAGTGGAGAGTCGTAGAATGGAGTGAAGTGTCGTAGAGTGTCGTAGAGTGGTGTAGAGTGAAGTTGCTTAGAATGGAGTGGCATAGAACGGAGTGAAGTGTCATAGAGTGGCGTAGAGTGAAGACGCTTAGAATGGAGTGGCTTAGAGTGGAGGGACATAGAGTGGAATGTCATAGAGTGAAGTCCCATAGAGTGTGTCTCATAGAGTGGAGTGGCATAGAGTGGAGTGGCATGTCGCAGAGTGGCCTAGACTGGA
This sequence comes from Calotriton arnoldi, assembly GCA_963921515.1. NCBI lineage: Eukaryota > Metazoa > Chordata > Amphibia > Caudata > Salamandridae > Calotriton > Calotriton arnoldi. The sequence continues at coordinate 2,099,652 of CAWUFW010000456.1, forward strand.
GGGGCACAGAATAGAGTAGAGTGTTGTAAAGTGGAGTGGTGTAGATTGGAGTGTCAAAGTGTGGAGTATACATGGTGTGGTAGTGCACTGCCCTTACAGATAACACATTTTCAATTGAAATAACTGTTACATTTGCATTCACATACAGTTTTACTGATAAAAGTTACAGCACACAAACAATAATGTGTGGAAATTTCATTACCTAGTGTACAGATTTGTTTTGTTCGTACTAAAATATTTGTTTCAAACACACCTCAGAATTACAAAAAGTGTGCTTAATTTGTACTTTCTTGATATATTCTGAAATATCTGCACCTCTTCGTTTACAGACCTTTAAGTTGTGCTTAAAAAAAGCCTTTCCTTTCACAGTGATATTGTCACATAAATCCTCTCATTTTGAAGTCAGAGAAAGAAAAGTAAACACCAAGCTCCCTCAGAAGACAGAGACTGACATTTGCCCGTTGTCTTTGAATGCACAGCAAATGTGACAAGAGAAGAACAAGATTTAAAGGCATGTTTACAGAAAGCGAGCACTCGTGGAAGAATACAGTAAATAGGCTTTGTTCCATGGGCGGGTGAACTCATGCTGGACAGCCTAAAATAAATTAAGGCAGCAAACAGAAACATGCAAATTTGAGTTACAAAACACAAAGCCAATGGTAAGCGATGGGTGGAATGCCTTCCCAGGTAAGCTTCCAGATGTCCCCAAGATGCCATTAGCAATCAGACACTTCAATCTAAAAACTAATAGCCATTCCTCGGAAGAATAACCAGCTACTTCGAAAGAGAATTATCAGCCACTCCTAGATAAAGAGATAGGCGAATCACAGCTAGAAAAATCAGCCACTCCTAGAGAGAGTAACCAGCCACTTCCAGTGAGAAAAAAAAACAAGTCAAGTGGCGAATATCTGCACCAGAAACACCATGAAGAGACTGAAATCTGGAGAAGCAGCAATCAGACAGAGGAAGGAAGATCTGAGAGAGACATTAAAAACTCCCAGACAAGAGGCTACCAAGGCGAAATAAAATATGGAGATCCAAAAATAATACTCTTACTACTGTGTGTTTGAAGCCGGGAAGAACAGCTCTTACAGGGGGTCGGTAGGTGTGCACAGAGGGAGGTTAGGAAGCCAACACACGCCCCACCACCCGTTTACACAGCTAAGAACATGGGATTGCACGCATCATTTTGCAAGACAGGGGGAACCAAAATGTAAAAGGGGCATTATTTTGTAAATAACCCTTTGTTTTGGGTGTTCGCGCAACAATGTTCTACTTATTTAGTGTAAAGAACAGCAGGGCTTAATTGTGCAGACATTTACATTCACAATTTGTTTTGTCACAAGCAATGTTAAGTATACTTTATTTTAACAAGTAATCCATTTAAATACCAGATGTGGGCGAAGTTTATTCTTTAACAAAGGCTGTAAGACTTTTCACATAAGATTAGCAAACACATTGAGAAATGGGATGGTGAACACAATAAGATTGAGAGAAAGAGAGAGAGAAGAGAGAGAGAGAACTATAGATACACAGAGAAATAGAAAAAAGGGAGCAAGACAAACAGAGAGGGCGAGAGAGAAGGAATGACAGAGCTACAGATCTAGAAAGAAAGAGAAAAGGGAGAGCAAGGTAGCGCCAGGGGTAGAATAAAGAGAATGTAATGAAGGTAGACAGAGTTGAAGAAAGAAAAAGAAAGAGGGAGAAAGAAAATGAGAAATAGAGAGCAATAAAAGGCAGAAAGAAGGCGTGGGGAGGTAGATGAGAGGAGAAAAGAAGTGAGATGGGGAGAAAAAGAGAGGAAAGAGTGGGTGGAATGGAGGACAAGAGAGAATGACAAAACAAGTGTGACAGAAGGGCAACCGGGAAAGAGAGAAGGAGGAAGAAGTCAAGAGCAAGAAAGGAAAAGAATGCGAGAGAGGAAGTGACAGAGGAAAACAGAATGAGACACCAAAAACAATTGAGAGATAAAATGTGTGCGTAAGTGAGAAAGAGTAGTGGAAGAAAGAGCAACGGAGAGAGAGGGTATGAATAGAGCTGCAGGGATCTATGTTGGCTGTTGTTAGGCTGAGACTGTCAGACAGAGCAAGCTGCTGCGTTGCCTACTGTGGGCTTATCAAGAATATATTTTTATTTGATGTCTTGCCGTGTCCCAGCTTGTCCATCTTGTCTTTGTCCCTCCCCTAAAGCATAGCCTCTTCACCATCTACCCAGCTTCTTTCCTTCCACTGCTCACTTTGAAGGAACTACTTTTTTGTTTTTGCCTAAGCCCCCTTGAGAGTACATGTGTTTTCTGGCTGTCCCCCTATGTGATTCTCCCCTGCTGAAAACCTGTCCCCTTGTGCTGCATGTTACTGTGTCCCTCGTGTTGAAAGCTCTGTGTTGTGTGCGTCTCCTCCAGTCTCCCTCGTGCGCTGCTTTTACCCTCTCCCACCCACTCTCCATTGCTTCACCTCCCGATGCTCCAGTGCCCCCGCGCCCATTGTCTTTTTTTACAAATATTTTAATCTTTTATTTATTTTTTTGGTTGGGGGGTGCCCAGGCCGCAAAGTGCTGCTGGATCCTCTGCCTTAAAGGACACATTTGCATTACTTATTTTCATTTTTTTTAAATGTAACAATCCACCTGGAATCGAGCGCATGTCATCACAGATTCGTGCTTGCACAAAGTAGTGCCGCTGCTGCTTGCACATCACTGCACCCTTTTTTCCCTTTTGGCTGTGGTTCACAGCAGCGTTCAATAGGCAAGACCTATTGGCTTTGCCAATGCTTGTTAAAAGTTATAAGTGCTCCACAGAGACGGGGATGGAACTGCATTTTGTAACGAATAGGTGGTCTAATTCAAAATACTTGGGAACAAAAATGTAAAAGAAAAAACAATAATTGTATCCACAAATCAAAAAGTGTACAAAATGTAGGCCAGCACGGAGTTTGCGGAAAAACTCCGCTGTGCAACGTGAAGTTCTGCAAGCGGCGGAGTTTCTTAGGTCACGCCATTCACACTGATTTTTAATGCCGGGTGTTTGTCCCGCACTGAAAAATCAGCGTCAACGGCACCATGCGCAGCGCAAGAGGGCGCTGCTTCTTTCGCCACTTGACTAGATTTTCTACTCGAGAGGCAGCTTCCTCAGCACGAACAGATGGTTTCTCAATGTGACCGGTCACACGCTATCCGGTCTAACATTGGATTTTCCTCGCTCGCGCTCGCCAACTTAATGTTGGCGAGCGCAAGCGAGGAAAAAACACTGCGTGCTCCGCAGAGTGCGGAAAACTCTGCAAACTCTGCGAACGGAGTGGAGTTCAACGCCCAGGCCTAAATAAATGTCCCCATTCTGATGTGATTGGGTGTTTTTACGCTATATTTTTACACTGTGACTATGTGCGTTCAATAGGTGTCTTATAAGGGGCAGCTTTCCTGTGTCCCACCCTGGAAGGACTTCTCAAAACTCTGCATAAAACGTAAAGTAAGATAAACCTGGAGACAAGGCCGAGAGCAGACGCACAAGGCTCCTGTCCTTGACTCCTGTACAGCATGACACTCAGAAACTACTGCAGCCATCACAGCCCCGGCTCCAAAAACTGCCAAACACTCGCAATGGAGAGCTCCAAGGAGCACACAGCCCTCGTCAAGGACAGCTCGAGCTGGCAGAGAGGAAAACACGCGCAGCGCCTCGAAGAATGAAGCGCTCTCGCGCAAACACACGCTACATTAAAATAACACGGCAGGGCACGGCCGGCCCACAGAAAAGGCGGAGGTGGGGCAAAGTTCAAGCCGTAGGCCACGGGGTCAGGCGCAGCTGTGAAGGTCAAAGTGCACACACACCTCCCCAGCCCAGTCCGAAATAACTTCCCTTCTCCTAGTCCAGGGAACATTTCAACGAGGTTTGGGGCCACTTTGGGGTCTCACAGCGCGACCAATAAAGAGATCTATCTGTACATATAGCGCCTGGCAGAGCTGGTCCATAACAGCGCTCTCTGTGCGGGTCCCCAGCTCTGCCTTGGTTTGTACACTGCATTAAACCCCCTCTCTCCCCTGGACCTTCCAGTTCCACAGCAGCTCGCGCAGGTGGGGGCCACTGACACCCATGCGTTTCAAATGTTTATGTGCTTTGCATGTCAGAGCCAGGGCTTGGGGGGTCCAGCGTTGGCCCTGAAGGGACCAAGACATGGCAGATGTTCAAGAGACTGAATGCACAGAGAGGTAACACAGGTCCCTGCCACTGCTCCAGTACAGCGAGGAACCCCAGCTTTCAGGGCAGCCCCAATTCAGTCTAAGGCCAAGGAACACACGTGTGAAATGGGACCCTTGTGGACCCTCAAAACATTCTGCAGGGGGCCCATCATTCTGCGTTACACTATTGCATATGTGATACATTTACATACAATGACTCACTGCAAATCAGTTATACAGTGAGTAGATCTCCTGGCATCAGACCCCCTGGGACAACCCTGGCTTCAGACCCTCGTGGGACAACACCGGCTTCAGACCCTCGTGGGACAACCCTGGCCTCAGACCCTCGAGGGACAACCCTGGCTTCAGACCCTCGTGGGACAACACCGGCTTCAGACCCTCGTGGGACAACCCTGTCCTCAGACCCTCGTGGGACAACACTGCTTCAGACCGCAACCCCCCCCCCCGGACAACGCTGGCTTCAGCCCCTCCTTAGACAACTCTGGCTCAGACCCTGGTGGGACAACACTGGCTTCAGACCCTCCAGTGAAAACACTGGTTTCAGACCCTCGTTGGACAACTCTGGCTTCATTCAGACCCTCCAGGGACAATGCCTGCTTCAGGCCCTCCTAAGACGACAGACCCTCCAGGGACAACACCGGCTTCAGACCCTCCAGGGAAAACACTGGATTCAGACCCTCCTGGGATAACAGACCATCCTGGGACCACACTGGCTTCAGACCCTCCTGAGACCACACTGGCTTCAGACCCTCCTGGCTTCAGAACGTCCTGGGACAACACAGGGTTCAGACCCTCCTTGGACCACACTGGCTTCAGACACTCCTTGGACAACAGACTCTCCTGAGACAATACTGGCTTCAGACCCTCCTGGCTTCAGAACCTCCTGGGACAACACAGGGTTCAGACCCTTCTTGGACCACACTGGCTTCAGACACTCCTTGGACAACAGACTCTCCTGAGACAACACTGGCTTCAGACCCTCCTGAGACAATACTGGCTTCAGACCCTCCTGGCTTCAGAACCTCCTGGGACAACAGTGGCTTCAGACCCTCATGGCTTCAGACCCTCCTGTGAAAACATTGGTTTCAGAAACCTCGTTGGACAACTCTGGCTTCAGACACTCCTGGGACAATGCCTGCTTCAGGCCCTCCTAAGACGACAGACCCTCCAGGGACAACACCGGCTTCAGACCCTCCAGGGAAAACACTGGATTCAGACCCTCCTGGGATAACAGACCATCCTGGGACCACACTGGCTTCAGACACTCCTTGGACAACAGACTCTCCTGAGACAGCACTGGCTTCAGACCCTCCTAAACCAATACTGGCTTCGGACCCTACTGGCTTCAGAACCTCCTGGGACAACACAGGGTTCAGACCCTCCTTGGACCACACTGGCTTCAGACACTCCTTGGACAACAGACTCTCCTGAGACAATACTGGCTTCAGACCCTCCTGGCTTCAGATCCTCCTGGGACAACACAGGGTTCAGACCCTCCTTGGACCACACTGGCTTCAGACACTCCTTGGACAACACACTCTCCTGAGACAACACTGGCTTCAGACCCTCCTGAGACAATACTGGCTTCAGACCCTTCTGGCTTCAGACCCTCCTGTGAAAACACTGGTTTCAGACCCTCGTTGGACAACTCTGGCTTCAGACCCTCCTGGGACAATGCCTGCTTCAGGCCCTCCTAAGACGACAGACCCTCCAGGGACAACACCGGCTTCAGACCCTCCAGGGAAAACACTGGATTCAGACCCTCCTGGGATAACAGACCATCCTGGGACCACACTGGCTTCAGACCCTCCTGAGACCACACTGGCTTCAGACATGTCTGAGACAATACTGGCTTCAGACCCTCCTGGCTTCAGAACCTCCTGGGACAACACAGGGTTCAGACCCTCCTGGGATAACAGACCACCCTGGGACCACACTGGCTTCAGACACTCCTGAGACCACACTGGCTTCAGACACTCCTGAGACAATACTGGCTTCAGACCCTCCTGGCTTCAGACCCTCCTGGGATCACACTGGCTTCAGACCCGCCTGGCTTCAGAACCTCCTGGGACAACACTGGCTTCAGACCCTCCTAGCTTCAGACCCTCCTGTGAAAACACTGGTTTCAGACCCTCGTTGGACAACTCTGGCTTCAGACCCTCCTGGGACAATGCCTGCTTCAGGCCCTCCTAAGACGACAGAACCTCCAGGGACAACACTGGCTTCAGACCCTCCAGGGAAAACACTGGATTCAGACCCTCCTGGGATAACAGACCATCCTGGGACAATACCTGCTTCAGGCCCTCCTAAGACGACAGACCCTCCAGGGACAACACCGGCTTCAGACCCTCCAGGGAAAACACTGGATTCAGACCCTCCTGGGATAACAGACCATCCTGGGACCACACTGGCTTCAGACCCTCCTGAGACCACACTGGCTTCAGACATGTCTGAGACAATACTGGCTTCAGACCCTCCTGGCTTCAGAACCTCCTGGGACAACACAGGGTTCAGACCCTCCTGGGATAACAGACCACCCTGGGACCACACTGGCTTCAGACACTCCTGAGACCACACTGGCTTCAGACACTCCTGAGAAAATACTGGCTTCAGACCCTCCTGGCTTCAGACCCTCCTGGGACCAAACTGGCTTCAGACCCTCCTGGCTTCAGAACCTCCTGGGACAACACTGGCTTCAGACCCTCCTGGCTTCAGACCCTCCTGTGAAAACACTGGTTTCAGACCCTCGTTGGACAACTCTGGCTACAGACCCTCCTGGGACAATGCCTGCTTCAGGCCCTCCTAAGACGACAGACCCTCCAGGGACAACACCGGCTTCAGACTCTCCAGGGAAAACACTGGATTCAGACCCTCCTGGGATAACAGACCATCCTGGGACCACACTGGCTTCAGACACTCCTTGGACAACAGACTCTCCTGAGACAGCACTGGCTTCAGACCCTCCTAAGATAAAACCGGCTTCAGACCCTCTTGGCTTCAGAACCTCCTGGGACAACACAGGGTTCAGACCCTCCTTGGACCACACTGGCTTCAGACACTCCTTGGACAACAGACTCTCCTGAGACAATACTGGCTTCAGACCCTCCTGACTTCAGAACCTCCTGGGACAACACAGGGTTCAGACCCTCCTTGGACCACACTGGCTTCAGACACTCCTTGGACAACAGACTCTCCTGAGACAACACTGGCTTCAGACCCTCCTGAAACAATACTGGCTTCAGACACTCCTGGCTTCAGAACCTCCTGGGACAACACAGGGTTCAGACCCTCCTGGCTTCAGACCCTCCTGGGATAACAGACCATCCTGGGACCACACTGGCTTCAGACCCTCCTGAAACAATACTGGCTTCAGACACTCCTGGCTTCAGAACCTCCTGGGACAACACAGGGTTCAGACCCTCCTGGCTTCAGACCCTCCTGGCTTCAGACCGTCCTGAGACAACACTGGCTTCAGACCCTCCTGGCTTCAGAGCCGCCTGGGACAACACAGGGTTCAGACCCTCCTTGGACCACACTGGCTTCAGACACTCCTTGGACAACAGACTCTCCTGAGACAACACTGGCTTCAGACCCTCCTGAGACAATACTGGCTTCAGACACTCCTGGCTTCAGAACCTCTTGTGAAAACACTGGTTTCAGACCCTCGTTGGACAACTCTGGCTTCAGACCCTCCTGGGACAATGCCTGCTTCAGGCCCTCCTAAGACGACAGACCCTCCAGGGACAACACCGGCTTCAGACCCTCCAGGGAAAACACTGGATTCAGACCCTCCTGGGATAACAGACCATCCTGGGACCACACTGGCTTTAGAGACTCCTTGGACAACAGACTCTCCTGAGACAGCACTGGCTTCAGACCCTCCTAAGACAATACTGGCTTCAGACCCTCCTGGCTTCAGATCCTCCTGGGACAACACAGGGTTCAGACCCTCCTTGGACCACACTGGCTTCAGACACTCCTTGGACACCAGACTCTCCTGAGACAACACTGGCTTCAGACCCTCCTGAGACAATACTGGCTTCAGACCCTTCTGGCTTCAGACCCTCCTGTGAAAACACTGGTTTCAGACCCTCGTTGGACAACTCTGGCTTCAGACCCTCCTGGGACAATGCCTGCTTCAGGCCCTCCTAAGACGACAGACCCTCCAGGGACAACACCGGCTTCAGACCCTCCAGGGAAAACACTGGATTCAGACCCTCCTGGGATAACAGACCATCCTGGGACCACACTGGCTTCAGACCCTCCTGAGACCACACTGGCTTCAGACATGTCTGAGACAATACTGGCTTCAGACGCTCCTGGCTTCAGAACCTCCTGGGACAACACAGGGTTCAGACCCTCCTGGGATAACAGACCACCCTGGGACCACACTGGCTTCAGACACTCCTGAGACAATACTGGCTTCAGACCCTCCTGGCTTCAGACCCTCCTGGGATCACACTGGCTTCAGACCCTCCTGGCTTCAGAACCTCCTGGGACAACACTGGCTTCAGACCCTCCTAGCTTCAGACCCTCCTGTGAAAACACTGGTTTCAGACCCTCGTTGGACAACTCTGGCTTCAGACCCTCCTGGGACAATGCCTGCTTCAGGCCCTCTTAAGACGACAGAACCTCCAGGGACAACACTGGCTTCAGACCCTCCAGGGAAAACACTGGATTCAGATCCTCCTGGGATAACAGACCATCCTGGGACAATACCTGCTTCAGGCCCTCCTAAGACGACAGACCCTCCAGGGACAACACCGGCTTCAGACCCTCCAGGGAAAACACTGGATTCAGACCCTCCTGGGATAACAGACCATCCTGGGACCACACTGGCTTCAGACCCTCCTGAGACCACACTGGCTTCAGACATGTCTGAGACAATACTGGCTTCAGACCCTCCTGGCTTCAGAACCTCCTGGGACAACACAGGGTTCAGACCCTCCTGGGATAACAGACCACCCTGGGACCACACTGGCTTCAGACACTCCTGAGACCACACTGGCTTCAGACACTCCTGAGACAATACTGGCTTCAGACCCTTCTGGCTTCAGACCCTCCTGGGACCAAACTGGCTTCAGACCCTCCTGGCTTCAGAACCTCCTGGGACAACACTGGCTTCAGACCCTCCTGGCTTCAGACCCTCCTGTGAAAACACTGGTTTCAGACCCTCGTTGGACAACTCTGGCTACAGACCCTCCTGGGACAATGCCTGCTTCAGGCCCTCCTAAGACGACAGACCCTCCAGGGACAACACCGGCTTCAGACTCTCCAGGGAAAACACTGGATTCAGACCCTCCTGGGATAACAGACCATCCTGGGACCACACTGGCTTCAGACACTCCTTGGACAACAGACTCTCCTGAGACAGCACTGGCTTCAGACCCTCCTAAGACAAAACCGGCTTCACACCCTCTTGGCTTCAGAACCTCCTGGGACAACACAGGGTTCAGACCCTCCTTGGACCACACTGGCTTCAGACACTCCTTGGACAACAGACTCTCCTGAGACAATACTGGCTTCAGACCCTCCTGACTTCAGAACCTCCTGGGACAACACAGGGTTCAGACCCTCCTTGGACCACACTGGCTTCAGACACTCCTTGGACAACAGACTCTCCTGAGACAACACTGGCTTCAGACCCTCCTGAAACAATACTGGCTTCAGACACTCCTGGCTTCAGAACCTCCTGGGACAACACAGGGTTCAGACCCTCCTGGCTTCAGACCCTCCTGGGATAACAGACCATCCTGGGACCACACTGGCTTCAGACACTCCTTGGACAACAGACTCTCCTGAGACAACACTGGCTTCAGACCCTCCTGAAACAATACTGGCTTCAGACACTCCTGGCTTCAGAACCTCCTGGGACAACACAGGGTTCAGACCCTCCTGGCTTCAGACCCTCCTGGCTTCAGACCGTCCTGAGACACCACTGGCTTCAGACCCTCCTGGCTTCAGAGCCGCCTGGGACAACACAGGGTTCAGACCCTCCTTGGACCACACTGGCTTCAGACACTCCTTGGACAACAGACTCTCCTGAGACAACACTGGCTTCAGACCCTCCTGAGACAATACTGGCTTCAGACACTCCTGGCTTCAGAACCTCTTGTGAAAACACTGGTTTCAGACCCTCGTTGGACAACTCTGGCTTCAGACCCTCCTGGGACAATGCCTGCTTCAGGCCCTCCTAAGACGACAGACCCTCCAGGGACAACACCGGCTTCAGACCCTCCAGGGAAAATACTGGATTCAGACCCTCCTGGGATAACAGACCATCCTGGGACCACACTGGCTTTAGAGACTCCTTGGACAACAGACTCTCCTGAGACAGCACTGGCTTCAGACCCTCCTAAGACAATACTGGCTTCAGACCCTCCTGGCTTCAGAACCTCCTGGGACAACACAGGGTTCAGACCCTCCTTGGACCACACTGGCTTCAGACACTCCTTGGACAACAGACTCTCCTGAGACAATACCGGCTTCAGACCCTCCTGACTTCAGAACCTCCTGGGACAACACAGGGTTCAGACCCTCCTTGGACCACACTGGCTTCAGACACTCCTTGGACAACAGACTCTCCTGAGACAACACTGGCTTCAGACCCTCCTGAGACAATACTGGCTTCAGACCCTCCTGGCTTCAGAACCTCCTGGGGCAACACAGGGTTCAGACCCTCCTGGCTTCAGACCCTCCTGGGATAACAGACCATCCTGGGACCACACTGGCTTCAGACACTCCTTTGACAACAGACTCTCCTGAGACAACACTGGCTTCAGAACCTCCTGAGACAATACTGGCTTCAGACCCTCCTGGCTTCAGAACCTCCTGGGACAACAGTGGCTTCAGACCCTCCTGGCTTCAGACCCTCCTGGGATAACAGACCATCCTGGGACCACACTGGCTTCAGACACTCCTTGGACAACAGACTCTCCTGAGACAACACTGGCTTCAGAACCTCCTGAGACAATGCTGGCTTCAGACCCTCCTGGCTTCAGACCCTCCTGAGACAATACTGGCTTCAGACCCTCCTGAGACAATACTGGCTTTAGACCCTCCTGGCTTCAGAACCTCCTGGGACAACACAGGGTTCAGACCCCCCTGCACAAGCTAGTGGGGCAAGGTACAGGTTAAACAGAACTGGGGTTAGCATGGGTCCTCGAGGGACTGTGCACTTGACTGTACTTACTGATGTCTGAACAGAGTGATATGCAATATTCAGATGGCGGATGAACGAGAATGATTAAAGCCCAACCAGCCCTGCTGTATAAGAAGGGTGGAGTGGTCTATGGGGGGTAAATACTGTGGAAAGGACTAACAGGGCTTTTATCCAACCCGTACCACCCACTGGGCTGTTGTTGTGTCATTCATATTTTCTTTCCGCCCAAGACAGTGTGGGGACATGGGTCCGCCCACTTCAACCATTGGCTAACTTCACTGTGAGTGATGCCGTTCCGTCCTTTAACAAGGACACCCCAAACACAGTATTTGCCCCCAGTGCCAGGTGCTAATATGCCAATAAGTTCTTTTTTAAACCAAAAATATTTTTGCTTTTAGCCAACCTTTTTTTTTATTGTTGAAGGCTTAGGAGCTCCCTCAACATCCAACTGAAAAAAAAACACATAAAAACACAAAACAAGCGTTGAACAAATCAAAAGACTGCCAGCCAACCCCAAACCAGTTGCTTTAACCAATGCTTGTTTTAAATCGTCTTGTTGCTGTCCAAAAGATTGAAATGATTTGGTACACATTACTCCCCACCCATCCTCAATTCTCAAAGCACATTAACTCTATCAGCCTCATGAGCTGAGACAAACAAGACAAACAATATGCCTTTGAGCATCTCTGAGGGAAGCCCTTCCTTTGCCAACAGGCAGGGCTCACAACTGGAACGTTTCACGATTATTACAGTGTCGTGAGCTTCTTATCTGAGCTACTGAAGCAAAAAAGTCATTTGCGCCTAGAAGGCATCATAAGATGACAATTTAGCGCTTTATAATACATCGAAATTAATACAAACGCCGATGCGCACAGAAGTGTCTGCATCACAACTCTGCTCGCGCCCGGTCCATGGGTGAAAAGCCCTTACACAGGGCTCGGTCCAGTCGGGAACCATGGGGCATGAATGACTTCAGGGATCAGTTTCTTCCTGTCTCTGCACTTGAAGAGTGACCTGCTGAAGTTTGGAAAGCCTGCTCCTGGACTCATTCTACTGCACAGGAAATAACGTTGCAATCTTTTTTAAGTTCATGGTGCCAGACTCTCACAACTGTTGTCTTGCGGCCAAACAAGCTTTGCTGCACAGGGTGCACCCTAACCTTGGTTCTAATGTGCAAGTTCATCAGCATTGGGTGAAACCTTCCTGCCCCAAGACAGCAGCTGTTTTCGGGAGCAGAGAGATCGGATGTCAGGGCAGAAATGTAATTGTTTCCAGGAACCGTTCATAGTCGAGGAACCGGCTGTGAACAGACTTGTGGGGGCAACACTTGTTGTGGGGCTGTCTGTTGTGGTGCTAAACTCAGAATAAATACCCCAGTCAGTTGTGGGGGTTTATTTCAGCCTCTTAGTGGCAGCGTGGGATACACACGGATTATGGACGTGAGGAAGTTTGACTGAGGAATGAGGTGGTGTTTATAAGTAATCTCTGTAGCACCTTGAACCATCCTCATTGCCTGTTAGGACTAAAAAGAGGCAAGAACAACTATGGGTCATGGGATATCCCAAATTGGCAGAAGCTATTTCTACTGCCAAAGCATTAGAACAAACTTAAAAATGGATGCACACTGTAAGGAAGAGTGGAATGAATGCAGAAGGGGTTGAAGAAGTGTGTGCGTTTAAACGTATGGATAAGCATCGCTCTGAACCATCTCACTCTGGGACCTCGGCTGAGAAATTCTGGAAGTGTTAGAAGGTGTGATAGACCTGATAAATCTGGAATGTGTTACAGATGTGGCAGCAGAACACACATTGCATCATTTGTAGGTTGTTCTGCTATTAATAAAGAATGCATAAAACGTGGAAGAGTGGGTGATTTTGTGAACGTTTGCAAGGATGCAAGGATAAGTATTAGTTAAGCATGTGGGAAAGTATTGTGCACTATCAAACCTGGATGTGAGTATGGGGACTTGGTTGAAAATAGAAAAGGCATTGTATTGTCCACAGTAAATGGTGAAGCATGCTCCAGTGAAGAAATGGCCCAGAATCTCCAAAATGTTTAGTAAATGTCGCTGGGGTGGATTCTCACAGTAGATTCGGGTCACCTTGGACAATCATTACCAGGGAGTATTATAAGGATAAATTAAGTAAAGTACTTAAAAGTGATCATTTACAACCGTCTGACATTGTGGCAGAGAGTTCTGATGGTTCCACCATTGACATGGATGGTTTCCAGAGTGTTCCTTTAAAGTTCAGAGAAAGAGTTGCACAGATGAAGTTATACATCACAGTTAAGGTGGTAAATGTGTTGGGTTGGAGAGGCCAGTGGAAACTGGGAATTATCTTGAATCCCCGTTCTAGAGAACCAGTATTGTTGAGTGATGAAGAGTGTGTTAAACAAACACCATCCCTTGGTATAGTGATGGGGAAATACGCGTTAGAGAATATTTCAAAGAGGTTTTCACAGAAAAGCTAGGAAAGTTAAAGAGTTACACATACAGACAGGATCAAACTTAAAAACAATGCATTGCCTGTTAAACAGAAGTTGCGGGGGGGGGTTCCCATTAATGCGCGAGAGGAATTAAGGGATATGCTCAATGAACTGGTCAGTGAGGGCATTATTGAAGCTATTGAATCAGCTGGTCAGGTTCCCACATTGTTTTATTGTGCAAATCTGATCAAAAACTGAGGGTGTGTGTGGATTTGAGAGCATTGAATGTGAACGTTATGGGTGACTGCCATCCTTTACCCAATATCAATGAAGTTGAGTCTGTGCTAGAAGGTGATAACATGTTCTCCACCTTAGAACTGAGGTCTGCGTAGCATCAGTTCCAATTGTCTGAGGAGTTAAACCAATTGACTGTGTTTATTACACCCCAGAGTTTCTACCAATACACCAGGATGCCATTCGGATTGGCTTCCGCAGCCTCAGTTTTCCAGAGGACGATGTTTCACATATTCAGAAATATTGACCAGTATGTAAAGTGTTTCCAGGACGACATATTGATATTTTCTAAAAATGAAAAAGAACATATGAGGCATTTGTTTGAGGTATGCAATAGGTTTACAAAACATGGGTTGACATTAAAGGCACATAAATGTAATGGTTTTAAGAAATCAGTGGAGTATCTTGGGCACACCTTGTCTGGTGATGGTGTGATTCCGAAGAAATCTAATGTTGAGGCCATTGTGAACAAGGATCAAATATTATCATTTGCTGGTATGTGTGAATACTATAGCAAATTCATTGACACTTTTGCCACCAAAATGGAGCCTCTAAGAAGTTTGTTGAGGCAGAACGTTCCTTTTGTGTGGTTGGATCAACAGCAGAAGGCTTTTCAGGATATGAAATGCAAAATTGTTAAGGCACCCACTTTAAAACCGTTTTGTATGAAGAAGGAATGCATAATTACTGTTGATTCAAGTTTATATGGTGATGGAGGGGTGCTATCGCAGAGGAGCGGCAAGGAAGAGTGGAATGTCGCTTTTGCATCTCACACTCTTAATGAGACAGAACGCAGGTATGCGGTTATTGAGAGGGAATTACTCGTTTGTGTGTAGGCGATTGAGCATTATCAGAATTCCGTATGGGGCAGTAAATTTGTACTTAGAACAGATGACAAGCCACTGGTGAACATACTATCTCCTCGGGGTGGATGGAATTCAACAAAACACATTGCCAGACTTGCGTCTAAGCTTCAGGAGTACAGTTTTAGGACTGAATATGTGTCAGGGAAGAAAAATGTAACTGCTGATTTCCTGTCACACCTCCTGTGTCAGCAGAATGACTCTGGAATGATTAATGAATGTGAAATGGTTGCCACCATTAAGGATATAGTGCCCGGAGAGTTTGGAGAAATTTCTGAAGAATCGTGGAAAGAAAGTGAATTTGTAGATGACCTCTGGCAAATTACAAGAAAATAAGTACAAGAAGAGTGGGCAAGAAAGAGGGATGTCAGTTCTGAATTCCTACCCATGATCAATGTAGCAGATGAAATGGGGAAGGAAGGGAACTTACAGGCACATGCATCAACCATTTTTGTGAGCGCAAACGGTGCGATTTGCAAAAATCGGCCGTTTGCGCCCGCAAAAATGGCATTTGCGATGCATCAAGATTCAAGGCACTCGCAATTTGAGAATTCGCAATTAATTGCGAGTTCCCAAATTGCGATTGCATTTAAGGAATCGCAATTTGCGATTCCTTAAATGCAATGCAAGAACCTCTTTAGAATAGCGATTTCGCTATTAGGGGGCGCAAATTACCATGAAGTTGAACTTCATGGTAATTTGCAAAAACTTTGAAAAATGCACCAAAGTGCATTTTCCAAAGTTGAAGGTTACACACACACATGTCCTTGGGACATGTGTGTGCGCAAAATATGTGCACGGATCAATTTCAGGGGTGCAACAGGGTATCCTTTTGACACCCCTGCACCCTTGGAATTGCATGCACAATTTGCGAGTACCTATTGGTACTCGCAAATAGCGCTCGCAATTTCCCATTCATTCCTATGGGCCTGTAGGCCCATAGGAATGAATGGGAAGCCATTCCTTATTGGCGACTCGCAATTTGCGAGTCGCAAATAAGGAATGTGAAGGAATCGCTATTATTATAGCGATTCCTACATGCATAGGGTTTTGCAAATCCTTAATTGCGAATCCTTAATATTCGCTATTAAGGACTCGCAAAATCCTAGCTTGATGCATGTGCCAGTTAATGTTTAAAGGGAGTAAGTGTTTTCCCCCTAAAGGAATACAAGAATTGATCCTTTAACCAGTGCATAAAAGTCACCCCGGAATGTCTGCCATGAAACATCTGGTACAGAATTATTTTTGGTGGCCTGGTATGGATAGGGTTATTGATCGTACAGTTAGAGAACGCGATGTGTGCACTTCAAGTGAAAAGATGCTAAAAGTGAATAACCCCCTTTAAAAGTGTTGCATGGCCTGAAGAACTGTGGAAAAAAATTGCTTTTGATATCTCAGGACCATTTAATTTTTTACCAATTGATTCCTGCTTCGCTTTAGTCATGATTGACTATCATTCTAAATGGCCAGAAGTGAAATTTGTCTTTCAAGCCACCACTGGCGCAGTAATAGAGTTCTTCAAAGAAGTGTTTGCACGTGAGGGGTGCCCTTCTACGTTGGTCACTGACAATGGATTACAGCTCACGTCAGCAGAAATGGGAGCCTTTCTTAGGCTTTATAGAATTAAAACACGTGATGACTTCATTGCACGAACCTCATGAAAATGGTCAAGTTGAGAGGTTCAACCGTGTGTTGAAAGTGTCCTTGGTGGTTCAAGGAAAGGTGCAGAAGAGAAGAAGATAGTGTTAAAGAAACTGCAATGCGGGTGAGGAGAAAGCCAGATAAAGCTAATATTTGGTATGATGGTAAATGGAAGGCAAACCACATTAGTTCACAGTAGGGGTTTGAGTAAGAATCGTAAGGCCAGGGCTCATCAGTAAGGGAAAAGCCAGATTTGGAAGAGCCATGAAAATTCTTAAAGTGTTCACTAATAGTGTAATCACCCAAGATGGTAAAGTTTGAATGTCAGGAGAGTAGCCAAGTGCTCTGATGGGTGATGGATTGGACATGGTTGTAAGAATATACAACCATGCCCAAAGGTTTGATCAAAATAGGGTGTGTGGAAATCGCTCAGAATTGCTGGGTAATAGTGAAGGTACAGTTACTTCAAGAGTCAAAGGTGCAAGTCGATTCAGACAACCTCCTAGAAGGTTGGGCGATTTTGTCAGGTAATTTTTTTATTGACTGAATGTTCAGCTTTTGTTTAATTGTGTGTCATATTTTGTACTTTCTGTTATTTTTGTTCCTGGTTGTTCTTCCGCTTTAGCTCTGTTAAATGAGGGGGATGTGTAACATCTTCATTGTCTCTTCCAGGCATGCACAGGTTAATTCTTCTTTCACTGTGATTCTGTGCATGTGCTGTGTTTATTTTTATATATCACTTTATGTTCCTGCGCAGTTTTTGTATATAATTCTGAGGATGCTTTAGTTGCATCCGGAGTTGTCCGGTCTGTGGGTTTATTGCTGTGCTGCAGGAATAAACTACAAGAAAACCCAGTCTTCGTGGATTCTTTTTAACACGCCCCTGTTATCCACTGACAGGTATATCTGCCTTTTAAGTTTGTTTTGTTCATACTTGTTCTATATGTCACTAGAATCACGAGATGGGCTGGTAAATCACCCCCCACCCTTTGTGTGTCTAAAAAGTAGACATGTTCTTCCTCTACAGCCACACCTTCTTCTGGTTCCAGGCATGATTATATGCATGCATCAAATGTCACAAGGAGCCTTTCCCCCCATACATTCCTCGTGTGCAGGGGAGAGTGATTCGAAGACTGTAGGTAGGCCTACAAAGCCTGCTTCAGAATAAATAGACTCCATCTTCAACAGGAGGAAATGTGCCTTAGAAGCAAAGCAGGAAGTCTCCCTCAAAACAAGGAAGTCCCTCTCTTAGAAACAGGAAGCCCCACTTCAAAACAGGAAACTCTGTCTTAGAAAGAGGAAGTCCATTCTCAGAAACAGGAAACTCTGTCTTGGAATGAGGAAGTCCATTCTCAGAAACAGGAAACTCTGTCTTGGAATGAGGAAGTCCATTTTCAAAAACAGGAAACTCTGTCTTAAAATGAGGAAGTCCATTCTCAGAAACAGGAAACTCTGTCTTAAAAGGAGGAAGTCCATTCTCAGAAACAGGAAACTCTGTCTTAGAAAGAGGAAGTCCATTCTCAGAAACAGGAAACTCTGTCTTGGAATGAGGAAGTCCATTCTCAGAAACAGGAAACTCTGTCTTGGAATGAGGAAGTCCATTTTCAAAAACAGGAAACTCTGTCTTAAAATGAGGAAGTCCATTCTCAGAAACAGGAAACTCTGTCTTGGAATGAGGAAGTCCATTTTCAAAAACAGGAAACTCTGTCTTAAAATGAGGAAGTCCATTCTCAGAAACAGGAAACTCTGTCTTAAAATGAGGAAGTCCATTCTCAGAAACAGGAAACTCTGTCTTAAAAAGAGGAAGTCCATTCTCAGAAACAGGAAACTGTCTTAAAAAGAGGAAGTTCATTCTCAGAATCAGGAAGCCTAGACTCAGCAGCAGAGAGTTTGGTGTCAGAAGTAGAAAGTCAGAAACAATACATTTCGTCTCTGAAACAAAAAGTTCAATTCCAGAAACCTAAATTCCCACCTTAGAAACAGGAAGTCCTGACAAGTAACAGGAAGTTCCCCCTCACCAATATGGCAGCACACAGAACAAGTGAGCAGAGTTTTAAGAGGTCAGGAACTAAAGGCAACACGGGTGGTTTCCTAACAGTGAGAATCCAGTCAAAGAAATCATCAACAGTTTTTTGATAAGTGTTTGTTACAAGTTTACATCAGGGTTCCAACATCCTGCAACTAGAGGTCACTCATTAGGGCCTTTGGGAACTAGCCTTTACATCAGCATCTGAAAATCTACACATTTCCACCTAGCATGCTTGGTGTCTCTTCACCGTCCACTCCTGGTCCTCCTGATGCATTATGGTCCTTGTACTTCCCTCTGTCTTCACGCCCTTTCTAGCTCACGTCCTGGTTTTGGTTTCCCGCTCTCTTGCTTGGTTCCTGGATCCTATGGTTATTCTGCCCTTTTGAAATCTGTATTCTGGACCTTGATTTCTCTGGGGTCCAATCCATACTCCGTTCCTGGCTTTCCTGTTTATTGTGGCTCCGGTTTTGCTGGTCTTCCTCTTTCCAGGTCCCAGTTCAGCCTTCCCATCATTGGTGGTGCCCTGATTCCTTGCGCCTGGTTTATTCCCTGCACCCGGCTCTCTGCCTGCACCCGTGCTCCTCCCAAGAGCTTCCAGCTATTCTAGCCTTGTGAGCGCAGAGTGCAGCAGCTCGCAACTGACTTGGTTGTTGAGTTTCCTCGTGCCCAGTCACGTCCCTGCTGCGGTGCTTCCAGGCCTGCCTTTTGATTGTGTTTCTATCTCGTTATCCTTCCTCTATGCTTCTGTGATAGTCTTTGTTTCTAGTCCTGTCTGCACTCTTACTGGTGTGTCCTGTTGTGTCAACTCCTTGCCGTATGCTCTGTGTATTCCAGTCCTGAAGCTAACCTTGGTTCCAGTCCTGCTTTTCCCTGAGCCCAGTTCTTCTTTCTGTGTTCCCTACACTGCCCCCCTTGGTCTTTTTGTTTGTTTATATCATAATCTTGATTGTCATTGCTGCCAAGGGTGCCAGTTAGATTCCAAGGTTTTTGCCTCTGGCACAGAGAGCCCCCAGCACGCTCTCTCCATAGGAGCTGTTGGGTGTATCCCCAAATTCTATGCTATTAAACCACTCCTTGCCATTTGTAAGATCTTTTCACCTCAGTGAGATCACTAGCTCTGCAGCACAGAAACGATCATTTCTGATAGCTTGTCTGTTGTCTCCCTTGTACCTCTTTCTTGTAGTACTTGGGTTCTCCCTTGTACCTCTTTCTTGTAGTACTTGGGTTCTCCCTTGTACCTCTTTCTTGCAGTACTTGGGTCTCCCTTGTGCCTCTTTCTTGTAGTACTTGGGTTCTCCCTTGTACCTCTTTCTTGTAGTACTTGGGCTCTCCCTTGTACCTCCTTCTTGCAGTACTTGTATTCTCCCTTGTACCTCTTTCTTGCAGTACTTGTATTCTCCCTTGTACCTCTTTCTTGTAGTACTTGGGTTCTCCCTTGTACCTCCTTCTTGCAGTACTTGTATTCTCCCTTGTACCTCCTTCTTGCAGTACTTGTATTCTCCCTTGTACCTCTTTCTTGCAGTACTTGAGTTCTCCCTTGTACCTCTTTCTTGTAGTACTTGGGTTCTCTCATAGTTCCTCTTTATAGACTGTAAGTAACTGATCACAGCCTGTTCCTGCCTACTCCCGTCCTCTGCTTCTGTCCTCCCTTCCCTCAGGTACTTCTTAGTATGTGTTTACATCTTCTTTGGAAATCACTTTCCCTTCAGAGGACACCCCGCCCCTCAGTTATCCAGTCTAGTCCTGACCTCACCCAGCTAGTCCCCTGACAGTTTTGGCTCAGATCCTAAGATGGGACTCCTTTTGATAACAAAGCTCTCATCGCGTGATGCTGCTGTGGCACTCAACTCATGCATGACTCCACAAGACACAGGAGCCCGGATGTTTGGATTCAGAAGCCTTCTTAGAAGTGCGCCTGGAAGCTGCGGCAGCTGCAGTTTCAAGGCACACTTCTGGGAATGTCATGTGTCTCTTCCCACCAGGGCCGCTATTCCACGGTGAAGAAGTTCACTCAGTGGGAACAGGGGCCACTTGTGCTAACACACTCTTTCTATACCCCATCTCACAGGAAATCAGATTTCCTCCAAGAGAAAGCCCTCCCCGTACTAGGCCTGGGCAGTGAACTCCACTCCGCTCGCGGAGTTTGCGGAGTTTTCTGCACTCCGCGTTACGTGGAGATCGCGGAGTTCTGAAAAACTCTGCTTCGTGGTGTGGAGCGGAGTTTTTTTCCTCGCTCGCGTTCGTCAACGTCAAGTTGGCGACCGCGAGCGAGGAAAATCAACCTCCCGGCGAGATTTTTCCTCGCTCACGATCGTCAACATCAAGTTGGCGAGCGCGAGCGTGGAAAATCAACATCCCGGCGAGATTTCTCAACGCGGGGGGGGGTCAGGTTTCTCATTGCGAGTGGTCGCGTATGCTCGCGACCGCTCACGTTGAGAAACTGCCCGTTCGCAGCCCGAGCGGCAGAAAAGGAAAGCTTGCGCTGTGCATGGTGCCGTTCGCAATCATTGCACAGTGCGGACAAGCATCCGGCACTGTGCAATCACCGCGAACTGCATTTTTCTATCATACTCCGCCGCTCGCGGAGCTCTGCGTAGTGCGACAGAGTTTTTTATGCACTTAGCGGTGTTCTGCGTAGTGCAACTCCGCGAACTCCGCCCAGGCCTCTGAAAGGGGAGGTACCCCAGCACTGGGCCAGAGTGAGTTTCTGCCCATTTCCAGGGAAGAAAGGGCGAAAACTGAAGTTTGGAAACTCCTACAACTGTACATGTGTGTGGGTGCACCCACACTTCTAAGGCAAACTGTGCCTGGAACACCCACTCCTCACCCACTGAGTGGAATTTACGAATGCGGATTTCTCTCCAATCGTGGCGGAGAATTCCACATTTGTAAATAGATTTACTTGTGCCAGGTCTCTCTTTGTCAACTCCCAGCAAGCATAAACAAGCATTGGCATAGCCAATAGGTCTCGCCTTTGGGACCTTATAAGTGTTTAGCCATGCAACACTTGATGTTGTTGCACCAAGGATATTGTGCTGGATAACTAAACACTTATAAGGTCCCAAAGGCGAGACCTATTGGCTATGCCAATGCTTGTTGGAGTTTGGCAGGCGAAGCCTAGGTGCGGGGGAGGGGTGCAAAGAGAGCTACAATTAAACAACTCCACAGCTTCAGAAGAGGGAGGGCGGAGAGAATAGGAGCAGCCTGTTGGGACTGTACGTCGTGTTTTTATTTGATCACTGTGGTTGCTTTGTGCTGCAATCGATATTTAATAAAAAGAAAACATTCTAATTAGGGAAATATAAATGTTCCTTTTGGTTGCAACGTTAGCAATGCGATGTGTATTGTTTTTGGCCCAGATGTACGCAGTGATAAAAAAAAGTTACACATAAAGCAGGGCGGTATCGTAGAGGATGGGAAAGCATGTCAGCATTTCCTGTAAAATCATAGCTGCTATGGAGAATGCTGGTTTTAAATGTTAAAATGAAAAACACAGCCTTACCTCGTTCGTCCTAGCTAACAGCATATGCCTCTTGCCGATTAAGTCCCTGAAATTTAAAGCGCGTTAGTGCGTTGGGGGGGGAATCTTAATCCTGCAGTCAATTGAATGAAATCTCCGCCTCCAGCGGGGCTTGCCATGGGCTCGCGATCATCGGGTAATGTCCTGAGCTTTTGTTAATGTTGCTTGCACATGGAAAGTACACAGAGTAAGTAGGTAGATTTACGCAACATTTGCGTTGTTAGAATGCAGTTGTAAACGAAATATCCCACAGAATCATAAGCAGCAGTTATATGACCTTTTGTCCCCACCCAACACGTTTCATTACACAGAGTCCCTGTAGTTTAAAGCAAGTGAGTGAGTGTGTGTGTGGGGGGGCTTCTTAAATATGAAGTCAACTGAATTAAATCCCCACCTCCAGCGAGCAGAGATTACGGGGCTGAAATACGGGCATCTGGTTGTCCACGCCAGCCAAGTGCAGTTTACTGTGAAGCCGTAGGCATCACTCTTCTCACCATGCCGTCATGATCAGGGACACGCAGACGGAGAGCCTTTTTAATGTTGCTTGCATCTGTAGGTAGTTTTAGGGAGGTGTAAACAAAATATCCCAGAGAAAAGTGATAGAAAGACTGAAAATGCACCTTTGGCCATCTGCTTGGAAGCGGTGTTGTGCACAGTGCCACCTCGCATGCCTCCTGCTCCGAGTACCCCTCGACTGAAGTGCCAAAAGTTCCCTCCCAGCGACCAGAGCAAAACAAATTGAGGCACAAATCACAAAGCGGATGTCAAACCAAAGCCGTTTGGAGCAGAATGGGGCGCTTGTAAAACAAGTGAATTATGTATGTTTCCCAGGAGATCTTTGGGATTTTGAGTGGGTGGGTGGGAGGGAGGGCCGATGATCAGTGTTTCTTGTGAAACCTACATCCTGCCTCCGAGAAATCTGAACATCTGTCGGTCTTATCAGTATCTTCTCAAAGCTAGCGCCAAGTCAGTATTTCAATTGCCGGCTGGTGTCACCTACATTTCCTAAACCGAAGTCTTAAACGGGCCTTTCTGCAGCAACTAACTGGGAGGGGGTCCGAAGAAAGTGACATTATTCCGAATGTTACTTTGGATCGCAACATGAAGTCAGTTTGACTGCTTCGTTTCGGACTGCTTGGGGGAGGGGGAAAGTGATGTGATCCGAGCTTTAGCTAGGAGCGGGCACGGTGGAGGGGGGGTGGGGCCTGAGAAATGTCTTTTGAAAACATCATTTTGAAGTCTTCGAGCAAACCAACCTGTTATACAGCTTAGGAAAACTGCTTCACAAACCGAGTGAGTGCTTGGCCATCCGATCGCGAGCGTGAATGTTTGGCTCGCGGCCGCGAAAGTGAAAGTAATCGCGAGGGAAGCCAGATGGCGAGGGAAGCCATATGGCGCCTGATCGCGCGTACACGCTCGCGTGAACGCAAGCTGGTCGCCAGCAAAAGCCACTGCTGTTTGCACTTCCAAAACCTGCTTACTAAAACTCTCGCCAGGTCAGCGCATGCGCTGGCTCAGGCGAGACCTAAAAAGGTAAATTTAGCCGTAAACTTACATTTGCAACAGAATTAACGCTTGTGAACAAACAGTGCCCACAATTGTTTTATGAGGCTTTTGCTAAAGCACACAGCCCTGTGTATGAGAGAGTCAGTGCCCAAACTAAGACCATGGCTTTATTGGGTAGGACACATTCTCTGAGACGAAGATGGTGTCTGCTGTGTCTCCCTCGCTCAACTGATTTGACCAGGTTATTGCACGACTTGAATCTCTTTCAGGTACAACTCCAAGTTGGACAGTGGCTTGTATGCTTTGTGAGGATATGTGGACTTAGAAAGTGGGAGGGCTATGACTATCTTATAAATAGAACAAATAGGGCAAGCCCAACTTCCTTGAAGAGAGTTGGGCAACTCTCTGTCACGAAAAGTTTAGAAAAATGAGACTGAATGGTGCACTTTACAGCACAACTTAAAAATAAACGTTGTTTCAAAAACAGAGGTCTTACAAACAGTTCTTCATGTGCACTCTTGAAATACTCTAACACTGTTATATTGTGCCAAGAAAGTCCACCCCTGCATGTAAGGTTGATGGTCAATTCCTCCCCAAAAACCTTTTAAATCCAGATATTAAAATAGCACATTTATAAGCAGACTTTTCTCAAATAGTGATTAAACGTTATTATGTTTTACAAGCACTTCAAATGACCTGGGTGTGCAGTCTGATATGTGTTACATCGCCTTCCTCTTTCTTGACCTTCTACTTACTTTCATCTTCTCATTGTTTTGCTTCTAACTTCTATGTAGATTCACAGTCATATGTTATGACTGGGAATCTACTTGGAAGGGGCATGGTGGAATCATTAAAAGTTACGAAGACCTCAGACTCTTTTAGACAGCAGCTCTATCTATCCCTCAGATTAGTCACAGGCTCAGACCCGAGGCCTGTAGTGCAGTTTGCAGAGACCACAGAGAGTCAAACAGCTGCTGTGTATCTTAGGTTACACCAATCCGACAGCCTCAGACAACAGAGAGAAGCAGTTAGGGTTACTTACAAGATGTATCAGCGTCGATGATGAAATGCTTCGATGTGACTCGCGAAACTAGATCAGTTGTAGCAATAAATACCACACAACATAGAGGAATCACACTAGTAAAATGTTTAACAACTCCACATAAACTATCACTTAGATAGCACCTTGAAAACAAGTATTGGCAAAGTCAATGTATCTATCTGGTTTGTCAATATTTGCTTAGCGAATGTTTTCTGTACGAAACCAAGCACTGACTAAAAGCAAAATAGATATATTTTATGTAAAGGCACACGTTGCACAAGTAGCACTTGGTACTAAAGGACGCTACTCTTTGTGTGGCTGTGCGAATGGGCAGAATCAGAATGCCGTCAGTCACAGTCAGATCAGCCAATCAGTGAAGTGGGCGGACCCTTGGCTCCATGCAGAATGTTGTGGTGGGCGGAAGCAAATGTGAATGACTTTACAGCAGACCAATGGATAAAGAAGGCTTACTGAAAGCGCCTGCACTGGCGTAGCAAGGGGGGGCGGAGGGGGCGGTGCGCCCCGGGCGGCACGAGTTTTGGGGGCGGCGGCGGCTTCAAAAATCATCGCCAGCACCCCCTCCCCCACCCTCCTCAGCGCGGCGGCAAAAGGCAGGGACCGCCACGGGCGGCAGAGTGCCTCGCTACGCCACTGAGCGCCTCCCAGTATGTATGTATAGTAAATATATATATATTTATTAAAAACAAAAGACCATGGCCAAAGTCCTACCTCAATAGTATGCAGATTCTTTCATGCATTCTCAAACATCAGCTTAAAACTTTTCGAAACCACATACATTTTCATTCCAATTTACCCAGTTTTGATTGTGGGTAAACAAACTCATATCTCTCAGCTGAAGCTTACTGCTGTCTGTAAATAACTGTTTTTGTTCCCAAACACTGTATTTCGTTTGCAGAAGAGTGGGCTGTTCCCATGTGTCAGCTTCTCATTTCCACTCAGTTCTGGCTTGTACCACTGCCTCTGTGGGGGTGTCTGCCTCACCAGCCCATGGTTTGCCATCAACCCCCCCATACGACAGGGTGTTCAACACACCTCCGGGATGTTCGGCTTATGCGGTGGCCGCCATGAAGGCAGGATCATTGCTCATTGAGTCCCCCTCCATGCATGTGTTAGCCACTTGGCCACTAGAGCACAAAGGATGCCTTCAGCCACAACCTGCCAGGGCCCCCTCTGCAGCAGCAATGATGAGATGTATGCAGGGCTTTAAGTGGGATGAAAAAACTGGGGGGTCTCTCAAAGGGGCGTGGCCAATGTAATTAAGGGCGTGGCTTAAAAACACATAAGCTAAAAATCTGTGCTTAGCATAGTGTGCTGCCCGACTTGTATTTTGCTGTTTCTGTCATTGCATCCAGATATGATACAAGTAACATCATACCTACAACAAGGCAGGACTATTGGCTTTGTCAATGGTTGTTAGTTGCATAAGATAAATAAGCAGCAACTATGGCTTGTTATATATAATATTGAAAAAGCTTCCACTTAAAGCCCTGCTGACACCACGACGATGTTGCTGCTCCTGCAGTATCAAAAGAGAAGGGAAATCCAGAGAGAAAATGACTCTTTAAAGGATTTCCCTTCTCTTGCAACGCTCACCTGGCATGACGTCCGTAACTTCTCCACTAGTGAGAAGAGCAGTGTGAGCACGCGCACATCGATGTGCCTGCTATCACTGAAGTCCCGAAAAAAACGGACCGCCTCCAGGGCACAAAACAGAGCCCGATAGAGACCCGGTTCGAGGCCTCTCTAAAAAAACTGCCGGTGCTCAGACCCGGTGAGACCCGGCCCACTTAAAGCCCTGGATGTATGTGTGATGTGCACAACCCTCCAGAAGTCACAAGCTTCGCAGTTCCTTTCACGAGGAGGCCATCATTTTCTTTTGCATTCAGTGACCTGTAGTTCTGATGTTATAATGGTGTTGACTACAAGTCCCAGCATGCTAAGCAGTGCCCTGGGTTGGCGCGACTGCATGTGCATAGGCTTGGGAAGCTTGAGGGTTTGGCCACTCCAGTGCTTTCTGTATGGCAGGCCTCCTGCTGTGCTGCAGTTTTCATGCCCACTGTGCTGTATACGGCATACCCCACTGGCTGAGTGTGTGGCGCCCACACACCCCAATGCACCGCTGCACTGTGGCCCTGTGCCCTGGTGTGTCGCACTCACACCCGTGCCTCTTTGGAAAGCAGCTTGGTCTCCTTGGCCCTGCTGAGCGCACTTCAGCTCTAAATATGTGCCCTGGTCTCTCGTTCGCCAGCCGGATCTGAGCTGACAGACATGTCTGTGAGTAAAAGAACCACGGGGCTCTCAAAAAAGACAAAGCACCAAGCAGGGCACAACAAAAACACAGAGAACACTACCCACCAGAGCAGAACAAAAAAGAGTTTTTATTTATTTATTTATTTATAGAGCTTTATGTAGCACAAATTTAGCAAACTGGGCTTCTTTCCAAATGCCCCCCACACACTTTTTGCCCCATTTTAGACTGCTAGATGCTGGTTTTTGACTCTGATAGTGCCCCGAGACCCGCTAATCAGGCCCCAGTGCCCGAGCTCTTTCCCCTAAAAGTAATGTGATTTGGTACACCCAATTGGCAAGTTACTTTGCCCCCTTATAAGACCCTAGTGTATGGTACCAGTGGTACCCAAGGCAAGGGTAGTAAAGGGGTTACCAGGGCTGCAGCACTATATCTTGACACTCTGTGTGACCCAAGTAAAAGTGTGTCTGCGGGTCTGCCATAGCAGCCCTGCACGAGCAGCCCGTCTGCTCGAGAGGGGCTCGGCACACCCCTCATGCTGCAGCGCCACCTCACTGCCTTAATGTAAGTAAGTCACTCTTAATCTTGTCCTCCTAGGCCCAGGAGATGGAGTGCATTACATTAAAGGTGTGGATACATATTTTATAAATATATATCACTACTGTAACCCTGTACAGCAAGGTTTTACTGTAGGTGACCGGTGGTCCATAGAGTCACACATGGGCTGGCTACCAACGAAACTCGAGATAGCCAGCTCCATTATGGAATGACCGAATTGAGTCGTGTTTGGTGTCAAACACCGTGCTTTTTCACCCCCCCAACATGATTCTCCTGTCGAGGGTGAGCTGGCATGCACAGGGGTGCCACCCTGAGTGGGCGCCCCTCTGGGATACAGTGACCCAGTTCCTTGGCGGGCTTCCCTGAGCCATTTGCCACCAAGACAAGAGTCTGCCCTCCTGATGGGATGCGCTTGCACTTCCGCGGGGCGGAGACGAAGGCCTGGGCAGTAAAGAGATCACACCTCCGCCCTCCCAGGATGGCTAGTGATTACAGTGATCAAGGTGGTGAGCCTCAAAGGCTTCACTGCCCTTGAGATGCAAATGTACTTGTCCCCCCACTCGAGGACAAAGCCCTTCCCGCCCTGTCCAGCCCAACAGGTGGGAAAATTAGGTAGCCAGGAGGCGTACACCTCCAAGAGGCTAGCCACACCTTTAGGGTGGGCTAGGAGGTCTGCACAGCCAAGGAAGGGTTCTGCCATGTTGGAAGACCATAAATTAGAGGGTTCTGGGTATAAAAGGTGACAAACACCCACAGGATGTTGTCACCTCAGGGGCGGGTTAGCCACAGTGACCAGTAGCCCATTGGACACTGTCCCTCATGCCTGTGAAATCATCCCTCACAGACAAACACACTCACCTACACAGGCCCCTTCCTATACATGCACACACACACACATACATATATAAGATACAACATTTGCAGCAGTGGTGCAAGACTACGTGCGCACACACACACACACACATACATATATAAGATACAACATTTGCAGCAGTGGTGCAAGACCGTGCACACACACACGCACACACAAGCACACACATACATATATAAGATACAACATTTCCAGCAGTGGTGCAAGACTACGTGCGCACACACACACACACACATACATATATAAGATACAACATTTGCAGCAGTGGTGCAAGACCGTGCACACACACACACACACACACACACACAAGCACACACATACATATATAAGATACAACATTTCCAGCAGTGGTGCAAGACTACGTGCGCACACACACACACACACATATATATATAGATAAGATACAACATTTGCAGCAGTGGTGCAAGACAGCGCACACACACACACACACGCACACACACACACACTCTATATAGACAAGGATGTAGCAGTGCAAGCTTTCATTGCACACAACAGGTATAGCCTGAACAACAGCAGTGCTCACTTCACTCACGTGCACAGCAATTACAGCACAGCTCACAAGAGTAGTGTAATCTTGGGGTTTTTCAAATGGAATGAATTCAAAGTGGGTAAACAACATGGCAAGGCCATGTGCCCTGTAAAAGAGGCGTGGAGAGGGAGTGTTGACACCAGCTGGAGGTGGAGGCTGTGTTGCAACCGTACCTTGTACACTGCACAGCAAAGGGCACATCTTTAGCATGAAGCCCATTTCATATGGCCTGTTGTGTCAATGTCTACAGTCCACTTCTGGAGGCGACGTCTGGTGCGTTGTGTCCAGTTTTGGACATTGTGTTTGGCACAATGTGCCCCTTGCTGCCAAACGCTGGCACTTGCCTCAGCTCACACACAGTGCCACAGTAAACTCTTATTCCAGTGCCTCCTGTTTCCATCAGATTGTGAGCTATGCAGTCTCTGGAGCTTGTCTCAGATCACACAGGGCGCCACAGTGAACTCTTATTCCAGCGCCTCCTGTTTCCATCTGAGTGTGAGCTCTGCAGTCTCTGGAGCTTGTCTCAGATCACACAGGGCGCCACAGTGAACTCTTATTCCAGCGCCTCCTGTTTCCATCCGATTGTGAGCTCTGCAGTCTCTGGAGCTTGTCTCGATCACACAGTGCCACAGTGAACTCTTATTCCAGCGCCTCCTGTTTCCATCAGATTGTGAGCTCTGCAGTCTCTGGAGCTTGTCTCAGATCACACAGTGCCACAGTGAACTCTTATTCCAGCGCCTCTTGTTACCATCTGATTGTGAGCTCTGCAGTCTCTGGAGCTTGTCTCGATCACACAGGGCGCCACAGTAAACTCTTATTCCAGCGCCTCTTGTTTCCATCAGATTGTGAGCTCTGCAGTCTCTGGAGCGTGTCTCAGATCACACAGGGCGCCACAGTGAACTCTTATTCCAGCGCCTCCTGTTTCCATCTGAGTGTGAGTTCTGCAGTCTCTGGAGCTTGTCTCAGATCACACAGGGCGCCACAGTGAACTCTTATTCCAGCGCCTCCTGTTTCCATCTGAGTGTGAGCTCTGCAGTCTCTGGAGCTTGTCTCAGATCACACAGGGCGCCACAGTGAACTCTTATTCCAGCGCCTCTTGTTTCCATCTGATTGTGAGCTCTGCAGTCTCTGGAGCTTGTCTCGATCACACAGTGCCACAGTGAACTCTTATTCCAGCGCCTCCTGTTTCCATCCGATTGTGAGCTCTGCAGTCTCTGGAGCTTGTCTCAGATCACACAGGGCGCCACAGTGAACTCTTATTCCTGCGCCTCCTGTTTCCATCTGATTGTGAGCTCTGCAGTCTCTGGAGCTTGTCTCAGATCACACAGTGCCACAGTAAACTCTTATTCCAGTGCCTCCTGTTTGCATCAGATTGTGAGCTCTGCAGTCTCTGGAGCTTGTCTCAGATCACACAGGGCGCCACAGTGAACTCTTATTCCATCGCCTCTTGTTACCATCTGATTGTGAGCTCTGCAGTCTCTGGAGCTTGTCTCAGATCACACAGTGCCACAGTGAACTCTTATTCCAGTGCCTCTTGTTTCCATCAGATTGTGAGCTCTGCAGTCTCGGGCGCTTGCCTCAGATCACACAGAGCACTAGCTGGACGCTGCGAACGGACAGCCGTGGCTTGTGCAGGTAAGAGCGGTGGGGCAGTGGAGCCGGGTTGGGGGGGGGGGGGGAATTTCGACAGACGACAAGGGAAATTTAAATAAATAATTAATTTTCCCTTCCCCTCGTCTGTCGAAATACCCCCGACCCGGCCCCACTGCTCTTACCTGCACGAGCCGCGGCTGCGAACTGAATGTCTTCCTTTCTATAAGGGTCATCGCACAGCATCTGTACTGAGCTCTAACCCAGAAGGAAAGAGGCAGCATCCGTTGGACAGTGTAAAGGGAAAGTGCCGCCAGCACCCCAGTGCACCCAACAGATGATGCAACGTAAGGTGGCGGGGCTGGGGTGCAGGAGGTGTCCACAAGGGACGGTCCAGGAGGGAGGTGCAAAGGTCAGCTGGGTCTGCAGTACACAAAGAGTCCTCTAGGGTGGTGGCACAGAGTGTGCCCTAGGCCTGAGCTGCAGACGCTTGCATCAGGAGCCTGTGGCCCACCTGAGCTGGTGCACTTGTGAGGCTGGCGTGGGTCAAGCGACTCTTGGCGGTACATGGGTCCCCACAAGCTGATGGAGGCTATAGGGGTGGGCGGAACTCGCAGAGTTTCCCTCCATGAAGTTCCATAGAGTTACAGAGAATCTCTGAGAGATTATGGGGAATTCCGCCAACGGATGAAAAAATGCAGCCCGTGCTGCACGTGCTGCACTTTAGCGCTGGTAACGCGAGTAATGCTGAAAATCAGCACGAACTGCACCATGTGTCGCGCCGGAGCGCACGACCGTTCAAGGTGAATTTGATTCTGCTCGAGTAGAAAATAATCTCGAGGAGCAGCAAATCTACTTGAATGGCAGCCCTCTGACCGCCACCGCTCGCGAACGCCTGTGACCGCTCATGTTAGAAAATTGCGCAAGGGGACGCCAAATCTTGCTCATTCTCGCCAGCTAGCATATTCTGGAAAAACATTCTGCCACGCGGCGATTGGTGGAATTTGGCCAGAACTGTGCATTAAAAAGTAATGCATAGGGACCACAATTCCACCAGTTCCGCAGGTGGAACGGGATATTTCGCCCACCCCTAATGGAGAGCAGCGTGCATTCAGACTGAGCCTGCCCTGGAGAAGAGCCCAGTCACCAGCAAAAATCACCCTCGCATGGCTCACCGGGCCCTCAGGACTGCCTCAGGACTGAACATCGGCTCGAGGAGACAGACAGGAAGGAAAGTGTCAACCTCTCTGAGTTGTCTTCACTGGAACCAGTCCAAGGATGGACGATGGGTCAGCGCTGCCGCTACGTACTGTGTCAGGGGCAAAGGCAGTCACCGCAGAGCCAATCAACAACGTACAAGAGCATCTCCAGCCAATCCCATGATGAGAGCTCCTCCAACCAATCCAGGGTCATCAAACTTTGTCAGCACTAAAGAACCTTTCCACCTCCTTGATTGGCATGCGCACATGGGCGCCGCAATCTCTGAACCTGCTCATGGGATAAAAGACCTCTGCTATAAGGAGCACTAATTAGGCCTGGGCAAAATTTAAATCACGCCAGCATAATTCACATAAATTTACGGAATTTCGGGTTACGCTTGGTACGTGAAATTCCTTAAATTAGGCCACTTTGAGCAATTACACACCATTCATGGTGAAAATTTGCTACAAATGTGCCATTCACAGTAAAAATGTATCATGACTGCGCGGGCACAATAGAACGAGAGTGGCTGTTGGCGGTATTTTTGCTTTTTTGCACTATTTTTTAACCCCGTTTACATGTCATTTAGTGTAATTTTGCATCATTTCACATAAACAAATGACACAAATTGTGCACACCCCTAGTAATAATGAATCACAGATTTCAGGTTCAAGCAACAGACCGTCCAAGTACATTTTGAACATGTACATCCTAGTGTCATGGATAAGAGACTCTATTGGTCAACTCCTTCCTCAACATGGCTGTCAAACTTCTACTTCTGAAAGCTGGGTTTGCATCTGAGAGGGTTTCTCACTCTCATTACAGGAACTAGCAACATAGATCACTTCCTGCCATGTCATCCATTTCTTGAAATATACACCTTCTAATAGTTTTCATTTAAATGCAAAACAGAAATGTACCCAAAACATAAAAACAGGACAATTGCTGATTGCATTCTAGTATAAGGGAGTGGAAACCCTAACTGACTGCTCACTCACCAATGCCTGCCAAAAAGAAGAAAAATTGTCCACCTACCCTTAACAAATAGACAAGCAAACCTCTCTCATCAAAGCCTGCCAAAGAACAGTAAAAAAGCAACCAAACTACAGCAAAAAAGAGTAAAAACCCCAAACACGAGTTCAGCAAAAATAGCCCACTGCAGCAGCGCACAAATAATTCAAACAAATTCAATACTGAAAACTCATGCACTAGGGTTCATTGTGAAAGGGGACAAAAAACACAAAATCGACCAATCACCCCACACTGCTTGGCACAAAAGAATACATTTATACTGCTCTGTCACCTTCCAGGACACAGAAAAATAACATTCTTCTGTCATATCTCATAAAGAAAGAATAACAGAACAGAAAATTGACCACTTACCATCAGAGCCCAGCATTAAACATGTAAACAAAACAAAACAAAACAACTGAACATATAACCATCAAAGCAAATAAATAAAACTGTAAAAAAAAAAAAATTCTGGACACTGACCGATGAGACTAGGGCTCTGGCATAGAAGTACAAATAACTGACCGTACACCCATCAAAGTCCAAGAAATCCTGTAAATCAAAACAGAAGCCACCCATCACAGTGTGGGGGGGAGGGGCAATAGCAAACCTGACCATTCATCCATAAAACCCACAGACTAATGCAACAGATTAGAAATACTGACCACTCTCCAACCAGAGTGCAGCAATGAACACCAATGAAAGACAAACTCACATTCACCCATCAAAAGCCAGCAAGAGTAAAAACAAGCATTGCAAAGTCAATGGGTCTCACCTTTACAATGAGAGGGCAAGCTGCTGGCTCTTGCCAATGTTTGCCTACAAACTATTGTTCGAAAAAGGAAAAGGAAAACAAACATTCAATGCTTGAGGAAAGGAAAACGCCCCTCACCGTATGTAAAAACTATACATTTAATTCAATGTTTTCAATCTTTAGCAATGGCATAGTTTATTTTTCAAATATGGTTCATTCCGAAACTCTGAACAGAATTTAAGAAGAACAAGGAAGTCTCCGCATGTGAATGAAAACATTTGCCAAGGCCTGAATTACTTTCCAGAGGATTCAGCCGTGTGGTTCTCTGTAGCAGCCCAGGAAGCAGATATATGGACCTTCTGGAGAAGTGTCATGCTAAGTACACCTTCTCCCTCAGATGCCAGCCAAATGAACGCAGCAGACAGCCCTTCCCAGCACCATAAAAGCCTTTGTGTGCTAAAGCTTATAGTTTCATGCAACATGTGGAATGCAGGTGATAAAAGAAAAACGATTCTTAAAGTCTGCACTTCAGCCATGGCCACCAAAACGATCCCGTTTCTGTGTTTTCACAAAGAACCTGGGAAGGGTGGTGAGTGACATAGTGAGGCTGGTGGACTTCTGAGGGAGAAAGCAGCACATGAGGGAGAGAGATAAAAAAACACATGCACTCTCATGGAGTGCTAAATGAAATAGAGAAAATCAGTTCCCTAAATGTGTGCAGTAAAAGGATTCAAGTCAGTTAATGAAAGGGTGGTAAATAGGTTACCCTCCAGGGACGGGACAAACGCAAGAAGAGGAAGATATACCATCGAATAAGTAGCAAGCAAACGAGAGTGACAGTGAAGCCAACCAATCATAAGCAACAGGCGGCTATAAGCCCACTGCAAGGTCACAAGAGGCCGTTCACAACCAGTTTGTGCTGTCTGGTAGGCAAGACCTGGGAGTGACCACTCACCCATCACAGTGCTGCAAAAGAGAGTACACGTAAGTGACCACTCATTAGCCAAAGACCAGCAAAACAGTGGAAGGGAATGTGTCTCTCCTGGCATCCGACCCATCGTTTGTGGAATAAACAAATAAAAAACAAGGAAGAAGCCTGTGACCATGATGCCTGTGTGAAAATTAATGTATGCACACGAAATTTGGGAAATTCACAAATGTTTGCACTATGAAATGCAACCATTTTTAGGTCGAGCCTAGAGTCAGCGCGCATGCGCTGCGAGACTTGTTGTAGTGGAGTACGGAGTAGAAGCCCCACCCACTCTCCGCCCATGTTTGTCATTGGCTTATGTCTTGGTCCTTCGTAAATGCAGGCTTCTAATTGGTTATTAGGCTTGTTAGCCCCGCCTCAGTACCGCCTTGTCTTCATTAGTAACCTCCCATGGCGACTGGCCCCTTTACTTAAGTTGTTACACGGGATGCTTTGTTTTAGTCTGATTTTTTTTGATTCCCTGTTTACAGCACTTCCTGCACTGGCTAAAGGAAAATGCGGGCTCTACCTGGCGCTTATGCGGATCAGCACCAGAAGATCTGCTGCACCTGCTATGCACATGTACAGAACTGTTGGAAGAACGAAAACAACTGCTAAAACGCCACTTCAATCAGCGAGGGGTACGCACTAGGAGACAAGCAGTGCTGGCCTGTTTTGCACCTAATGACCCACAGTTGAATTGCTGTCTAGTGAAGTTCCTGAGGACAGTGGAAAAGAAAGTGCCAGCACAATAGTCATGAACCCATCTTAGGATAGTCCCCGGGAACAATTGCTATCCTATCATGGGGGCTCAAAGAGGGCAGTTTCCTGTTATTCACACCGGTCCTGGTACTAAGGCACTTTATTAAAGCCTTAAGCACTTTTTGCACATAGAAGCACTTTTTGAAGTCCTGGTATAAGAAGAGACAGAAAGTAGTGGACAGGAACTAAGTACCCTCGATCCCTAACAGCATCTGCTGAATCAAAAACAGCTTGGTCAGAAGAACTTCTTCTCAGTCGGAATATTAGTTTTTAAAAACATAAATTATGAAATATTTTTTAATATCATATGCAGAATTGTTTTAACTTGATGTTCTTTGTATTGCAACGGTTTTTATTAACTATGCAAATAAAATAAATCAAAATATTGTTTTAGTCTGTAAGCACTCTTTTCTTTATTGAGTGTCTTACTTGCAGGCACGACGTGCTTTGCTACATTCAGCCAGCCATGCCCGCTTTCTGCTGTGTTTGCCTGCCCCACCAGCGTTCCAAGATCGCAGCTTTTAATTTTTGCTAACGTGGCGTCTGCCTACACGATTCCTTTCATGTGCACGGGCGCCCAGCGACAATTACTTATTGGCTAACATGGCGCCCGCGCCGGGCACTAATTACTTATTTACTAGCATGCTGCTTTACTCGCAGACATGCGATACATTTACGGGGATGGCACCGCACTTTGTTTCACTGCACCCGCTTTCATGCAATCTCTCTTGGTACACCTTAAAACAAGCATTTGCAATGTAACACGTCTCGCATTTACGCGACTGAGCTATTGACATTGTACATGACAATGCCTTTTATTTTTGTTTTCCTTTTTAAAACATAAATAAAAGGCATTGTCATTTACAATGCCAATAGCTTAAACTCACGTAAATGCGAAACCTATTGCATTGCAAATGCTTGTTGATACATGGGAAGGACAGAAAATGCCTCGCTTATGATGCCGAGCAGCATTTTATGGCCCATGACATTTATGCATCGCCAGCATCTCGCGAGACCGTTTTATGAGTCATGCCCACAAGCGAAAAGTCAACTGAGAAACAGACAAGCTCCATTTCACACCATTCGCGTAATTCTGCGTAATTTCCGTGAATTTTTAGCAGAAAAACATGAGCAGTTTCGTACACCTTCGCCCATGTACCACCACCCTCATTACAACGCGCGAGAGATGAAGGCGAATGTCTAATGAAGCAAGGTGACGAGGTGACGTACTGAGACGGCTTGCTATTTGATGACGTACCCCTGTTCTCCAATCAACCCTGCTTTGGAAAGTGGAGGAATGATAGTGTCCATGAAGAATCACCCCAATACCCCAGCCGGCCTGCCAGAAGAGGTGAGCGGCTCGTCGGGGAGAAGCACGCGTGCACCACACCCAACCGTGTGCTCCTCTGCCAAGCTGCAGAGTTCACACTTCGAGGTTTGCTGGAGGCAGGAGGAGGAGTGAACATCCCCCTCGTCCTCTGCGGGGGGGGGGGGGCTCTGTGGCAGCGATTGTTGAAGCATCCCCCCACCCCGAGAGGGGGTGGAAGTAGCCCAAAGAGGGCCCCCCCCAGGTACTCGTGTGGCCCCACCAACTGAAGAAGGCAAGAGGCCCGTCGGGGTCATGGGGTCAGAAGAGTGCACGCTTCGTGGCTTAAACGTTTCTTTTAGGCTCGCTGCACAACAGAGACCAAGGTTTTGAGGCTGTCAAAGCAGAAACGCACAGGGAGGCGCCGTTTGTGACCCCTCCCACCCCCCGCCTGCTGCTCGTGGGGAGGGGGTGAGATAGAAAGACACAGCCCCCCCTGACAATCCAGCAGAGATTCAATGCCAAGGATATCTGTGAGGGAACGAGAGAATGCTCCCCCCCTCCTCGCCCACACGCTGCCCCCACCCCTCAAGAAAGCCCCCCACTCTGTCACCTCGTATCCTGTTCGTCCACCCGGCTTACACCGACCCACATAGGTAGCCAGGTGGCTGGTGGTGACGTCACCTTCACAGAGGGACCTCAGGGAAGTGCCATTCATTTTAGGAAGCAAAGACACTGCTGTTACATACGGGTCTCTATTTGCCACTCCTGTTTCTTAAAATATCAAAGATGCCGAGCCAATAACTCATCTCAGGAATAAATACAAACTTGGGGGGAGATTTACAATTTTTTTCCGCTGAGCGCACAATATTGTTTTTGCAAAAGTTGTTTTGCGCTGGCACCCTCAAAGTTGCGCAAAGCAGCACAAAGCACTGCTTTGCGTTACTTAGCGCCGAGGGGGCTTTACATAGGTGGGACATGGGCGTTCTGATGCAACCACCCATGCCTTTTGACGCAAAACCATATTTTCAAAGTTTTGTAGACAAGGTTTTGCGCCAAAAGTAAACACCCCTTCAAAGGAGGCGCTAACAGGAGAAATGCTTTCATTTCTCTGTGCTTTTCCCACTTTGCATGCATGCTGCACTGTGCAGCATGTATGCAAAGTGGGAAAAGTTTTGCATGGTGTTCAGGCACAGTAGTTTGTACAGGAATGGTACCCTTACTGTACAAACATATGTCCAAAGTCGACCGACTCCATATGTCCAAAGCCGACCGACTCCATATGTCCAAAGCCGACCGGCTCCATATGTCCAAAGTCGACCGACTCCATATGTCCAAAGCCGACCGACTCCATATGCCCAAAGAAGACTAAGTCCATATGTCCGAAGCCAACGAGTCCATATGTCCTAAACCAACTGAGTCTATGTGTCTAAAGCCGACTGAGTCCTTACGTCTGATGCCTACCGAGTTCATATGTCCAAAGCCGACCGAGTCGAAATGTCTGAAGCCGGCAAGTCCATATGTCCATAGCCTGCCAACTCCTTATGTCTGAAGCCGATCAAGTCTGTATGTTCAAAGCTGCCCAAGTCCATATGTCCGAAGCCGACCGAGCCGACTTGTCCGAAGCCGACTGAGTCGGTATGTCCAAAGCCGACCGAGTCCATATGTCCGAAGCCGACCGAGCCGACATGTCCGAAGCCGACCGAGCCGACATGTCCAAAGCCAACCGAGTCGACATGTCTGAAGCCAACAAGTCCATATGTCCATAGCCTGCCAACTCCATATGTCCGAAGCCGACCGAGCCGACATGTCTGAAGCCGGCTGAGTCGGTATGTCCAAAGCCGACCGAGCCCACATGCCCTCTATATTCCCAACGGGAAGACAGTTCTGGGAGGAGGAGTTTAAGAGGATACTGCCACAAGGGTGTCTCAGATTATACTTGACACTATGTTAATAATGTTGCAAACAGCACAACAGTGGAAGAGCTCAGGGCACCCCAAGGTGGAGCTGCAAGACATAACTATGAGAAACAGAGAAGCGCAGACAACTCTCCCAGGAGGTTCAGATACATTCTGTGGGAAACACCAGTGGGCAAGTTGGGGGGGTATAATTAGCCCCAGGAACAAGTGGTAATGACCCCTTCTCTTACTCTGTGCTCTGGTCTGTGGGGTGGGTCTGTAAGTCAAGAAAGGGGCTATAGGTTGCTTTGCTGAACTTTTCTTCTGTTCAATAGGGTTACATGAAGCGGCTGTGGTGTAGTCCTATGTAATGTCGTTTATGCAGGAGTGCGCTACATACGTGTTATCATCATGTGAGGTATGAGTTATTATGAAAGATACTGAGCTGGTGACTTTGGGGTCCATGGCAGACCCTGTTTATTTGCCTTCGGCACCTGCCAATAGGAAGCCATTGTTTGTTTCTTCAGCCTTTGCTGCACAGTCCTGTGCAGCCGCTGCTTACGGCAATGCTGCCGTGCTCACCGTGCCCACCAGGCCCACCTGGCTTCTCTCCTACTCGGCAGGCTCTTCACCCTCGAGGCCTTGGTTAATGTCACCATCCACGCACAGCAGCTCAGCAGCTTGTTTCTGGATGCCGTTCCGTCCACACCCAAGGCACAACAACATATACTCACAGTCATTATCTTAGACGCCATCATTACTGTTCACGCCCGAACAACGTGTGACGTCCAAGAGTCATTGATGCCCAAGGGTACGCGCTACTCTGCATCTTACGCCATTGGTCCAAAAATAACGACAAATGGTCATTGCAGAAAGCACCTGCTAGACAACCAATGCTCGCTCTTGCACATAACACAGCGTTACTAGTAAAGCACGGTCAAACCAACAGCACTATACGCACAATGCCAACACACACACTAGAACCACAAGCATAAGTATAGCACATGCTTATGCACACACCATTGCATCATGTGTTACTAGGACTATTTGTGATGCATAAAGAGAAATACTTGACCCCCACCACCTAGTCCTAGAGAAGATGAAAGTTTCTTTCAGCACACCCATCCACACACCTGACAATACAGGGATCTTCCAAGTTTAAACTCAGTTTACCTTCACACTAACCTACACAAACCACTTGTAAGCACAGAACACTTCTCTACTGACCTCGCACAAGCAGCACTAGGATTGATGGCTCTCACCAGTCCACAGGAAAGGTCGTGTGAGATTGAGAAAGAATTACAGTGCCATAATAATAGCACACGTGCTATACAGTGGCAACAACATAAACACTAAAACCTCTACGGCCCAATCACTGCACCAAGGAGCATCTCACCTCAGCACCCCCCGACATCCTCTTCTCATTCACCTCACCCACAAACCGTGGGGACCGCAAGAGTACCTACTCAACACCCATAGGATCCAGCCATTGTCAAGACTGGATCAGCCTGGACCCTGACCAAGGCTTGACTCTGGCCAGCCTCCTCATTGGCCTACTCAACCACGCCTTCCGACCCCGGCCACACCTCTCCAGGCTGCCTGTCACTGACACCGGTCCCTTATATATTGCCCTTCAAACAATATTTAACATTGTCTACCCCAGCTATCCCTTGCACACTAGTACTCACCGCCCAAGACTGCCATCACCTTCCTTCCACATGACTGCCTAGCTACAAATGTCAGAGTGTGGGCCAGGGTCACCCCTCACCCTGCCGGACTGCACCGGGCCCTCTTTATTCTGTTTCCTGTGTGTTTTCATTCCTCATTCCGCGCACCTGAGCACCCTAAAGACACTATAACTCACAAAACACCTGAATAAACTTTCGCTCTGGCACTCGGTGGGGGCAGAAGATGAAACAGCCTTAGACCAGGACATTATAAAAGATTGTCTACGTTCAGATAATGCCCACTGTACATCCTGGTTAAGATGAAACAGCCTTAAACCAGGACATTATAAAAGATTGTCTACGTTCAGATAATGCCCACTGTATATCCTGGTTAAGATGAAACAGCCTTAAACCAGGACATTATAAAAGATTGTCTACGTTCAGATAATGCCCACTGTATATCCTGGTTAAGATGAAACAGCCTTAAACCAGGACATTATAAAAGATTGTCTACGTTCAGATAATGCCCACTGTATATCCTGGTTAAGATGAAACAGCCTTAAACAAGGACATTATAAAAGATTGTCTACGTTCAGATAATGCCCACTGTATATCCTGGTTAAGATGAAACAGCCTTAGACCAGGACATTATAAAAGATTGTCTACGTTCAGATAATGCCCACTGTACATCCTGGTTAAGATGTAACAGCCTTAAACCAGGACATTATAAAAGATTGTCTACGTTCAGATAATGCCCACTGTACATCCTGGTAAAGATGAAACAGCCTTAGACCAGGACATTATAAAAGATTGTCTACGTTCAGATAATGCCCACTGTATATCCTGGTTAAGATGAAACAGCCTTAAACCAGGACATTATAAAAGATTGTCTACGTTCAGATAATGCCCACTGTACATCCTGGTAAAGATGAAACAGCCTTAAACAAGGACATTATAAAAGATTGTCTACATTCAGATAATGCCCACTGTATATCCTGGTTAAGATGAAACAGCCTTAAACCAGGACATTATAAAAGATTGTCTACGTTCAGATAATGCCCACTGTACATCCTGGTTAAGATGAAACAGCCTTAAACCAGGACATTATAAAAGATTGTCTACGTTCAGATAATGCCCACTGTACATCCTGGTTAAGATGAAACAGCCTTAAATCAGGACATTATAAAAGATTGTCTACGTTCAGATAATGCCCACTGTACATCCTGGTTAAGATGAAACAGCCTTAAACCAGGACATTATAAAAGATTGTCTACGTTCAGATAATGCCCACTGTACATCCTGGTTAAGATGAAACAGCCTTAAATCAGGACATTATAAAAGATTGTCTACGTTCAGATAATGCCCACTGTATATCCTGGTTAAGATGAAACAGCCTTAAACCAGGACATTATAAAAGATTGTCTACGTTCAGATAATGCCCACTGTACATCCTGGTTAAGATGAAACAGCCTTAAATCAGGACATTATAAAAGATTGTCTATGTTCAGATAATGCCCACTGTACATCCTGGTTAAGATGAAACAGCCTTAAACCAGGACATTATAAAAGATTGTCTACGTTCAGATAATGCCCACTGTATATCCTGGTTAAGATGAAACAGCCTTAAATCAGGACATTATAAAAGATTGTCTACGTTCAGATAATGCCCACTGTATATCCTGGTTAAGATGAAACAGCCTTAAACCAGGACATTATAAAAGATTGTCTACGTTCAGATAATGCCCACTGTATATCCTGGTTAAGATGAAACAGCCTTAAATCAGGACATTATAAAAGATTGTCTACGTTCAGATAATGCCCACTGTATATCCTGGTTAAGATGAAACAGCCTTAAACCAGGACATTATAAAAGATTGTCTACGTTCAGATAATGCCCACTGTATATCCTGGTTAAGATGAAACAGCCTTAAACCAGGACATTATAAAAGATTGTCTACGTTCAGATAATGCCCACTGTATATCCTGGTTAAGATGAAACAGCTGCCCACTGTATATCCTGGTTAAGATGAAACAGCCTTAAACCAGGACATTATAAAAGATTGTCTACGTTCAGATAATGCCCACTGTACATCCTGGTTAAGATGAAACAGCCTTAAACAAGGACATTATAAAAGATTGTCTACGTTCAGATAATGCCCACTGTATATCCTGGTTAAGATGAAACAGCCTTAGACCAGGACATTATAAAAGATTGTCTACGTTCAGATAATGCCCACTGTATATCCTGGTTAAGATGAAACAGCCTTAAACCAGGACATTATAAAAGATTGTCTACGTTCAGATAATGCCCACTGTACATCCTGGTTAAGATGAAACAGCCTTAAACAAGGACATTATAAAAGATTGTCTACGTTCAGATAATGC
This sequence comes from Calotriton arnoldi, assembly GCA_963921515.1. NCBI lineage: Eukaryota > Metazoa > Chordata > Amphibia > Caudata > Salamandridae > Calotriton > Calotriton arnoldi. The sequence goes on from CAWUFW010000456.1 coordinate 2,142,118, forward strand.
CCACTGTATATCCTGGTTAAGATGAAACAGCCTTAGACCAGGACATTATAAAAGATTGTCTACGTTCAGATAATGCCCACTGTATATCCTGGTTAAGATGAAACAGCCTTAAACCAGGACATTATAAAAGATTGTCTACGTTCAGATAATGCCCACTGTATATCCTGGTTAAGATGAAACAGCCTTAGACCAGGACATTATAAAAGATTGTCTACGTTCAGATAATGCCCACTGTATATCCTGGTTAAGATGAAACAGCCTTAAACCAGGACATTATAAAAGATTGTCTACGTTCAGATAATGCCCACTGTATATCCTGGTTAAGATGAAACAGCCTTAAACAAGGACATTATAAAAGATTGTCTACGTTCAGATAATGCCCACTGTACATCCTGGTTAAGATGAAACAGCCTTAAACAAGGACATTATAAAAGATTGTCTACGTTCAGATAATGCCCACTGTACATCCTGGTTAAGATGAAACAGCCTTAAACCAGGACATTATAAAAGATTGTCTACGTTCAGATAATGCCCACTGTATATCCTGGTTAAGATGAAACAGCTGCCCACTGTATATCCTGGTTAAGATGAAACAGCTGCCCACTGTATATCCTGGTTAAGATGAAACAGCCTTAAACCAGGACATTATAAAAGATTGTCTACGTTCAGATAATGCCCACTGTATATCCTGGTTAAGATGAAACAGCCTTAAACCAGGACATTATAAAAGATTGTCTACGTTCAGATAATGCCCACTGTACATCCTGGTAAAGATGAAACAGCCTTAGACCAGGACATTATAAAAGATTGTCTACGTTCAGATAATGCCCACTGTATATCCTGGTTAAGATGAAACAGCCTTAAACCAGGACATTATAAAAGATGGTCTACGTTCAGATAATGCCCACTGTACATCCTGGTTAAGATGAAACAGCCTTAAACCAGGACATTATAAAAGATTGTCTACGTTCAGATAATGCCCACTGTATATCCTGGTTAAGATGAAACAGCTGCCCACTGTATATCCTGGTTAAGATGAAACAGCCTTAAACCAGGACATTATAAAAGATTGTCTACGTTCAGATAATGCCCACTGTACATCCTGGTTAAGATGAAACAGCCTTAAACCAGGACATTATAAAAGATTGTCTACGTTCAGATAATGCCCACTGTACATCCTGGTAAAGATGAAACAGCCTTAGACCAGGACATTATAAAAGATTGTCTACGTTCAGATAATGCCCACTGTATATCCTGGTTAAGATGAAACAGCTGCCACTGTATATCCTGGTTAAGATGAAACAGCCTTAAACCAGGACATTATAAAAGATTGTCTACATTCAGATAATGCCCACTGTATATCCTGGTTAAGATGAAACAGCCTTAAACCAGGACATTATAAGAGATTGTCTACGTTCAGATAATGCCCACTGTACATCCTGGTAAAGATGAAACAGCCTTAAACCAGGACATTATAAGAGATTGTCTACGTTCAGATAATGCCCACTGTATATCCTGGTTAAGATGAAACAGCCTTAAACCAGGACATTATAAAAGATTGTCTACGTTCAGATAATGCCCTCTGTACATCCTGGTTAAGATGAAACAGCCTTAAACCAGGACATTATAAAAGATTGTCTACGTTCAGATAATGCCCACTGTACATCCTGGTAAAGATGAAACAGCCTTAGACCAGGACATTATAAAAGATTGTCTACGTTCAGATAATGCCCACTGTATATCCTGGTTAAGATGAAACAGTCTTAAACCAGGACATTATAAAAGATGGTCTACGTTCAGATAATGCCCACTGTACATCCTGGTTAAGATGAAACAGCCTTAAACCAGGACATTATAAAAGATGGTCTACGTTCAGATAATGCCCACTGTACATCCTGGTTAAGATGAAACAGCCTTAGACCAGGACATTATAAAAGATTGTCTACGTTCAGATAATGCCCACTGTATATCCTGGTTAAGATGAAACAGCCTTAAACCAGGACATTATAAAAGATTGTCTACGTTCAGATAATGCCCACTGTACATCCTGGTAAAGATGAAACAGCCTTAAACAAGGACATTATAAAAGATTGTCTACGTTCAGATAATGCCCACTGTATATCCTGGTTAAGATGAAACAGCCTTAAACCAGGACATTATAAAAGATTGTCTACGTTCAGATAATGCCCACTGTATATCCTGGTTAAGATGAAACAGCCTTAAACCAGGACATTATAAAAGATTGTCTACGTTCAGATAATGCCCACTGTATATCCTGGTTAAGATGTGTGAGACACCACTTTGCCTCGCTAGTGAGATCTGATCTTCTTGATAGTCCACAAACTATTATATCATTCTGTAAGTGACGACTAAAGATAGATTTCCTGGCCTTTTGCCGGCAGCGAAGGGAAGCCAGGGAGTTGGGGAAGCAAAGAGTGTCCGACTAGATCCCAAAAATGGCTCCGGACCAGATGGAACCTTATCTATATTCTCCTCTACAGCACTCACAGAGATTTGATGTGATACGTTCAGATTTAATACAGCCACTTCCTGGTCTCGTAACCTAGCAAAGCTTTTCATGATTCCGAGCTCAGGCCATGTCCTTGTGACTCAAGCTCTGCCCAGAATGTGCTTCGTTTCCTTTTGTAAGTTGTGTGTTATTCCGAGGGAAAGGTTTTACTCCCACTCTTGAGGGCCCAAAACGTGAGGTTATGTCGCCCGCTCTGCGCCAACTACAGCTGCTGTAATCTCAATACACCTGTGTGATGATGGCGCATAAATTCATCTCTGCGGCTGTTTGACTGAGAGAAGAGGTGGGGAAGTGACTGCATGTCATGCTCTGGTGTTATAAGTGTGTGTGGGGGGGGTGTTGATTGGTTATTTGGAAACTTTGTAATGCGCACAGCTACCCCGAGGGGTTTCCGGGCGCAGGATAGATGCAGATAGGGTGTCCCAGGACAAGGATCACGAATAGCCAAGTCTTCATATTTTTTGCCGAAGACAAGTAATGAATTGCAGTTTCTAAGATCGTCAGGCAGAGAATTCCACAATTTAGGACCAAGGTAGGCAACAGAGCGGCCCTTCATGCGCGTTAGGCGGACGCTTGGCACAGAAAACGAAGCATGAGTCGAGGATCTCAAGGATCAAATAGGCTGATATGGAGCTACCAGTTCCCGCATGTATCGAGGAGCTAAACCATGTTTGGCCTTGAATATAGAACACGGTGCCTTGAACTCACGGTGTTTAGAGACCTTGAGCCAGTGCAGTTCCTGAAACAGATGGGAGACTGAAGCATATCTTGGTAATCGAAAGAGCCGCCGAGCAGCAGCATTTTGAACCATCTGCAAGCGGTGGATCCAGTAGCGGCTCCTGAGGAAGTGCTGCAGTGGGGTGGGGCGGGGCGGGGGAGGGGCATGGTGGGGGGTAGTGAATTCCGGAATTGGGCCGAACGGAGTTGAGTAAAGAAATAAATAAAACAAATTACATTGCGTGCTGCATCTGCCCCTCCCCCGCCCTACCGCCCCGCAGCACTCCCTCGAGGAGCCGCTACTGGGTGGATCGAAGTCTTATCCGCACCCAGGTACAGCACATTGCCATAATCCAATGTGGATATGAGTACAGCCTCAATTACAGTCCTTTGAGCCGCGAGGGGAATTAACCAAAGAATCTTTTTCAGCCATTTAAGGACTAAAAAACAGGTGGCAGTGTCCTGAGTCAGCAGAGGTTTCAAAGAAAGTTTATCATCAATAAGAAATCCCACATTTTTAACCTTAGTGGACGGGGTGGGCAGAGTCCCCAAAGATTCCGGCTAGTGTCTCGGCCCCAACTGGAGGCGTTGGTACACAGATCCATGACCTCAGTCTTGTCACCATCGAGCCTGAGTGCGTTTTTATTCATCCATGAGGAAATTCTCCTCAGGCCAAGGTTCAGTAAAGAAGGGTTATGGTTCTGAGCCGACAATAAAGAAAAAATCATCTATGTGTCATCGGCGTATAAAAAAAGGGTAAGTCTGCAACTCTCTATTAAGTCTGCCAATGGGCGCACAGATATGTTAAATAGCAAGGGGCTCAAAATGGAACCCCGTGGAACACCAGAAGTCAGGGCTTGTGGCTTGGATCTCACATTAGTCGAAAAGACCTGAAAAGTAAGGTATTTTAGGAACAAAACAAGCCATCTCAAGAAGGAACTTTCAAAGCCTAAAGACTCTAGTCTGCCAGCCAGGATAGTATGAGACACTGTGTCGAAAAGTCCCTGTCAGTAGTGTTCACCACCACCTCATGCAAGATTACAGTAGTGTTCACCACCACCTCATGCAAGATCACAGTAGTGTTCACCACCACCTCATGCAAGATCACAGTAGTGTTCACCACCACCTCATGCACGATTACAGTAGTGTTCACCACCACCTCATGCACGATCACAGTAGTGTTCACCACCACCTCATGCAAGATTACAGTAGTGTTCACCACCACCTCATGCAAGATCACAGTAGTGTTCACCACCACCTCATCCAAGATTACAGTAGTGTTCACCACCACCTCATGCAAGATCACAGTAGTGTTCACCACCACCTCATGCAAGATCACAGTAGTGTTCACCACCACCTCATGCAAGATTACAGTAGTGTTCACCACCACCTCATGCAAGATCACAGTAGTGTTCACCACCACCTCATGCAAGATCACAGTAGTGTTCACCACCACCTCATGATAGTGTTCACCACCACCTCATGCACGATCACAGTAGTGTTCACCACCACCTCATGCAAGATCACAGTAGTGTTCACCACCACCTCATGCACGATTACAGTAGTGTTCACCACCACCTCATGCAAGATCACAGTAGTGTTCACCACCACCTCATGCAAGATCACAGTAGTGTTCACCACCACCTCATGCAAGATCACAGTAGTGTTCACCACCACCTCATGCACGATTACAGTAGTGTTCACCACCACCTCATGCAAGATCACAGTAGTGTTCACCACCACCTCATGCAAGATCACAGTAGTGTTCACCACCACCTCATGCAAGATTACAGTAGTGTTCACCACCACCTCATGCACGATCACAGTAGTGTTCACCACCACCTCAAGCAAGATCACAGTAGTGTTCACCACCACCTCATGCAAGATCACAGTAGTGTTCACCACCACCTCATGCACGATTACAGTAGTGTTCACCACCACCTCATGCAAGATCACAGTAGTGTTCACCACCACCTCATGATAGTGTTCACCACCACCTCATGCACGATCACAGTAGTGTTCACCACCACCTCATGCAAGATCACAGTAGTGTTCACCACCACCTCATGCAAGGTCACAGTAGTGTTCACCACCACCTCATGCAAGATTACAGTAGTGTTCACCACCACCTCATGCACGATCACGGTAGTGTTCACCACCACCTCATGCAAGATCACAGTAGTGTTCACCACCACCTCATGCAAGATCACAGTAGTGTTCACCACCACCTCATGCAAGATCACAGTAGTGTTCACCACCACCTCATGCAAGTCTGTCAGTAGTGTTCACCACCACCTCATGCAAGTCTGTCAGTAGTGTTCACCACCACATGCAAGATTACAGTAGTGTTCACCACCACCTCATGCAAGTCTGTCAGTAGTGTTCACCACCACCTCATGCAAGATTACAGTAGTGTTCACCACCACCTCATGCAAGATCACAGTAGTGTTCACCACCACCTCATGCAAGATCACAGTAGTGTTCACCACCACCTCATGCAAGTCTGTCAGTAGTGTTCACCACCACCTCATGCAAGATCACAGTAGTGTTCACAGCGGTTCACCAGGCAGAGCGGCCAGCAGTATTGTGAACAAGGCTTTCTCAATGTGAAATGCCTCGACATGCTCAATGCAGACAGCCATATCTGCAGTGCCCTTGGCACAAAGGCAGAACCAGAGGTAATAAATCTCTCCAACACCTCGTGAGTCACCCTTTAAAGATCAGCTTTACACATATTTTGGAAATCCAACCATTTTCTCCAAACATCAGCTTATAAGTTTTGAAAATACTCATATTTTCATCTCAAATGCGCGCTTTCAATTCTGGAAATACATATATTACTTGAACCAAACTAAAGCTTCTGATATGGTAGGCTGGTATGCACGCGAGTGAGCTCCTTACAGGGAGCTGGAGTGGGACCAGTAGCTCACAAGCTACTGGTTGGAGCAGCCCTGTTAGAGGGCCCGGCCAGCAGTGCCACGCCCCGCCATGTCACGTCATGTATGCATTATTCATTGTGGAGCCATACAGTCTCTAGTATTTCTTGTCATGCCTGTTTGTCTGGATGCAGTTACCTATCATGCAGGATGAAATGCTATTCCAATGCCTTGTTATTTATTTATTTTATTAAACATTTTTATATAGCGCTCCTTCACTGTAAATAATTTGTGTTCTTTCCATTGAACTAAACAGTGCAGCGATAACAACCGTGGACTGGAGCAAGTTAGAATTCTGTCCCTATGGATTCAATACATTATGATACATTGTGTCATACCAAGCTGGAGGGATGCAGTGGAGTCCATGTTAAGTAATGCTATGTTCTGCCATGCCATATCACTTATGACTTATTAGTAGATATTTTTGTTTGTTTTCATAACTCACAGTGCTTCACTTAATTGCTTCTAGAGAGCTTGCTTACCTTACAAGGTGAGGCCAGGTTGCGCGTCAGGGAGTCGAGCCGCTGACTATACTCTGTGAATCGCTTCTGGTAGCGCAAGGCCGTCATCTGCAGCTCGTTCTGCAGGGAGCAGAGGCGGGACAGCAGCGACTGCTCCCGCTTACCCGCGCGCAGTGCTTGCTTCTTGAGCTGGCATTCGAGCACCTGCACGCGGGCCTGTAACGCGGTGCTATGCAACTGCAGGGCAGCGGTGCAGCGGTGCGTGCCTAGCCGCCGCTCCTGGTAGGTCAACTCCAGGCCGCAACCTTGTTGGCACCGCCCAGCTGGCCGCTGTTCACAGGCCTCACGCATGTGGGCCTCCACATCCCGCAGGCTCAGCACCTGCCCGCAGCCTGGGTGCCGGCACGCGGTTGGGGCATAGTCGCATGTCTCAACGTGCTCCGCCAGGTGCTGCAGCTTGACCACTCGTCCACACCCGCGCGCCTGGTGCTCACACTTGATGTCTAGCTTCAGGATAAGGCTCTTGAGTGGCAGCACATGGTTGAGCTCCTTGGCCGAAAGCCTCTGGCACTTTACAGGGCAACTGCCCTGCTGCACCACCCAGGGCAGGACGCAGCCAGCGCAGAAGACGTGCCCACAGGGGGTGGTCAGAGGGTCCTCCAGCACCCGGTTACACAAGTTGCACTTCAGGTCAGGGTCCACCTCCCCGCTGAAGCGCTCCAACTCGAAGCCCATGGTGGACGTGGCCTGGCCCTGGGACTCACTGGGTGCACAGTAGGTGGAGCCTGTAGGTCACACTACTCATTACAATCAGGGTCGGATGTGCCCCACCAAGAGGGCCAGAATGGATCACCAGTTGCACTGTGACTGCTCCTCCAATCACGCCTGGATCTGCCCCTCCAGCAGGCTCGGGATCAGCAGGGCAGGCCTGGAGCTGCCCCCCTGGTGCCTCCAGTGACTGTGTCTGCAACAGCGCCCGGAACTTCTCCTCCAATGGGACCGGAAACAACTCCTTGGAAAGTGCCTAGAAGAGCTCCATGAATAGTGCCTAAAACAGCTTCTTGGATGGTGCCTAAAACAACTCCTTGGAAAGTGCCTTAAAGAGCTCCTTGAATAGTGCCTAAAAGAGCTCCTTGGATAGTGCCTAGAAGAGCTCCCTGAATAGTGCTTAAGAGAGCTCCTTGGATAGTGCCCAAAACTGCTTCTCCAAATCAGCAACTGGAACTGCTCCTCCAATAGTATTGCAGACCATTCCTTCGATAGCGCCTAGAAGTGCGTCTCCAAGCAGTAAACAGAAGTGCTCTTTCAATAGCTCCTGGAATTTGCCTCTGATAGCGCCAAGCAGTGTCCTCTGAAGCGAGGAGCTGCCTCTCCGCTGGTGCCACTGCTGCACCGGTGCTTGACAGCAGCAGGGCTGGGGCTGCGCCTCTGCTAGAACCTGCAGCCGCTCCTTGGCCTCCGTGGGGCTTCGGCCACTTCACCGGTGCTTGACAGCAGCTGGGGCTGCTCTCCCAGCGTCTGGAGGAAGCAGGGCTCCGGCTCTCCCAGCGTCTGGATGAAGCAGGGCTCCGGCTCTCCCAGCGTCTGGAGGAAGCAGGGCTCCGGCTCTGGCTCCTGGAGGAAGCAGGGCTTGATCATCCCCGCCGGTGCTTGACAGCAGCGGGGCAGGTACAGCTCCTGCAGTCCTTGCAAGCAGCAGGAAGTAACAGCTCGTGCAGTCCTTGCAGGCAGAGGGCAGGAACAGCTCGTGCAGTCCTTGCAAGCAGCAGGAAGTAACAGCTCGTGCAGTCCTTGAAGGCAGAGGGCAGGAACAGCTCGTGCAGTCCTTGCAAGCAGCAGGAAGTAACAGCTCGTGCAGTCCTTGCAGGCAGCAGGAAGTAACAGCTCGTGCAGTCCTTGCAGGCAGCAGGAAGGAACAGTTCCTTCAGTCCTTGTAGGCAGAGGGCAGGAACAGCTCGTGCAGGGACTGCCTCACCGGTTGCACTAACTTATGAGTTCTTCTGAGTGTCAGCCCTGGTGATGCCTCTCCGCCTGTGAGCAGCAGGCACCGGACCTGCCTCTCCGCCTGTGAGCGGTAGATGTGGAGCTGCTCTCCTGCCTGTGAGCAGCAGATCCGAAGCCCCCCTCCTGCCTGTGAACAGCAGTCCACGGAGCTGCCCTCCTGCCTATTAGCACCAGATCCGAAGCCCCCCTCCTGCCTGTGAGCAGCAGTCCACGGAGCTGCCCTCCTGCCTGTGAGCAGCAGGCACCGGACCTGTCCCTGCCTGTGAGCAGCAGTCCACGGAGCTGGCCTCCTGCCTGTGAGCAGCAGATCCGAAGCCCCCCTACTGCCTGTGAGCAGCAGTCCACGGAGCTGCCCTCCTGCCTGTGAGCAGCAGGCACCGGACCTGTCCCTGCCTGTGAGCAGCAGTCCACGGAGCTGGCCTCCTGCCTGTGAGCAGCAGATCCGAAGCCCCCCTACTGCCTGTGAGCACCAGATCCGAAGCCCCCCTCCTGCCTGTGAGCAGCAGTCCAAGGAGCTGCCCTCCTGCCTGTGAGCAGCAGGGCTGGGGCTGCTGCTCTCCCAGTGCCTGTCAGCCCAAGACTGCAGGCAGACAGTCAGTGCCTCAGACTTCCCAGGACAGGCTCTGGAGGAGTCTGGTACCACATTCTCTGTAGTGGCTGCTCACTCACTTTCACCGCAGCACTCCTCGAGCAGCGCACCAGCACAGTGTGGAGAGAGAAGACACGTGTAGCGCATCAAAGGCATGTGTGAGACATCCAGGCGCTCCCAGCACCAGAAGGAGGAGCCAAGACCTGTGTAGCGCATCACTGGCATTTGTGAGGCATCCAGGCGCTCCCAGCACCAGAGGGAGGTCCGAAGACCTGTGTAGCGCATCAAAGGCATGTGTGAGGCATCCAGGCGCTCCCAGCACCAGAGGGAAGAGCGAAGACCCCTGCCGCACTGTGCTTTGTGAGGCCTCCAGGCGCTCCCTGGACAAGGGGAAAACCTGGCCGGAATAACCTGATTAGAAGAGGCCAGGCCACTAAACTGAAGGCATTGCCCATGTTTACAAGGGCAGCCTCTGCCAAGGACAGTGTGGTTTGGTCACTGAACGTGCAGAGAAGGACCTAGGAAAGACAGGCACGAGGGACCACAGCAGAAACCAGAAAGAGTGTGTGCCGAGAGGCAAAACATGATTTGAGAGTTACTAAAGACAAAACGGAACCACTTCTGAGTCTCGACTGGAGCTGGCTTCCCATCCCTGCCCCAGGCTGCCCCTAGCGCCGAGAGGCAGCGGTGAAACACTCAGTGCCCGTTCCCGTTGCCACCGGCCTGAAAAGTGAGACTTCGGGTCGGCAGCGCATGCACCCGTGCACAGCGGAGATTACATTGTGTTGTGACACGTGTATATGGTGCCCAACCCCCTTTTAAAAAAATAAATACATAAATAAGGCAAGCCTATGGGCTTTATCAGGAGGTGAGCTCATCAATATATATCAAGCAGACCTACTCACTTTGTCAAAAAGTTACAAATAATCACATTCAAATGAATATTTCATAAATGCACACATTGCAATGTTTAATCATTCATATTGTTGCAACATATTTAAAAAAACATTTTTAAAACAACCATAAACATATCTTTGAGTCTTTTTTCACACATTTCAGGCCACAAAATGCAGTTATAAAACCGACCACAAGGGGTCCCCATACAGTTCCAGCTCTGAGAGCTTTAAAAAGGATGGAAAGCTCTCCGCGGTCATAGATTCAAGGATCAGGAGACTTGCTGTGTTTTTCTTTTAATTTTAATTTTGCTGGAGTGCTGCTGCACTTCCTGCAGCTCTCCACAACATTAAATAAAACACTAGGTGGTGCTCTTCCCCTTCTGGGGGCATCACCAGGATCAACAAATATAATTAAAAAGACTTGCAGGGCTTTAGGGGCGCTCTTGGCCACTCGTTTATTATTCCTTTATATTTCTTTGTTTGTTTTTTTAGGTGTCCCGGTCCCACCCAGGACACCCACACTTTATTTTCTCTTTGGGACCACAGGGGTAGCCCTATGGCCCCCGTTGTACCTGCCGGCTCCACAGCCAGCACCCATAGAGGGTGCCTTACCATGGGTGGCCCTGTGCCACCCAGGGCATACACACCTTTGGTAAATGTTGGAGGGGACGGGGGCAGTCCCAAGGCCCCCGCAGCACCTACCTGCCTCCCAGCCAGCTCCTATCCTGGGTGCTGGCAGAAGCTGGTCATTAATTTTCAGTGGGAGCCCCGGTGCCACCTGGGGCACCCCAAAACATGTACATCATTGCAGGCTGTGGGGAGACATGGGGTCCCATGCCGGCACCCCAGCCAACACCCATCCTGGGTGCTAGTGGGAGCCGGCTCTGTTGCTTTGCTCCCACCCAGGCAGGTGCAGCCTTTTCCTTTGCTCCTGCTGGGCGGGAGCACAGCGGTATTTCCAGTCCAGGAAAGTGCACGCAGGGAATGAGATTTATATTCTCTTCCTGCACTGGTCCGGGCAGGAAGCAAGACAGTGTCCCAGTGGATGGGGTCGCCAGGACACTGCCCCTTTATGGGCCCCATGGGATGCAGGCCCTGGGTCCACTGGCTGGCTTGTGGCGGAGGCCCCACGCCCCTGCGCATCAAAAATTAAATCAGCCATAGGGGATAGGGTCCCAGAGGCTGTCCAGAGGCTCAGGGAGGGCAGGGACACATGCCCCTTCTCATAAACTATACTTTGGCCCTGAGGGATGGGGTCCCCGGTGTCACTGGAGGGTTCGGGGAGGGTGTCCACCGTCCTCCTTCTCTTAAAATATGCATCAGCTGTGAGGGATGTGGTCCCAGGGGCCTTCCAGATGTTCAGAGAGGAGGCACATGCCCCCTCCCCGCCACAAGTACTTCAGCCCCGGTGGTAGGGGGCCCCCGAGCCGTACAGTGGCTCAGGGAGTGGGCCCACAGTCTCCAAATGTAATAACAGTGCCAATGCCCCGAGCCCACCCACGGCACGTTTATTTAAAAAGGGTGGGAGACTGGCATTTAATTTTAATTTTTTACAGTGGATGTGCGATACGGTTAAAAAAAAGGTTATGGCCCCGGTGGGGAGTAGGGGGTCCCTCACCAGGCCTAAGGGGTCAGGGTATCCCTAGCCTGCCACCCTATATCTTTTTTCCTTTTTTTGCAGGACAGTGGACTGAGCAACCGAGTTTTAAAATGGCTGCTGCCATGTCATTGTTGATGTGATGCCAGCCAATCAGATCTTATCTTTAGATATGTTGGAGCAGTGATCCTCTGTGTCCCAATGTATACATACACATTTAAACCTTAATTCTCAAAAAGTACTGAACGGTTTTACAGCAAATCATAAATGCACGCTTCCTGGGTATAGATCTAGGTTTCTGTCAAATTTGGTGTAATTCTGTTCAGCCATTTTGTAAGCCTGGGTGGTGAACTCCGCTCGGCTCGCGGAGTTTGCAGAGTTTTCCGCACTCCGCGTTACGCGGTGCTCGCAGAGTTCCCAAAAACTCTGCTCTGCGGAGCGGAGCAGAGTTTTTTTTCCTCGCTTGCGTTCGTCAACGTCAAGTTGGCGAGCGAGGAAAATCCACCTCCCGGCGAGATTTTTCCCTGTTCGCGATCGTCAACATCAAGTTGGCGAGAGCGAGCGTGGAAAATAAACCTCCCAGCGAGATTTCTCAAAGCGGGGGGGGGTCAGGTTTCTCATTGCGAGAGGTCGCGTATGCTCGCGACCGCTTGCGTTGGGAAACTGCCCGTTTGCGCTGAGAAAGCTGCCGCTGGAGTAAAAATCTACTCGAGTGGCAGAAAGGAAAGCAGCGCCCGCTTGCGCTGTGCATGGTGCCGTTCGCGATGATTGCAAAGTGCGGACAAGCATCCGGCACTGAAAATCACTGCGAACAGCATTTTTGTATTGCACTCCGCTGCTTGCAGAGCTCCGCGTAGCGCGGCAGAGTTTTTTTTCCACTGCGCAGAGTTGCGTGTAGCGCAACTCCGAGAACTCCGCCCAGGCCTACCATTTTGGCTGTAGCTGTGTCTAATTTTCCTTTGGGAAATTGCTACGGAAAAAACATATTTGGGGAGCACCCTTTTTCTCAGTCCCTACTTGATGGATCACCCCGAACCTTTCCAGGAGGAGCTCATGTGGATGAGAGGATTCACACGAAGTTATAGGCAAACAACAAAATCCACATGGTCTGAACTCTGTGATGTCATAAAGCATGCCATAGAACATGTCATGAGTAATGTAGCGTGTGAGGTCATAAGCAGTGCATGGCAAGGGGGGGCAAGTTATAGTTACCTCTGCCAACTATAAGTGGTGGATTTCTGTGTTTTTTTTTGTTCAAAACGTTAATGTTGTCCCCGACACATTCACCGAACTCTAACGTTACTATAACCTTTGGTTTTTACTGTGAATTTCTAAGGTTTATTTAAAACAAAAATTGATCTTTTTAACACACCTAACTATAAGGTTACTTTAACTTTTGTTTTTGTTCAGTGAATTTCCATTTTTTTAATGTAAAGTAATATTTTATTACCATACGTAAAGCCAACTCCCTGCTGCACACGACAGGCCCTGAGGCAACCGCCCCGCCCCAGACTTCCAACCTCACGCTGTGAAAAGCAGCGAGTCTCCTGAGATCCCCAATGCTGCCCGGCGCAAGGTCACCTTTAATCCACTTTGGATTCGCCAGTGGCGTAGCTAGGGGGGGGCGATGGGGGCGGACCGCCCCAGGCGGCACGAGTTTTCGGGCGGCAGCCGGCCCCCCTTCCTCCCGCTCTTACCTGCGGCCGTTGCGGCCGCAAAAATCGGCCGCGGCCGCTACCACCCCCCCTCCCCCTCTACCCCCCCCGCTCTACTATGATTTTGCCGAGGGCGGCAAACGCAGGGGCCGCCACGGGCAGCCTAAGGCCTAGCTACGCCCCTGGGATTCGCTATCTAAAATAACGAGGCAGGCGCTGGAAGCTGGAAGGCACGAAAAGGTTTATTACTCTTAGAGGAGACCACGTCAACTGCTGACACCAGGATGTCTTCAGGGAGGTGTTCTACTGGCAATGCTTTTGGCTCTTCCTTTTATACAGGTTTTACACAATGTATTTGTTTCATTTATCATGGTTACAAGCTTGGAGTCTCCGCCCCGGGCAGGTTGTCACACAAGCCCGACATTGTTTCATCAGCATGGTTACACAAGCCCAACATTGTTTCATCAACATGGTTACACAAGCCCAACATTAACTCTCCTCCCGCCCAGGTCAAAAACAGACAATTTAATTGCAGCTGGACCTTGCTTCAGGGTCTAAACACAAGTGAGACCGGCCAGATCTAAGAGTCCGTTCTGTTGATAAAAACAGGTCCCATTGTTGGCAAAAACAAGTCTTGCTGTGTGCAGTGCAATAAACCATGCTTGCAAGAGTCTGTTTGGTATTTGTAACCTGTTTGTGCAGGGATGAGAGGAAAGACGAGTTTGAGGCAGCAGGTGATGTTGATGTTTGTCGTGGAAATAGTTTATAGCCCCCAGCACACATATCAGGTTTGGTCAGAGAGTCAGAAGGCTGCTAGAGGACAGGGTGAAATGAAGGTGACCAACAGAGTACAAAATGGCTGTGGTCAATCAGAATGACTGTAGTTTATGTGCACGTAGGAACTTTCATCAGACAAGATGGCTCAGAATGTTCATGATTGTCGTTTTGTTCTTAACAGTCGCCCCTTTGAACATAACTAGCCATCTCGTCAGTCTATTTCGATCTCCATAATGTCCTGTATTTCTTGTTCATACATTACTCTCATTTTTGTTAACTGAGTGTCCATATTCTTAGGGCGCAAGGCACTTATGCAAAGAGAACACAAAGGTGGTATACAGTGTACACCCAAACAGCAACCACATATTGCCAATACTGGGACCAAGAGAAACATTGATATTTTCCAACCCCAGTCCTTCAAGATGCCCCAAAGCCAACTTCCAATTGTCCAAGTCTCTGATCCTTGATGATTTTCTGAAGACAGTCTGTGGAGATGTTCGATTGCTTCATAGACAGAGGGTGAATTATCAGGGATGTATATGCAGCAACTGGCACCAATGATGCAACATGCTCCTCCACGATCCGCTAGTACCACGTCCATGACCATGCGGTTTTGTAGGGCCACCAGACGGACCGCTTGAAGCTTGGCAGTGTTGTTGGTGAGGATGCCAGCTGTGACGTTCAGGGCGGTTTCTACCGCTTGAGACAGATGTCTGATGGCTCGGCTGTTTGCCATCGGACCCCATAGCGGGACGAGCCCTTTTGCTGCGTCAACGAACTGTGATGCGGCAGAGTCTGCTTGATCAGTGTCTTTAGAACGCTTTTCTCGATGATGCTCTGCAGGGGCTGTGTAGGTCGGTGGCAAAACAAAAGCGATGTAGCACGTGCCCCCAGTTTCTTGGGAGCCAGGTGTAGGCTTTGGTTCCACAGACAAAGTACATATTGGGTGATGCAACAAATGCTGGAGGGTTGGCAGTGTTCAAAGTCCTTACAATGTTACAAGTGCTGTGACCCACATTCTTAGTCCCACGGCCTTCAATGCATACAAGGCCAGAGACGTTCACCACAGATAGGGCCACAGTCAGTGTTGCAGCAGTTCTTTTCTTCAGGTAGGAAAATTTGGCTCTGACAGGATTATTGAACACTTGTATTTCCACTCGTTCTTTGGAGGGGACATTCATTGGGAATGTCGTATTGGAGGTGTGAGGGCAAAGGGAGCTGCTGTTCTTCCTGTTTGGTTTAGCCAGAACTCGTTGTAGAACTGAGCGATTGTCCCATCGGAAGTGGCATTGTCTTTGTAACTTTCTTGTAGGAGCATCATCCAGGCAAGGCAAGATCCATGAACAGAAAAGGGTGAAGGGATGAAAGGGATGGAATGTTCAGTGGCATGTGGTAGCAGCCCACAGACCCAACAGTTAGTGGCATTGGTGGCAAGATTGTGCTGGTGCAGCATCTGTACGAAAGAATTATTCCAGAATTCTTTGCGTCGTTCTCGGAGATGTGGCGGTAGTGATACCAGGTAGTGTTCTTTCTTTGTGATTGGTTGCATGGTTTGTGACAATGTTCTGTATGCAGGTGCATTCTCTTCAATGATCCAGAGTGTGACCATTAGTAGGAGGCAGGTGAGAAATGCAGCTACAAGTGCAATTGTCTTTGTACTGTGCAGTTCAAAAGTCTTGGTGTCTTTGCGGTGGCTTTGCAGGTGTTCCGTTTCTTCCATCATCTTCGAGGAGCTCACCAACTGTTAGGACCACAGACTTTTGTCTGGTGTTTTTCCTGGTAGCGTCGTTTGGCTGTGCTACCGATCTGAGACTCTGACTCAGTTAGTGGCCTGGTTGTTGGAGCTCCCCCCTTTTCGTCGATCTTAGGTTGTACCCTTCCTTGGATGGCACCGTGGGGTCGGGAAATTCAGACAGTTGGAGGGTGTCTTCTGGTGGGTAGCAACTCTGAGCTAGTCGGTCTTTTGCGAGTACTTCCTCTTGCACCTCCACCTCTTCACAGGTTGCCAGCGTTGGAGGGACTTTCTTGCAGTGGTGGGCGTGCAGCCAATTTCTTTTTCCTTCCACTCGGAGGGCAGTTTGAGTGGTGATCAAGACTTGCCAGGGGCCCGTCCACCTGGGCTCCAGATTCTTCGTTCTTTGGAAGTTGCGAACTAGGATGAAGTCCCCAGGCTTTATCACATGTCCTGGGCCCCTGGATACGTCAGGCAAGGCTTGCTGCACCTGTTGGTGGATAATTGTTAGCTCGTTTGTCAATTTATGCAGATAGTCTGACATTAATATGTTCGGGACATCGTTAATGGAGGTGGGTCTTGGTGCCGCCCAAATGTTCATAGGCCTGCCGAAGACCACTTCATACGGGGTCAGTCTGTGTTTGGTCGGGGTGGAGCGCATTGATAGCAATGCCAATGGAAGGGCGTCGGGCCATTTCAACCCGGTTGTGGCAACTATTTTGGCTAGCTTTAGTTTCAATGTTGCATTGTGTCTCTCTACCAGGCCCGCTGATTGGGGTGGAAGACGGCATGGAATTTTTGTTTTACCCCCAACCCTTTCAGTATGTTCTGTATCACTTCGGCTACGAAGTGTGGGCCGTTGTCGCTCCATAAAATTCTGCAAAGGCCGTACCGGAGGAAGAATTCTTTCAACAATACTTTTGCAGTGGCTATGGCAGTATTGTCGCGGGTGGGATATGCCTCCACCCATTTGCTAAAAGCGCACACAACCACCAGGACATATTTTAGACCATGGCATCTCTCTAGTTGGATGTAATCCATTTGAAGGACTTCAAAGGGGTGATCAGGGACTCCAAACCCTCCCCGTGGTACTACTGTCCCTTTCCCTGGGTTGTGTTGTAGGCATACTATACACTGTTGTTCTAGGCGCTTTGCAGATTCTGTTATCTTGACATTATGCCATACTCTTGTGATTAGTTCAATCATGGGGGTGGAGCCTATGTGTGCTGGCAAATGTGCCATGGTCAATATGGGGATGAGGTAGGCATTGGGTAACAGCCATTTATTTCCGTCTTTAGTTCTCCAGCAATCTTCCTCGTCTTTTAGTCCCACCTTTTTCCACTCGGTCAATTTGTCTTGTTTGCCTGTAGTCTGTATGTCCCTTACAGTGGTCCTAGCATCAGTCCATTGTTCAGCTTGTGACCTGGTCACATACATTCGTGTCATAGTTCTGTCTTCTGCCGTGGCTCGGGCAGTAACGTCTGCTAGCGCATTTCCCTGTCCAATGAGATCTGTCACTTTCCTATGTGCTTGGCATTTTATCACTGCTAGCTTTTTGGGGAGGAGGACTGCTTCCGTCAAGGCGGAGACTAAATCTCCATGCAGGATGGGTGTACCGTGTGAAGTCAGGAACCCTCTTTCTTTCCATAGAATCCCGAAATGGTGAACCACCCCGAAGGCGTATTGGCTGTCGGTGTATATGTTAACTGTCGTGCCAGCTGCTAAAATACATGCTCGTGTGAGGGCAATGAGTTCTGCTGCCTGGGCGGAACGTTGGGCAATACGGGCTGTTTCTAGAATGGTTCGGGCTGTGGTGACAGCGTATGCAGCTGAGGTGGTGCCGTCGGGGAGTTTGATGCACGAACCATCCACCCATAGTTCTCCATCTGGCTCTAGAAAGGCGGTGTCTCTGAGGTCTACTCTACTTTTGTTTGTTCATCCGTTAGTGTCACACAGTCGTGTAGTGGAGCCACGTTAGGATCGTTCTCGGGTAGGGGTAACAGCGTGGCTGGATTGAGGGTGGTGCATCGCTTTAGGGTAATGTGCGGTGCTAGCAGGGTCAACTCATATCCTGTCAGTCGGGCGCTAGTCAAGTGTTGGGTTTTGGTCTGGTTCAGTAGTGTGTCGACTGCATGGGGTACTAAAACAGTGACTGGATTGGAGAGCACTATTCCTTCGCTCTGGCGTATTGATACTGCTGCAGCTGCCACAGCGCGCAGGCACGCTGGCAGTGCTCTGGCTACTGGATCGAGGGTGGCAGAAAAATATGCACAAGGGCATTGTTTGTGACCAATTGATTGTGTTAGGACAGACAATGCACATCCCTCCCTTTCGTGTGTGTAGAGGAAGAATGGTTTGGAGTAATCTGGGGTTCCTAGGACTAGTGCTGAGCAAAGGGTATTGCGTAGTTTTTTAAAGGCTGTCTGGCATTCGGGGGTCCAGGGGAGAGGTGAGGGGATGTCCTTAGCTAGGAGGGAGAGAAGGGGTTTGACAATGAGGCTAAAGTTCGGTAACCACTGTCTGCAAAACGAGGTGAGGCCTATCAAAGAGCGGACTTGCTTCTGATTTTTGGGGATAGGGGTGCCTAGAATTGTCTGGATCCTGTCATGCGTGAGTTTTCTCCCTTCGTTTGATAAAAGGTGACCCAAATAGGTCACTTGTGATTTACAGAACTGCAGTTTCTTTCGGGAGACCTTGTGACCATTCTCAGCAAGGAAATGGAGTAGTTTGATGGTGGCTGTGACGGCTATTGGTATGGTGTCTGCTGCTAGAAGGATGTCGTCTACATATTGTATTAGTGCCACTCCATCTGGCAATTGTATGGCGTCCAACTGTCTTTTAAGCGCCTGGCTATAGATACTTGGGCTCTCAGTGTACCCCTGAGGTGCTCTACAAAATCTATACGAACGGGAATTTAGGGTAAATCCAAAAAGATAGCGGCTGTCCTCGTGTATAGGTATGGAAAAGAAGGCGTTCTTGAGGTCGATCACAGTGAAGGTGGTGGCAGTGGAGGGGATTAAAGTCAAAATTGTCGTGATGTCGGAAACTACTGGGTATTGTGGTACTACGATTTTGTTTACCTCCCGCAGGTCAATGATGAAGCGGTAGGCTTTCCCATCTCCCTCTCCCTGTCTCTTTACAATCGGTAGTATGGGACTGTTACAAATGTTGCTCACTAGTTCCTCTACCACCCCTGCCTCTACCAAAGAGTGTATGATCTCTGTTAGTGCTTTCTCACCCTCTGGCGATATTTTGTACTGCGGTACCTTCGGTAGGGTTGCGTCCTGTCGTATTGTTACGTGTACTGGGTCAATCATCATTCGTCCTACGTCTGAATCAGCCCTAGCCCATAAGTGTGATGGCAAAGTGTCCAGTAGGGATGTGTCAGTCTCAGAGATGGAAAACATGTGCTGAAAAGGGTTCTCTCTATGGCGTTGGGGGTTGTCATACAGGATGACACGCACTCCGTCTGGTGAGCATCTGATAGTCGCATGGAAGTGTTTCAAAAGGTCGAGGCCCATAATGGCGGCTGGGGTGTTAGATGAGAGGAGGAATGTCGTTTTGACGCCATTGCTGTCAAGATTAAAAGGGATGGGTCGGGACAAAGGGTTGGTGGAGGGCGTACCGTCAAATCCTATTGAGGTCACATGTGAGCCTGACAAGGGTGCCCTTGGAATCAGTCGTTTGGATAGTGCACTACGTGTTGCCCCTGTGTCTACCAAAAATGGCGACCTTGTGCTCAGGACCTCAGCGGTAACATAAGGGCCTTGCTGATCAACGCAGAGCTCGACTGGATCCCTTCCTTGCCCCTGGCTGTCCTATGCAAAGTCGTACGTATTGTCATAATCTGTTTGTTGGTACTGATTCTGTCTGGGATGGTCAAATGCGTTCATTCTTCCTGGCCTTTCCTCGCTTGCTTCACTCGCGTACCCTCTTCCACGTCCTCTTCCTCTCTGTCCACTTGCTATTTCCCTCGCCCCTCTGCCCCTAGCAGCTCCTAACAAAGCCGGGCATTGGGATTTCCAGTGTCCATATTTTTTGCAAAATGCACATTGATCCTGTCCTAGGTCTTGGCGTCCTACATATGATGTAGATGGATTGTTCCTAGGGGGCTGTACTCTAGGGGTATTGTGCTGGTTTCCTCCCCTATATTGCTCCCTTCCTGTATTCGCCCCCTGGAGTTGTGCTATCATTACCCTTTCCTTCAAGTCCTTCTTTTTCCTTTCTGTAGCCCTGTCATTTTCGTTTCTCTGATGCTCGTAGTACTGGGCCATTTGGAGAATGGCCGTCGGTTTAGATGCTGCCCAACTACTTTCGCTGGCTTGTAGTTTCTGGGATACATCTGGCAGTAATCCTTTGACGTAGTTCTGCACAAATAAGTGGTGTCCGGTTGCGGTGGACATGTCTTGTCCACTGTAATCAGAGAACACAGTTTGAAATCTGGAGAAGTACTCTGAGACGTCCTCTTGTGGTTTCTGGCGGCATGCGGTTACTATGGACCAGTCTATCTTTTTCTCTGGGATCAGCGTTTTCACTTTCTGCACTATTTTGTCAGGGAGGTCTAATATTGCTTTAACTGGTTTTTGACCAGGGTTCCGCTGTTTATCTAGTGTGTCGAGTTGTTCCCAGGTATGACCAAACAGTTTGGTATGGTCTACTTTCCTAACCTGTTTCCACACATCTGCTGGCAAACATAACCCGAAGAACAAGTCTATGTCGGCAAGTGTCATTATTGTTGATCCCAGAGCGGTACCTAGCTCGGTGTAAAGGCGGTGGGGTTCTTTCGTAAATCCGGCAAAGATTTACGGAAGGTCAGGATGTCCTGTCTGTCCCATGGCTGATACACCCAATTGTAGACCACCCTTCCTCTAGCGTCTTGATGGTTTATATCGTCATTAGTCCCTTGTCCTCTAGGAGGTATCCAGTAAGGGGCAGCTTCTTTTATTGGCATCATGCTATCTGTTTTTTCCACTGGGGGTCCTGCTACCTTAGTTGTCCTGTCCCTATCTATCTGGCTTGTTCTATGAGGTGACGCAATACTTCTAGTGTGGATGAAAATAGTTCTGCAACATCGTTGTCGCCTTCATCTCCGATGTCTACCTTCCTGTAGAGAGCCACTAATCGCTCGGGCCCTACGTCTTGGTACTTCTCTTCATATGCAGTAAGGGTGTGGTAACAGAGACGTACAATAAAGTATCGTTTGCGGTTTTCAACATAGGAGTTGCATATGTCAGTTACATGCTCTTCTATCTCCTTCCTATCTATGAGGGATTTAACTACTTTAGCAATGCCTGCTCGCTCATTTTTACTTAATCGCAGGACCCTGGGCGCTCCTGTTTCTTTTGATCCTACCTCTACTACTGTATCCTTTGATGAGGCATTTGGTGTGGGTGACTCGGTGGGAGCAGAGGCGGTGGAGACTGAGGCGATCGTGCCATCTCCGGCTATACTTTGGTGGTCCTGGCGTTGTACTATGGGATGAGTAGGGGCGTAAGGGGGTGGCATGTATATCATTGGGGAACCTAACAATAAATCATCATCTACCCCCTGTTTTGCTGGTAACTCGGGGTAAAGAGTTAAGGGCGTTCTAACAGGGCATTGACCTGATATTTTTGATTCCTGTTCTTTTTTATCGATTTCCTTTTCTTTTAGTTCTTCTTCTAACTTTTTACAGGCTTGGTAAGCTGATTTTCGCGTTTCTTTATCTTGTCTAGCTTTGTCTCTTTTCTTTCGTTGAGCTGCCTCTTTTCGCCATAAACCAAAACTATCAAACATGGCTGGTCTAGCTTTCTTTTTGTGGAGAGCTAATTCTAACGTTTCTATTTTAGCAGGATCGAAAGATCCCGTCAGTGGCCACTGATTTACCCGGTCCTTCCTAGTGTACTTATGCCATAGTTTGCTATAAGCTACGGTGGCTAATCCATATTTCACGTACATGTCCTTGTTAGGGGTGCCTTCCGGCGGTGCCGGATGACTGACCTCTAACAAACGGTCCGGTCCAAAACAATCAAACAATCTAGAGAAAACAGGCATGACGTATTTAGCGGTCAAAATGAATATCTCAATTAATGTTAGACAAAAGTCTGCACTACCTGTCCTTCCCTGTCTGCAAAGAGAGAATATTCCTATTCTACGTTGTTTGCAAGCAGGGAATGTCTCAAATAACTCAAAAAGGAATACTAGTATTTCTATCAATCAATCAATTTAAGTCATGTTTTCTCACAACCTTACCCGGACCGTATGGACAGTTCTTCGTATTCCCCTTCCAGCGCCTGGTTGTCCTCTTACTCCAACAATCAATGCGACGTTCCTGTAAGGCCCCAGTCAGGACCGCAGGTCACTCGAGAGAGGTCCGTTCGGAACCGGTGAAGTTCAGTCGATTGGCAGCCAGACGAGGGTCTCTTTCAGGCAGGTGCACTCCAATCATTTAGTCGTTCACTCCGTCGTTAGGACCTCTCTACTGGACCCACGTGTCTCTGATGGGCCCCCCGTTGGGTCGCCAATTTGTGAAAAGCAGCGAGTCTCCTGAGATCCCCAATGCTGCCCGGCGCAAGGTCACCTTTAATCCACTTTGGATTCGCTATCTAAAATAACGAGGCAGGCGCTGGAAGCTGGAAGGCAAGAAAAAGGTTTATTACTCTTAGAGGAGACCACATCAACTGCTGACACCAGGATGTCTTCAGGGAGGTGTTCTACTGGCAATGCTTTTGGCTCTTCCTTTTATACAGGTTTTACACAATGTATTTGTTTCATTTATCATGGTTACAAGCTTGGAGTCTCCGCCCCGGGCAGGTTGTCACACAAGCCCGACATTGTTTCATCAGCATGGTTACACAAGCCCAACATTGTTTCATCAACATGGTTACACAAGCCCAACATTAACTCTCCTCCTGCCCAGGTCAAAAACAGACAATTTAATTGCAGCTGGACCTTGCTTCAGAGTCTAAACACAAGTGAGACCGGCCAGATCTAAGAGTCCGTTCTGTTGATAAAAACAGGTCCCATTGTTGGCAAAAACAAGTCTTGCTGTGTGCAGTGCAATAAACCATGCTTGCAAGAGTCTGTTTGGTATTTGTAACCTGTTTGTGCAGGGATGAGAGGAAAGACGAGTTTGAGGCAGCAGGTGATGTTGATGTTTGTCGTGGAAATAGTTTATAGCCCCCAGCACACATATCAGGTTTGGTCAGAGAGTCAGAAGGCTGCTAGAGGACAGGGTGAAATGAAGGTGACCACAGAGTACAAAATGGCTGTGGTCAATCAGAATGACTGTAGTTTATGTGCACGTAGGAACTTTCATCAGACAAGATGGCGCAGAATGTTCATGATTGTCGTTTTGTTCTTAACAACGCTGTGCATGGCCTTTGGCCAGGTCTTTTTGGCTGGGCCCAGTGGCCAACCCCCTCGGAGGCAGCCACAGCCCACGCAGGTGGCCAACTCCACACTGTGCATGGCCTTTCATCCCATGGCATGGGGTTGGCTACAGGGCCTGGCTTGCAGCCAGTTCCTGCGACCAACTCCCGCAGGCAGCTACTGGAGCAGCCAACGCCACGCATGGCCTTTGGCCATGCGCCGAGGGAAGTTGGCTAAAGGCCTTCTGCTAGGCCCTGTGACCAAACCCCCAGCAGGCTGCCAACTCCACTCCGCACACAGCCTTTGGCATGCTCAGCATCGACTTCACACCCTCGAGACCCCATCACCTGGGGCCAAAACATATATATTAAGGGAGGGCCACGTGTGTCCTTCATCCCCAAGCTTTAAAAAGCCCCAGGGACCCTATGGAGGGGGCTGCACGCCCCTTTCCCTTTAATTAGGAAATCAGCCCCAGGCCATTGTGTCCCCTCCATAGCCATTTAATGGCTTGGGGATTGGGGCAAAACACCTCCCTCCCCTTTATTAATTAAATTGGCCCGAGGGATGGGGCCTCTAGAGTCTCTTAATGGCTCGGGGAGTCCCCAAGTCATAAAATGGCTGCTGCGACATCTTTGTTGATGTGCTGGCAGCCCAACAGATCTTATCTTTAGATCTCTCTGATCTGCAGATCCTATGGTTTTCCATATATACATACATTTTGAACCTTAATTTCTCAAAAACTACTGAACGGATTTACACAAAATCACAAAAAGTACACTTTCTGGTTAAGGATCTATCTTTCTGCCAAATTTGGTGTAATTCCATTATGTCGTTTTTGCGGTATCACTGTTCAACTTTCCTATGGAAAAGTGCACCAGGAAAGCGCGTTTTGGGACCCCCACTTGTTCTTGTGTCTTGGCTCCCACCTGACAGGTAATCCCAAAGCTTTCCAGAAAGAAGTTGAGGTGGATGAGACTTTTTTCTGGATCATTTTTTTAAGATTTGTCAAATAAAGCCAAAGTTATTAGCAAGCAAAACAGTCCATTTCCTATAGAAATGTGGTCCTTAATACAACTACCCAGACTACCCAGTGGCAGTCTCCACTGGGTAATATATATATATATATATATATATATATATATATATATATATATATATATATATATATATATATATATATCAAAAATCATGCTGCGTTCTTTCCAAATAAACAGCTATTTATTATTTTCACCGTTCTATAATGGATGTATTGTATTGAAAGAAATTCACGTTTTCGAGTGGTGTAATTCGATAAACGGAAGTCTGTTTTTACTGTTGTTTAAAAAACAAATCACGTGGTTATTTAACTTTAAGAAACACAGACACAGTACTCGTGAACAAGGGAGTTGTCCCGAAACGCGTCGAGCTGGTCTGATCACGGAATAAAATGCCGCTTTGATAAGCAATTTGTTGTCCTCAGCAGCTGTTTATTTGGAAAGAACGCAGCATGGTTTTTGATGTTTAGAGGTTTGCCCCCTCGCTGAGGACCGCCGTTGAAAGTGGAAGGAGGAAGGCAACGGCAGTGCGGCTGCACTGTTTAGCGGTTTGATATATATATATATATATATATATATATATATATTCACTGAAAAAACCATAGGTTTCAGACACGTTATAGTTAGAAATTAGCATTTAAAAAACCTTTGAAATTCACTGAAAAAACCATAGGTTTTAGGGACAGTTATAGTTAGTTGGACATTTCACTCGTACAAAACCATAGAAATTCCCCCGTTATAGTTAGTTCAGCTAACTATAACTCGCGCCCCGCAATGCACTGCTGATGACGTCACATATTACATCACTTATGACATGGTCAGTGACATCACTCATGACATCACTGATGACATCTCAAATGACATCACTGATGACATCACTGATGACATCATCCAGTGACTGTGTGTTTCTGTAAAGTTTAAATATGTTTAATATATATAGGGAAAGGCGTATTGAAGAATGAGTGGGTGTATAAGTGTCTGAATGGATGATTTAGTACGTGAGTGACTGACTCTACAAGTGAGTGATTAAATGTATCTTACTGAATGTATGGGTTAGTGACTAAACTGTGTGAATGTCTGTATCCGTCTGTCTGTTGGTTTGTAAGCGGCTGCATGGCTTTCTGAATAGCTACATGAGTGTCTACATGGGTTATTGATTGATTGTCTGAGTATCTGTATGGGTGCCTGAGTGTTTGTGTGGGTGGGGTGTGTGTGACTCTGTGCATAGAAGTGTGAGTTGGTGATTCACTGGGTGCATGGTTTCAAGAGTGCATCTGTGATGGACTGTATGGGTGGGTGAGTGTGTGTATGGGTGTGTTAGTGATTGAATGTATATCTCAGTGGTACATGTGTGAGTAACTACATATGTGAAAGGCAGTATATATGTGTGTTGGAGTATATAAATGGCTATAAGTGAGAGTGTGTGATTGTGAGAGTGGCTGTATGGATGAGTGTGTACTTGTATCAGTGATTATATAAGAGCGTAAGAATGTGCTAGTATTTGTATGAGTAAGTGAGCTGGTGTGTGTATAACTGTATAGGTGAGTAAATGGGTGTGTGATTAAGTTTTTTGCATGACTGACTAGGTGTGTGAGTACCTCTATGGATGAGTGGCGGTGTGTGTGTGTTTATATAGGTGTATGAGTGCATATGATAGTCCTGTACTGAGTGACTAAGTATGAGTGACTGTACGGGTGAGTGAGTGGATGTGTGTGTAGACCTAAGAATCAGTGAGTGGGTATGTAATTTTTGGTGTTGGAGTGTCTATGGTTTTGAGAATGGCAGTCTGTAATTTAGAGTGGGTGTATCAAAAGTTATATTAGGGTGTGAGAAGATGCATGAAATTATCACATGGATGATGTCATCAGTGATGTCATTTGAGATGTCATCAGTCATGTCATCAGTGATGTCACTGACCATGTCATGAGTGATGTAATATGTGACGTCATCAGCAGTGCATTGCGGGCGCGAGTTATAGTTAGCTGAACTAACTATAACGGGGGAATTTCTATGGTTTTGTACGAGTGAAATGTCCAACTAACTATAACTGTCCCTAAAACCTATGGTTTTGTCAGTGAATTTCAAAGGTTTTTTAAATGCTAATTTCTAACTATAACGTGTCTGAAACCTATGGTTTTTTCAGTGAATTTCAAAGGTTTTTTAAATGCTAATTTCTAACTATAACGTGCCTGAAACCTATTATTTTTTAAGTGAATTTCAAAGGTTTTTTTAAATGCTAGTTTCTAACTATGCCTACAGAGGTAGGACATGTGAAGAAAGAAGAAAAACGCACAGACAGAAGCAAAAGATGTGCAGAAAGAACCAACAGAGGAGCAGAAAGAGGCCTTGTTGCAAAATCATCCTGTGCCCACAACTTTTTCAGACGGGTACTGGTGGTAACTGACTCTGACTAACCAGAGCCAGTGCTATGCTAAAAGACACTTAGAATACAGTGAAAACACCTACATACACTAGGGAACACTATGCGTTGGGGTACCCCTGTGATTAGCATGACCTCCTCTGCAAGTCCCTAGTACATAATAGGGTAGGGGATTAAAACTACCTCTTAAAACGCGCTACAGGGCGCGTTTGCACAGTGGTGAAGGGAGGGGGCCTGAGGTGACATGTGTGCAAACGCACCCCGTGGCGCGTTTTAAGTTGCGGGATTAAGTCCCCTTGAATTCTGAGGGTCCCTGGGGCCCAACTAGCCCCCAGGTACCTACAGTTAGGACCACAGAGCTGAGTTGCAGAGAGGCGTTCCGAGGCCACGCACCTTTTTTCACCTCTCTGCAACGCAACTCTGTTGTGCTTACTGAAGGTACCTGGTGGGCTAGTTGGCCCCCAGGGTCCCTCAGGATTCAAAGGGAATTAATTCCCCAACTTAAAACGCACCACAGGGCGTGTTTGCGCACATGTCACCTGAGGCCCCGCCCCTCCCTTCACCACTGTGCAAACGCGCCCCGTGGTGCGTTTTAAGTTGGGGGATTAGGTCACCTTGAATCCTGAGGGTCCCTGGGGCCCAACTAGCCCACTAGGTACTTCCAGTAAGCACCACAGGCCTGCGTTGCAACGCCTGTAACAAATTGTGCAGTTGTGTTTAGGTAGTGAAGAGGGTCGTGCTGAGGGTAGTGTTTTAGGGTTTAGGGTAGTGCAGTGGTATTTGTGTAGTGTAGGGGGTCATGCTGGGGGTAGA
Organism: Calotriton arnoldi; assembly: GCA_963921515.1. NCBI lineage: Eukaryota > Metazoa > Chordata > Amphibia > Caudata > Salamandridae > Calotriton > Calotriton arnoldi. The sequence continues at coordinate 2,169,589 of CAWUFW010000456.1, forward strand.
TTTAGGGTTTAGGGTAGTGCAGTGGTGTTTGGGTAGTCTAGGGAGTCGTGCTGGGGGAGTGTTTTAGGGTTTAGGGTAGTGCAGTGGTGTTTGGGTAGTGTAGGGGGTCGTGCTGGGGGTAGTGTTTTAGGGTTTAGGGTAGTGCAGTGGTATTTGGGTAGTGTAGGGGGTCATGCTGGAGGTAGTGATTTAGGGTAGTGCAGTGGTGTTTGGGTAGTGTAGGGGGTACTGCTGGGGGTAGTGTTTTAGGGTTTAGGTTAGTGCAGTGGTGTTTGGGTAGTGTAGGGGTACTGCTGGGGGTAGTGTTTTAGGGTTTAGGGTAGTGCAGTGGTGTTTGTGTAGTGTAGGGGTAGTGTTTTAGGGTTTAGGGTAGTGCAGTGGTGTTTGTGTAGTGTAGGAGGTCGTGTTTTAGGGTTTAGGGTAGTGCAGTGGTCTTTGGGTAGTGTAGGGAGTTGTGCGGGGGTAGTGTTTTAGGGTTTAGGGTAGTGTAGGGGGTCATGCGGGGGTAGTGTTTTAGGGATTAGGGTAGTGCATTGGTGTTTGGGTAGTGTAGGGGGTCATGCGAGGGGTAGTGTTTTAGGGTTTAGGGCAGTGCAGTGGTGTTTGGGTAGTGTAGGGGGTCGTGCTGGGGGAGTGTTTTAGGGTTTAGGGCAGTGCAGTGGTGTTCGGGTAGAGTAGGGGGTCGTGCTGGGGGAGTGTTTTAGGGTTTAGGGCAGTGCAGTGGTGTTCGGGTAGTGTAGGGGGTCGTGCTGGGGGAGTGTTTGAGGGTTTAGGGCAGTGCAGTCGTGTTCGGGTAGTGTAGGGGGTTGTGCTGGGGGAATGTATTTTAGGGTTTAGGGTAGTGCAGTGGTGTTTGGGTAGTGTAGGGGGTCGTGCTGGGGGTAGTGTTCTAGGGTTTAGGGCAGAGGAGTGGTGTTTGGGCAGTGTAGGGGGTAATGCTGGGGGTGGTGTTTTAGGGTTTAGGGCAGTGCAGTGGTGTTCGGGCAGTGTAGGGGGTCGTGCTGGCGGTGGTGTTTCAGGGTTTAGGGCAGTGCAGTGGTGTTCGGGCAGTGTAGGGGGTGGTGTTTCAGGGTTTAGGGCAGTGCAGTGGTGTTCGGGCAGTGTAGGGGGTCGTGCAGGGGGTGGTGTTTCAGGGTTTAGGGCAGTGGTGTTCGGGCAGTGTAGGGGGTCGTGCTGGGGGTGGTGTTTCAGGGTTTGGGGCAGTGCAGTGGTGTTCGAGCAGTAAAGGGGGTCGTGCTGGGGGTGGTGTTTCAGGGTTTAGGGCAGTGCAGTGGTGTTCGGGCAGTGTAGGGGCGGTGCAGGGGGTGGTGTTTCAGGGTTTAGGGCAGTGCAGTGGTGTTCGGGCAGTGTAGGGGGTGCTGCAGGGGGTGGTGTTTCAGGGTTTAGGGCAGTGCAGTGGTGTTCGGGCAATGTAGGGGGTCATGCAGGGGGTGGTGTTTCAGGGCTTAGGGCAGTGCAGTGGTGTTCGGGCAGTGTAGGGGGTCGTGCTGGGGCTGGTGTTTCAGGGTTTAGGGCAGTACAGTGGTGTTCGGGCAGTGTAGGGGGTCGTGCTGGGGCTGGTGTTTCAGGGTTTAGGGCAGTTCAGTGGTGTTCGGGCAGTGTCGGGGGTCGTGCTGGGGCTGGTGTTTCAGGGTTTAGGGCAGTGCAGTGGTGTTCGGGCAGTGTAGGTGGTCGTGCTGGGGCTGGTGTTTCAGGGTTTAGGGCAGTGCAGTGGTGTTCGGGCAGTGTAGGGGGTCATGCTGGGGCTGGTGTTTCAGGGTTTAGGGCAGTGCAGTGGTGTTCGGGCAGTGTAGGGGGTCTTGCTGGGGCTGGTGTTTCAGAGTCTAGGGCAGTGCAGTGGTGTTCGGGCAGTGTAGGGGGTCTTGCTGGGGCTGGTGTTTCAGCGTCTAGGGCAGTGCAGTGGTGTTCGGGCAGTGTAGGGGGTCGTGCTGGGGGTGGTGTTTCAGGGTTTAGGGCAGTGCAGTGGTGTTTGGGCAGTGTAGGGGGTCATGCTGGGGCTAGTGTTTCAGGATTTAGGGCAGAGCAATGGTGTTCAGGCAGTGTAGGGGGTTTTGCTGGAGGTGGTGTTTCAGGGTTTAGGGCAGTGCAGTGGTGTTCGTGCAGTGTAGGGGGTGTTGTTTCAGGGTTTAAGGCAGTGGTGTTCAGGCAGTGTAGGGGGTCTTGCTGGGGTTGATGTTTCAGGGTTTAGGGCAGTGCAGTGGTGTTCGGGCAGTGTAGGGGGTCATGCTGGGGGTGGTGTTTCAGGGTTTAGGGCAGGGCAGTGGTGTTCCGGCAGTGTAGGAGGTCGTGCGGGGGTGGTGTTTCAGGGTTTAGGGCAGTGCAGTGGTGTTCGGGCAGTGTAGGGGGTCATGCTGGGGGTGGTGTTTCAGGGTTTAGGGCAGTGCAGTGGTGTTCGGGCAGTGTAGGGTGTCGTGCTGAGGGGTGGTGTTTCAGGGTTTAGGGCAGTGCAGTGGTGTTCGGGCAGTGTAGGGGGTGGTACAGGGGGTGGTGTTTCAGGGTTTAGGGCAGTGCAGTGGTGTTTGGGCAGTGTTGGGGGTCGTGCAGGGGGTGGTGTTTCAGGGTTTAGGGCAGTGCAGTGGTGTTCGGCCAGTGTAGGTGGTCTTGCTGGGGGTGGTGTTTCAGGCTTTAGTGCAGTGGTGTTCGGGCAGTGTAGGGGGTCTTGCTGGGGGTGGTGTTTCAGGGTTTAGGGCAGTGCAGTGGTGTTCGGGCAGTGTAGGGGGTCTTGCTGGGGCTGGTGTTTCAGGGTTTAGGGCAGTGCAGTGGTGTTCGGGCAGTGTAGGGGGTCGTGCTGGGGCTGGTGTTTGAGGGTTTAGGGTAGTGCAGTGGTGTTCGGGCAGTGTAGGGGGTCATGCTGGGGCTGGTGTTTCAGGGTTTAGGGCAGTGCAGTGGTTTTCGGGCAGTGTAGGCGGTCGTGCTGGGTCTGGTGTTTCAGGGTTTAGGGCAGTGCAGTGGTGTTCGGGCAGTGTACGGGGTTGTGCTGGGGCTGGTGTTTCAGGGTTTAGGGCAGTGCAGTGGTGTTCGGGCAGTGTAGGGGGTCGTGCTGGGGGTGGTGTTTCAGTGTTTAGGGCAGTGCAGTGGTGTTCGGGCAGTGTAGGGGGTCATGCTGGGGCTGGTGTTTCAGGGTTTAGGGCAGTGCAGTGGTGTTCGGGCAGTATAGGGGGTCATGCTGGGGGTGGTGTTTCAGGGTTTAGGGCAGTGCAGTGGTGTACGGGAAGTGTAGGGGGTCTTGCTGGGGGTGGTGTTTCAGGGTTTAGGGCAGTGGTGTTCGGGCAGTGTAGGGGGTCTTGCTGGGGGTAGTGTTTCGGGGTTTAGGGTAGAGCAGTGGTGTTCGTGCAGTGTAGGGGGTCGTGCTGGGGGTGGTGTTTCAGGGTTTAGGGCAGTGCAGTAGTGTTCGGGCAGTGTAGGGGATCGTGCAGGGGGTGGTGTTTCAGGGTTTAGGGCAGTGCAGTGGTGTTTGGGCAGTGTAGGGGGTCTTGCTGGGGGTGGTGTTTCAGGGTTTAGGGCAGTGCAGTGGTGTTCGGGCAGTGTAGGGGGTCGTGCAGGGGATGATGTTTCAGGGTTTAGGGCAGTGCAGTGGTGTTCGGGCAGTGTAGGGGTCGTGCTGGGGCTGGTGTTTCAGGGTTTAGGGCAGTGCAGTGGTGTTCGGGCAGTGTAGGGCGTCTTGCTGGGGGTGGTGTTTCAGGGTTTAGGGCAGTGGTGTTCGGGCAGTGTAGGGGGTCTTGCTGGGGGTGGTGTTTCAGGGTTTAGGGCAGTGCAGTGGTGTTCGGGCAGTGTAGGGGGTCTTGCTGGGGGTAGTGTTTCAGGGTTTAGGGCAGTGCAGTGGTGTTCGTGCAGTGTAGGGGATCGTGCTGGGGATGGTGTTTCAGGGTTTAGGGCAGTGCAGTAGTGTTCGGGCAGTGTAGGGGGTCGTGCAGGGGGTGGTGTTTCAGGGTTTAGGGCAGTGCAGTGGTGTTCGGGCAGTATAGGGGGTCGTGCTGGGGGTGGTGTTTCAGAGTTTAGGGCAGTGCAGTGGTGTTCGGGCAGTGTAGGGGGTCGTGCTGGGGGTGGTGTTTCAGGGTTTTGGGCAGTGGTGTTCGGGCAGTGTAGGGGGTCTTGCTGGGGGTGATGTTTCAGGGTTTAGGGCAGTGCAGTGGTGTTCGGGCAGTGTAGGAGGTCTTGCAGGGGGTAGTGTTTCAGGGTTTAGGGCAGTGCAGTGGTGTTCGGGCATTGTAGGGGTCATGCTGGGGGTGGTGTTTCAGGGTTTAGGGCAGTGCAGTGGTGTTCGGGCAGTGTAGGGGGTCGTGTAGGGGGTGGTGTTTCAGGGTTTAGGGCAGTGCAGTGGTGTTCGGGCAGTGTAGGGGGTCGTGCTAGGGTATGTGTTTCAGGGTTTAGGGCAGTGCAGTGATGTTTGGGCAGTGTAGGGGTCGTGCTGGGGGTAGTGTTTTAGGGTTTAGGGTAGTGCAGTGGTGCTTGTGTAGTGTAGGGGGTCGTGCTGGGGGTAGTGTTTTAGGGTTTAGGGTAGTGCAGTAATGTTTGTGTAGTGTAGGGGGTCATGTTTTAGGGTAGTGCAGCGGTGTTTGGGTAGTGTAGGGGGTCGTGCTGGGGGTAGTGTTTTAGGATTTAGGTTAGTGCAGTGGTGTTTGGGTAGTGTAGGGGGTCGTGCTGGGGGTAGTGTTTTAGGGTTTAAGGTAGTGCAGTGGTGTTTGTGTAGTGTAGGGGGTCGTGCTGAGGGTAGTGTTTTAGGTTTTAGGGTAGTGCAGTGGTGCTTGTGTAGTGTAGGGGGTCGTGCTGGGGGTAGTGTTTTAGGGTTTAGGGTAGTGCCGTGGTGTTTGTGTAGTGTAGGGGGTCATGTTTTAGGGTAGTGCAGTGGTGTTTGGGTAGTGTAGGGGGTCGTGCTGGGGGTAGTGTTTTAGGATTTAGGTTAGTGCAGTGGTGTTGGGGTAGTGTTTTAGGGTTTAGGGTAGTGCAGTGGTGTTTGTGTAGTGTAGGGGGTCATGCTGGGGGTAGTGTTTTAGGGTTTAGGATAGTGCAGTGGTGCTTGTGTAGTGTAGGGGGTCGTGCTGGGGTAGTGTTTTAGGGTTAAGGGTAGTGCAGTGGTGTTTTTGTAGTGTAGGGGGTCATGTTTTAAGATGCAACGCTCCAATACCTGACCAGTCTGCACTACATAAAACTGCAAAAAAACTAAAAATAAGAAGTGTTTTGCACACTTTTGTCATTGGGCTATATGTGGGCTACATCTGGGTAATATTTGTGCTACATTTGGGCTCTTTTTTCACTGGTGGCCATCTTGGAAGACTTCTTTGTTATGAAGTTTCCTAATTTCCTCATTTACTGCAGTCTCCTCAGTAGGAAATGCTTTCAGTTTTTTACTTTGATTCCATCAAGAAGGCATTCAGATGTGTCACACATTTGCCATAAATTCAGAATGTTATTACTCTAGTTGTTCGGGGCGTGGCTTCGGAAGCCAAGGAAAATGGCCGCTCGGGCGCGGAGCTCCGGAACGACGTGAGGAGCCGAGTCTCCTCCTGGCATCAATTCAGCTCCCCCGGACCCACAAATACCGGCAAACGGGCATGAAACCTAGCGCTACCGAATAAGCTACTTTGCGCCATCCACGGTGAGCGTTTATGCTGTTTTTTGCCGCCCGTTTTTTCACGGCCGCCATTTTGTTTTTGAATCTTCCTCACAGGCTTAACTCCTGAATGGAATTCATGTTGCCTGAACATTGACTGTTGCCTGGCTGTTCTATTTTTGCCACTTGGGGGTTATTTTCTAAGTTACTTTAATCTTTTGGTGACGTGCCCAGGCGAGGGAATTAAGGATATCTCATCTTCAAGAAACAACATTCGGTTGGCTTCATTGTTTCTCTAGTGGGTCTGCAATTAAAGAGTGTGGAAATATGGCGAAGGCTCGTCCATCCCGCAGCGGCTCTCAATCAATGGAAAATTCTTTAGTGCCGGACTTTAATCCTTTCAGTGTCTTACAAGAAAGTATTGATGACGCAGATTCGGGACAGTCTCATGCGGGCCAAACAACATCCAGTATACCTCGCGGTAACCCCAAACAACCATCTAAAATTCCTTCTACTACAGTTGCTGTTGTTTCCAAACGTCTCAAAAAAGACCCACCTTCACCTACGGAATCCAATGTCTCGTTATCTATGGAGTTATTGCTTCAGGAAATCCGGGCTCTTAAACCTCACATGGAAGAGACAAATTGTCGTCTCCAAAATCTTGAGGATAAATGGTCTCAGATGGAAAGTCAAGCTCTTCACCTAACGCAACGTGTTGACGCCGTCCAAGCTATTACCAACCAAATCCCTCCTCTACAATTGGAAGTTTCCCATCTAAAACAACAAATTGAAAATTTGGAAAACAGAAATAGGCGCAATAACTTGCGCATTTATGGTCTTGTGGAAGGAATTGAAGGTTTGGATCCTCTCCCCTTTTTTCAATCGTTTCTCCCATCTCTTTTGGATTTTCCTGAATCTCCAAAATTAAATATCCAAAGAGCACATCGCTTGGGTCAGGTTTCAAAATCAATGTCTTCAAACATCAAACCAAGAGGCGTTATTCTATATTTTTTAGAATACACAGATTTACTTAGAGTCCTTCATGCAGCCAAAAATAAGGGAAAAATTTCTTGGCAAGGAAATAATCTCTTTTTTGCTCAAGATTACGCAAAAGCAACGGCTGACCGACGGAAGAAGTTCCTAGATATGAGACCAGCTCTTCGTAATCTGAATGCTCGTTATGGCCTGTTTCATCCCTGCCTCATGAAAGTGACTTTCAACAATAAAACTGCGACTTATGAAGATCTAGCACGTCTGCAACTCTTTTTGGACTCTTGCAAAGATGACAACATGGAAGTTCCTCACACCTCGTCGTTTTGATGTTATGTTGATGTTTTGTTAAGAAAATGTTTTTCATATCCCCCGTCTTATATTATATTGTTTTATAAGGTTTTATATTGCATGTTATTATGTATTTAATGTATTTCATATAATCCGTTTTTCTCTTTTTGTCTTTTATTAGACGCAATTTATTGTGGTCCTTGGTATGTGATCCCACCTTGTCCGCCTGGAGGAAGTCTTCCTTCTCCGTTCCGTTGTGGAGTTTTCCCGCCCGGATGTTTTGCCTTTTCCTTATGTGGCTTCACCATCCCCATGTTTCTGTGTTTTTGTGTGGTATGTTCTTTTATTATCTTACATTTCAACATCCTCAACATGTATCCTACCTGTTCTCTTTATTTTTCCTTTTGTTTTTGTTTTGTATCTTTTTTCTCCTTCTTAGTCCTAATCTTTCATTTTTCTTCAATTACTGGTCCTTTATACATCCTTCTAACATATTCTCTCTCTTTTCTTATCTTTGCTTCTTCCTCTGTCTCATATCTTTTCTTCTTCATATTTATTATTCTCCTATGACAATTCTACTTATTACTAAGTTAAAATATGTTGTATTATTAGATCTAAATCTATTACTTTTAATGCATATATTTAGATGTCGTTGAATATAATATCCTGGAATGTTAAAGGTTTGGGTTCTCCAATTAAACGTCAACGAGTTTTATCACATATTGCAAGCCTAAAAGGTGATATTGCTTTACTGCAGGAAATTCATGTAACTGCTACTGAGATAGCCAAATTAAGACGTCAATGGGTGGGACAAGTTTTCGCATCACCAGGTTCGGGAAAGCATAATGGTGTTGCTATTCTCTGCCATAAACGTTTAAATGTTCACCTTATAAGTCAAGATAATGACTCCGATGGTAGATGGGTTGCAGTCACTTTATTGATTAACAACATTCCCTTAACTGTTGTTAATGTTTATGCCCCCACTACTCACGATAAATTGTTCTGGCCCCAGTTCCTCTCCTCCTTGATGCAATATACTGATGAATATCTAATTTTGGGTGGGGATTGCAACATGGTCGTAGATCCCTTTATAGATAGAAGGTCTAAATCACGATTTTCACCATCTTCCATGCATGCTCAATTTACCTCTACTATATCCCAACGATCTCTTGTAGACTCCTGGAGACTTTGTCATCCCACATTGCAAGAATACACTTATTACTCACCTGCTCACTCCTCTCAATCCCGGATAGATTATCTCTTTATCTCCAAAGCTCTAATTCAACATATTTCCCAATCAGACATAGGCTCTATCTTAATCTCAGACCACGCTCCAGTTTCTTTGAGTTTGGATTTGCTGCCTCCATTCAAAGGTACGAAGCGGTGGCGATTTAATAATTCTCTATTAATGGACCCCTTATTTACACCAAAATTTTTTGATTTTGCAACCTCATTTTTTGTAGAAAATGAATCCCTTCAATTATCCCCTCAACTTATTTGGGACACTTTCAAAGCTGCCTCTAGAGACTTCATTATTTCATTTGTATCACGAAAACGAAAAGCATCCTCGCACTCTGCTCAATCACTTAATACACAAATTAAAAAACTGGAACACGCTTATTATTTAACAAAGTCCCAGTCTGATTTAAACGAACTTATTAAAGCCAAACTCTCTTTTAATAAATTATCTACTGCATCCGCAAACTTATACTTACTCAAATCCAGTGCTAAATACTATAGTGCCCAGAATAAATCTGGTAATATTCTTGCCAATTATCTCAAAATTAAGAAGGAACGTACAAAAATTGAATCTATTAAAACTTCATCGAATAATATAATCCATAAAGATGACGATATTCTCTCAGAATTTGTCAATTTCTATCAAAAGTTGTATACTCCTCAATCTTCACCTCAATTAACTGACATTTCACAATACTTATCCTCTATTCCCACTCCCTCTTTTCCCGGTGTAGATTTCTCCTCCGCCGAAGCGGATATACATACTAATGAAATCCTTAAAGCTATTCAATCGCTTAAGAAGGGGAAAGCTCCAGGGCCCGATGGTTTCACAATAGAATTTTACACTCACTTTTCTAATCTTCTTATTCCCAAGCTTCACCAGTTATTTTTATATTTCATAACATCCCAAAAATCGGAAGGCTCATTTCAAGAAGCGTTAATATGTCTTCTTCCTAAAGACAATAAAGACCATACATTGTGCAAAAATTATAGACCCATTTCTTTGATTAATGTTGATTACAAAATATTTGCGAAAATCCTTGCACTCCGATTAGATATTATTTTGCCTAAAATAATCGGTAAAGAACAAAGTGGCTTTGTTAAAGGTCGACATTTGTCAGACAACACTCGGCTTTTCTTTGATGTCCTTAGCAAATCTCATTCCCATAAACAGTCAATGGCGGCCGTTGCGCTGGATGCTGAAAAAGCATTTGACAGGGTTAATTGGCAGTTTATCTTTTCCACACTTGCTTGGTTCGGTTTTGGTCCTAAATTTCTTTCCTATGTTTCATTACTTTACTCTTTCCCTAGATCCTTTATTTTAGCTAATGGCCTTGTTTCTTCTTCTTTTCCTTTATATAGAGGTGTCCGCCAAGGTTGTCCACTTTCTCCACTTTTATTTATCCTGGCGTTAGAACCCTTTCTAATAAAAATCTGTTTGAATAGGAACATCACAGGTTTTCCATATGGCGATAAACAACTAAAGCTTTCCGCTTATGCGGATGACATCCTTTTATTTATCTCTAACCCTCAATCCTCTATACCATCGTTTCTCTCTGAAGTCAATGACTTTGCTCTGGTCTCTGGATACAAACTCAACACGGACAAATGTGAAATTCTCCCTTTAAATAGACACTGCTTCCATGCTGATTTCCTGACATCTTCTTTTCACTGGAGCCCAACAAAGATCAAATACCTAGGCTTATGGTTCACACCTTCTATTAAAGATACTGTAGCATTAAATTAAAAAAATTTACAACAGACTTTAACTGACTCCACCTCACGTTGGCATCCTTTATTTTTATCCTGGTGGGGTAGATTAGATTCTATAAAAATGATGTTAGTACCAATAATTTTATTTTTCTTATCTAACCTTCCAATCAATGTCCCCAAATCTTGCTATAAGAAAATCTATAATATTTTATCAAAATTTTTATGGCAAAACAAAAAAGCTAGGATGTCTTTTGCCAAACTTCAACAACCTAAACATTTGGGTGGAGTCAATTTTCCAGATTTTTCTGCTTATCATACTTCATTTTTTCTTAAATACTCTTCTCATTTGTTATCTCAGAATATGACTGACCCCATTTCTCAACCCCTATGGGTAGACATAGAAACTTCTTTCTTTTACCCTTTTACCTTCGAAGAAGTGATATCTATATCTCAAGTTCCAACAAGAATGTCTCTTCCCATCCTTAAGAATTCCCGTAAAGTTTTTCATCCTTTATTAATCAAAGGCCTTGATGAACGTGCCCGTTTTTTGCAATCCCCAATTTGGTATAACAAGCTGATTAAAATTAAGAATAGAACCCTTTTTTGGAAGGATTGGTTAGTCTTAGGACTTAAATGGACTCATCAACTCTTCCAGGGAGATTCTTGTACTCCCTTTTCCATAGCCCAATCCCGCTTTTCTCTGCCTCTTTCCTACCACTCCAAATATGTATCGCTAATTGAAGCTGCTCAATCCTCTTATGATGTGTTTGGGCCCTCCCCCGCACCTGTTGAATCTTCTTCGACTATTCTTTCTTCCCTATGCACCTCTTCTTCTGCCTCTCAAATTTATAATAAGTTAAGAGAACCCTCAGTTACTCGTGATAAATCTAAAATAGAGTGTGACTGGGAGTCGGACTTAGGCGAATCTTTTTCCCCCCTTCAATGGAACAAAATTTGGACCAAAATAAGGAAGTCTTCTAGAGCAGCCAATACTACACAAACTCTATTTTTCATATATAATAGACTTCTGATCACTCCAGTTAAATTGCATCACATAGACCCCTCTACCCCCTCTATTTGTTGGTCTTGCCAAGCCCCTGTAGCTGATCTTAAACATATGTTATTTACTTGTCCACCCATTTATCATTTCTGGATTAGAGTATGGAAACAAATTAACAAAATTTTCTCTACCCATATTCCCTTTTCTTATTCATATATTTTTCTAGGTAGTGTCTCAGAGATATGGCTGACCTCAATTACTAATGTTTCGATTGTAGATCTACTTATTGCAGTTGCATTTCAACAAATTACAAAGTCATGGAAACAAGCCTTGAATGTTTCCTTTCAAGCATGGTGGTATGGTGTATGTTATAACCATAGGTTGGATAGGGCATATGTTCATCCCATTACACTTGCCATCAAACGTGATTTACTGTGGTTACCTATCACCAACTTTTTAAATGCTTCTGCTCAAACCATGCCTTTACATAATCCCAGGATTGAAGAAGTACCCAAACCTCCTTGAAGTTAATGGTTATTATTAAGTATCTAATCTATTTTGGATTTTGGTAGAAACGTGTTATACAACTATAGAAATTAATATATGTCGTTTTTTGCATTTTATGTATATGATCAGTGTTATTACCTGATGCAATCTCCCCTCCCATTCTTTTTCTCTCCGTCCCCCCTTCCCCTATACGATTTCATTTGTATTACATTATATTCAGATGTCATATTGTATTGATGTTAATTCAAAATTTTATATCTAATAAACTTACTTTTAAACTTAAAAAAAATTACTCTAGTTGTTCATTAGATCACTGTAGTAAAGCTACTGCTCACCAAGGAGTTAACTGGAAGTCTACTGCTGGTATTGAAAGTGATTGTTTCAGTCTGCATGTCAGAATTTTCTAATGAAATAGAAGAGGATTTGAGATCTCACTTAAAACATGCACTAAATTTTCTTTTTGCAGCACTAACCATAATTTCTATGGCAAAATGAACCCCCTCATTTTGTTCCTTTTTAAATTAAATGTTTTAAGTGTTACCAGTTTATTCCAATCAAGATGGCTTCAGGTGTGCCATACTTTTGTCATAAGTAAGGCTGTTAGCACTCTAGTTGTTCTTTAGAACACTCTGGGAAGCTGCAGTAGAACACAAAGGAATCAACTGACAGTCTCTGCCCTTGTTGGATGTACATGTTTTACTGAGAATGTCAGACTTCATTCTCACATGATTGAGAAATATAATGTGAATTTACAGAAAATATGCTCTCATTTTAGCTTCTGGGGCACCTTCCAAAACTGTATGGGACAAGCATGTGAAAATAGTTTTCTCTCAAACATGATTCATGATATCCCAGCAGAAGGTTTTTCACAGGGTAAAATCACCTTAGAACACACCACAATTCCTGAAATTAGTATGGTACAATCAACAAATGAATTCTAATGTAACTAAAGTCTGTTATCACCCTTTATAGTTCTCCTTTTGGTAACCCTCAAAATCTTCGATTCACTACAATGCATTTCAATGGTACTATCATTTATATTGGTCCCAAGATGGCTGCCAGCAATTCCAGGATGAAGTGCTGACAGCCAATCAGATCTCACGATGACATGTGTGGTTAGGCTCCGCCCAGATATATATGTGTTTTTACTTTTGATTTTCTCAGCAACTACTGAACGGATTTACACCATTTAACAAAAAGGGTTCTTTTTGAACCAAGAACTACCTCTTTGCCAAATTTGGTGTAATTCCGTTCAGCAGTTCGGGCTGTAGCCTTGCATAAAGTTTCCTATGGGAAATTGATTTTTTGACTCTTATTTTTTTAATTTCTCCGCAACTACTGAACGGATTTACACCATTAATCAAAAGGGTTCTTTCTGAACCAAGAACTACCTCTTTGCCAAATTTGGTGTAATTCCGTTCAGCAGTTCGGGCTGTAGCCGTGTCTAAAGTTTCCTATGGGAAAATGAATGGGGAAAACACGTTTTGGGACCCCCTTTTTCTCGGCCCCCGCTTGACGAATCACCCTGAGACTTTCAGGGTAGGAGCGGACCGGAGCGGGCCATAAAGTTTGAAAATTTCGCGAAGATTCGTCAACCGACGCAAGAGTTATTTCAAATAGAATGTCGCGGATTTCCTATGGAAAATAGGTCCTAACTATAACTATCTACTGGCGACCGCCAGTAGATATATATATATATATATATATATATATATATATATATATATATATATATATATATATATATATATATATATAACTTGTAATTGATATGAATTATTAAAAATTAAAATTACAAAATTTAAAATTAAGATTATTAATAAAAAATAAAACGTATTTACCAATGACTCCTTTAATTATTGTTTTCTGACGCTTTCCTAGCCATTTCCTTTCGACATGTGTTTAATAGCATTGAATTGTGGACTACTTGATTTTATAATGTCCAGTAAACCTTTCAAAGTGAAACTTTTGAGGCAATAGTACCTCATTCAATAGACAGTTTTTTTTACTTGTTCAAACACCGTGGCGGATGCTACTGATACTCTAAATTAGTGTGTTACATTCTTGTCTAATTGGAACCTCAACTGCTCCAGGCTGTGGAGGAGGCAACGACCATCCTGTGGAGGGCGATGACGAGTGTTAAATCAATCAATGAATAATGTTTATTTTGGGGCGTTGCCCATAAAGCATATCATATCAAATCAGTGCGTTAAGTCACTTTCCCTTCTCCGTGACAACAGCTGCATTTGTTGAGGTAGTCCTTGTTTTCAAGCCTGGATACCAATTGTTTTACAAGTATCCACCATTCTATGTTTCTGTCTCAGCCTCTCCTACATTGAAAGTAATTGGGAGAAGAAAAGGTAAGTTTCCCAGAGCCTACTCATACCTAGGACCACCCATTCTGTCCCAGCCAGCCCCATTTCTGCCCAAGTGTCTTCTTCTCATGGCTTCCCTTATACTGGTGCGTCTTCAACCTTCCATGAAGCATGTTACTAGCCCTACTGATGAAATGAGTTAGACCAACCTGTCCATAGCCCAACCTAAATCTAGCCCAGGGCCTGACGTTTTAAGCCCTGGGCCTGAGGTGCCTAACCAACACTCCCTAGCTCCATAGCCCAGGAATGAAATATCTGTTGTGTATTTAATTAATCTGGAATGGAGATTGTTCTGTGAGACTCTGGGTGGAACTAAAGAGGGAGAAGGGTAATAGCGGAGCCATTAGAATGATTATGGCACGCCATTAGTGGTCCAAAAATAAAACAAAAAATGCTGCCCCACCAGTTTGGCTAAATGAATGTTGCACCATTTATGTAGTCAAATAAATTGAGCAGCATAAACTGAACGCGTCATATTTTTGTACGGCAATGTATACGTATATTTTGCAGCTCAGTAATTTCAGCCAAGCAGCCGCTCCCCTCCGAAGCACAGACGCTCTCCTGCAGCAAGTCCTCAGAAGCCTGAGGAGGTGAAGGGGCCCAGTGGGGCATTGCCAGCACCCAGCAGGACATTTGAAGGAGGCTGGCGGCCATTGAGGGACAGTTCATGTATCTGGGGGGCTGTTGTGGGAGGTGAGGGTGGGAAGAACAGTTAGGGACAGGGTAGTGTTTCTATAGGTTAGTTTAGTCACTTTTTTAAGGTTTAGGTAGAGGGATGGGCTTGTTGTGGGAGGTTAGATTTTTATGTTAATAAATGAGTTTTCTTGTTTTTTCAATATTTGTCAATGTTATTAATTTACTAGTAGGCATTAGTGGTTAGTGCAGCACCCCTGTACACAAGCTCCCCCAACGTAGTGATGAAAGAGTCTGAGCCCAGCACTTGGCCCGTAATAAAGCAATTGTGCCCGTGTCCACCCCTTGTCTTCTCTCTAGTCTCTCCCTACCTAAACTCCTTTGCCTCATTAGACAGGTTACTTATATTACCTCCTCCAGTCCGCCGCCTGCACTCAGTGCTGGAAAACTGACCCTAACCAGCCCTCCTCCCCTTTATTTCTTTTGGGGTCTTTAAAGAAATACCGGTCGGTGTTGGTGGAACTACATGACTAAGAGCAGGGTGTCCTTCCTCTGTGTCACACTCCACACTGACAATCACCGGCTCGTCGCCATCTACCTTTCGTGAACTTGCTTTACCCTCGTTTCTCTTGGTGGCTCTCCATTGGGTCCAATCCATGTCCAGATCATCAGAAGGGGGGGCTTGGAGAAGATGGGGGTGCTCTCTCTTTTCCTCGCTGGTGATTGTGAAACCAATGTGTCCAGTGGTGGAGCAGTCACAACTGCATCATATTTTTGTTGAAGAAAAGGCATGCTGCAAAGGAGAATGTCACTTTCACAGGGCTGGGGTTTGAACTCAGGAGTTCGCTTTAAGGAGCGGTGTTAACCCATAGTAAGTTCTGTGTTGAGTAAACAAGCAGCCATTCAATCTTGCATCCGGATTAGGATAAACCATGACCATGATTTACAATGTAGCTGGGATGCATCGTCTTCTTTTTAAGAAAGTAAACAAGGCTAAAAGTTTGCCTACTATGCAGAATGGGGTAGAAAGAGATACCTGACAAGGGGGTTAGAAGCCGCCCTTTGCATACAATTGGTTGGTTTCACTGTGTCTCCAATGTGCTTGCTCCTTATTTGTCAGTTTCCGTAGGCTTCCATCCTTTTCGTGTGTTTGTCCCTCCCATGCAGCTTGGACACACAACTTATGTCCTCCCACTGTTCAGTTTTCAGGCACTACTTTTTAGGTCTCGCCTAGCGATGCAGCGCATGCGCTGCTCGCCTTGGCGAGATCTATTGTTGTCGGTTTGGTGGGCGAAGGGGGACAGGACATGTGCACGTGCACGGCTGGCAGCGTTAGCACAAGGGACAGCAGATGTGCGCGTACGGAGGACAGGAGATGTGCATGCTCGCGGCGTTAGCACAACTCCTGCTCGCTCCCTCTCTCCCGCCCTGTCTGCGCGTACGGAGGACAGGAGATGTGCACGGGTCATCTCCTGCTCGCTCGCTCCCTCCGTCCCATGACATTGCGCATTGTGATCGCGGACCGCCTGGGTCGCGCTTGTTCTTATCAGTATAAGACTTGTCTTTACTTGGAAACAAATCTGGGACAAATGTGCTAATCTGTTAAGGTCACGGACCGTAAAAAAAACCCCTACCTACGGCATCATGAATGACCGTGGAAAAACAATGGGATTTCCAGGACAATGTGTCAGGAGGTACATAGCCAAAATGGAAGCTTGTGCTTGAGAAATAAAACGTGAATTTTCCTCTTGGGAAGAGGATGTTTTAGGACTG
Organism: Calotriton arnoldi; assembly: GCA_963921515.1. Taxonomy (NCBI): domain Eukaryota; kingdom Metazoa; phylum Chordata; class Amphibia; order Caudata; family Salamandridae; genus Calotriton; species Calotriton arnoldi. Next base: position 2,185,661 of record CAWUFW010000456.1, read on the forward strand.
ATCACCAGAGGGGAAAATAAACACTGACAGATAACGACTACTTATTCAGATTTGAAGGTTCCTTATTAACTTTAACTGTGACAGCAAAGCTAACCATAACTACTAAGTGCCCATACCCAGATGTAGCAGTCGGGTCTCTCCTGGATTTAACATATTTAATAAACTAACTTTGATCTTCTATATAGCCAGCACTGCAAACTTGCCTCACCAAGTTAAAATACAGATGACTACTCACTAAATGTTACTCGCATCGACCTTAAAGGGATGGAGAGCATGCTGTCAATATTCTAATTTGTATCTTGCAAATTACACATAGATTCACCACTGAACTACTTTACCAATGTTGCCTGTTCACAAGTAGAACATGAGTTGCCTATTTGTCTTCATTGACGGAACAGTTTGCACATCCTTTGTTATGCACAGTTGAAAATGGGACGTTTTCGTTTGCATCCTCCTGGTCCTTCATTAGGGATTGAGCGAGGGAAGGCAATGCAGTGAAAACTCAGTGCAGTTGAGTGGGTTAAAACTATTAAATTACTCGCCCCTTAAAAGAAATTGCATTTTGGATGTTCAGCACGCAAAGAAAGATCACAATTATCCACTGTGCCATTTTAGTATTATTATTCACTCAAACCCATGCTACTCGTGTGTCGACCTCTTTAAGCTGAAAGGCTGACATGGTCCTACCTTACCTACAGTCACTGTATAAATAGTGGGCGCAGACACAACTATTTCGTACTGCCTTGAAAGCATTTTGAGAGTGCGTTTAGTGAAAATGAATGCTTTCTAGGCTGCCTATGGAGAAAAAAATAGAGGCTGTGAAAGTAAAAGAGATTTTTGGGAAGAATATGGAGAACGGTTCCCTCTAAAAGAGCAATGCGTTGGCAGCGATTCATGACGTTGCTGGGACTGGCGATGCTTGATTTAGAGAGAGTGAGGAAGGGTCAATGCACCCACCTCTCCGGCGCTGCAGGACCCGCGATGCTCCACACCACCAATGGGACCGAGGGTCCCGGTACACACCTGTTGTCCCGGCAGGTGGTCTCCTGGCTGCTTAAAGGTGGGGACCGCCAAGGAGCAGGGGGCTGCCAAGCCAGGTCCCTAGTGCTGAAATCCGCTGCCAGATCTCGAGCTTGTGAACGCTGCCACAGGCTCCCCTGGCATGCTCGCTCTGCCCTTCCGCCTCCGCCTCCACTTCCACAACGCTAGACTGCACAGCCACTTTCCTCTCATGGAAGTTAAGTAAGGGGAACAGTTGCTCAAATGTTTCATCAGTGTCTGCATAGGTGTGTTGGACTTGCGCCTAATCATATGTCAATCTTATTAAGTGTGCAGGCGCCTGCGGAACCTCAAAACTGGAGCAATGCACATCAGAATTTCATTAGTCGTACGTACATAGCTACTACATCACCCGGTTGTAGGGATAGTGACTTAGTGTGACGTCCCCAGACCACTGGCCACCAGGAGCTTGGATGCCAGGTTCTGGGTGAACAACATTTGCATAAATTATCAAGAAGCCTCCTTCTCGCGCAGGTTAAAGTAGGGGCGGGCCTCCCAAAAAAAACAAAATCCTTCACTCTCCTATTCCTCAATATATTTTCTAACCCAACTTTGACTCATCTCAAACTTCTTTCTACTACTCTTTCCAATGCACTACCCTATTTCTCACCCTATACATCTATCAATATGTCCTCTACACCCACTCTCTCATTTATCCCAAACCCCATACCACTACTATGATCCCCAAAATAACCCTTTCTAGACTTTCCCTTACTCTACCCCTCCTTGCATCATCTGACACCTCTTTTTACTATACCGATCCCCCAAAACAAACCTTTCTAAACTCTTCCCTCTGACTCTTCCCCTCCACAACCCCTTTTTACTCATCCAAAAGCCTCCTCCTACTGCTATGACCTCTAAAAAAAAAAATCAAAATCCTTCACTCTCCTATCCCTCCACTATCCTTTTCAATCAAAATAACAGACTAACATGTTCACTTCTAAAATTTCATTTTCCACTATACTAATTCACCACTAATCCTTTATGGGTCCCAGAGTAGCGTGCTACTCGCCAAAAAAGCGCTTCAACACCTCATCAGAGGTAAGCAAGCATTATATAAATGCAAACCTTTTTCCCTCTTCTATCCCTCTGCTACCTTTCTCTATCCGACTGAATAACACATCCACCACTCAAACTACTTTCATATTTCACTATACTATGTGAAAGGCAGCGAGTCTTCTAAGACCCTCAATGCTGCCCGGTGCAGGGTTCCACCTCTAATTCACTTTGGGTTCGCTATCAAAATAATGAGGCAAGCGCTGGAAACTGGAAGACAAGAAAAAGGTTTATTTCTCATGAGGAGATCACGTCAACTGCAGACACCGGGATGTCTGAGGGAAGTGTTCTGCTGATAACTCCTTTGGCTCTTCCTTTTATACAGGTTTGACACAATGCATTTGTTTTGTCAACATGGTTACACAAGCTTGGGGTCCCGTCCCGGGCAGGTTGTCACACAAGCCCAACAGTAATTCTCTTCCAACCCAGGTCAAACAGACAATCTTATCTTGCAGCTGGACCTTGCTTCAGGGTCTAAAACATGTGAGACCGGCCAGATCTAAGAGTCCGTTCTGTTGATAAAAACAGGTCCCATTGTTGGTAACAACAAGTCTTGCTGTTTGCAGTGCAATAAATCATGTTGCAAGAGTCTTTTTGGTGTTTGGAACCTGTTTGTGTAACTAGGTGCAGTGAGGGGTAGAGCGTCCAAAGGTTTGCCTGAAAACAGAGATGAGAGGAAAAACGAGTTTGTGGCAGCAAGTGGCGCTGAGGTTTGTTGTGGCAATAGAGTTTATAGCCCCCAGCACACATACCAGGTCGGTCAGAGGGTCAGAGGGATGCTAGTAAGGGCAGGGTGAAACAAAGGTGACCAACAGAGTACAAAATGGCTGTGATAGATTAAAATGACTGCAACTTATGTGCACATAGAATTCCACCAGACAAGATGGCGCAGGTAATGTTCATGATTAGTGTTTTGCTTTTAACAGTGGCCCCTTTGAACATAACTAGCCAGCTTGTCAGTCTATTTCGATCTCCATAATGTCCCGTATCTCTTGATCATACATTACTCTCATTTTTGTTAGCTGAGTGTCCATAGTCTTAGGGTGCAAGGTAGTTATGCAAAGAGAACACAAAGGTGGTATACAGTGTATACCCAAACAACAACCACATATTATCAATACTGGGACCAAGAGAATCATTGATATTTTCCAACCCCACTCCTTCAAGATGCCCCAAAGCCAACTTCCAATTGTCCAAGTCTCTGATCCTTGATGAATTTCTGAACTGTGATGAGGCAGAGTCTGCTTGATCAATGTCTTTAGAACGCTTTTCTCGATGATGCTCTGCAGGGGTTGTGTAGGTTGGTGGCAAAACAAAGGCGATGTAGCACGTGCCCCCCCAGTTTCTTGGGAGCCAGGTGTAGGCTTTGGTTCCACAAACAAAGTACATATTGGGTGATGCAACAAGCGCTGGGGGGTTGGCAGTGTTCAAAGTCCTTACAATGCTGCAGGTGCTGTGACCCACATTCTTAGTCCCACGGCCTTCAATGCATACAAGGCCAGAGACGTTCGCCACAGATAGGGCCACAGTCAGTGTTGCAGCAGTTCTTTTCTTCAGGTAGGAAAATGTAGCCCTGTTAGGATTATTGAACACTTGCATTTCCACTCGTTCTTTGGAGGGGATATTAATCTGGAATGTCGCATTGAAGGTGTGAGGGCAGAAGGGGGCGGCTGTCCTTCCTGTTTTGTTTCGCCAGAACTCGTTGTAGAACTGGGCGATTGTTCCGTCGGAAGTGGCATTGTCTTTGTAACTTTCTTGTAGGAGCATCATCCAGGCAAGGCAAGATCCGTGAATAGAAAAGGGCGAAGGGATGAAAGGGATGGAATGTTCAGTGGCATGTGGTAACAGCCCACAGACCCAACAGTTGGTAGCATTGGTGGCAAGATTGTGCTGGTGCAACATCTGCACGAAAGAATTATTCCAGAATTCTTTGCGTCGTTCTCGGAGATGTGGCGGTAGTGATACCAGGTAGTGTTCCTTCTTGGTGGTTGGTTGCATGGTGGGTGACAATGTTCTGTATGCAGGTGCATTCTCTTCAATGATCCAGAGAGCGACCATTAGCAGGAGACAGGTGAGAAATGCGGCTACAAGTGCAATTGTCTTTATGCTGTGCAGGTTAGCAGTCTTGGTGTCTTTGCAGTGGTTTTGCAGGTGTTCAGTTTCTTCCATCATCTTCGAGGAGCTCAACAACTGTTAGGACCACAGACTTTTGTCTGGCGCTTTCCTGGTAGCGTTGTTTGACTGTGCTACTGATCTGAGACCTTGACTTAGTTGGTGGCCTGGTCGTTGGAGCTCCCTCCTTTCGTCGATCTTAGGTTGTACCCTTTCCTGGATGGCACCGTGGGGTCGGGAAATTCTGATAGTTCGAGGGTGTCTTCTTGTGGGTAGCAACTCAGAGCTGGTCGGTCTCTAGCGAGTACTTCCTCTTGCACCTCCACCCCTTCACAGGTTGCCAGGGTTGGAGGGACTCGTTTGCAGTGGTGGGCATGCAGCCAGTTTCGTTTTCCTTCCACTCGGAGGGCAGTTCGGGTGGTGATCAGGACTTGCCAGGGGCCTGTCCACCTAGGCTCCAGATTCTTCGTTCTTTGGAAGTTGCGAATCAATACATGGTCGCCTGGCTTTATTTCATGTACCGGGCCCCTGGATACGTCAGGCAAGGCTTGCTGCACCTGTTGGTGGATAATTGTTAGCTCGTTTGTCAATTTATGCAAGTAATCCGACATTAATATGTTCGGGACATCGTTAATGGAGGTGGGTCTTGGTGCCGCCCAAATGCTCATAGGGCTGCCGAAGACCACCTCATACGGGGTCAGTCGGTGTTTGGTTGGGGTGGAGCGCATCGATAACAATGCCAATGGGAGGGCGTCGGGCCATTTCAACCCGGTCGTGGCAACTATTTTGGCTAGTTTTAGTTTCAACGTTGCATTGTGTCTCTCTACCAGGCCCGCTGATTGGGGGTGGAAGACGGCATGGAACTTTTGTTTTACCCCCAACCCTCTCAGTATGTTCTGTATCACCTCGGCTACGAAGTGGGGGCCGTTGTCGCTCCATAAAATTCTGCAAAGGCCGTATCGGGGGAAGAATTCTTTCAGCAATACTTTTGCAGTGGCTAAGGCGGTATTGTCGCGGGTGGGATATGCCTCCACCCATTTGCTAAAAGCGCACACAACCACCAGGACATATTTTAGACCAAGGCATCTCTCTAGTTGAATGTAATCCATTTGAAGGATTTCAAAGGGGTGGTCAGGGACTCCAAACCCTCCCCGTGGTACTACTGTCCCCTTCCCTGGGTTGTGTTGTAGGCAGACTATACATTGTTGTACTAGGCGTTTTGCAGATTCTGCTATCTTGACGTTATGCCATACTCTGGTGATTAGTTCAATCATGGGGGTGGAGCCTATGTGTGCTGGTAAATGTGCCATGGTCAATATGGGGATGAGGTAGGCATTGGGTAACAGCCATTTATTTCCGTCTTTAGTTCTCCAGCAATCTTCCTCGTCTTTTAGTCCCACCTTTTCCCACTCGGTCAATTCGTCTTGTGTGCCTGTAGTCTGTATGTCCCTTACAGTGGTCCTAGCGTCAGTCCATCGTTCAGCTTGTGACCTGGTCACATACATTCGTGTCGTAGTTCTGTCTCCTGCCGTGGCTCGGGCAGTAACGTCTGCTAGTGCATTTCCCTGTCCAATGAGATCAGTCACTTTCCTATGTGCTTGGCATTTTATCACTGCTAACTTCTTGGGGAGCAGGACTGCTTGTGTCAAGGCGGAGACTAAATCTCCATGCAGGATGGGTGTACCGTGTGAAGTCAGGAACCCTCTTTCATTCCATAAGATCCCAAAATGGTGAACTACCCCGAAGGCATATTGGCTGTTGGTGTATATGTTAACTGTCGTGTCAGTCGCTAAGATACATGCTCGTGTGAGGGCAATGAGTTCTGCAGCCTGGGCTGAACGTTTGGGAATACGGGCTCTTTCCAGAACGGTTCGGGCTGTGGTGACCGTCGGGGAGTTTGATGCACGAACCATCCACCCATAGTTCTCCATCTGGTTCTAGAAAGGCGGTGTCTCTGAGATCTATTCTACTCTTTGTTTGTTCATCGGTTAGTGTCACACAGTCGTGTAGTGGAGTCACGCTAGGATCATTTTCGGGTAGGGGTAACAGTGTGGCTGAATTGAGGGTGGTGCATCGCTTTAGGGTAATGTGCGGTGCTAGCAGGGTCAACTCATATCCTGTCAGTCGGGCGCTAGTCAAGTGTTGGGTTTTGGTCTGGTTTAGTAGTGTGTCGACTGCATGGGGTACTAAAACAGTGACTGGATTGGAGAGTACTATTCCTTCGCTCTGGCGTATCGATACTGCTGCAGCTGCTGCAGCTGCCACAGCGCGCAGGCACGCTGGCAGCGCTCTGGCTACTGGATCGAGGGTGGCAGAGAAATATGCACAAGGGCGTTGTTTGTGACCAATTGATTGTTTTAGGACAGACAATGCACATCCTCCCCTCTCGTGTGTGTAGAGGAAGAATGGTTTGGAGTAATCCGGGGTTCCTAGGACAGGCGCTGAACAAAGGGCATTGCGTAGTTCTTTAAAGGCTGACTGGCATTCGGGGGTCCAGGGGAGAGGTGAGGGGATGTCTTTAGCTAGGAGGGAGAGAAGGGGTTTGACAATGAGGCTAAAGTTCGGTAACCACTGTCGGCAAAATGAGGTGAGACCTATCAAAGAGCGGACTTGTTTCTGATCTTTGGGGACAGGGGTGTCTAGAATTGTCTGGATCCTGTCAGGCGTGAGTTTCCTCCCTTCTTTGGATAAAAGGTGACCCAAATAGGTCACTTGTGATTTACAGAACTGCAATTTCTTTCGGGAGACCTTGTGACCATTCTCAGCAAGAAAATGGAGTAGTTTGATGGTGGCTGTGACGGCTATTGGTATGGTGTCCGCTGCTAGAAGGATGTCGTCTACATATCGGTCGGGACAAAGGGTTGGTGGAGGGCGTACCGTCAAATCCTATTGAGGTCACATGTGAGCCTGACAAGAGTGCCCTTGGAATCAGTCGTTTGGATAGTGCACTACGTGTTGCTCCCGTGTCTACCAGAAATGGCGACTTTGTGCCCAGGACCTCAGCGGTAACATAAGGGCCTTGCTGATCAACATAGAGCTCGACTGGATCCCTCCCTTGCCCCTGGCTGTCCAATGCAAAGTCGTACGTATTGATATAATCTGTCTGTTGGTACTGATTCTGTTTGGGATGGTCAAATGTGTTCACTCTTCCTGGCCTTTCCTCGCTTGCTTCACTCGCGTACCCTCTCCCATGTCCTCTTCCTCTCTGTCCACTTGCTATTTCCCTCGCCCCTCTGCCCCTACCAGCTCCTAACAAAGCCGGGCATTGGGTTTTCCAGTGTCCATATTCTTTGCAAAATGCACATTGATCCTGTCCTAGGTCTTGGCGTCCTACATATGATGTCGATGAATTGTTTCTAGGTGGCTGTACTCTAGGGGTATTCTGCTGGTATCCTCCCCTATATTGCTCCCTTCCTGTATTCGCCCCCTGGAGTTGTGCTACCATTACCCTTTCCTTCAAGTCCTTCTTTTTCCTTTCTGTAGCCCTGTCATATCCGTTTTTCTGATGCTCATAGTACTGGGCCATTTGGAGAATGGCCGCCGGTTTAGATGCTGCCCAACTACTTTCGCTGGCTTGTAATTTCTGGGATACATCTGGCAGTAGTCCTTTGACATAGTTCTGCACAAATAAGTGGTGTCCGGTTGCGGTGGACATGTCTTGTCCACTGTAATCGGAGAACACCGTTTCAAATCTGGAGAAATACTCTGAGACATCCTCTTGTGGTTTCTGGCGGCACGCGGTTACTATGGACCAGTCTATCTTTTTCTCTGGGATCAGCGTTTTCACTTTCTGCACTATTTTGTCAGGGAGGTCCAATATTGCTTTAACCGGTTTTTGACCAGGGTTCCGCTGTTTATCTAATGTGTTGAGTTGTTCCCAGGTATGACCAAGCAGTTCGGTATGGTCTATTTTCCGAATCTGTTTCCACACATCTGCTGGCAAACATAACCCGAAGAACAAGTCTATGTCGGCAAGTGTCATTATTGTTGATCCCAGAGCGGTACCTAGCTCGGTGTAAAAGGCGGTGGGGTTCTTTCGTAAATCCGGTAAAGATTTACGGAACGTCAAAATGTCCTGTCTGTCCCATGGTTGATACACCCAATTGTAGACCACCCTTCCTCTAGCGTCTTGATGGTTCAGATCGTCATGAGTCCCTTGTCCTCTAGGAGGTACCCAATAAGGGGCAGCTTCTTTTATCGGCATCATGCTATCTGGTTTTTCCACCGGGGGTCCTGCTATCTTAGATGTCCTGTCCTTATCTATCCGTCCTTGTTCCACGAGGTGACGGAATACCTCCAGTGTGGATGAAAAGAGTTCTGTAACATCGTTGTCGCCTTCATCTCCGGTGTCTACCTTCCTATAGAGAGCCACTAGCCGCTCGGGCCCTACATCTTGGTACTTCTCTTCATATGCAGTAAGGGTGTGGTAACAGAGACGTACAATAAAGTATCGTTTGCGGTTTTCAACATAGGAGTTGCATATGTCAGTTACATACTCTTCTGTCTCCTTCCTATCTATGAGGGATTTAACTATTTTATCAATGCCTGCTCGCTCATTTTTACTTAATCGCGGGACCCTGGGCGCTCCTGTTTCTTTTGATCCTACCTCTACTACTGTATCCTTTGATGAGGCATTTGGTGTGGGTGACTCGGTGGGAGCAGAGGCGGTGGAGACTGAGGCGATCGTGCCATCTCCGGCTATACTTTGGTGGTCCTGTTGTTGTACTACGGGATGAGTAGGGGCGTAAGGGGGTGGCATGTATATGATTGGGGGACCTAACAATAAATCATCATCTACCCTTTGTTTTGCTGGTAACTTGGGGTAAAGAGTCGGGGGCGTTCTAACAGGGCATTGACCTGATATTTTTGATTCCTGTTCCTTTTTATCGATTTCCTTTTCTTTTAGTTTTTCTTCTAATCTTTTACAGGCTTGGTAAGCTGATTTTCACGTTTCTTTATCTTGTCTAGCTTCGTCCCTTTTCTTTCTTTGAGCTGCCTCTTTTCGCCATAAACCAAAACTGTCAAACATGGCTGGTCTAGTTTTCTTTTTGTGGAGAGCTAATTCTAACGTTTCTATTTTAGCGGGATCAAAAGATCCCGTCAGTGGCCACTGATTTACCCGGTCCTTCCTAGTGTATTTATGCCATAGTTTGCTATAAGCTACGGTGGCTAATCCATACTTTACGTACATGTCCTTGTTAGGGGTGCCTTCCGGCGGTGCCGGCTGACTGACCTCTAACGAACGGTCGGGTCCAAAACAATTACAATCAAACAATCTAGAGAAAACAGGCATGACGTATTTATCGGTCAAAAATGAATATCTCAATCAATCAATTTAGACAAAAAGTCTGCACTACCTGTCCTTCGCTGCCTGCAAAGAGAGAGAATATTCCTATTCTTCGTTGTTTGCAAGTAGGGAAATATCGCAAATAACTCAATATCAAAAAAAGGAATACTAGTATTTCAATCAAACTATTCAATCAATCAATCAATTTAAGTCGTTTTTTTCACGACCTTACCCGGACCGTATGGACAGTTCTTCGTCTTCCCCTTCCAGCGCCTGGTTGTCCTCTCACTCCAACAATCAATGCAGCGTTCCTCTAAGGTCCCAGTCAGGACCGCAGGTCACACAAGAGAGGTCCGTTCGGAACCGGTGAAGTTCAGTCGATCGGCAGCCAGACAAGGGTCTTCTCAGGCAGGTATACCCCAATCGTTTAGTCGTTCACTCCGTCGTTAGGACCTCTCTACCGGACCCACGCGTCGCTGATGGGCCCCTACGTTTGGGCGTCAATTTGTGAAAGGCAGCGAGTCTTCTAAGACCCTCAATGCTGCCCGGTGCAGGGTTCCACCTCTAATTCACTTTGGGTTCGCTATCAAAATAATGAGGCAAGCGCTGGAAACTGGAAGACAAGAAAAAGGTTTATTTCTCATGAGGAGATCACGTCAACTGCAGACACCGGGATGTCTGAGGGAAGTGTTCTACTGATACTCCTTTGGCTCTTCCTTTTATACAGGTTTGACACAATGCATTTGTTTTGTCAACATGGTTACACAAGCTTGGGGTCCCGTCCCGGGCAGGTTGTCACACAAGCCCAACAGTAATTCTCTTCCCACCCAGGTCAAACAGACAATCTTATCTTGCAGCTGGACCTTGCTTCAGGGTCTAAAACATGTGAGACCGGCCAGATCTAAGAGTCCGTTCTGTTGATAAAAACAGGTCCCATTGTTGGTAACAACAAGTCTAGCTGTTTGCAGTGCAATAAATCATGTTGCAAGAGTCTTTTTGGTGTTTGGAACTGTTTGTGTAACTAGGTGCAGTGAGGGGTAGAGTGTCCAAAGGTTTGCCTGAAAACAGAGATGAGAGGAAAAACGAGTTTGTGGCAGCAAGTGGCGCTGAGGTTTGTTGTGGCAATAGAGTTTATAGCCCCCAGCACACATACCAGGTCGGTCAGAGGGTCAGAGGGATGCTAGTAAGGGCAGGGTGAAACAAAGGTGACCAACAGAGTACAAAATGGCTGTGATAGATTAAAATGACTGCAACTTATGTGCACATAGAATTCCACCAGACAAGATGGCGCAGGTAATGTTCATGATTAGCGTTTTGCTTTTAACAACTAATTTTCAACACTAATCCTTTATGGGTTCCGGAGTAGCGTGCTACTCGCCAAAAAAGCGCTTCAACACCCCATCAGGGTTACAAGCGCTATATAAATGCAAACCTTTTCCCTTTTCTACCCCTCCCCAACCCTTCTCAATCCAAATAACTGACTAACATATCCACCACTCAAATTACTTTCATATTTCACTATACTAATTCAACACTAATCCTTATGGGTTCCAGAGTAGCGTGCTACTCACCAAAAAAAGCGCTTCAAACCCCATCAGGGGTAGCAAGCGCTATATAAGTACAAACCTCTTTCCCTCTTCTATCCTGCCGCTACCCTTCTCTATCCAAATAACTGAATAACATATCCACCACTCAAATTACTTCATATTTCACTATTCTGATTTTCAACACTAATCCTTTATGGGTTCCGGAGTAGCGTGCTACTTGCCAGAAAAGCGCTTCAACACCCCTTCAGGGGTAACAAGCGATATATGAATGCAAATCTTTCTCCCCCTTCTATCCCTCCGCTATCCTTCTCACTCCAAATAACTGACTAATATCCACCACTCAAATTACTTTCATATTTCACCATACTAATTCTTTATGGTTTTCCGGAGTAGCGTGCTACTGCCCAAAAAAAAAAAAAAAAGGCGCTTCAACACCCCATCAGGGGTAGCAAGCGCTATATAAATACAAACCTTTTCCCCTCTTCTATCCTTCCGCTATCCTTCCGAATCCAAATAACTGACTAACCTATCCACCACTTTAATAACTTTCATATTTCACTAAACTAATTCAACACTAATTCTTTATGGGTCCCAGAGTAGCATGCTACTCACTGAAAAAGCGCTTCGACGCCTCGTCAGGGGTAGTAAGCGCTATATAAATGCAATTACAATACAATACAATACAATACTTCTGAAAGGACTTGTAAAAGCTGTGTAATATAAACTTGTGTTCTCTTGTAATGTAACTGTTGCTAATGTGAAGCGCTGCAATTCGTTCGTATCGAGTTTGCGCTGTATAAAACTGCAAAAAATAAGTTACTTAACTGGGCCATTAGCGAGGTTAAAGGCTGCATGTGGGCGTGTTGAAGCAGGATCGATAGCCTATCGCACTCTTATCTGAGCAAAAAACACTAAAGGAATGTCTCTTTAAAACACGTAGTCTTGGCAGCACATCATTAACAAGCATTTGCAATGAAATGCGAGGCTTTGAGCTACTGGCATTGTAAATGACAAACCTTTTATCTCTGTGTTGGTTTTGAAAACAGATAAATAAAAGGCATTGTCATTTACAATGCCAATAGCTTAAAATTTCGCAAATGCGAGACCTATTGCATTGCAAATGCTTGTTTCTTTTTGTTTAAGCACTGTATGAGGGAGTGTCTTTTTTCCAGACGTCTCCCTCATGTCGATCTACCCCTCGGTGCTCCTCCCCAGCCCCTCTAACAAGAGAGCTAGCTGTCTGTGGAGTTAAGGCGTGCAGCTAACTTATTGTAAATGCCGACACTGACATTCACCAAAATACAGTTGAAATTTAAAACCTTGAAAATGCAATTCAAGAAATTGGTGCTTTATTTTAGTAATACCAAGAAAAACATGTTAAAATACACACAGAAATAGGAATAATAAAAAAGTAAATTAGAGTTTGTTTGATAAACATTGACGGTGTGATTTTGAGAGTCCACCTCTGCCATGAAGATGTTGGAATTGCAAATCTACTACGTTTAAACATTATACGACTATGGTATAGTAGAGGGAACAGAGGAAACTGTGACTGCGGAATTGGGACTGACTGGGTTAACTATGCAGGCAGAATTCCCCCAACAATGAAAAAAAGTGAAATATCACCTCTTGTGAAGGGGTATAGTCTCACCTCTCGATGTCTTATCCGGGCTGCTGCAAAGGGGTATGTTTGGAACCCTGCACTGCACACCCCTCTGTATGCTGCACTCCATGCTCCTGTAATAATAGATTTGTTCCCTATGCCGCTCCCTACTCCTTCTTGGAGCTAGGTGTAAGGTCCATATGAGCAGCGCCACTGAAATTACGCAATTCTGCAGCTGCAACATTTTTCGCACTATTATGGATGTGATGCATTTGCCACATAATCCATCATCTGATGCATAATCTGCAGATTTTAACAAAAAAAATGTTTCCAGCTCAAACGGATCAAAAGTTATTAAAGTTGTGGTGACTAGTGTTGCTGCGCACAAGAAGCCGTTTGCATAGGTTGACTGGTCATCTTTCAGTTGCTTATTGCTGTGTTTGGGTACCAAATTGGTACTTAACAGGTGAATTTATGGTCCTAGATAGTGTTACCAGGTCTAAAAATGACAAAATAATGAAGTAATAGTGTCACAAAATGTTCACCATTACAATTAGGCCTGGGCGGTAAATTCCGTTCCGCTCGCGGAATTTGCGGAATTTGGGTAATTTTGCGTTCCGCGGAGAACGCGGAATTGCCAAAAATTCCGCGATCCGCGGCTTCGCGGAATTTTTTGCTTGTTTGCGCTTTCAAAATGCGTGTTCGCGAGATATTTCTCCCCGAGCATGCAAACAGCGTTCGCGAACAGGAAAAAAGCATCGCGAACGGGCGGAACAAGCAATTCCACGTGTTCGCGGAACTTTTGCGTGATCGCGGAGATTTTTTACCGTTTCGCGGAGCTTTGCGTAGCGCGACTACGCAAATTCCGCCCACCCCTAATTACAATGCATAATTTGCCTTTTTCTTTCCGCATAATATTGTAAACCCTGCTGCACTATTTCATCCTCCACTGCTGCATAATTCCAGTGACCCTGCTTATGAGTGAAAATAAAACATGGGCAGGGATTATCTTTTAGCCAGATAAGTGTCTGGTTGGACTGTAAACATTCACCATTGTGTACATGCAGTGCGAAGGGAATCTTGCTGTTGCTTGACAGAGGAACTGGAAACGAAAGCCCAACACTACAGAACGTAGGCCTACCCCAACGGCATTGGTGAAAATGTCTATAAGAACTCCATCTCGATGACATGACCACTTGTCTAATGTAATTTCCGAAACACATGGTCAGCTACAAATCCTGCATATCACGATTGTTCAATTACACATTTTACCAGCGGAAGCTCCTCTTCTAAGGCGGAGGAGTGTCAACCCACTGTCTCCGAGCAGTTCAAAAAGGAAAAATAAAATGATAATAACGCAACATTATTAAAATGTTATTTTTCCGTACTGCAGTGGCTCAGTTCGTTTCATGCAGGGTGGGGCTGGGCTGGCCAGGGCAGGGGGGAGGAGTGTTGGCGCTCTCTAAGCCTGGCCAAACCGTCATGTGCACTTAGCATGTTCTGCACCCGGCTGTATTATACAGCTAGGGTGGAGAACATGCACAGCCTCCCACTCCCTGTCTGAGCACAGAACTAGGGTGCTCAGACCAATCACAACACTGCTGTCATGCTGGTGACTGCAGTGTCGTGATTGGCTAAGGGAGTCAGGGATCCTATTTATAGAGAGGGGGGACACTAGGAGCTAATTATTAGGTCCAGTGACCCTTGCTCCCGAAAATTAACTAGTACACAAAGGGAGTCACTGTTCCTTGTTGAGGAAGAAAAGGAAGAAACTTTTGTCCTGTGCTACTCTTTCTGTGGGGGACAGTGTGTCCTCATCATAATGCCCTCACACACCCCGAAGGATGTCATGCTTCATCATTTGGGCTTTGCTCCTCGTCGGGCCGGTGCTGCAATGCCCAACGGGTCCCCCGAAGAGTCACTTTATCGGAGATCTTTTGATGAAAAGCCGTTTGGGTGTCTGGGTGTAAGTGGCAGTGAAGTCTAAAGTGGTGCATTTAAAAAATGACTGGAGGGAGGGTGGGTACTATTTATTAGGGTGATCCCTCTGTCATTGTTTAAACAAAGTGTGTGGTGCTGCTCTAGGGGATATTATGTCCCTCTGTAGCTGGGTATATGTCCCTAATGGAGGGGTGGGGGAGCGACCCCTGACCTTGACTGGTAGGTCGCTCCCCCACCACACAGCTCCGTCTGTGTGCCCTGCTGCTGCCCCTGATTGTGCTCGTTTTTCCTTTCTGTGCCCCCTTGCTGCCCCTGATTGTGCTCGTTTTTTCCTTCTGTGCCCCCTTGCTGCCCCTGATTGTGCTCATTTCTTTTTCCTTTCTGTGCCCCCTTGCTGCCCCTGATTGTGCTCGTTTTTCCTTTCTGTGCCCCCTTGCTGCCCCTGATTGTGCTCATTTCTTTTTCCTTTCTGTGCCCCCTTGATGCCCTGATTGTGCTTGTTTTCCCTTCTGTGACTGTTTCCCGCCGCTGCGCCCTGCGGCCCCGCCCCCTCACTGCCCATTCGCTGCCCCATTCCCTGCTCCTCCCTCCCACCTCCCCATTTATGGCGGCCGCTGCGTGGTGAGTGAGAGCGACCCCTGACCTTGACTGGTAGGTCGCTCCCCACCACACAGCTCCGTCTGTGTGCCCTGCTGCTGCCCCTTATTGTGCTCGTTTTTTCCTTTCTGTGCCCCCTTGCTGCCCCTGATTGTGCTCTGTTTTTTCCTTTCTGTGCCCCCTTGCTGCCCCTGATTGTGCTCGTTTTTCCTTTCTGTGCCCCCTTGCTGCCCCTGATTGTGCTCATTTCTTTTCCTTTCTGTGCCCCCTTGCTGCCCCTGATTGTGCTCTGTTTTTCCTTTCTGTGCCCCCTTGCTGCCCCTGATTGTGCTCGTTTTTTCCTTTCTGTGCCCCCTTGCTGCCCCTGATTGTGCTCGTTTTTCCTTTCTGTGCCCCCTTGCTGCCCCTGATTGTGCTCATTTCTTTTTCCTTTCTGTGCCCCCTTGCTGCCCCTGATTGTGCTCGTTTTTCCTTTCTGTGCCCCCTTGATGCCCTGATTGTGCTCGTTTTCCCTTCTGTGCCTGTTTCCCGCCGCTGCGCCCCTGCGGCCCCGCCCCCTCACTGCCCATTCGCTGCCCCATTCCCTGCTCCTCCCTCCCACCTCCCCATTTATGGCGGCCGCTGCGCAGCCGCGCAGCGGACGTGCGCAGCGGGCGCGCCGCTGGCGCGCCGAAGGCGTGCCTACGGCAAGCCCGTCTGCGCCCGTCCGCGCCGTGACCGCGCCCAGCGCCAGACCCCCTGGTCCGGGCATCCCCCGCTCCCGCCACATCAACAGACGCCGATACGACGCCAGCACCCTCCACGCACTCAACCCCGGAAAAGATCACGCCTGCTACCAGGCCACCCCGAAGCGCACCCAAGGGCCCTTCACCTGCCGGAACTGCAGCTTCGCCATCACCCGCCCCGCCAAACCACCACCCAGGAAAGAACCCAACTACCTCAGATGCATCCTCCTCAACACCCGCTCCGCCCGCAAACACGCCATCGAACTCTGGGACCTTCTCGACTCAACCTCCCCAGACGTCGCATTCCTGACGGAGACCCGGCTGAATCCCGCTTCAGCCCCCCCGACATCGCCATTGCCATCCCGGACGGATACAAGATCACGCGCAGGGACCGCACCAACGGAGTCGGAGGAGGCATCGCCATCGTCCACAGGAACACCCTCAGAGTCTCAACCAACACCGACGACACCCTCAGCACCGCCGAACACATGCACTTCCAGATCCACACCGATCCCAACACCACCCTCAGAGGAACCCTCATCTACAGACCCCCGGACTCCCGACCACAGTTCAGCGATTCCATCGCTGACTTCGTCAGCACACACGCCATCGCCTCCACGGACTACATCCTCCTCGGGGACCTGAACTTCCACCTCGAGAACAACAAGGACACCAACTCCACCACCCTGATCGACAACCTCGCCACCCTCGGACTCAGACAGCTCGTGACTACACCCACCCACGCCGCCGGCCACACGCTAGACTCCATCTTTTCCGCAAGCCCACACGTCTCCTTCAACCACACCTCCGAACCCCACTGGACTGACCACCACTGCATCCACTTCACCTACAGGAAGCCCACCACGCACCACCGCACCGAACAAATGCCTCGCCGCTGCTGGAGCAGAGTCACGGAAGACCAGCTAACCACAACCCTCGCCCTGAGCCCACCCGCCGAACCCTCCGACCCCGACACCGCCGCCCGCAACCTCAGACAGTGGATCGACGACTGCGCCAACACCCTCGCCCCGCTCAAGAATCCGCCCAACAGCCACACCAGCAAGAAAGCCACCTGGTTCACCGAAGACCTTCAGGCCTCCAAACGAACATGCCGAAAACTGGAGAAGATCTGGCTCCACGAACGGACAGCGGACAGCTACGCCGCCCACAAGAGCGCCACCCGCAGTCACCATCACCTCATCAGATCCGCCAAAAGGGCCTCACTCAAAGACCGCCTAGACAACAACGCACACAACAGCAAAGAGCTCTTCAACATCGTGAAGGAACTCTCCAACCCCAGCTCCAACACCAACGACATCCAGCCGTCGCGAGACCTGTGCGACTCACTGGCCACCTTCTTCCACCGCAAAATCACTGACATCCACGACAGCTTCAACACCACGACCGCCCCGGCAACCACCGAGACCACTGCCCTCACAACCACCAACCGCCTGCTCTCCTGGACCAACATCAACGACGAGGACACCAGCGAGATCATGAGCACCATCCACTCAGGTTCACCGCTAGACCCGTGCCCTCACCACATCTTCAACAAAGCCAGTACAGCCATCGCGCCCCATCTCCGGAAAATAATCAACATCTCCTTCGAGACAGCAACCTTCCCGGAAAGCTGGAAGCACGCCGAGATCACCGCCTTACTCAAGAAACCCAAGGCAGACCCCAAGGACCTCAAGAACTTCCGACCCATCTCTCTGCTCCCGTTCCCCGCGAAGGTCACCGAGAAAATCGTCAACAAACAACTGACCCGCTACCTCGAGGAGAACAACATCCTGGACCCTTCCCAGTCCGGCTTCCGCAGCAACCACAGCACCGAAACCGCCCTCATCGCCGCCACCGATGACATCAGGACCCTGCTAGACAACAGAGAAACAGCAGCCCTCATCCTCCTGGACCTATCAGCCGCCTTCGACACGGTCTGCCACCACACACTACGAACACGCCTTCACAACGCCGGGATCCAAGAGAAGGCCCTGGACTGGACCACATCCTTCCTTTCCGGCAGAACACAAAGCGTCCGCCTCGCCCCCTTCCGATCCAAGGCCACCAAGATCATCTGCGGCGTACCCCAAGGCTCCTCCCTCAGCCCAACGCTGTTCAACATCTACATGGCACCCCTCGCCCACGTCGCCCGACAGCACAACCTCAACCTCATCTCCTACGCCGACGACACCCAGCTGATCCTCTCCCTCACCAAAGACCCTCACACCGCCAAAGCCCACCTCCACGAAGGAATGAAGGCCGTCGCCGAATGGATGAGGACCAGCCGCCTGAAGCTGAACTCGGACAAGACGGAGGTCCTCATCCTTGGTTCCAACCCTTCAGCCTGGGACGACTCCTGGTGGCCAACATCACTGGGAACAGCCCCGCCACCCACCGACCACGTACGCAACCTAGGGGTCATCCTCGACCCCACCCTCTCCATGACTAAGCAGGTCAACGCCGTTTCCTCATCCTGCTTCAACATCCTCCGAATGCTCCGCAGGATCTTCAAGTGGATCCCCACCGAAACAAGAAAAACAGTCACCCAGGCCCTCGTCACCAGCAGGCTGGACTACGGAAACGCCCTCTACGCAGGAACGACGGCTAAGCTCCTGAGACGGCTGCAACGCATCCAGAACGCCTCTGCACGTCTTATCCTCGACATCCCCCGACGCAGCCACATCACACCCCACCTGAGAGACCTGCACTGGCTCCCTGTCAACAAGAGGTTAACCTTCAAGCTCCTCACCCACGCACACAAAGCACTCCACAACTCCGGACCAGCCTACCTCAACAGACGACTCAGCTTCTACACCCCCACCCGCCAGCTCCGCTCGACCAGCCTCGCCCTCGCCACAGTCCCCCGCATCCGGAAAACGACCGCCGGCGGCAGATCCTTCTCCCACCTCGCCGCCAAGACCTGGAACACCCTCCCCACCTACCTCCGACAGACCCAAGACCTACTGGCCTTCAGAAGACTCCTCAAGACCTGGCTCTTCGATCAGTAGCAGCACCACCCCCCTCTTCCCCCAGCGCCTTGAGACCCTCGCGGGTATGTAGTGCGCTTTATAAGTGACATGATTGATTGATTGATCGATTGATATATAACGGTCAACATGTTTCGCGCTGTATGTGGCCTCAGAAGGAGATCCAAAGCGCTTA
This sequence comes from Calotriton arnoldi, assembly GCA_963921515.1. Classification (NCBI taxonomy): domain Eukaryota; kingdom Metazoa; phylum Chordata; class Amphibia; order Caudata; family Salamandridae; genus Calotriton; species Calotriton arnoldi. The sequence continues at coordinate 2,204,750 of CAWUFW010000456.1, forward strand.
TTCAGGACCAAAGGAAGTTCAATTTTAGTATCAAGCGGCGGCCTAAACTAACCAGTGCCGCCAAATCTGTAGAAAGGAGTAGCGTTTCCCTTAATATTAGAATCAGGACCTCATGAGATCAGGGAGGGCACTCGGGAAGGTTCTCCCGTAGTAGCAGGGCCGATCCACCTGCGTGCCTCTCCCTCTCTCCACCGCGGAGACAGGGAGAGCAGCACCCGCCGCAATGTCAGAGATGCGGAATGCGACCGCCAGGGTGGTGGTCGCATCCTAATTGGTGGTGCTGGACCGCCGCAGCGCTGGCGGCCGGTCCCAGCACCGCTAGGGTGGCGGGCGGACTGAGGTCCGCCCGCCATCCTAATGGGCCCCCTAGAATTTAAAATTACTAAAATAATTATTTTAATTTATATTAGAATGTACTAATTATTTTTTATATTAACAACAGAGATATTTTAAACATCGATATTACTTACCTTATAATTGATATTCTTGTCAACGATATTTTTGCACACAATATTTGTACATCAAAGTATTTGCAACTTGATATGTTTGGATCACGATATTCTTTTTTTGTTATTTTTTCTCAATATTTTGTCTGAATACCGATTTCACAAAGTTAAAGTTAGACCTAAAGTCTAAGTTTAGACCTGAGTCTAAGATCCAATTCACAAAGGTAAAGTTAGACCTGAAGCCTAAGTTTAGACCTGAGTCTAAGGACCCAATTCACAAAGGTAAAGTTAGACCTGAAGTCTAAGTTTAGACCTGAGTCTAAGATCCAATTCACAAAGGTAAAGTTAGACCTGAAGTCTAAGTTTAGACCTGAGTCTAAGATCCAATTCACAAAGGTAAAGTCAGACCTGAAGTCTAAGTTTAGACCTGAGTCTAAGGACCCAATTCACAAAGGTCAAGTTAGACCTGAAGTCTAAGTTTAGACCTGAGTCTAAGATCCAATTCACAAAGGTAAAGTCAGACCTGAAGTCTAAGTTTAGACCTGAGTCTAAGATCCAATTCACAAAGGTCAAGTTAGACCTGAAGTCTAAGTTTAGACCTGAGTCTAAGATCCAATTCACAAAGGTCAAGTTAGACCTGAAGTCTAAGTTTAGACCTGAGTCTAAGATCCAATTCACAAAGGTAAAGTTAGACCTGAAGTCTAAGATTAGACCTGAGTCTAAGGACCTGAAGTCTAAGTTTAGACCTGAGTCTAAGATCCAATTCACAAAGGTAAAGTTAGACCTGAAGTCTAAGTTTAGACCTGAGTCTAAGGACCCAATTCACAAAGGTAAAGTTAGACCTGAAGTCTGTTTAGACCTGAGTCTAAGGACCCAATTCACAAAGTTAAAGTCAGACCTGAAGTCTAAGTTTAGACCTGAGTCTAAGATCCAATTCACAAAGGTAAAGTCAGACCTGAAGTCTAAGTTTAGACCTGAGTCTAAGATCCAATTCACAAAGGTAAAGTTAGACCTGAAGTCTAAGTTTAGACCTGAGTCTAAGGACCCAATTCACAAAGTTAAAGTCAGACCTGAAGTCTAAGTTTAGACCTGAGTCTAAGATCCAATTCACAAAGGTCAAGTTAGACCTGAAGTCTAAGTTTAGACCTGAGTCTAAGGACCCAATTCACAAAGTTAAAGTCAGACCTGAAGTCTAAGTTTAGACCTGAGTCTAAGATCCAATTCACAAAGGTAAAGTCAGACCTGAAGTCTAAGTTTAGACCTGAGTCTAAGATCCAATTCACAAAGGTAAAGTTAGACCTGAAGTCTAAGTTTAGACCTGAGTCTAAGGACCCAATTCACAAAGTTAAAGTCAGACCTGAAGTCTAAGTTTAGACCTGAGTCTAAGATCCAATTCACAAAGGTCAAGTTAGACCTGAAGTCTAAGTTTAGACCTGAGTCTAAGATCCAATTCACAAAGGTAAAGTTAGACCTGAAGTCTAAGTTTAGACCTGAGTCTATCCCCCATTTTCACAAAGGTCAAGTTAGATTTGAAGTCTAAGTTTAGACCAGAGTCTAAGATCCAATTCACAAAGGTCAAGTTAGACCTGAAGTCTAAGTTTAGACCTGAGTCTAAGGACCCAATTCACAAAGTTAAAGTCAGACCTGAAGTCTAAGTTTAGACCTGAGTCTAAGATCCAATTCACAAAGGTAAAGTCAGACCTGAAGTCTAAGTTTAGACCTGAGTCTAAGATCCAATTCATAAAGGTAAAGTTAGACCTGAAGTCTAAGTTTAGACCTGAGTCTAAGGACCCAATTCACAAAGGTAAAGTTAGACCTGAAGTCTAAGTTTAGACCTGAGTCTAAGATCCAATTCACAAAGGTAAAGTTAGACCTGAAGTCTAAGTTTAGACCTGAGTCTAAGGACCCAATTCACAAAGGTCAAGTTAGACCTGAAGTCTAAGTTTAGACCTGAGTCTAAGATCCAATTCACAAAGGTAAAGTCAGACCTGAAGTCTAAGTTTAGACCTGAGTCTAAGGACCCAATTCACAAAGGTCAAGTTAGACCTGAAGTCTAAGTTTAGACCTGAGTCTAAGATCCAATTCACAAAGGTCAAGTTAGACCTGAAGTCTAAGTTTAGACCTGAGTCTAAGATCCAATTCACAAAGGTCAAGTTAGATCTGAAGTCTAAGTTTAGACCTGAGTCTAAGATCCAATTCACAAAGGTCAAGTTAGACCTGAAGTCTAAGTTTAGACCTGAGTCTAAGGACCCAATTCACAAAGGTCAAGTTAGACCTGAAGTCTAAGTTTAGACCTGAGTCTAAGATCCAATTCACAAAGGTCAAGTTAGACCTGAAGTCTAAGTTTAGACCTGAGTCTAAGATCCAATTCACAAAGGTCAAGTTAGACCTGAAGTCTAAGTTTAGACCTGAGTCTAAGATCCAATTCACAAAGGTAAAGTTAGACCTGAAGTCTAAGTTTAGACCTGAGTCTAAGGTCCAATTCACAAAGGTAAAGTTAGACTTGAAGTCTAAGTTTAGACCTGAGTCTAAGGACCCAATTCACAAAGGTCAAGTTAGACCTGAAGTCTAAGTTTAGACCTGAGTCTAAGATCCAATTCACAAAGGTAAAGTCAGACCTGAAGTCTAAGTTTAGACCTGAGTCTAAGGACCTGAAGTCTAAATTTAGACCGGAGTCTAAGATCCAATTCACAAAGGTAAAGTTAGACCTGAAGTCTAAACTTAAACACCAGGTCTCGACTTCAGGTCTAAGTTTACCTTTGTGAATTGTGCCTTTAGACTTCAGATCTAAACTTAACTTCAGGTCTAAACTTAGACTTCAGGTCTTTTTCTACCTTTGTGGATCGGACCCAATGTTCGGATGCAAGAGAAGTGTTTCCAGGAGACAGTGGAACCCGCGCAGCTCGGAGGGAGGTGGGGAGGAGGTGGTCCCGCAGCTTCTAGATGCTCTGCTTAGCAATGAGATCTCTTGCAACCTGAATATGACTAAGCAGAAGCAAAGTCAATAGTGCATAAGGGGTGGTCTGACCTTAGAAAAAACACTGAATAGTACAGACACAACCACACACTCAAACAGGAGAGACAAGAAGAGAGAGGGAGCAAGAGACAGAAAATGAAAATAGAAAGACGCATAGAGGGAGATAGATATATAGAAGAGGCAGAAAGAGAGAAGTGGGGGAGAGAGGGAAAGACATCAGGAAACACAAGGGTAGAAAAAGTACCAGATGGGGGTGGCAACCTTAAAAAGAGATAGAGGAAGAGATAAAAAGAGAGCAAACTGAGAAAAAGAGATAAAGGGAGAAAGATAAAGACAGAGAAAGATATAACGAGAGAAGGGCAAAAAGATAAATAAAAACGGATAATGAAAGAAAAGAAATGAGAAATGGAATGAGATAAAGACAGTGATACAGAGAGAGAGGACGGAGACAAAGAGAGAAATGACTAAGAGATAGAAAGATATAAACAAAAGGATGGAGAATAAAGAAGACACCGAGACAGAGAGAAAAAGGGAAGCAGTTCCTCTCATAATACAAAATAAAGGAGGGTGACAAGTAAAGGGGACTTATGGCGGTTGATGAGAACTGCAAAGAAAAATGTTTTCCCCCTAACAGCAAGTAATATATAGTAGGGTTAAGGCGCAGAAATAAGCATAAGAAACAGATAAACGTACATGTCTGGACACCTTCACACATACTTAATCAATGGGAACATAGGTACCTGGTACCATAACCACAAACATTCAGACATGTCCCTCTCTCTAGCAGGGCTGCTTCTGTTTACCTTTGATGAGCGAGAACTTGGGGCCTCTTGCATCAGATTGGGCCATGGACCATGTCCTTGGCATTTACCAATCAGCTGACTTTGCCCATTGCTACTCCAGGTTGTAATATTGTTCATTCTTCAGTGTCTTCAGGTCTACTGCCCACCGCGTGTAAAGAAGCTGGCATAATTCCGGCATTGTAATACGTACAAGCTTCCTTACCATCTCCCACCTCCCGAGGGACCCCAACAACCCAGACCATCATGGAGTAGGAGAATTTAGGAGATCACTTTGGGGGTAAACAACATTCTCAGTGGCGGCTCCTCCGCTACGGTGGAGGAGCATTGCCCCACTGCTTTGAGCAGTGTAAAGGAAATATAAAATGATAATAACTTTTAGTTATTATCACTTTATGTCTCCTTCCTTTGCGGGCGGTGGGCGGGGCTTCCTTGCTCACGCGGAGCAGGGCAGGGGAGGAGTGGTATGCCCACTCCTAAGTGCGCAATGACTGTTTGATCAGCCCTCTCGGGTCGCCCAAACCAGTCATGCACACTTTCCCAGTTCTCCATGCAGACTGCATTACAGTCTGCATGGAGAACAAGCCCAGGCTCCCATTACCTGGTTGAGCGTCCCACTAGGCTGCCCAAAAACAATCACAACGCTGCAATGCATGATATGCCACCTTAAAGCAGGGCATCCTCCTTGTCAATAGTCTGTAAAATTGTCCTGGCTATGCCCATAACTGCAGCACATTTGTTACTGTGAGAATGGACCCGAAGGTTTCTGTCTCCCTTTTATTTGTGATCCACAAATTATATCTTGTGGGTTCCCCCACAATGTAAACAGTGAGCCCCTCTTAAGCCTTATCTGCTCCCACGGACCCCTTATAAGAGGTCCAGCATTAGCCTTGACTGTTTGTTTTATAGTATGCTTACTTATTGGGGATTTAAGTCATTGCACTACAACATACAACATGGGGCAATGGGTCAGTCCATTTCGCCAATGGGTAAGTTCTCTGTGAGTGACGGCATTCAGGCCTTTCACAGGGAGAACATTCACTCACAAAGAAGTTCCATTAAATGTCTGAGACTACAACAGTAATGTGAGCTCTTTGAGATCAAAAAAGTATTTTTGCTTTCAGCCAATGCATTTTTTTAGATTGTTGAGGGCCCAACAGCTTCCCTCCAACATCATTTTGCAAAAACGATGACTAAATAAAACAGGCATTGACAAAGCCAAAAGACTGACTGAACACCAGACCTATTGGCTTTGCCATGCCTGTTTCATGTACGTAAGCAACACCCAGAACCTTCTCTATCTTCATGACCAGATGGCTCTCGGCACTGGTTCTGAACTAACGGTGGGTGAAAATTTCGCTCTGCTGGTGGAGTCCGCGGGGTTTTGCCCATGGTAAAACTCTGCCACCCTCCGCGTGGTGGAGTTTTTTATTGCCTGCTGCTCGCCTTTACATTGGCAAGCGAGAATTTGCATCGCTTAGCGTGATTTTAGGGCACTGGAACGCCTCCCGGCGAGATTTCTCAACGCGGGCGCTTACAGCAGGTTGCAACCCTTCACGTTGAGAAAGCTGATGCTCCAGTAGAAAATGTACTTGAGCGGCAGAAAGAAGCAGCACTCTTGGTGCTCCGCGTGGTTCCATTCGAGCTGATTTTACAGTGTGGAACAAGCTGCCGGTGCTAAAAACCAGCATGAGCAGCGTCACATGACGAATTCCGCCGGCTCCCGGAACTCTGCGGAATTTTGCAGGAGGGCTTACTTTATGAGAAAAAAAAAACTTATCCCAGGACGTCTGACTAGGAGAGATGGGAACACGCCCTGAGTGACTTCAGCCTGCATCTCTGAGTTAAAATAACTCACTCTGATGTACTCTCAGTTGACAAAAAGAGCAAAAGTGTTTTCACCGCTGTATTCTGTTACCCCCCACACCCCCGACCGACCGAAGTTAGTATAGAGGGGGAGATACAGTCGTATAGCCCTGAGACATAGTGGATAATCTGCTTGGGGGAGACATACGCAGCCAGGGGAGTCATCGCTGACCAGGGTCCAGGGGGGTGGTGATCTGTCTGTGCATGTTTTCTAGGGTTATGTTACACCGGGTTCATTGGGGCCTGCTGCGATGCTGTGTATACATTTATGCGCCGGCCTTCCAGGCCTCGATGTGCTTAAACTTTAATATAATTTGTTAATAAAAAACAAAGTGTTTTCACAACATCTAGTCATCTGTTTGGCCTGCTCAGTCTGATACTCCTGCACTCTCCCTCGCGCAGTGAAACTCGATTAGGGGTAAGTGCGCTCAGTTAATAGATAGTAACATATTAAAGATACATGAAAGAGGGGCTTAGTCTAGCAACAACTACAGGAAGTGCTCAAGGCGCTGTCTAATCTCCTTTACAAGGAGGACGAGGCTAGGACAGGATGTACCAAATTATACAAACAGGCCTCTTCCCAAGTGTCTACGAATGGATTTCCTGCAGACCTGCTCTTTAACACTCTCTTCAGACAGCTCTGTAACACCCTCTTTAGACTGCTCTTCAGAGCTCTTTCTAGAACCCTCTTTAGACTGTTCTTCAACACTCTCTTTAGACTGCTCTTTAACACTCTCTTTAGGCTGCTCTTTAGAACCCTCTTTAGACTGTTCTTTAACACTCTCTTTAGACTGCTCTTTAGAACTCTCTTTAGACTGCTCTTTAACACTCTCTTTAGACTGCTCTTTAGAACTCTCTTTAGACTGATCTTTAGAGTTCTCTTTAGAACCCTCTTAAGACTGCTCTTTAACACTCTCTTTAGACTGCTCTTTAGACTGCTCTTCAACACTCTCTTTAGACTGCTCTTTAGAACTCTCTTTAGACTGATCTTTAGAGTTCTCTTTAGAACCCTCTTAAGACTGCTCTTTAACACTCTCTTTAGACTGATCTTTAAAGCTCTCTTTAGACTGCTCTTTAACACTCTCTTTAGAATGCTCTGTAACACTCTCTTTAGACTGCTCTTTAGCACTCTCTTTAGACTGCTCTGTAACACTCTCTTTAGACTGCTCTTTATAACTCTCTTTAGAATGCTCTTTAACACTCCCTATAGACTGCTCTTTAGAACTCTCTTAGACTTCTCTTTTGAGCTCTCTTTAGAGTGTTCTTTAACACTCTCTTTAGACTGCTCTTTAGAGCTCTCTCTAATCTACTCTTTAACACTCACTTTAGACTGCTCTTTAGAACTCTCTTTAGAATGCTCTTTAGCGCTCTCTTTAAACTGCTCTTTAGAACTCTCTTAGACTTCTCTTTTGTACGCTCTTTAGACTGCTCTTTAACACTCTCTTTAGACTACTCTGTAACAATCTCTTTAGATTGGTCTTTAGAACTCTCTTTAGACTGCTCTTTAGCACTCTCTTTAGACTGCTCTTTACAACTCTCTTTAGACTGCTCTTTAGAACCCTCTTTAGACTGTTCTTTAACACTCTCTTTAGACTGCTCTTTAACACTCTCTTTAGACTGCTCTTTAGAACTCTCTTTAGACTGATCTTTAGAGCTCTCTTTAGACTGCTCTTTAGAACCCTCTTTAGACTGCTCTTTAACACTCTCTTTAAACTGTTCTTTAACACTCTCTTTAGACTGCTCTTTAACACTCTCTTTAGACTGCTCTTTAGAACTCTCTTTAGACTGATCTTTAGAGCTCTATTTGGACAGATCGTTAGAGCTCTCTTTAGACTGCTCTTTAGAACTCTCTTTAGACTGATCATTAGAGCTCTCTTTAGAGCTCGAATTAGACTGCTCTTAAGAAACTTCAAGAACACATTATCATCAACCTCCCGAAATTAATTTTTGTTGGCAACAACCATTGATCCCTACCATTTTCAATGCCATGACTTTTATGAGGCTTTGTACCCTAGGCGCTCAGGGTCATGGCCTTTAAACTCTGCCCTCTGCTTCACCTTGATACTCCAACAAGCTGCTATATGTTGCATTGGTCGGACTGAACCACAACAGAGGTAGATTTTACCAAATTATCTCAGTCTTGACTGGACAAAAACCAAAGTCAAGACACTGGGATCATTGTGCAAAACCAAAGACCCTCCCTCTAGCAGCCTGTCTCATTCGAGCAGCGGTACAGGGCCTTCTGTGTATACCACCACCGGCTTACACGAGCTGCCATGTATGCCACCACCATCTTACAGGGCCTTCCGTGTACACCACCACCATCTTACAGGGCCTTCCGTGTACACCACCACCAGCTTACTGGGCCTGCCGTGTACCACCATCTTACAGGGCCTGCCGTGTTCACCACCACCAGCTTACAGGCTGCCGTGTACCACTAACTTACAGGGCCTGCCGTATACCATCATCCTACTGGGCCTGCGGTGTACGCCACCACCATCTTACAGGACCTGCCGTGTATGCCACCACCAGCTTACAGGACCTGCCTTGTACCACCAGCTTACAGGACCTGCCGTGTACGCCACCACCAGCTTACAGGTCCTGCGGTGTACGCCACCACCATCTTACAGGACCTGCCATGTGTGCCAGCACCAGCTTACAGGACCTGCCGTTTACGCCACCACCAGTTTACAGGACCTGCCGTGTATGCCACCACCAGATTACAGGACCCGCGGTGTACACCACCACCAACTTACAGGACCTGGCGTGTACGACACCACCAGCTTACAGGCCCTGCCTTGGACGCCAGTACAAGCTTACTGGACCTGCTGTGTATGTCACCACCAGCTTACAGGACCTGCTGTGTACCACCAGCTTACAGGACCTGCCGTGTATGCCACCACCAGCTTACAGGTCCTGCGGTGTACGCCACCACCATCTTACAGGACCTGCCGTGTATGCTAGCACCAGCTTACAGGACCTGCTGTGTACATCACCACCAGCTTACAGGACCTGCCGTGTACCACCAGCTTACAGGACCTGCCATGTACCAACAGCTTACAGGACCTGCCGTGTACACCACCACCAGCATACAGGACCTGTCATGTATGCCACCACCAGCATACAGGACCTGCGTTGTACGCCACCGCCAGCTTACAGGACCTGCTGTGTATGCCACCACCAGCTTACAGGACCTGCCGTGTACGCCACCACCAGCTTACAGGACCTGCTGTGTACGCGACCACCAGCTTACAGGTCCTGCGGTGTACGCCACCACCATCTTACAGGACCTGCCATGTATGCCAGCACCAGCTTACAGGACCTGCTGTGTACGCCACCACCAGTTTACAGGACCTACCGTGTACGCCACCACCAGCTTACAGGACCCGTGGTGTACACCACCACCAACTTACAGGACCTGTCGTGCACGCCACCACCAGCTTGAAGGCCCTGCCTTGTACGCCAGTACAAGCCTACTGGACCTGCTGTGTATGTCACCACCAGCTTACAGGACCTGCCGTGTACCACCAGCTTACAGTACCTGCCGTGTATGACACCACCAGCTTACAGGTCCTGTGGTGTACGCCACCACCATCTTACAGGACCTCCCGTGTATGCTAGCACTAGCTTACAGGACCTGCTGTGTACATCACGACCAGCTTACAGGACCTGCCGTGTACCACCAGCTTACAGGACCTGCCATGTACCACCAGCTTACAGGACCTGCTGTGTACATCACCACCAGCATACAGGACCTGCCGTGTATGCCACCACCAGCATACAGGACCTGCGTTGTACGCCACAGCCAGCTTACAGGACCTGCTGTGTATGCCACCGCCAGCTTACAGGACCTGCCGTGTACGCCACCACCAGCTTACAGGACCTGCTGTGTATGCCACCACCAGCTTACAGGACCTGCCGTGTACACCACCACCAGCTTACAGGACCTGCCGTGTATACCACCACCAGCTTACAGGACCTGCTGTGTATACCACCACCAGCTTACAGGACCTGCTGTGTATACCACCACCAGCTTACAGGACCTGCGGTGTATGCCACCACCATTTTACAGGACCTGTGGTGTATGCCACCACCAGCTTACAGGGCCTGCTGTGTATGCCACCACCAGTTTGCAGAACCTGCGTTGTACGCCACCACCAGCTTACAGGACCTGCCATGTACATCACCACCATCTTACAGGACCTGCTGTGTACGCCACCAATAGTTTGCAAGGCCTACCGTGTACCACCATCTTACAGGCAACACCAGCTTACAGGACCTGCTGTGTACCACCAGCTTACAGACCTACCGTGTACATCTCCACCAGCTTACAGGACCTGCCATCTATACCACCGCCAGCTTACAGGATCTGCCGTGTATGCCACCACCATTTTAAAGGACCTGCCGTGTATTCCACCTCCAGCTTACACAACCTTCCATGTTCCACCAGCTTACAGGACCTGCTGCGTACGCCACCACCAGCTTACAGGACCTGCCGTGTATGCCACCACCAGCTTACAGGACCTGCAGTGTATGCCACCACCGCTCCCCAACAGCAGGTGAGCAGAACGTCGGCCACTATTCCAATCATCAGCTCCCACTAAGCCACCCTAACGCACTCAACTCCTTCGGACCCATAGCACCTTCTGATTGAAGTCAGCTAGCATCGTCAGATCAGGACCAGGCCATGGTAGAACAGAAAATATCAGCGCCCTTGTCAGGAAGGCAGTAGGCCGGGCACAGGCCAAGGATGACGAGCCATCGGAGCCCAGAATGGTGTCAAAGCACTCCTCGGGCCATTGGCAGCATCATGTCCTTGGCAAGCAGCCGTGTTGATTAGGCCCTAAGCTGCTCTGGCCGCATTTCATGAGTAGCAGCTCTGCTGATGTAGGGCTGGTGTAGGGCCAGACAACCTGGGAGTCGGTGGTGTCATGCCACACACAGTGTCAGGTCACGTGGCTGTGTAACTTGTACAAGGGCAATGTGACGAAGCTCAACAACTATCGATTACCCACCACAGTGACACAAATGAGCCACAATGTTTCTGTAAGACCACCATACAAGCAGGGGCGGCTCCTCCATGGGGCGGAGGAGCATTGCACCACTAACTAAATTGCCCCCAGAGATGAAAAATAAAATGGTAATAAAGTTCATTTAGTGCCGTTTTTTTCCCAATAACCCTGTCCTGAGGGGGTGGGGTCGCTGCTGACTTGCAGCAGCAGAGAACAGTGATGGGCGGGCACTTCAAGTTTAAAGTGCGCATGTCTCTTTGGCTGTCCATTTTGTGACGGCTAGTGAGCCATGCACTCTTTGAACCTCTCTAACCCAGCTGTCTTAAACAGCTGGGTTAAAGAAAGCACAGTGCTGGGAGAGACGCTTTATTCAATCCAATCCAAACTGACTCGGCGATGCGGCGAGCGCAAAGTAAGTGGCTTTTATTTTGTTTATTTTACTTTCCCTATACCGCCATCGGTCGACTCCCCCATCTCCCCCTCCTCCCCCACCCCCCCTTAGCCCCACGCCCACCGCTGTTACCTGTGCCGGCCGCGCCTGCCTTGCACCTACTGGGTTTCAAGATCGAGGTAAAATCTGTGAATTTACCTCCAAGGCCTCCTCCTCTTGAGGAGAAGGCAATGCCTCACAATGAGGGGTTCGAAGTAACAAATGGAAGAAGAACTGTGGAAATAACAAATTCTGATAGGGTTAAAAGTTTAAAACCCACGACTTTGCTTATCTGGAAATGAATAGAATTGTTTTTCTTGTTTTTTTTTTGTTTTTTGTTACTGCAAACAGAATTATTGTATTGAAATACAGCCTTGAGACGATATTCAAATTAACGGTAGCAAAACAAACATATTGTTAGGCCGAAATAGAATCATTAGGGTTGATATTCAGCAGAAGAAAAGATTCCACTTTGTATCCTTGGAGATGAACATAGCCAGGATGGGAAAACACGTTCCTTTATTCTTTCAGACCCAAAGCAAGTGCTCCGAGGCTTCCAGCCTCGCATATGGGGAGCGTTTTAGCAACACCAACATCCTCACCGCTGATTAAAGTTTATTTAATCTCAATATATAAATCTACAAACCTGTCCCATCATGGACAGACTAGACACAATGCCCTGCTCGTTGATGCGCTGAGCGCTCACCTGTCTAGCAGGGCTCCAGTTGGTCAGAGGTTGGCCTGGCTTTCAGATGTGACGTCATTATAAAGGGACTTTTTGGCTTTCATATGCTACATCATTTTAAAGGGACTTTTGTAAAGAACATGCAGAACAGTTTGAAGAAAGGCTCCAGCAAATGGCTTGAAGTCTCACATCTGGAAGGACACTGACAGCAGTTAATTAACCAGTCTAACTTGCTGTTTAACAAACTGTTAGAACTCTTAACCTGTATGGAGTTACCTACAGACCGGGCGTTTGACACAGATTATGCAACATTTAAGGAATTGCTAAACAAAAAGCAAACAGGGGCTTCTTTGAAAATGACTTGAAGGTCCTAATAAAAAGATACATGCAAGGATTTAAAAACCATCTTTGTCCCACCTGTTCCACAGACACCTGACGACAGCGTGGTCAGGAATTTAAAGAGGGACGTCCCACGGTTACGCTTCCCTAGGGTTCCCGCCGAGCGGGGTGCGAAATTTACATCATTTGCTTTCACGTCATTACTCAAAATTTCATTGAAATGATGAACAATTACACAAAATGAAATCTGCCATTTTGAGGTATATTTTAGCATGAATTTTTCATGTATGGGGGGGTTAAAAAGCACCACAAACAACAGTTGTACATTCACTTTAACCATAAATGGTGCATATGTGCAATAAATGTTTACTAAGACTGGTGTGTAATTATGCAAAGTGGTGTAATGGCATAATGACAGTGATTTAGCATAACGAATGTTATGCAAAACTGTAGTAATTATGCAAATTACACCAGAGTAATTTAATTTTCGCCCTGGCCTTCTTCCAGCACAAGTGATTAGGTTGAATTGCAAAAAACACAAAATATATGCGCTCCTGGTGCCAGTTATGCACAGCTAAGAGGGAAGGTAATTTACACGTAAGTCCGTATCATGAGTTGCACGGTTCAAATACACGGTAAATTCAAATACAAATTTACCCCTAGCATACAGTAGATCTGCCTCAGTACTGTGCAATTACAAGTTTAACCCAATGGAATAGGGAATTACCATGTGGGATTGCACCTTCCGCTCATAAAACCACATGGTATTCTTGTTTTGTGAAGTCAAATGCCTACAACCCTCTGACCGTACAGAATGAGTGACGGTAAGGTCGAGGCCGGTCGTCCCACACCTGTAAAAAAACAGGTGTGGAAAAACCATCCCTTCACAATCAGGTGGAGTGGGATTCCATGAGGTAATTCCATTGTGCCGGATTCATAAGGAGGCCTAAATGTGTTACTGTCAGGGCCTTGGGCACAAAAGAAATAGCTTCCCTTAAACCGAGTTTTGCTAATATGGGAGAACATACAATCAAGGAATGCCCAGACGTCTGTCTGTCAGGAGAGAACCTTGGGAGAGGAGTTGGCCTAACGGCAAGGGACCAGGTTCAAGTCTCGGCAAGGATGGGCAACATCATGTGATTCTGGGCAAATCACTTAATCTCCCCGTGCCTAACAAAAATGAATGTGTCCTTGTGTAAGGTAACTGGTGCTTTGTAAAGCGCTCTGATACCCAATACCTTCGGGTCAAGTTTGCGCTATATAAAACTCTGTAAAAAAATAATAATAACCTTGTGATCTCATAAAGAAATAGTTGAAACTTGCATCAAAGAATCCATCTGGATGAAAAGTTGAATGTGTATAGTTTCAAGTTGGAAAATGGTGGATTTAGTGTGTTATAGCAGCAAATACCATCTACGGCTGGGATTAAGATGCTTTTAGTTTTAATGCAAAGTTAGGTACAAACAATACTTTTCCTAGGTCAAATGGCACTTTTGTTATCTTATCATTGAATAGGATTCGTTTTTGACTAAACATAGTGACGATTTTGACAAATCAAACACTATAGTCTGTTTGAATTGAATTGTTTAAAAAAAACTAAAATAAATAAAATCATCTCACAGGTGAACGAGGACCTCTCAGTGGAAGAACGGTTTAGCCATTGTGCAAAGGCTTTTAAGCAGATGTACGTATCGTTCTGCATCGATCTCACCAGTTTTATTCATGGTGAGAAAGTCATTGTTGCATTGTATTGTAACGGCATTTGCATAGCACCTACTACTCCTGACGAGGCGTTGAAGCACTTTATGCTGGGCAGCATGCTGCTTTGGAACCCAGGATAAGTAGTTAATCTAGTAGTTGTCAATTCTAGCTGATTGTGGAGGTCAGGCACCCTCGTCAAGACGGGTAGAACAATAACATTTAAGATGGTAATCTGTCTTGTCCTGAGGTCACCAGTTGACATATGACCATGCAAGGAACCCCCACAGATGTGGCATATGGGAAAATCAAGAACAGTCTTTTATCCCCAGGTTTAGCAGAGCGGCATGATGCTGCTGCAAGGGGAGATCATGGAAAGAGTTTGACGACTGCTGGTCAGTTGGATCTCAATTAACCCTGGGCAAAGCACTACGCTACACTCGCGTAGTTTGCGCTACTTCGCACAACGCGAATTGCACGTAGCACAGTGCAAACACGCGTAGCGTAGTGCAGCGGTCATTTTTTGCTTGCTCGCGGTCCTCAACGTCAAGTTGGCGACCGCGAGCAAGCAAAATGACATCCCGGCGAGACTTTTTCCTCGTTTGCGATCAGCAACATCAAGTTGCCGATTGCGAGCGTGGAAAATAAACCTCCCGGCGAGATTCTCAACGCGGGGAGGTCAGGTTTCTCATTGCGAGTGGTCGCGTATGCTCGCGACCGCTCGCGATGAGAAACTACCAGTCCGCATTGAGAAAGCTGCCGCTCGAGTAAAAATCTACTCGAGCGGCAGTAAAAGACAACTCGCACTGTGCAAGATGACGTTTTCAATGATTGCACAGTGCGGACAAGCATCCGGCACTGTGCAATCATTGCGAACAGTGCACTACGCAGTTCGCGTAGTGCTACGCGTAGCTCGCGTAGTGCAAACTGCACTTTGCGTAGCTTTGCGTAGCGCTACTTCGCGAACTACGCCCAGGCTTAATCTCAATCCCCAGATGACTCCGACTGAATGTCGATGGATGTTATTGCTCCATCTCTAAAGACACCACAGGCAGAGCCAGACTGGGAACGCAAACCACCAGCCCTGGCAATTACGTCCGACCGGCCCCCACCCTTCAGGCCCACCGGGAAAATTCCCAGTGCCCACTATGGCCAGTCCAGCCCTGACCACAGGGGATGACTATCCTACTCCCTCGGCTGACTACTACATTGGTCATGAAGCAGCCACATCACTGAATTGACTGCTACATATCAGGTTAGTCTTCTCCCAGCGATTCAACATGAACCAAGAACCCTGGATGATGTAGGGCTCGTCTTTTCCCAGTAATTCAACATGAACTGAGAATGAAGGGCTGGGCTTCTCCCGGTGATTTAACATGAACTGAGAATGAAGGGCTGGGCTTCTCCCGGTGATTCAACATGAACTGAGAATGAAGGGCCCGTCATCTCCCGGTGATTCAACATGAACTGAGAATGAAGGGCTGGTCTTCTCCCGGTGATTCATCATTAACTGAGAATGAAGGGCTCGTCTTCTCCCAGTAATTCAACATGAACTGAGAATGAAGGGCTGGGCTTCTCCCGGTGATTTAACATGAACTGAGAATGAAGGGCTGGGCTTCTCCCGGTGATTCAACATGAACTGAGAATGAAGGGCCCGTCATCTCCCGGTGATTCAACATGAACTGAGAATGAAGGGCTGGTCTTCTCCCGGTGATTTAACATGAACTGAGAATGAAGGGCTGGCCTTCTCCCGGTGATTCAATATGAACTGAGAATCTTGGACAATGAAGGGCTGGACTTCTCCCGGTGATTCAACATAAACTGAGAATGAAGGGCTGGACTTCTCCCGGTGATTCAACATGAACTGAGAATGAAGGGCTGGACTTCTCCCGGTGATTCAACATGAACTGAGAATGAAGGGCTCGTCATCTCCCGGTGATTCAACATGAACTGAGAATGAAGGGCTGAGCTTCTCCCGGTGATTCAACATGAACTGAGAATGAAGGGCTGGTCTTCTCCTGGTGATTCAACATGAACTGAGAATGAAGGGCTGGCCTTCTCCCGGTGATTCAACATGAACTGAGAATGAAGGGCTCGACTTCTCCCGGTGATTCAACATGAACTGAGAATGAAGGGCTCGTCATCTCCCGGTGATTCAACATGAACTGAGAATGAAGGGCTCGTCATCACCCGGTGATTCAACATGAACTGAGAATATAGGGCTCGTCATCTCCCGGTGATTCAACATGAACTGAGAATAAAGGGCTGGTCTTCTCCTGGTGATTTAACATGAACTGAGAATGAAGGGCTGGGCTTCTCCCGGTGATTCAACATGAACTGAGAATGAAGGGCTGGTCTTCTCCCGGTGATTTAACATGAACTGAGAATGAAGGGCTGGCCTTCTCCCAGTGATTCAATATGAACTGAGAATCTTGGACAATGAAGGGCTGGACTTCTCCCGGTGATTCAACATGAACTGAGAATGAAGGGCTGGACTTCTCCCGGTGATTCAACATGAACTGAGAATGAAGGGCTGGGCTTCTCCCGGTGATTCAACATGAACTGAGAATGAAGGGCTCGTCATCTCCCGGTGATTCAACATGAACTGAGAATGAAGGGCTGAGCTTCTCCCGGTGATTCAACATGAACTGAGAATGAAGGGCTGGTACTCTCCTGGTGATTCAACATGAACTGAGAATGAAGGGCTGGCCTTCTCCCGGTGATTCAACATGAACTGAGAATGAAGGGCTCGTCTTCTCCCGGTGATTCAACATGAACTGAGAATGAAGGGCTCGTCATCTCCCGGTGATTCAACATGAACTGAGAATGAAGGGCTGGACTTCTCCCGGTGATTCAACATGAACTGAGAATGAAGGGCTGGTCTTGTCCCGGTGATTTAACATGAACTGAGAATGAAGGGCTGGCCTTCTCCCAGTGATTCAATATGAACTGAGAATCTTGGACAATGAAGGGCTGGACTCCTCCCGGTGATTCAACATGAACTGAGAATGAAGGGCTGGACTTCTCCCGGTGATTCAACATGAACTGAGAATGAAGGGCTGGACTTCTCCCGGTGATTCAACATGAACTGAGAATGAAGGGCTCGTCATCTCCCGGTGATTCAACATGAACTGAGAATGAAGGGCTGAGCTTCTCCCGGTGATTCAACATGAACTGAGAATGAAGGGCTGGGCTTCTCCTGGTGATTCAACATGAACTGAGAATGAAGGGCTGGCCTTCTCCCGGTGATTCAACATGAACTGAGAATGAAGGGCTCGTCTTCTCCCGGTGATTCAACATGAACTGAGAATGAAGGGCTCGTCATCTCCCGGTGATTCATTATGAACTGAGAATGAAGTGCTCGTCATCTCCCGGTGATTCAACATGAACTGAGAATATAGGGCTGGTCATCTCCCGGTGATTCAACATGAACTGAGAATGAAGGGCTGGTCTTCTCCCGGTGATTTAACATGAACTGAGAATGAAGGGCTGGGCTTCTCCCGGTGATTCAACATGAACTGAGAATGAAGGGCTCGACTTCTCCCGGTGATTCAACATGAACTGAGAATGAAGGGCTCGTCATCTCCCGGTGATTCAACGTGAACTGAGAATAAAGGGCTGATCTTCTCCCGGTGATTCAACATGAACTGAGAATGAAGGGCTGGCCTTCTCCCGGTGATTCAACATGAACTGAGAATCTTGGACAATGAAGGGATGGTCTTCTCCCGGTGATTCAACATGAACTGAGAATGAAGGGCTGGACTTCTCCCGGTGATTTAACATGAACTGAGAATGAAGGGCTGGTCTTCTCCCGGTGATTCAACATGAACTGAGAATGAAGGGCTGGGCTTCTCCCGGTGATTCAACATGAACTGAGAATGAAGGGCTTGTCATCTCCCGGTGATTCAACATGAACTGAGAATGAAGGGCTCGTCATCTCCCGGTGATTCAACATGAACTGAGAATGAAGGGCTGGACTTCTCCCGGTGATTCAACATGAACTGAGAATGAAGGGCTGGTCTTGTCCCGGTGATTTAACATGAACTGAGAATGAAGGGCTGGCCTTCTCCCAGTGATTCAATATGAACTGAGAATCTTGGACAATGAAGGGCTGGACTCCTCCCGGTGATTCAACATGAACTGAGAATGAAGGGCTGGACTTCTCCCGGTGATTCAACATGAACTGAGAATGAAGGGCTGGACTTCTCCCGGTGATTCAACATGAACTGAGAATGAAGGGCTCGTCATCTCCCGGTGATTCAACATGAACTGAGAATGAAGGGCTGAGCTTCTCCCGGTGATTCAACATGAACTGAGAATGAAGGGCTGGGCTTCTCCTGGTGATTCAACATGAACTGAGAATGAAGGGCTGGCCTTCTCCCGGTGATTCAACATGAACTGAGAATGAAGGGCTCGTCTTCTCCCGGTGATTCAACATGAACTGAGAATGAAGGGCTCGTCATCTCCCGGTGATTCATTATGAACTGAGAATGAAGTGCTCGTCATCTCCCGGTGATTCAACATGAACTGAGAATATAGGGCTGGTCATCTCCCGGTGATTCAACATGAACTGAGAATGAAGGGCTGGTCTTCTCCCGGTGATTTAACATGAACTGAGAATGAAGGGCTGGGCTTCTCCCGGTGATTCAACATGAACTGAGAATGAAGGGCTCGACTTCTCCCGGTGATTCAACATGAACTGAGAATGAAGGGCTCGTCATCTCCCGGTGATTCAACATGAACTGAGAATGAAGGGCTGAGCTTCTCCCGGTGATTCAACATGAACTGAGAATGAAGGGCTGGGCTTCTCCTGGTGATTCAACATGAACTGAGAATGAAGGGCTGGCCTTCTCCCGGTGATTCAACATGAACTGAGAATGAAGGGCTCGTCTTCTCCCGGTGATTCAACATGAACTGAGAATGAAGGGCTCGTCATCTCCCGGTGATTCATTATGAACTGAGAATGAAGTGCTCGTCATCTCCCGGTGATTCAACATGAACTGAGAATATAGGGCTGGTCATCTCCCGGTGATTCAACATGAACTGAGAATGAAGGGCTGGTCTTCTCCCGGTGATTTAACATGAACTGAGAATGAAGTGCTGGGCTTCTCCCGGTGATTCAACATGAACTGAGAATGAAGGGCTCGACTTCTCCCGGTGATTCAACATGAACTGAGAATGAAGGGCTCGTCATCTCCCGGTGATTCAACGTGAACTGAGAATAAAGGGCTGATCTTCTCCCGGTGATTCAACATGAACTGAGAATGAAGGGCTGGCCTTCTCCCGGTGATTCAACATGAACTGAGAATCTTGGACAATGAAGGGATGGTCTTCTCCCGGTGATTCAACATGAACTGAGAATGAAGGGCTGGACTTCTCCCGGTGATTTAACATGAACTGAGAATGAAGGGCTGGTCTTCTCCCGGTGATTCAACATGAACTGAGAATGAAGGGCTGGGCTTCTCCCGGTGATTCAACATGAACTGAGAATGAAGGGCTTGTCATCTCCCGGTGATTCAACATGAACTGAGAATGAAGGGCTCGTCATCTCCCGGTGATTCAACATGAACTGAGAATGAAGGGCTGAACTTCTCCCGGTGATTCAACATGAACTGAGAATGAAGGTCTTGTCTTCTCCCGGTGATTCAACATGAACTGAGAATGAAGGGCTCGTCATCTCCCGGTGATTCAACATGAACTGAGAATGAAGGGCTGATCTTCTCCCGGTGATTCAACATGAACTGAGAATGAAGGGCTCGTCATCTCCCGGTGATTCAACATGAACTGAGAATGAAGAGCTTGTTGAACTGAGAATGATGGGCTCGCCTCTCCCGGTGATTCAACATGAACTGAGAATGAAGGGCTGGGCTTCTCCCGGTGATTCAACATGAACTGAGAATGAATGGCTCGTCTTCTCCCGGTGATTCAACATGAACTGAGAATGAAGGGCTTGGTTTCTCCCGGTGATTCAACATGAACTGAGAATGAAGGGCTCGTCATCTCCCGGTGATTCAACTTGAACTGAGAATGAAGGGCTGGTCTTCTCCCGGTGATTCAACATGAACTGAGAATGAAGGGCTGGTCATCTCCCGGTGATTCAACTTGAACTGAGAATGAAGGGCTGGGCTTCTCCCGGTGATTCAACATGAACTGAGAATGAAGGGCTCGTCATCTCCCGGTGATTCAACTTGAACTGAGAATGAAGGGCTCATCATCTCCCGGTAATTCAACATGAACTGAGAATGAAGGGCTGGTCTTCTCCCTGTGATTCAACATGAACTGAGAATGAAGGGCTCGTCTTCTCCCGGTGATTCAACATGAACTGAGAATGAAGGGCTCGTCATCTCCCGGTGATTCAACATGAACTGAGAATGAAGGGCTGGCCTTCTCCCGGTGATTCAATATGAACTGAGAATCTTGGACAATGAAGGGCTGGACTTCTCCCGGTGATTCAACATGAACTGAGAATGAAGGGCTGGACTTCTCCCGGTGATTCAACATGAACTGAGAATGAAGGGCTCGTCATCTCCCGGTGATTCAACATGAACTGAGAATGAAGGGCTGAGCTTCTCCCGGTGATTCAACATGAACTGAGAATGAAGGGCTGGTCTTCTCCTGGTGATTCAACATGAACTGAGAATGAAGGGCTGGCCTTCTCACGGTGATTCAACATGAACTGAGAATGAAGGGCTCGTCTTCTCCCGGTGATGCAACATGAACTGAGAATGAAGGGCTCGTCATCTCCCGGTGATTCAACATGAACTGAGAATGAAGGGCTCGTCATCACCCGGTGATTCAACATGAACTGAGAATATAGGGCTCGTCATCTCCCGGTGATTCAACATGAACTGAGAATGAAGGGCTGTTCTTCTCCTGGTGATTTAACATGAACTGAGAATGAAGGGCTGGGCTTCTCCCGGTGATTCAACATGAACTGAGAATGAAGGGCTGGTCTTCTCCCAGTGATTTAACATGAACTGAGAATGAAGGGCTGGCCTTCTCCCAGTGATTCAATATGAACTGAGAATCTTGGACAATGAAGGGCTGGACTTCTCCCGGTGATTCAACATGAACTGAGAATGAAGGGTTGGACTTCTCCCGGTGATTCAACATGAACTGAGACTGAAGGGCTGGGCTTCTCCCGGTGATTCAACATGAACTGAGAATGAAGGGCTCGTCATCTCCCGGTGATTCAACATGAACTGAGAATGAAGGGCTGAGCTTCTCCCGGTGATTCAACATGAACTGAGAATGAAGGGCTGGTACTCTCCTGGTGATTCAACATGAACTGAGAATGAAGGGCTGGCCTTCTCCCGGTGATTCAACATGAACTGAGAATGAAGGGCTCGTCTTCTCCCGGTGATTCAACATGAACTGAGAATGAAGGGCTCGTCATCTCCCGGTGATTCAACATGAACTGAGAATGAAGGGCTGGGCTTCTCCCGGTGATTCAACATGAACAGAGAATGAAGGGCTGGTCTTCTCCCGGTGATTTAACATGAACTGAGAATGAAGGGCTGGCCTTCTCCCAGTGATTCAATATGAACTGAGAATCTTGGACAATGAAGGGCTGGACTTCTCCCGGTGATTCAACATGAACTGAGAATGAAGGGCTGGACTTCTCCCGGTGATTCAACATGAACTGAGAATGAAGGGCTGGGCTTCTCCCGGTGATTCAACATGAACTGAGAATGAAGGGCTCGTCATCTCCCGGTGATCCAACATGAACTGAGAATGAAGGGCTGGTCTTCTCCTGGTGATTCAACATGAACTGAGAATGAAGGGCTGGCCTTCTCCCGGTGATTCAACATGAACTGAGAATGAAGGGCTCGTCTTCTCCCGGTGATTCAACATGAACTGAGAATGAAGGGCTCGTCATCTCCCGGTGATTCAACATGAACTGAGAATGAAGGGCTCGTCATCTCCCGGTGATTCAACCTGAACTGAGAATATAGGGCTCGTCATCTCCCGGTGATTCAACATGAACTGAGAATGAAGGGCTGGTCTTCTCCCGGTGATTTAACATGAACTGAGAATGAAGGGCTGGTCTTCTCCCGGTGATTCAACATGAACTGAGAATGAAGGGCTGGGCTTCTCCCGGTGATTCAACATGAACTGAGAATGAAGGGCTCGTCATCTCCCGGTGATTCAACATGAACTGAGAATGAAGGGCTTGTTGAACTGAGAATGAAGGGCTGGACTTTTCCCGGTGATTCAACATGAACTGAGAATGAAGGGATGGTTCTCCCGGTGATTCAACATGAACTGAGAATGGAGGGCTGGACTTCTCCCGGTGATTCAACATGAACTGAGAATGAAGGGCTGGGCTTCTCCCGGTGATTCAACATGAACTGAGAATGAAGGGCTGGTCTTCTCCCGGTGATTCAACTTGAACTGAGAATGAAGGGCTGGACTTCTCCCGGTGATTCAACATGAACTGAGAATGAAGGGCTGGTCATCTCCTGGTGATTCAACTTGAACTGAGAATGAAGGGCTGGGCTTCTCCCGGTGATTCAACATGAACTGAGAATGAAGGGCTCGTCATCTCCCGGTGATTCAACTTGAACTGAGAATGAAGGGTTCATCATCTCCCGGTAATTCAGCATGAACTGAGAATGAAGGGCTGGTCTTCTCCCGGTGATTCAACATGAACTGAGAATGAAGGGCTCGGCTTCTCCCGGTGATTCAACATGAACTGAGAATGAAGGGCTCGTCATCTCCCGGTGATTCAACATGAACTGAGAATGAAGGGCTGAACTTCTCTCGGTGATTCAACATGAACTGAGAATGAAGGGCTCGTCATCTCCCGGTGATTCAACTTGAACTGAGAATGAAGGGCTGGTTTTCTCCCGGTGATTCAACATGAACTGAGAATGAAGGGCTCGTCATCTCCCGGTGATTCAACATGAACTGAGAATGAAGGGCTTGTTGAACTGAGAATGAAGGGCTGGACTTTTCCCGGTGATTCAACATGAACTGAGAATGAAGGGATGGTTCTCCCGGTGATTCAACATGAACTGAGAATGGAGGGCTGGACTTCTCCCGGTGATTCAACATGAACTGAGAATGAAGGGCTGGGCTTCTCCCGGTGATTCAACATGAACTGAGAATGAAGGGCTCGTCATCTCCCGGTGATTCAACATGAACTGAGAATGAAGGGGCTGATCTTCTCCCGGTGATACAACATGAACTGAGAATGATCGGCTCGTCTTCTCCCGGTGATTCAACATGAACTGAGAATGAAGGGCTCGTCTTCTCCCGGTGATTCAACATGAACTGAGAATGAAGGGCTCGTCATCTCCCGGTGATTCAACTTGAACTGAGAATGAAGGGCTGGGCTTCTCCCGGTGATTCAACATGAACTGAGAATGAAGGGCTCGTCATCTCCCGGTGATTCAACTTGAACTGAGAATGAAGGGCTCGTCATCTCCCGGTGATTCAACTTGAACTGAGAATGAAGGGCTCATCATCTCCCGGTGATTCAACATGAACTGAGAATGAAGGGCTCGTCATCTCCCGGTGATTCAACATGAACTGAGAATGAATGGCTCGACTTCTCCCGGTGATTCAACATGAACTGAGAATGAAGGGCTTGGTTTCTCCCGGTGATTCAACATGAACTGAGAATGAAGGGCTCGTCATCTCCCTGTGATTCAACTTGAACTGAGAATGAAGTGCTGGTCTTCTCCCGGTGATTCAACATGAACTGAGAATGAAGGGCTGGTCATCTCCCGGTGATTCAACTTGAACTGAGAATGAAGGGCTGGGCTTCTCCCGGTGATTCAACATGAACTGAGAATGAAGGGCTCGTCATCTCCCGGTGATTCAACTTGAACTGAGAATGAAGGGCTCATCATCTCCCGGTAATTCAACATGAACTGAGAATGAAGGGCTGGTCTTCTCCCTGTGATTCAACATGAACTGAGAATGAAGGGCTCGTCTTCTCCCGGTGATTCAACATGAACTGAGAATGAAGGGCTCGTCATCTCCCGGTGATTCAACATGAACTGAGAATGAAGGGCTGGCCTTCTCCCGGTGATTCAATATGAACTGAGAATCTTGGACAATGAAGGGCTGGACTTCTCCCGGTGATTCAACATGAACTGAGAATGAAGGGCTGGTCTTCTCCCGGTGATTCAACATGAACTGAGAATGAAGGGCTCGTCATCTCCCGGTGATTCAACATGAACTGAGAATGAAGGGCTGAGCTTCTCCCGGTGATTCAACATGAACTGAGAATGAAGGGCTGGTCTTCTCCTGGTGATTCAACATGAACTGAGAATGAAGGGCTCGTCTTCTCCCGGTGATTCAACATGAACTGAGAATGAAAGGCTCGTCATCTCCCGGTGATTCAACATGAACTGAGAATGAAGGGCTGGTCATCACCCGGTGATTCAACATGAACTGAGAATATAGGGCTCGTCATCTCCCGGTGATTCAACATGAACTGAGAATGAAGGGCTGTTCTTCTCCTGGTGATTTAACATGAACTGAGAATGAAGGGCTGGGCTTCTCCCGGTGATTCAACATGAACTGAGAATGAAGGGCTGGTCTTCTCCCAGTGATTTAACATGAACTGAGAATGAAGGGCTGGCCTTCTCCCAGTGATTCAATATGAACTGAGAATCTTGGACAATGAAGGGCTGGACTTCTCCCGGTGATTCAACATGAACTGAGAATGAAGGGTTGGACTTCTCCCGGTGATTCAACATGAACTGAGACTGAAGGGCTGGGCTTCTCCCGGTGATTCAACATGAACTGAGAATGAAGGGCTCGTCATCTCCCGGTGATTCAACATGAACTGAGAATGAAGGGCTGAGCTTCTCCCGGTGATTCAACATGAACTGAGAATGAAGGGCTGGTACTCTCCTGGTGATTCAACATGAACTGAGAATGAAGGGCTGGCCTTCTCCCGGTGATTCAACATGAACTGAGAATGAAGGGCTCGTCTTCTCCCGGTGATTCAACATGAACTGAGAATGAAGGGCTCGTCATCTCCCGGTGATTCAACATGAACTGAGAATGAAGGGCTGGGCTTCTCCCGGTGATTCAACATGAACAGAGAATGAAGGGCTCGTCATCTCCCGGTGATTCAACATGAACTGAGAATGAAGGGCTGAACTTCTCC
The DNA here is from genome assembly GCA_963921515.1 of Calotriton arnoldi. Classification (NCBI taxonomy): domain Eukaryota; kingdom Metazoa; phylum Chordata; class Amphibia; order Caudata; family Salamandridae; genus Calotriton; species Calotriton arnoldi. The sequence continues at coordinate 2,230,131 of CAWUFW010000456.1, forward strand.
CGGTGATTCAACATGAACTGAGAATGAAGGGCTGGACTTCTCCCGGTGATTCAATATGAACTGAGAATCTTGGACAATGAAGGGCTGGACTTCTCCCGGTGATTCAACATGAACTGAGAATGAAGGGCTGGACTTCTCCCGGTGATTCAACATGAACTGAGAATGAAGGGCTGGGCTTCTCCCGGTGATTCAACTTGAACTGAGAATGAAGGGCTGGACTTCTCCCGGTGATTCAACATGAACTGAGAATGAAGGGCTGGTCTTCTCCTGGTGATTCAACATGAACTGAGAATGAAGGGCTGGCCTTCTCCCGGTGATTCAACATGAACTGAGAATGAAGGGCTCGCCTTCTCCCGGTGATTCAACATGAACTGAGAATGAAGGGCTCGTCATCTCCCGGTGATTCAACATGAACTGAGAATGAAGGGCTCGTCATCTCCCGGTGATACAACATGAACTGAGAATGATCGGCTCACCTTCTCCCGGTGATTCAACATGAACTGAGAATGAAGGGCTCGGCTTCTCCCGGTGATTCAACATGAACTGAGAATGAAGGGCTCGTCATCTCCCGGTGATTCAACTTGAACTGAGAATGAAGGGCTGGGCTTCTCCCGGTGATTCAACATGAACTGAGAATGAAGGGCTCGTCATCTCCCGGTGATTCAACTTGAACTGAGAATGAAGGGCTCGTCATCTCCCGGTGATTCAACTTGAACTGAGAATGAAGGGCTCATCATCTCCCGGTGATTCAACATGAACTGAGAATGAAGGGCTCGTCATCTCCCGGTGATTCAACATGAACTGAGAATGAATGGCTCGTCTTCTCCCGGTGATTCAACATGAACTGAGAATGAAGGGCTTGGTTTCTCCCGGTGATTCAACATGAACTGAGAATGAAGGGCTCGTCATCTCCCGGTGATTCAACTTGAACTGAGAATGAAGGGCTGGTCTTCTCCCGGTGATTCAACATGAACTGAGAATGAAGGGCCGGTCATCTCCCGGTGATTCAACTTGAACTGAGAATGAAGGGCTGGGCTTCTCCCGGTGATTCAACATGAACTGAGAATGAAGGGCTCGTCATCTCCCGGTGATTCAACTTGAACTGAGAATGAAGGGCTCATCATCTCCCGGTAATTCAACATGAACTGAGAATGAAGGGCTGGTCTTCTCCCTGTGATTCAACATGAACTGAGAATGAAGGGCTCGTCTTCTCCCGGTGATTCAACATGAACTGAGAATGAAGGGCTCGTCATCTCCCGGTGATTCAACATGAACTGAGAATGAAGGGCTGGCCTTCTCCCGGTGATTCAATATGAACTGAGAATCTTGGACAATGAAGGGCTGGACTTCTCCCGGTGATTCAACATGAACTGAGAATGAAGGGCTGGTCTTCTCCCGGTGATTCAACATGAACTGAGAATGAAGGGCTCGTCATCTCCCGGTGATTCAACATGAACTGAGAATGAAGGGCTGAGCTTCTCCCGGTGATTCAACATGAACTGAGAATGAAGGGCTGGTCTTCTCCTGGTGATTCAACATGAACTGAGAATGAAGGGCTGGCCTTCTCACGGTGATTCAACATGAACTGAGAATGAAGGGCTCGTCTTCTCCCGGTGATTCAACATGAACTGAGAATGAAGGGCTCGTCATCTCCCGGTGATTCAACATGAACTGAGAATGAAGGGCTCGTCATCACCCGGTGAGTCAACATGAACTGAGAATATAGGGCTCGTCATCTCCCGGTGATTCAACATGAACTGAGAATGAAGGGCTGTTCTTCTCCTGGTGATTTAACATGAACTGAGAATGAAGGGCTGGGCTTCTCCCGGTGATTCAACATGAACTGAGAATGAAGGGCTGGTCTTCTCCCAGTGATTTAACATGAACTGAGAATGAAGGGCTGGCCTTCTCCCAGTGATTCAATATGAACTGAGAATCTTGGTCAATGAAGGGCTGGACTTCTCCCGGTGATTCAACATGAACTGAGAATGAAGGGTTGGACTTCTCCCGGTGATTCAACATGAACTGAGACTGAAGGGCTGGGCTTCTCCCGGTGATTCAACATGAACTGAGAATGAAGGGCTCGTCATCTCCCGGTGATTCAACATGAACTGAGAATGAAGGGGTGAGCTTCTCCCGGTGATTCAACATGAACTGAGAATGAAGGGCTGGTACTCTCCTGGTGATTCAACATGAACTGAGAATGAAGGGCTGGCCTTCTCCCGGTGATTCAACATGAACTGAGAATGAAGGGCTCGTCTTCTCCCGGTGATTCAACATGAACTGAGAATGAAGGGCTCGTCATCTCCCGGTGATTCAACATGAACTGAGAATGAAGGGCTGGGCTTCTCCCGGTGATTCAACATGAACAGAGAATGAAGGGCTGGTCTTCTCCCGGTGATTTAACATGAACTGAGAATGAAGGGCTGGCCTTCTCCCAGTGATTCAATATGAACTGAGAATCTTGGACAATGAAGGGCTGGACTTCTCCCGGTGATTCAACATGAACTGAGAATGAAGGGCTGGACTTCTCCCGGTGATTCAACATGAACTGAGAATGAAGGGCTGGGCTTCTCCCGGTGATTCAACATGAACTGAGAATGAAGGGCTCGTCATCTCCCGGTGATTCAACATGAACTGAGAATGAAGGGCTGGTCTTCTCCTGGTGATTCAACATGAACTGAGAATGAAGGGCTGGCCTTCTCCCGGTGATTCAACATGAACTGAGAATGAAGGGCTGCGTCTTCTCCCGGTGATTCAACATGAACTGAGAATGAAGGGCTCGTCATCTCCCGGTGATTCAACATGAACTGAGAATGAAGGGCTCGTCATCTCCCGGTGATTCAACCTGAACTGAGAATATAGGGCTCGTCATCTCCCGGTGATTCAACATGAACTGAGAATGAAGGGCTGGTCTTCTCCCGGTGATTTAACATGAACTGAGAATGAAGGGCTGGTCTTCTCCCGGTGATTCAACATGAACTGAGAATGAAGGGCTGGTCTTCTCCTGGTGATTCAACATGAACTGAGAATGAAGGGCTGGCCTTCTCACGGTGATTCAACATGAACTGAGAATGAAGGGCTCGTCTTCTCCCGGTGATTCAACATGAACTGAGAATGAAGGGCTCGTCATCTCCCGGTGATTCAACATGAACTGAGAATGAAGGGCTCGTCATCACCCGGTGAGTCAACATGAACTGAGAATATAGGGCTCGTCATCTCCCGGTGATTCAACATGAACTGAGAATGAAGGGCTGTTCTTCTCCCGGTGATTCAACATGAACTGAGAATGAAGGGCTGGTCATCTCCCGGTGATTCAACTTGAACTGAGAATGAAGGGCTGGGCTTCTCCCGGTGATTCAACATGAACTGAGAATGAAGGGCTCGTCATCTCCCGGTGATTCAACTTGAACTGAGAATGAAGGGCTCATCATCTCCCGGTAATTCAACATGAACTGAGAATGAAGGGCTGGTCTTCTCCCTGTGATTCAACATGAACTGAGAATGAAGGGCTCGTCTTCTCCCGGTGATTCAACATGAACTGAGAATGAAGGGCTCGTCATCTCCCGGTGATTCAACATGAACTGAGAATGAAGGGCTGGCCTTCTCCCGGTGATTCAATATGAACTGAGAATCTTGGACAATGAAGGGCTGGACTTCTCCCGGTGATTCAACATGAACTGAGAATGAAGGGCTGGTCTTCTCCCGGTGATTCAACATGAACTGAGAATGAAGGGCTCGTCATCTCCCGGTGATTCAACATGAACTGAGAATGAAGGGCTGAGCTTCTCCCGGTGATTCAACATGAACTGAGAATGAAGGGCTGGTCTTCTCCTGGTGATTCAACATGAACTGAGAATGAAGGGCTCGTCTTCTCCCGGTGATTCAACATGAACTGAGAATGAAAGGCTCGTCATCTCCCGGTGATTCAACATGAACTGAGAATGAAGGGCTCGTCATCACCCGGTGATTCAACATGAACTGAGAATATAGGGCTCGTCATCTCCCGGTGATTCAACATGAACTGAGAATGAAGGGCTGTTCTTCTCCTGGTGATTTAACATGAACTGAGAATGAAGGGCTGGGCTTCTCCCGGTGATTCAACATGAACTGAGAATGAAGGGCTGGTCTTCTCCCAGTGATTTAACATGAACTGAGAATGAAGGGCTGGCCTTCTCCCAGTGATTCAATATGAACTGAGAATCTTGGACAATGAAGGGCTGGACTTCTCCCGGTGATTCAACATGAACTGAGAATGAAGGGTTGGACTTCTCCCGGTGATTCAACATGAACTGAGACTGAAGGGCTGGGCTTCTCCCGGTGATTCAACATGAACTGAGAATGAAGGGCTCGTCATCTCCCGGTGATTCAACATGAACTGAGAATGAAGGGCTGAGCTTCTCCCGGTGATTCAACATGAACTGAGAATGAAGGGCTGGTACTCTCCTGGTGATTCAACATGAACTGAGAATGAAGGGCTGGCCTTCTCCCGGTGATTCAACATGAACTGAGAATGAAGGGCTCGTCTTCTCCCGGTGATTCAACATGAACTGAGAATGAAGGGCTCGTCATCTCCCGGTGATTCAACATGAACTGAGAATGAAGGGCTGGGCTTCTCCCGGTGATTCAACATGAACAGAGAATGAAGGGCTCGTCATCTCCCGGTGATTCAACATGAACTGAGAATGAAGGGCTGAACTTCTCCCGGTGATTCAACATGAACTGAGAATGAAGGGCTGGACTTCTCCCGGTGATTCAATATGAACTGAGAATCTTGGACAATGAAGGGCTGGACTTCTCCCGGTGATTCAACATGAACTGAGAATGAAGGGCTGGACTTCTCCCGGTGATTCAACATGAACTGAGAATGAAGGGCTGGGCTTCTCCCGGTGATTCAACATGAACTGAGAATGAAGGGCTGGACTTCTCCCGGTGATTCAACATGAACTGAGAATGAATGGCTGGTCTTCTCCTGGTGATTCAACATGAACTGAGAATGAAGGGCTGGCCTTCTCCCGGTGATTCAACATGAACTGAGAATGAAGGGCTCGCCTTCTCCCGGTGATTCAACATGAACTGAGAATGAAGGGCTCGTCATCTCCCGGTGATTCAACATGAACTGAGAATGAAGGGCTCGTCATCTCCCGGTGATACAACATGAACTGAGAATGATCGGCTCACCTTCTCCCGGTGATTCAACATGAACTGAGAATGAAGGGCTCGGCTTCTCCCGGTGATTCAACATGAACTGAGAATGAAGGGCTCGTCATCTCCCGGTGATTCAACTTGAACTGAGAATGAAGGGCTGGGCTTCTCCCGGTGATTCAACATGAACTGAGAATGAAGGGCTCGTCATCTCCCGGTGATTCAACTTGAACTGAGAATGAAGGGCTCGTCATCTCCCGGTGATTCAACTTGAACTGAGAATGAAGGGCTCATCATCTCCCGGTGATTCAACATGAACTGAGAATGAAGGGCTCGTCATCTCCCGGTGATTCAACATGAACTGAGAATGAATGGCTCGTCTTCTCCCGGTGATTCAACATGAACTGAGAATGAAGGGCTTGGTTTCTCCCGGTGATTCAACATGAACTGAGAATGAAGGGCTCGTCATCTCCCGGTGATTCAACTTGAACTGAGAATGAAGGGCTGGTCTTCTCCCGGTGATTCAACATGAACTGAGAATGAAGGGCTGGTCATCTCCCGGTGATTCAACTTGAACTGAGAATGAAGGGCTGGGCTTCTCCCGGTGATTCAACATGAACTGAGAATGAAGGGCTCGTCATCTCCCGGTGATTCAACTTGAACTGAGAATGAAGGGCTCATCATCTCCCGGTAATTCAACATGAACTGAGAATGAAGGGCTGGTCTTCTCCCTGTGATTCAACATGAACTGAGAATGAAGGGCTCGTCTTCTCCCGGTGATTCAACATGAACTGAGAATGAAGGGCTCGTCATCTCCCGGTGATTCAACATGAACTGAGAATGAAGGGCTGGCCTTCTCCCGGTGATTCAATATGAACTGAGAATCTTGGACAATGAAGGGCTGGACTTCTCCCGGTGATTCAACATGAACTGAGAATGAAGGGCTGGTCTTCTCCCGGTGATTCAACATGAACTGAGAATGAAGGGCTCGTCATCTCCCGGTGATTCAACATGAACTGAGAATGAAGGGCTGAGCTTCTCCCGGTGATTCAACATGAACTGAGAATGAAGGGCTGGTCTTCTCCTGGTGATTCAACATGAACTGAGAATGAAGGGCTGGCCTTCTCACGGTGATTCAACATGAACTGAGAATGAAGGGCTCGTCTTCTCCCGGTGATTCAACATGAACTGAGAATGAAGGGCTCGTCATCTCCCGGTGATTCAACATGAACTGAGAATGAAGGGCTCGTCATCACCCGGTGAGTCAACATGAACTGAGAATATAGGGCTCGTCATCTCCCGGTGATTCAACATGAACTGAGAATGAAGGGCTGTTCTTCTCCTGGTGATTTAACATGAACTGAGAATGAAGGGCTGGGCTTCTCCCGGTGATTCAACATGAACTGAGAATGAAGGGCTGGTCTTCTCCCAGTGATTTAACATGAACTGAGAATGAAGGGCTGGCCTTCTCCCAGTGATTCAATATGAACTGAGAATCTTGGTCAATGAAGGGCTGGACTTCTCCCGGTGATTCAACATGAACTGAGAATGAAGGGTTGGACTTCTCCCGGTGATTCAACATGAACTGAGACTGAAGGGCTGGGCTTCTCCCGGTGATTCAACATGAACTGAGAATGAAGGGCTCGTCATCTCCCGGTGATTCAACATGAACTGAGAATGAAGGGGTGAGCTTCTCCCGGTGATTCAACATGAACTGAGAATGAAGGGCTGGTACTCTCCTGGTGATTCAACATGAACTGAGAATGAAGGGCTGGCCTTCTCCCGGTGATTCAACATGAACTGAGAATGAAGGGCTCGTCTTCTCCCGGTGATTCAACATGAACTGAGAATGAAGGGCTCGTCATCTCCCGGTGATTCAACATGAACTGAGAATGAAGGGCTGGGCTTCTCCCGGTGATTCAACATGAACAGAGAATGAAGGGCTGGTCTTCTCCCGGTGATTTAACATGAACTGAGAATGAAGGGCTGGCCTTCTCCCAGTGATTCAATATGAACTGAGAATCTTGGACAATGAAGGGCTGGACTTCTCCCGGTGATTCAACATGAACTGAGAATGAAGGGCTGGACTTCTCCCGGTGATTCAACATGAACTGAGAATGAAGGGCTGGGCTTCTCCCGGTGATTCAACATGAACTGAGAATGAAGGGCTCGTCATCTCCCGGTGATTCAACATGAACTGAGAATGAAGGGCTGGTCTTCTCCTGGTGATTCAACATGAACTGAGAATGAAGGGCTGGCCTTCTCCCGGTGATTCAACATGAACTGAGAATGAAGGGCTCGTCTTCTCCCGGTGATTCAACATGAACTGAGAATGAAGGGCTCGTCATCTCCCGGTGATTCAACATGAACTGAGAATGAAGGGCTCGTCATCTCCCGGTGATTCAACCTGAACTGAGAATATAGGGCTCGTCATCTCCCGGTGATTCAACATGAACTGAGAATGAAGGGCTGGTCTTCTCCCGGTGATTTAACATGAACTGAGAATGAAGGGCTGGTCTTCTCCCGGTGATTCAACATGAACTGAGAATGAAGGGCTGGTCTTCTCCTGGTGATTCAACATGAACTGAGAATGAAGGGCTGGCCTTCTCACGGTGATTCAACATGAACTGAGAATGAAGGGCTCGTCTTCTCCCGGTGATTCAACATGAACTGAGAATGAAGGGCTCGTCATCTCCCGGTGATTCAACATGAACTGAGAATGAAGGGCTCGTCATCACCCGGTGAGTCAACATGAACTGAGAATATAGGGCTCGTCATCTCCCGGTGATTCAACATGAACTGAGAATGAAGGGCTGTTCTTCTCCTGGTGATTTAACATGAACTGAGAATGAAGGGCTGGGCTTCTCCCGGTGATTCAACATGAACTGAGAATGAAGGGCTGGTCTTCTCCCAGTGATTTAACATGAACTGAGAATGAAGGGCTGGTCTTCTCCCAGTGATTCAATATGAACTGAGAATCTTGGTCAATGAAGGGCTGGACTTCTCCCGGTGATTCAACATGAACTGAGAATGAAGGGTTGGACTTCTCCCGGTGATTCAACATGAACTGAGACTGAAGGGCTGGGCTTCTCCCGGTGATTCAACATGAACTGAGAATGAAGGGCTCGTCATCTCCCGGTGATTCAACATGAACTGAGAATGAAGGGGTGAGCTTCTCCCGGTGATTCAACATGAACTGAGAATGAAGGGCTGGTACTCTCCTGGTGATTCAACATGAACTGAGAATGAAGGGCTGGCCTTCTCCCGGTGATTCAACATGAACTGAGAATGAAGGGCTCGTCTTCTCCCGGTGATTCAACATGAACTGAGAATGAAGGGCTCGTCATCTCCCGGTGATTCAACATGAACTGAGAATGAAGGGCTGGGCTTCTCCCGGTGATTCAACATGAACAGAGAATGAAGGGCTGGTCTTCTCCCGGTGATTTAACATGAACTGAGAATGAAGGGCTGGCCTTCTCCCAGTGATTCAATATGAACTGAGAATCTTGGACAATGAAGGGCTGGACTTCTCCCGGTGATTCAACATGAACTGAGAATGAAGGGCTGGACTTCTCCCGGTGATTCAACATGAACTGAGAATGAAGGGCTGGGCTTCTCCCGGTGATTCAACATGAACTGAGAATGAAGGGCTCGTCATCTCCCGGTGATTCAACATGAACTGAGAATGAAGGGCTCGTCATCTCCCGGTGATTCAACCTGAACTGAGAATATAGGGCTCGTCATCTCCCGGTGATTCAACATGAACTGAGAATGAAGGGCTGGTCTTCTCCCGGTGATTTAACATGAACTGAGAATGAAGGGCTGGTCTTCTCCCGGTGATTCAACATGAACTGAGAATGAAGGGCTGGGCTTCTCCCGGTGATTCAACATGAACTGAGAATGAAGGGCTCGACTTCTCCCGGTGATTCAACATGAACTGAGAATGAAGGGCTCGTCATCTCCCGGTGATTCAACTTGAACTGAGAATGAAGGGCTGGACTTCTCCCGGTGATTCAACATGAACTGAGAATGAAGGGCTGGTCATCTCCTGGTGATTCAACTTGAACTGAGAATGAAGGGCTGGGCTTCTCCCGGTGATTCAACATGAACTGAGAATGAAGGGCTCGTCATCTCCCGGTGATTCAACTTGAACTGAGAATGAAGGGTTCATCATCTCCCGGTAATTCAGCATGAACTGAGAATGAAGGGCTGGCCTTCTCCCGGTGATTCAACATGAACTGAGAATGAAGGGCTCGGCTTCTCCCGGTGATTCAACATGAACTGAGAATGAAGGGCTCGTCATCTCCCGGTGATTCAACATGAACTGAGAATGAAGGGCTGAACTTCTCCCGGTGATTCAACATGAACTGAGAATGAAGGGCTCGTCATCTCCCGGTGATTCAACTTGAACTGAGAATGAAGGGCTGGGCTTCTCCCGGTGATTCAACATGAACTGAGAATGAAGGGCTCGTCATCTCCCGGTGATTCAACATGAACTGAGAATGAAGGGCTTGTTGAACTGAGAATGAAGGGCTGGTCTTTTCCCGGTGATTCAACATGAACTGAGAATGAAGGGATGGTTCTCCCGGTGATTCAACATGAACTGAGAATGAAGGGCTGGACTTCTCACGGTGATTCAACATGAACTGAGAATGAAGGGCTGGGCTTCTCCCGGTGATTCAACATGAACTGAGAATGAAGGGCTCGTCATCTCCCGGTGATTCAACATGAACTGAGAATGAAGGGGCTGATCTTCTCCCGGTGATACAACATGAACTGAGAATGAAGGGCTCGTCTTCTCCCGGTGATTCAACATGAACTGAGAATGAAGGGCTCGTCATCTCCCGGTGATTCAACTTGAACTGAGAATGAAGGGCTGGGCTTCTCCCGGTGATTCAACATGAACTGAGAATGAAGGGCTCGTCATCTCCCGGTGATTCAACTTGAACTGAGAATGAAGGGCTCGTCATCTCCCGGTGATTCAACTTGAACTGAGAATGAAGGGCTCATCATCTCCCGGTGATTCAACATGAACTGAGAATGAAGGGCTCGTCATCTCCCGGTGATTCAACTTGAACTGAGAATGAAGGGCTGGGCTTCTCCCGGTGATTCAACATGAACTGAGAATGAAGGGCTCGTCATCTCCCGGTGATTCAACTTGAACTGAGAATGAATGGCTCGCTTCTCCCGGTGATTCAACATGAACTGAGAATGAAGGGCTTGTTGAACTGAGAATGAAGGGCTGGTCTTCTCCCGGTGATTCAACATGAACTGAGAATGAAGGGCTGGGCTTCTCCCGGTGATTCAACATGAACTGAGAATGAAGGGCTTGTCATCTCCCGGTGATTCAACATGAACTGAGAATGAAGGGCTCGTCATCTCCCGGTGATTCAACATGAACTGAGAATGAAGGGCTGAACTTCTCCCGGTGATTCAACATGAACTGAGAATGAAGGGCTCGTCATCTCCCGGTGATTCAACATGAACTGAGAATGAAGGGCTGGCCTTCTCCCGGTGATTCAACATGAACTGAGAATGAAGGGCTCGGCTTCTCCCGGTGATTCAACATGAACTGAGAATGAAGGGCTCGTCATCTCCCGGTGATTCAACATGAACTGAGAATGAAGGGCTGAACTTCTCCCGGTGATTCAACATGAACTGAGAATGAAGGGCTCGTCATCTCCCGGTGATTCAACTTGAACTGAGAATGAAGGGCTGGGCTTCTCCCGGTGATTCAACATGAACTGAGAATGAAGGGCTCGTCATCTCCCGGTGATTCAACATGAACTGAGAATGAAGGGCTTGTTGAACTGAGAATGAAGGGCTGGTCTTTTCCCGGTGATTCAACATGAACTGAGAATGAAGGGATGGTTCTCCCGGTGATTCAACATGAACTGAGAATGAAGGGCTGGACTTCTCACGGTGATTCAACATGAACTGAGAATGAAGGGCGGGGCTTCTCCCGGTGATTCAACATGAACTGAGAATGAAGGGCTCGTCATCTCCCGGTGAATCAACATGAACTGAGAATGAAGGGGCTGATCTTCTCCCGGTGATACAACATGAACTGAGAATGATCGGCTTGTCTTCTCCCGGTGATTCAACATGAACTGAGAATGAAGGGCTCGTCTTCTCCCGGTGATTCAACATGAACTGAGAATGAAGGGCTCGTCATCTCCCGGTGAGTCAACTTGAACTGAGAATGAAGGGCTGGGCTTCTCCCGGTGATTCAACATGAACTGAGAATGAAGGGCTCGTCATCTCCCGGTGATTCAACTTGAACTGAGAATGAAGGGCTCGTCATCTCCCGGTGATTCAACTTGAACTGAGAATGAAGGGCTCATCATCTCCCGGTGATTCAACATGAACTGAGAATGAAGGGCTCGTCATCTCCCGGTGATTCAACTTGAACTGAGAATGAAGGGCTGGGCTTCTCCCGGTGATTCAACATGAACTGAGAATGAAGGGCTCGTCATCTCCCGGTGATTCAACTTGAACTGAGAATGAATGGCTCGCTTCTCCCGGTGATTCAACATGAACTGAGAATGAAGGGCTTGTTGAACTGAGAATGAAGGGCTGGCCTTCTCCCGGTGATTCAACATGAACTGAGAATGAAGGGCTGGGCTTCTCCCGGTGATTCAACATGAACTGAGAATGAAGGGCTTGTCATCTCCCGGTGATTCAACATGAACTGAGAATGAAGGGCTCGTCATCTCCCGGTGATTCAACATGAACTGAGAATGAAGGGCTGAACTTCTCCCGGTGATTCAACATGAACTGAGAATGAAGGGCTCGTCTTCTCCCGGTGATTCAACATGAACTGAGAATGAAGGGCTCGTCTTCTCCCGGTGATTCAACATGAACTGAGAATGAAGGGCTGGGCTTCTCCCTGTGATTCAACATGAACTGAGAATGAATGGCTCGTCTTCTCCCGGTGATTCAACATGAACTGAGAATGAAGGGCTTGTCTTCTCCCGGTGATTCAACATGAACTGAGAATGAAGGGCTCGTCATCTCCCGGTGATTCAACTTGAACTGAGAATGAAGGGCTTGTTGAACTGAGAATGAAGGGCTCGTCTTCTCCCGGTGATTCAACATGAACTGAGAATGAAGGGCTGGGCTTCTCCCTGTGATTCAACATGAACTGAGAATGAATGGCTCGTCTTCTCCCGGTGATTCAACATGAACTGAGAATGAAGGGCTTGTCTTCTCCCGGTGATTCAACATGAACTGAGAATGAAGGGCTCATCATCTCCCGGTGATTCAACTTGAACTGAGAATGAAGGGCTGGACTTCTCCCGGTGATTCAACATGAACTGAGAATGAAGGGCTGGTCATCTCCTGGTGATTCAACTTGAACTGAGCATGAAGGGCTGGGCTTCTCTCGGTGATTCAACATGAACTGAGAATGAAGGGCTCGTCATCTCCCGGTTGATTCAACTTGAACTGAGAATGAAGGGCTCATCATCTCCCGGTAATTCAGCATGAACTGAGAATGAAGGGCTGGGTTCTCTCCCGGTGATTCAACATGAACTGAGAATGAAGGGCTCGTCTTCTCCCGGTGATTCAACATGAACTGAGAATGAAGGGCTCGTCATCTCCCGGTGATTCAACATGAACTGAGAATGAAGGGCTGAACTTCTCCCGGTGATTCAACATGAACTGAGAATGAAGGGCTGGTCTTCTCCTGGTGATTCAACATGAACTGAGAATGAAGGTCTCGTCATCTCCCGGTGATTCAACATGAACTGAGAATGAAGGGCTGATCTTCTCCCGGTGATTCAACATGAACTGAGAATGAAGGGCTCGTCATCTCCCGGTGATTCAACTTGAACTGAGAATGAAGGGCTGGACTTCTCCTGGTGATACAACATGAACTGAGAATGAAGGGCTCGTCATCTCCCGGTGATTCAACATGAACTGAGAATGAAGAGCTTGTTGAACTGAGAATGAAGGGCTCGTCTTCTCCCGGTGATTCAACATGAACTGAGAATGAAGGGCTGGGCTTCTCCCGGTGATTCAACATGAACTGAGAATGAATGGCTCGGCTTCTCCCGGTGATTCAACATGAACTGAGAATGAAGGGCTTGTCTTCTCCCGGTGATTCAACATGAACTGAGAATGAAGGGCTCGTCATCTCCCGGTGATTCAACTTGAACTGAGAATGAAGGGCTGGTCTTCTCCCGGTGATTCAACATGAACTGAGAATGAAGGGCTGGTCATCTCCCGGTGATTCAACTTGAACTGAGAATGAAGGGCTGGGCTTCTCCCGGTGATTCAACATGAACTGAGAATGAAGGGCTCGACTTCTCCCGGTGATTCAACATGAACTGAGAATGAAGGGCTCGTCATCTCCCGGTGATTCAACTTGAACTGAGAATGAAGGGCTGGACTTCTCCCGGTGATTCAACATGAACTGAGAATGAAGGGCTGGTCATCTCCTGGTGATTCAACTTGAACTGAGAATGAAGGGCTGGGCTTCTCCCGGTGATTCAACATGAACTGAGAATGAAGGCCTCGTCATCTCCCGGTGATTCAACTTGAACTGAGAATGAAGGGTTCATCATCTCCCGGTAATTCAGCATGAACTGAGAATGAAGGGCTGGCCTTCTCCCGGTGATTCAACATGAACTGAGAATGAAGGGCTCGGCTTCTCCCGGTGATTCAACATGAACTGAGAATGAAGGGCTCGTCATCTCCCGGTGATTCAACATGAACTGAGAATGAAGGGCTGAACTTCTCCCGGTGATTCAACATGAACTGAGAATGAAGGGCTCGTCTTCTCCCGGTGATTCAACATGAACTGAGAATGAAGGGCTTGTCTTCTCCCGGTGATTCAACATGAACTGAGAATGAAGGGCTCGTCATCTCCCGGTGATTCAACTTGAACTGAGAATGAAGGGCTTGTTGAACTGAGAATGAAGGGCTCGTCTTCTCCCGGTGATTCAACATGAACTGAGAATGAAGGGCTGGGCTTCTCCCTGTGATTCAACATGAACTGAGAATGAATGGCTCGTCTTCTCCCGGTGATTCAACATGAACTGAGAATGAAGGGCTTGTCTTCTCCCGGTGATTCAACATGAACTGAGAATGAAGGGCTCATCATCTCCCGGTGATTCAACTTGAACTGAGAATGAAGGGCTGGACTTCTCCCGGTGATTCAACATGAACTGAGAATGAAGGGCTGGTCATCTCCTGGTGATTCAACTTGAACTGAGCATGAAGGGCTGGGCTTCTCCCGGTGATTCAACATGAACTGAGAATGAAGGGCTCGTCATCTCCCGGTTGATTCAACTTGAACTGAGAATGAAGGGCTCATCATCTCCCGGTAATTCAGCATGAACTGAGAATGAAGGGCTGGGTTCTCTCCCGGTGATTCAACATGAACTGAGAATGAAGGGCTCGTCTTCTCCCGGTGATTCAACATGAACTGAGAATGAAGGGCTCGTCATCTCCCGGTGATTCAACATGAACTGAGAATGAAGGGCTGAACTTCTCCCGGTGATTCAACATGAACTGAGAATGAAGGGCTGGTCTTCTCCTGGTGATTCAACATGAACTGAGAATGAAGGTCTCGTCATCTCCCAGTGATTCAACATGAACTGAGAATGAAGGGCTGATCTTCTCCCGGTGATTCAACATGAACTGAGAATGAAGGGCTCGTCATCTCCCGGTGATTCAACTTGAACTGAGAATGAAGGGCTGGTCTTCTCCTGGTGATACAACATGAACTGAGAATGAAGGGCTCGTCATCTCCCGGTGATTCAACATGAACTGAGAATGAAGAGCTTGTTGAACTGAGAATGAAGGGCTCGTCTTCTCCCGGTGATTCAACATGAACTGAGAATGAAGGGCTGGGCTTCTCCCGGTGATTCAACATGAACTGAGAATGAATGGCTCGGCTTCTCCCGGTGATTCAACATGAACTGAGAATGAAGGGCTTGTCTTCTCCCGGTGATTCAACATGAACTGAGAATGAAGGGCTCGTCATCTCCCGGTGATTCAACTTGAACTGAGAATGAAGGGCTGGTCTTCTCCCGGTGATTCAACATGAACTGAGAATGAAGGGCTGGTCATCTCCCGGTGATTCAACTTGAACTGAGAATGAAGGGCTGGGCTTCTCCCGGTGATTCAACATGAACTGAGAATGAAGGGCTCGACTTCTCCCGGTGATTCAACATGAACTGAGAATGAAGGGCTCGTCATCTCCCGGTGATTCAACTTGAACTGAGAATGAAGGGCTGGACTTCTCCCGGTGATTCAACATGAACTGAGAATGAAGGGCTGGTCATCTCCTGGTGATTCAACTTGAACTGAGAATGAAGGGCTGGGCTTCTCCCGGTGATTCAACATGAACTGAGAATGAAGGGCTCGTCATCTCCCGGTGATTCAACTTGAACTGAGAATGAAGGGTTCATCATCTCCCGGTAATTCAGCATGAACTGAGAATGAAGGGCTGGCCTTCTCCCGGTGATTCAACATGAACTGAGAATGAAGGGCTCGGCTTCTCCCGGTGATTCAACATGAACTGAGAATGAAGGGCTCGTCATCTCCCGGTGATTCAACATGAACTGAGAATGAAGGGCTGAACTTCTCCCGGTGATTCAACATGAACTGAGAATGAAGGGCTCATCATCTCCCGGTGATTCAACTTGAACTGAGAATGAAGGGCTGGGCTTCTCCCGGTGATTCAACATGAACTGAGAATGAAGGGCTCGTCATCTCCCGGTGATTCAACATGAACTGAGAATGAAGGGCTTGTTGAACTGAGAATGAAGGGCTGGTCTTTTCCCGGTAATTCAACATGAACTGAGAATGAAGGGATGGTTCTCCCGGTGATTCAACATGAACTGAGAATGAAGGGCTGGACTTCTCACGGTGATTCAACATGAACTGAGAATGAAGGGCTGGGCTTCTCCCGGTGATTCAACATGAACTGAGAATGAAGGGCTCGTCATCTCCCGGTGATTCAACATGAACTGAGAATGAAGGGGCTGATCTTCTCCCGGTGATACAACATGAACTGAGAATGATCGGCTCGTCTTCTCCCGGTGATTCAACATGAACTGAGAATGAAGGGCTCGTCTTCTCCCGGTGATTCAACATGAACTGAGAATGAAGGGCTCGTCATCTCCCGGTGATTCAACTTGAACTGAGAATGAAGGGCTGGGCTTCTCCCGGTGATTCAACATGAACTGAGAATGAAGGGCTCGTCATCTCCCGGTGATTCAACTTGAACTGAGAATGAAGGGCTGGTCTTCTCCCGGTGATTCAACATGAACTGAGAATGAAGGGCTGGTCATCTCCCGGTGATTCAACTTGAACTGAGAATGAAGGGCTGGGCTTCTCCCGGTGATTCAACATGAACTGAGAATGAAGGGCTCGATTTCTCCCGGTGATTCAACATGAACTGAGAATGAAGGGCTCGTCATCACCCGGTGATTCAACTTGAACTGAGAATGAAGGGCTGGACTTCTCCCGGTGATTCAACATGAACTGAGAATGAAGGGCTGGTCATCTCCTGGTGATTCAACTTGAACTGAGAATGAAGGGCTGGGCTTCTCCCGGTGATTCAACATGAACTGAGAATGAAGGCCTCGTCATCTCCCGGTGATTCAACTTGAACTGAGAATGAAGGGTTCATCATCTCCCGGTAATTCAGCATGAACTGAGAATGAAGGGCTGGCCTTCTCCCGGTGATTCAACATGAACTGAGAATGAAGGGCTCGGCTTCTCCCGGTGATTCAACATGAACTGAGAATGAAGGGCTCGTCATCTCCCGGTGATTCAACATGAACTGAGAATGAAGGGCTGAACTTCTCCCGGTGATTCAACATGAACTGAGAATGAAGGGCTCGTCTTCTCCCGGTGATTCAACATGAACTGAGAATGAAGGGCTTGTCTTCTCCCGGTGATTCAACATGAACTGAGAATGAAGGGCTCGTCATCTCCCGGTGATTCAACTTGAACTGAGAATGAAGGGCTTGTTGAACTGAGAATGAAGGGCTCGTCTTCTCCCGGTGATTCAACATGAACTGAGAATGAAGGGCTGGGCTTCTCCCTGTGATTCAACATGAACTGAGAATGAATGGCTCGTCTTCTCCCGGTGATTCAACATGAACTGAGAATGAAGGGCTTGTCTTCTCCCGGTGATTCAACATGAACTGAGAATGAAGGGCTCATCATCTCCCGGTGATTCAACTTGAACTGAGAATAAAGGGCTGGACTTCTCCCGGTGATTCAACATGAACTGAGAATGAAGGGCTGGTCATCTCCTGGTGATTCAACTTGAACTGAGCATGAAGGGCTGGGCTTCTCCCGGTGATTCAACATGAACTGAGAATGAAGGGCTCGTCATCTCCCGGTTGATTCAACTTGAACTGAGAATGAAGGGCTCATCATCTCCCGGTAATTCAGCATGAACTGAGAATGAAGGGCTGGGTTCTCTCCCGGTGATTCAACATGAACTGAGAATGAAGGGCTCGTCTTCTCCCGGTGATTCAACATGAACTGAGAATGAAGGGGCTGATCTTCTCCCGGTGATACAACATGAACTGAGAATGATCGGCTCGTCTTCTCCCGGTGATTCAACATGAACTGAGAATGAAGGGCTCGTCTTCTCCCGGTGATTCAACATGAACTGAGAATGAAGGGCTCGTCATCTCCCGGTGATTCAACTTGAACTGAGAATGAAGGGCTGGGCTTCTCCCGGTGATTCAACATGAACTGAGAATGAAGGGCTCGTCATCTCCCGGTGATTCAACTTGAACTGAGAATGAAGGGCTGGTCTTCTCCCGGTGATTCAACATGAACTGAGAATGAAGGGCTGGTCATCTCCCGGTGATTCAACTTGAACTGAGAATGAAGGGCTGGGCTTCTCCCGGTGATTCAACATGAACTGAGAATGAAGGGCTCGATTTCTCCCGGTGATTCAACATGAACTGAGAATGAAGGGCTCGTCATCACCCGGTGATTCAACTTGAACTGAGAATGAAGGGCTGGACTTCTCCCGGTGATTCAACATGAACTGAGAATGAAGGGCTGGTCATCTCCTGGTGATTCAACTTGAACTGAGAATGAAGGGCTGGGCTTCTCCCGGTGATTCAACATGAACTGAGAATGAAGGCCTCGTCATCTCCCGGTGATTCAACTTGAACTGAGAATGAAGGGTTCATCATCTCCCGGTAATTCAGCATGAACTGAGAATGAAGGGCTGGCCTTCTCCCGGTGATTCAACATGAACTGAGAATGAAGGGCTCGGCTTCTCCCGGTGATTCAACATGAACTGAGAATGAAGGGCTCGTCATCTCCCGGTGATTCAACATGAACTGAGAATGAAGGGCTGAACTTCTCCCGGTGATTCAACATGAACTGAGAATGAAGGGCTCGTCTTCTCCCGGTGATTCAACATGAACTGAGAATGAAGGGCTTGTCTTCTCCCGGTGATTCAACATGAACTGAGAATGAAGGGCTCGTCATCTCCCGGTGATTCAACTTGAACTGAGAATGAAGGGCTTGTTGAACTGAGAATGAAGGGCTCGTCTTCTCCCGGTGATTCAACATGAACTGAGAATGAAGGGCTGGGCTTCTCCCTGTGATTCAACATGAACTGAGAATGAATGGCTCGTCTTCTCCCGGTGATTCAACATGAACTGAGAATGAAGGGCTTGTCTTCTCCCGGTGATTCAACATGAACTGAGAATGAAGGGCTCATCATCTCCCGGTGATTCAACTTGAACTGAGAATAAAGGGCTGGACTTCTCCCGGTGATTCAACATGAACTGAGAATGAAGGGCTGGTCATCTCCTGGTGATTCAACTTGAACTGAGCATGAAGGGCTGGGCTTCTCCCGGTGATTCAACATGAACTGAGAATGAAGGGCTCGTCATCTCCCGGTTGATTCAACTTGAACTGAGAATGAAGGGCTCATCATCTCCCGGTAATTCAGCATGAACTGAGAATGAAGGGCTGGGTTCTCTCCCGGTGATTCAACATGAACTGAGAATGAAGGGCTCGTCTTCTCCCGGTGATTCAACATGAACTGAGAATGAAGGGCTCGTCATCTCCCGGTGATTCAACATGAACTGAGAATGAAGGGCTGAACTTCTCCCGGTGATTCAACATGAATTGAGAATGAAGGGCTGGTCTTCTCCTGGTGATTCAACATGAACTGAGAATGAAGGTCTCGTCATCTCCCAGTGATTCAACATGAACTGAGAATGAAGGGCTGATCTTCTCCCGGTGATTCAACATGAACTGAGAATGAAGGGCTCGTCATCTCCCGGTGATTCAACTTGAACTGAGAATGAAGGGCTGGTCTTCTCCTGGTGATACAACATGAACTGAGAATGAAGGGCTCGTCATCTCCCGGTGATTCAACATGAACTGAGAATGAAGAGCTTGTTGAACTGAGAATGAAGGGCTCGTCTTCTCCCGGTGATTCAACATGAACTGAGAATGAAGGGCTGGGCTTCTCCCGGTGATTCAACATGAACTGAGAATGAATGGCTCGGCTTCTCCCGGTGATTCAACATGAACTGAGAATGAAGGGCTTGTCTTCTCCCGGTGATTCAACATGAACTGAGAATGAAGGGCTCGTCATCTCCCGGTGATTCAACTTGAACTGAGAATGAAGGGCTGGTCTTCTCCCGGTGATTCAACATGAACTGAGAATGAAGGGCTGGTCATCTCCCGGTGATTCAACTTGAACTGAGAATGAAGGGCTGGGCTTCTCCCGGTGATTCAACATGAACTGAGAATGAAGGGCTCGACTTCTCCCGGTGATTCAACATGAATTGAGAATGAAGGGCTCGTCATCTCCCGGTGATTCAACTTGAACTGAGAATGAAGGGCTGGACTTCTCCCGGTGATTCAACATGAACTGAGAATGAAGGGCTGGTCATCTCCTGGTGATTCAACTTGAACTGAGAATGAAGGGCTGGGCTTCTCCCGGTGATTCAACATGAACTGAGAATGAAGGGCTCGTCATCTCCCGGTGATTCAACTTGAACTGAGAATGAAGGGTTCATCATCTCCCGGTAATTCAGCATGAACTGAGAATGAAGGGCAGGCCTTCTCCCGGTGATTCAACATGAACTGAGAATGAAGGGCTCGGCTTCTCCCGGTGATTCAACATGAACTGAGAATGAAGGGCTCGTCATCTCCCGATGATTCAACATGAACTGAGAATGAAGGGCTGAACTTCTCCCGGTGATTCAACATGAACTGAGAATGAAGGGCTCGTCATCTCCCGGTGATTCAACTTGAACTGAGAATGAAGGGCTGGCCTTCTCCCGGTGATTCAACATGAACTGAGAATGGGGGCTCGTCATCTCCCGGTGATTCAACATGAACTGAGAATGAAGGGCTTGTTGAACTGAGAATGAAGGGCTGGTCTTTTCCCGGTGATTCAACATGAACTGAGAATGAAGGGATGGTTCTCCCGGTGATTCAACATGAACTGAGAATGAAGGGCTGGACTTCTCACGGTGATTCAACATGAACTGAGAATGAAGGGCTGGGCTTCTCCCGGTGATTCAACATGAACTGAGAATGAAGGGCTCGTCATCTCCCGGTGATTCAACATGAACTGAGAATGAAGGGGCTGATCTTCTCCCGGTGATACAACATGAACTGAGAATGATCGGCTCGTCTTCTCCCGGTGATTCAACATGAACTGAGAATGAAGGGCTCGTCTTCTCCCGGTGATTCAACATGAACTGAGAATGAAGGGCTCGTCATCTCCCGGTGATTCAACTTGAACTGAGAATGAAGGGCTGGGCTTCTCCCGGTGATTCAACATGAACTGAGAATGAAGGGCTCGTCATCTCCCGGTGATTCAACTTGAACTGAGAATGAAGGGCTCGTCATCTCCCGGTGATTCAACTTGAACTGAGAATGAAGGGCTCATCATCTCCCGGTGATTCAACATGAACTGAGAATGAAGGGCTCGTCATCTCCCGGTGATTCAACTTGAACTGAGAATGAAGGGCTGGGCTTCTCCCGGTGATTCAACATGAACTGAGAATGAAGGGCTCGTCATCTCCCGGTGATTCAACTTGAACTGAGAATGAATGGCTCGCTTCTCCCGGTGATTCAACATGAACTGAGAATGAAGGGCTTGTTGAACTGAGAATGAAGGGCTGGTCTTCTCCCGGTGATTCAACATGAACTGAGAATGAAGGGCTGGGCTTCTCCCGGTGATTCAACATGAACTGAGAATGAAGGGCTTGTCATCTCCCGGTGATTCAACATGAACTGAGAATGAAGGGCTCGTCATCTCCCGGTGATTCAACATGAACTGAGAATGAAGGGCTGAACTTCTCCCGGTGATTCAACATGAACTGAGAATGAAGGGCTCGTCTTCTCCCGGTGATTCAACATGAACTGAGAATGAAGGGCTCGTCTTCTCCCGGTGATTCAACATGAACTGAGAATGAAGGGCTGGGCTTCTCCCTGTGATTCAACATGAACTGAGAATGAATGGCTCGTCTTCTCCCGGTGATTCAACATGAACTGAGAATGAAGGGCTTGTCTTCTCCCGGTGATTCAACATGAACTGAGAATGAAGGGCTCGTCATCTCCCGGTGATTCAACTTGAACTGAGAATGAAGGGCTTGTTGAACTGAGAATGAAGGGCTCGTCTTCTCCCGGTGATTCAACATGAACTGAGAATGAAGGGCTGGGCTTCTCCCTGTGATTCAACATGAACTGAGAATGAATGGCTCGTCTTCTCCCGGTGATTCAACATGAACTGAGAATGAAGGGCTCGTCATCTCCCGGTGATTCAACTTGAACTGAGAATGAAGGGTTCATCATCTCCCGGTAATTCAGCATGAACTGAGAATGAAGGGCTGGCCTTCTCCCGGTGATTCAACATGAACTGAGAATGAAGGGCTCGGCTTCTCCCGGTGATTCAACATGAACTGAGAATGATCGGCTCGTCTTCTCCCGGTGATTCAACATGAACTGAGAATGAAGGGCTCGTCTTCTCCCGGTGATTCAACATGAACTGAGAATGAAGGGCTCGTCATCTCCCGGTGATTCAACTTGAACTGAGAATGAAGGGCTGGGCTTCTCCCGGTGATTCAACATGAACTGAGAATGAAGGGCTCGTCATCTCCCGGTGATTCAACTTGAACTGAGAATGAAGGGCTCGTCATCTCCCGGTGATTCAACTTGAACTGAGAATGAAGGACTCATCATCTCCCGGTGATTCAACATGAACTGAGAATGAAGGGCTCGTCATCTCCCGGTGATTCAACTTGAACTGAGAATGAAGGGCTGGGCTTCTCCCGGTGATTCAACATGAACTGAGAATGAAGGGCTCGTCATCTCCCGGTGATTCAACTTGAACTGAGAATGAATGGCTCGCTTCTCCCGGTGATTCAACATGAACTGAGAATGAAGGGCTTGTTGAACTGAGAATGAAGGGCTGGTCTTCTCCCGGTGATTCAACATGAACTGAGAATGAAGGGCTGGGCTTCTCCCGGTGATTCAACATGAACTGAGAATGAAGGGCTTGTCATCTCCCGGTGATTCAACATGAACTGAGAATGAAGGGCTCGTCATCTCCCGGTGATTCAACATGAACTGAGAATGAAGGGCTGAACTTCTCCCGGTGATTCAACATGAACTGAGAATGAAGGGCTCGTCATCTCCCGGTGATTCAACATGAACTGAGAATGAAGGGCTGGCCTTCTCCCGGTGATTCAACATGAACTGAGAATGAAGGGCTCGGCTTCTCCCGGTGATTCAACATGAACTGAGAATGAAGGGCTCGTCATCTCCCGGTGATTCAACATGAACTGAGAATGAAGGGCTGAACTTCTCCCGGTGATTCAACATGAACTGAGAATGAAGGGCTCGTCATCTCCCGGTGATTCAACTTGAACTGAGAATGAAGGGCTGGGCTTCTCCCGGTGATTCAACATGAACTGAGAATGAAGGGCTCGTCATCTCCCGGTGATTCAACATGAACTGAGAATGAAGGGCTTGTTGAACTGAGAATGAAGGGCTGGTCTTTTCCCGGTGATTCAACATGAACTGAGAATGAAGGGATGGTTCTCCCGGTGATTCAACATGAACTGAGAATGAAGGGCTGGACTTCTCACGGTGATTCAACATGAACTGAGAATGAAGGGCTGGGCTTCTCCCGGTGATTCAACATGAACTGAGAATGAAGGGCTCGTCATCTCCCGGTGATTCAACATGAACTGAGAATGAAGGGGCTGATCTTCTCCCGGTGATACAACATGAACTGAGAATGATCGGCTCGTCTTCTCCCGGTGATTCAACATGAACTGAGAATGAAGGGCTCGTCTTCTCCCGGTGATTCAACATGAACTGAGAATGAAGGGCTCGTCATCTCCCGGTGATTCAACTTGAACTGAGAATGAAGGGCTGGGCTTCTCCCGGTGATTCAACATGAACTGAGAATGAAGGGCTCGTCATCTCCCGGTGATTCAACTTGAACTGAGAATGAAGGGCTCGTCATCTCCCGGTGATTCAACTTGAACTGAGAATGAAGGGCTCATCATCTCCCGGTGATTCAACATGAACTGAGAATGAAGGGCTCGTCATCTCCCGGTGATTCAACTTGAACTGAGAATGAAGGGCTGGGCTTCTCCCGGTGATTCAACATGAACTGAGAATGAAGGGCTCGTCATCTCCCGGTGATTCAACTTGAACTGAGAATGAATGGCTCGCTTCTCCCGGTGATTCAACATGAACTGAGAATGAAGGGCTTGTTGAACTGAGAATGAAGGGCTGGTCTTCTCCCGGTGATTCAACATGAACTGAGAATGAAGGGCTGGGCTTCTCCCGGTGATTCAACATGAACTGAGAATGAAGGGCTTGTCATCTCCCGGTGAT
The DNA here is from genome assembly GCA_963921515.1 of Calotriton arnoldi. NCBI lineage: Eukaryota > Metazoa > Chordata > Amphibia > Caudata > Salamandridae > Calotriton > Calotriton arnoldi. The sequence continues at coordinate 2,254,149 of CAWUFW010000456.1, forward strand.
TCAACATGAACTGAGAATGAAGGGCTCGTCATCTCCCGGTGATTCAACATGAACTGAGAATGAAGGGCTGAACTTCTCCCGGTGATTCAACATGAACTGAGAATGAAGGGCTCATCTTCTCCCGGTGATTCAACATGAACTGAGAATGAAGGGCTCGTCTTCTCCCGGTGATTCAACATGAACTGAGAATGAAGGGCTGGGCTTCTCCCTGTGATTCAACATGAACTGAGAATGAATGGCTCGTCTTCTCCCGGTGATTCAACATGAACTGAGAATGAAGGGCTTGTCTTCTCCCGGTGATTCAACATGAACTGAGAATGAAGGGCTCGTCATCTCCCGGTGATTCAACTTGAACTGAGAATGAAGGGCTTGTTGAACTGAGAATGAAGGGCTTGTCTTCTCCCGGTGATTCAACATGAACTGAGAATGAAGGGCTCATCATCTCCCGGTGATTCAACTTGAACTGAGAATGAAGGGCTGGACTTCTCCCGGTGATTCAACATGAACTGAGAATGAAGGGCTGGTCATCTCCTGGTGATTCAACTTGAACTGAGCATGAAGGGCTGGGCTTCTCCCGGTGATTCAACATGAACTGAGAATGAAGGGCTCGTCATCTCCCGGTTGATTCAACTTGAACTGAGAATGAAGGGCTCATCATCTCCCGGTAATTCAGCATGAACTGAGAATGAAGGGCTGGGTTCTCGCCCGGTGATTCAACATGAACTGAGAATGAAGGGCTCGTCTTCTCCCGGTGATTCAACATGAACTGAGAATGAAGGGCTCGTCATCTCCCGGTGATTCAACATGAACTGAGAATGAAGTGCTGAACTTCTCCCGGTGATTCAACATGAACTGAGAATGAAGGGCTGGTCTTCTCCTGGTGATTCAACATGAACTGAGAATGAAGGTCTCGTCATCTCCCGGTGATTCAACATGAACTGAGAATGAAGGGCTGATCTTCTCCCGGTGATTCAACATGAACTGAGAATGAAGGGCTCGTCATCTCCCGGTGATTCAACTTGAACTGAGAATGAAGGGCTGGTCTTCTCCTGGTGATACAACATGAACTGAGAATGAAGGGCTCGTCATCTCCCGGTGATTCAACTTGAACTGAGAATGAAGGGCTGGTCTTCTCCCGGTGATTCAACATGAACTGAGAATGAAGGGCTGGTCATCTCCCGGTGATTCAACTTGAACTGAGAATGAAGGGCTGGGCTTCTCCCGGTGATTCAACATGAACTGAGAATGAAGGGCTCGTCATCTCCCGGTGATTCAACTTGAACTGAGAATGAAGGGCTCGTCATCTCCCGGTGATTCAACTTGAACTGAGAATGAAGGGCTCGTCTTCTCCCGGTGATTCAACATGAACTGAGAATGAAGGGCTGGGCTTCTCCCGGTGATTCAACATGAACTGAGAATGAATGGCTCGGCTTCTCCCGGTGATTCAACATGAACTGAGAATGAAGGGCTTGTCTTCTCCCGGTGATTCAACATGAACTGAGAATGAAGGGCTCGTCATCTCCCGGTGATTCAACTTGAACTGAGAATGAAGGGCTGGTCTTCTCCCGGTGATTCAACATGAACTGAGAATGAAGGGCTGGTCATCTCCCGGTGATTCAACTTGAACTGAGAATGAAGGGCTGGGCTTCTCCCGGTGATTCAACATGAACTGAGAATGAAGGGCTCGTCATCTCCCGGTGATTCAACTTGAACTGAGAATGAAGGGCTCATCATCTCCCGGTAATTCAGCATGAACTGAGAATGAAGGGCCGGTCTTCTCCCGGTGATTCAACATGAACTGAGAATGAAGAGCTCGTCTTCTCCCGGTGTGTCAACGTGAACTGAGAATGAAGGGCTGAACTTCTCCCGGTGATTCAACATGAACTGAGAATGAAGGGCTGGTCTTCTCCTGGTGATTCAACATGAAGTGAGAATGAAGGTCTCGTCATCTCCCGGTGATTCAACATGAACTGAGAATGAAGGGCTGATCTTCTCCCGGTGATTCAACATGAACTGAGAATGAAGGGCTCGTCATCTCCCGGTGATTCAACTTGAACTGAGAATGAAGGGCTGGTCTTCTCCTGGTGATACAACATGAACTGAGAATGAAGGGCTCGTCATCTCCCGGTGATTCAACATGAACTGAGAATGAAGAGCTTGTTGAACTGAGAATGAAGGGCTCGTCTTCTCCCGGTGATTCAACATGAACTGAGAATGAAGGGCTGGGTTTCTCCCGGTGATTCAACATGAACTGAGAATGAATGGCTCGTCTTCTCCCGGTGATTCAACATAAACTGAGAATGAAGGGCTTGTATTCTCCCGGTGATTCAACATGAACTGAGAATGAAGGGCTCATCATCTCCCGGTAATTCAACATGAACTGAGAATGAAGGGCTGGTCTTCTCCCGGTGATTTAACATGAACTGAGAATGAAGGGCTGGCCTTCTCCCGGTGATTCAATATGAACTGAGAATCTTGGACAATGAAGGGCTGGACTTCTCCCGGTGATTCAACATAAACTGAGAATGAAGGGCTGGACTTCTCCCGGTGATTCAACATGAACTGAGAATGAAGGGCTGGACTTCTCCCGGTGATTCAACATGAACTGAGAATGAAGGGCTCGTCATCTCCCGGTGATTCAACATGAACTGAGAATGAAGGGCTGAGCTTCTCCCGGTGATTCAACATGAACAGAGAATGAAGGGCTGGTACTCTCCTGGTGATTCAACATGAACTGAGAATGAAGGGCTGGCCTTCTCCCGGTGATTCAACATGAACTGAGAATGAAGGGCTCGTCTTCTCCCGGTGATTCAACATGAACTGAGAATGAAGGGCTCGTCATCTCCCGGTGATTCAACATGAACTGAGAATGAAGGGCTGGGCTTCTCCCGGTGATTCAACATGAACAGAGAATGAAGGGCTGGTCTTCTCCCGGTGATTTAACATGAACTGAGAATGAAGGGCTGGCCTTCTCCCAGTGATTCAATATGAACTGAGAATCTTGGACAGTGAAGGGCTGGACTTCTCCAGGTGATTCAACATGAACTGAGAATGAAGGGCTGGACTTCTCCCGGTGATTCAACATGAACTGAGAATGAAGGGCTGGGCTTCTCCCGGTGATTCAACATGAACTGAGAATGAAGGGCTCGTCATCTCCCGGTGATTCAACATGAACTGAGAATGAAGGGCTGGTCTTCTCCTGGTGATTCAACATGAACTGAGAATGAAGGGCTGGCCTTCTCCCGGTGATTCAACATGAACTGAGAATGAAGGGCTCGTCTTCTCCCGGTGATTCAACATGAACTGAGAATGAAGGGCTCGTCATCTCCCGGTGATTCAACATGAACTGAGAATGAAGGGCTCGTCATCTCCCGGTGATACAACATGAACTGAGAATGATCGGCTCGTCTTCTCCCGGTGATTCAACATGAACTGAGAATGAAGGGCTCGGCTTCTCCCGGTGATTCAACATGAACTGAGAATGAAGGGCTCGTCATCTCCCGGTGATTCAACTTGAACTGAGAATGAAGGGCTGGGCTTCTCCCGGTGATTCAACATGAACTGAGAATGAAGGGCTCGTCATCTCCCGGTGATTCAACTTGAACTGAGAATGAAGGGCTCGTCATCTCCCGGTGATTCAACTTGAACTGAGAATGAAGGGCTCATCATCTCCCGGTGATTCAACATGAACTGAGAATGAAGGGCTCGTCATCTCCCGGTGATTCAACATGAACTGAGAATGAATGGCTCGTCTTTTCCCGGTGATTCAACATGAACTGAGAATGAAGGGCTTGGTTTCTCCCGGTGATTCAACATGAACTGAGAATGAAGGGCTCGTCATCTCCCGGTGATTCAACTTGAACTGAGAATGAAGGGCTGGGCTTCTCCCGGTGATTCAACATGAACTGAGAATGAAGGGCCGGTCATCTCCCGGTGATTCAACTTGAACTGAGAATGAAGGGCTGGGCTTCTCCCGGTGATTCAACATGAACTGAGAATGAAGGGCTCGTCATCTCCCGGTGATTCAACTTGAACTGAGAATGAAGGGCTCATCATCTCCCGGTAATTCAACATGAACTGAGAATGAAGGGCTGGGCTTCTCCCTGTGATTCAACATGAACTGAGAATGAAGGGCTCGTCTTCTCCCGGTGATTCAACATGAACTGAGAATGAAGGGCTCGTCATCTCCCGGTGATTCAACATGAACTGAGAATGAAGGGCTGGCCTTCTCCCGGTGATTCAATATGAACTGAGAATCTTGGACAATGAAGGGCTGGACTTCTCCCGGTGATTCAACATGAACTGAGAATGAAGGGCTGGTCTTCTCCCGGTGATTCAACATGAACTGAGAATGAAGGGCTCGTCATCTCCCGGTGATTCAACATGAACTGAGAATGAAGGGCTGAGCTTCTCCCGGTGATTCAACATGAACTGAGAATGAAGGGCTGGTCTTCTCCTGGTGATTCAACATGAACTGAGAATGAAGGGCTGGCCTTCTCACGGTGATTCAACATGAACTGAGAATGAAGGGCTCGTCTTCTCCCGGTGATTCAACATGAACTGAGAATGAAGGGCTTGTCATCTCCCGGTGATTCAACATGAACTGAGAATGAAGGGCTCGTCATCACCCGGTGAGTCAACATGAACTGAGAATATAGGGCTCGTCATCTCCCGGTGATTCAACATGAACTGAGAATGAAGGGCTGTTCTTCTCCTGGTGATTTAACATGAACTGAGAATGAAGGGCTGGGCTTCTCCCGGTGATTCAACATGAACTGAGAATGAAGGGCTGGTCTTCTCCCAGTGATTTAACATGAACTGAGAATGAAGGGCTGGCCTTCTCCCAGTGATTCAATATGAACTGAGAATCTTGGTCAATGAAGGGCTGGACTTCTCCCGGTGATTCAACATGAACTGAGAATGAAGGGTTGGACTTCTCCCGGTGATTCAACATGAACTGAGACTGAAGGGCTGGGCTTCTCCCGGTGATTCAACATGAACTGAGAATGAAGGGCTCGTCATCTCCCGGTGATTCAACATGAACTGAGAATGAAGGGGTGAGCTTCTCCCGGTGATTCAACATGAACTGAGAATGAAGGGCTGGTACTCTCCTGGTGATTCAACATGAACTGAGAATGAAGGGCTGGCCTTCTCCCGGTGATTCAACATGAACTGAGAATGAAGGGCTCGTCTTCTCCCGGTGATTCAACATGAACTGAGAATGAAGGGCTCGTCATCTCCCGGTGATTCAACATGAACTGAGAATGAAGGGCTGGGCTTCTCCCGGTGATTCAACATGAACAGAGAATGAAGGGCTGGTCTTCTCCCGGTGATTTAACATGAACTGAGAATGAAGGGCTGGCCTTCTCCCAGTGATTCAATATGAACTGAGAATCTTGGACAATGAAGGGCTGGACTTCTCCCGGTGATTCAACATGAACTGAGAATGAAGGGCTGGACTTCTCCCGGTGATTCAACATGAACTGAGAATGAAGGGCTGGGCTTCTCCCGGTGATTCAACATGAACTGAGAATGAAGGGCTCGTCATCTCCCGGTGATTCAACATGAACTGAGAATGAAGGGCTGGTCTTCTCCTGGTGATTCAACATGAACTGAGAATGAAGGGCTGGCCTTCTCCCGGTGATTCAACATGAACTGAGAATGAAGGGCTCGTCTTCTCCCGGTGATTCAACATGAACTGAGAATGAAGGGCTCGTCATCTCCCGGTGATTCAACATGAACTGAGAATGAAGGGCTCGTCATCTCCCGGTGATTCAACCTGAACTGAGAATATAGGGCTCGTCATCTCCCGGTGATTCAACATGAACTGAGAATGAAGGGCTGATCTTCTCCCGGTGATTTAACATGAACTGAGAATGAAGGGCTGGTCTTCTCCCGGTGATTCAACATGAACTGAGAATGAAGGGCTGGGCTTCTGCCGGTGATTCAACATGAACTGAGAATGAAGGGCTCGACTTCTCCCGGTGATTCAACATGAACTGAGAATGAAGGGCTCGTCATCTCCCGGTGATTCAACTTGAACTGAGAATGAAGGGCTGGACTTCTCCCGGTGATTCAACATGAACTGAGAATGAAGGGCTGGTCATCTCCTGGTGATTCAACTTGAACTGAGAATGAAGGGCTGGGCTTCTCCCGGTGATTCAACATGAACTGAGAATGAAGGGCTCGTCATCTCCCGGTGATTCAACTTGAACTGAGAATGAAGGGTTCATCATCTCCCGGTAATTCAGCATGAACTGAGAATGAAGGGCTGGCCTTCTCCCGGTGATTCAACATGAACTGAGAATGAAGGGCTCGGCTTCTCCCGGTGATTCAACATGAACTGAGAATGAAGGGCTCGTCATCTCCCGGTGATTCAACATGAACTGAGAATGAAGGGCTGAACTTCTCCCGGTGATTCAACATGAACTGAGAATGAAGGGCTCGTCATCTCCCGGTGATTCAACTTGAACTGAGAATGAAGGGCTGGGCTTCTCCCGGTGATTCAACATGAACTGAGAATGAAGGGCTCGTCATCTCCCGGTGATTCAACATGAACTGAGAATGAAGGGCTTGTTGAACTGAGAATGAAGGGCTGGTCTTTTCCCGGTGATTCAACATGAACTGAGAATGAAGGGATGGTTCTCCCGGTGATTCAACATGAACTGAGAATGAAGGGCTGGACTTCTCACGGTGATTCAACATGAACTGAGAATGAAGGGCTGGGCTTCTCCCGGTGATTCAACATGAACTGAGAATGAAGGGCTCGTCATCTCCCGGTGATTCAACATGAACTGAGAATGAAGGGGCTGATCTTCTCCCGGTGATACAACATGAACTGAGAATGATCGGCTCGTCTTCTCCCGGTGATTCAACATGAACTGAGAATGAAGGGCTCGTCTTCTCCCGGTGATTCAACATGAACTGAGAATGAAGGGCTCGTCATCTCCCGGTGATTCAACTTGAACTGAGAATGAAGGGCTGGGCTTCTCCCGGTGATTCAACATGAACTGAGAATGAAGGGCTCGTCATCTCCCGGTGATTCAACTTGAACTGAGAATGAAGGGCTCGTCATCTCCCGGTGATTCAACTTGAACTGAGAATGAAGGGCTCATCATCTCCCGGTGATTCAACATGAACTGAGAATGAAGGGCTCGTCATCTCCCGGTGATTCAACTTGAACTGAGAATGAAGGGCTGGGCTTCTCCCGGTGATTCAACATGAACCGAGAATGAAGGGCTCGTCATCTCCCGGTGATTCAACTTGAACTGAGAATGAATGGCTCGCTTCTCCCGGTGATTCAACATGAACTGAGAATGAAGGGCTTGTTGAACTGAGAATGAAGGGCTGGTCTTCTCCCGGTGATTCAACATGAACTGAGAATGAAGGGCTGGGCTTCTCCCGGTGATTCAACATGAACTGAGAATGAAGGGCTTGTCATCTCCCGGTGATTCAACATGAACTGAGAATGAAGGGCTCATCATCTCCCGGTGATTCAACATGAACTGAGAATGAAGGGCTGAACTTCTCCCGGTGATTCAACATGAACTGAGAATGAAGGGCTCGTCATCTCCCGGTGATTCAACATGAACTGAGAATGAAGGGCTGGCCTTCTCCCGGTGATTCAACATGAACTGAGAATGAAGGGCTCGGCTTCTCCCGGTGATTCAACATGAACTGAGAATGAAGGGCTCGTCATCTCCCGGTGATTCAACATGAACTGAGAATGAAGGGCTGAACTTCTCCCGGTGATTCAACATGAACTGAGAATGAAGGGCTCGTCATCTCCCGGTGATTCAACTTGAACTGAGAATGAAGGGCTGGGCTTCTCCCGGTGATTCAACATGAACTGAGAATGAACGGCTCGTCATCTCCCGGTGATTCAACATGAACTGAGAATGAAGGGCTTGTTGAACTGAGAATGAAGGGCTGGTCTTTTCCCGGTGATTCAACATGAACTGAGAATGAAGGGATGGTTCTCCCGGTGATTCAACATGAACTGAGAATGAAGGGCTGGACTTCTCACGGTGATTCAACATGAACTGAGAATGAAGGGCTGGGCTTCTCCCGGTGATTCAACATGAACTGAGAATGAAGGGCTCGTCATCTCCCGGTGATTCAACATGAACTGAGAATGAAGGGGCTGATCTTCTCCCGGTGATACAACATGAACTGAGAATGATCGGCTCGTCTTCTCCCGGTGATTCAACATGAACTGAGAATGAAGGGCTCGTCTTCTCCCGGTGATTCAACATGAACTGAGAATGAAGGGCTCGTCATCTCCCGGTGATTCAACTTGAACTGAGAATGAAGGGCTGGGCTTCTCCCGGTGATTCAACATGAACTGAGAATGAAGGGCTCGTCATCTCCCGGTGATTCAACTTGAACTGAGAATGAAGGGCTCGTCATCTCCCGGTGATTCAACTTGAACTGAGAATGAAGGGCTCATCATCTCCCGGTGATTCAACATGAACTGAGAATGAAGGGCTCGTCATCTCCCGGTGATTCAACTTGAACTGAGAATGAAGGGCTGGGCTTCTCCCGGTGATTCAACATGAACTGAGAATGAAGGGCTCGTCCTCTCCCGGTGATTCAACTTGAACTGAGAATGAATGGCTCGCTTCTCCCGGTGATTCAACATGAACTGAGAATGAAGGACTTGTTGAACTGAGAATGAAGGGCTGGTCTTCTCCCGGTGATTCAACATGAACTGAGAATGAAGGGCTGGGCTTCTCCCGGTGATTCAACATGAACTGAGAATGAAGGGCTTGTCATCTCCCGGTGATTCAACATGAACTGAGAATGAAGGGCTCGTCATCTCCCGGTGATTCAACATGAACTGAGAATGAAGGGCTGAACTTCTCCCGGTGATTCAACATGAACTGAGAATGAAGGGCTCGTCTTCTCCCGGTGATTCAACATGAACTGAGAATGAAGGGCTCGTCTTCTCCCGGTGATTCAACATGAACTGAGAATGAAGGGCTGGGCTTCTCCCTGTGATTCAACATGAACTGAGAATGAATGGCTCGTCTTCTCCCGGTGATTCAACATGAACTGAGAATGAAGGGCTTGTTGAACTGAGAATGAAGGGCTGGGTCTTCTCCCGGTGATTCAACATGAACTGAGAATGAAGGGCTGGGCTTCTCCCGGTGATTCAACATGAACTGAGAATGAAGGGCTTGTCATCTCCCGGTGATTCAACATGAACTGAGAATGAAGGGCTCGTCATCTCCCGGTGATTCAACATGAACTGAGAATGAAGGGCTGAACTTCTCCCGGTGATTCAACATGAACTGAGAATGAAGGGCTCGTCTTCTCCCGGTGATTCAACATGAACTGAGAATGAAGGGCTCGTCTTCTCCCGGTGATTCAACATGAACTGAGAATGAAGGGCTTGGCTTCTCCCTGTGATTCAACATGAACTGAGAATGAAGGGCTGGTCTTTTCCCGGTGATTCAACATGAACTGAGAATGAAGGGATGGTTCTCCCGGTGATTCAACATGAACTGAGAATGAAGGGCTGGACTTCTCACGGTGATTCAACATGAACTGAGAATGAAGGGCTGGGCTTCTCCCGGTGATTCAACATGAACTGAGAATGAAGGGCTCGTCATCTCCCGGTGATTCAACATGAACTGAGAATGAAGGGGCTGATCTTCTCCCGGTGATACAACATGAACTGAGAATGATCGGCTCGTCTTCTCCCGGTGATTCAACATGAACTGAGAATGAAGGGCTCGTCTTCTCCCGGTGATTCAACATGAACTGAGAATGAAGGGCTCGTCATCTCCCGGTGATTCAACTTGAACTGAGAATGAAGGGCTGGGCTTCTCCCGGTGATTCAACATGAACTGAGAATGAAGGGCTCGTCATCTCCCGGTGATTCAACTTGAACTGAGAATGAAGGGCTCGTCATCTCCCGGTGATTCAACTTGAACTGAGAATGAAGGGCTCATCATCTCCCGGTGATTCAACATGAACTGAGAATGAAGGGCTCGTCATCTCCCGGTGATTCAACTTGAACTGAGAATGAAGGGCTGGGCTTCTCCCGGTGATTCAACATGAACTGAGAATGAAGGGCTCGTCCTCTCCCGGTGATTCAACTTGAACTGAGAATGAATGGCTCGCTTCTCCCGGTGATTCAACATGAACTGAGAATGAAGGACTTGTTGAACTGAGAATGAAGGGCTGGACTTCTCCCGGTGATTCAACATGAACTGAGAATGAAGGGCTGGGCTTCTCCCGGTGATTCAACATGAACTGAGAATGAAGGGCTTGTCATCTCCCGGTGATTCAACATGAACTGAGAATGAAGGGCTCGTCATCTCCCGGTGATTCAACATGAACTGAGAATGAAGGGCTGAACTTCTCCCGGTGATTCAACATGAACTGAGAATGAAGGGCTCGTCTTCTCCCGGTGATTCAACATGAACTGAGAATGAAGGGCTCGTCTTCTCCCGGTGATTCAACATGAACTGAGAATGAAGGGCTTGGCTTCTCCCTGTGATTCAACATGAACTGAGAATGAATGGCTCGTCTTCTCCCGGTGATTCAACATGAACTGAGAATGAAGGCCTTGTCTTCTCCCGGTGATTCAACATGAACTGAGAATGAAGGGCTCGTCATCTCCCGGTGATTCAACTTGAACTGAGAATGAAGGGCTTGTTGAACTGAGAATGAAGGGCTCGTCTTCTCCCGGTGATTCAACATGAACTGAGAATGAAGGGCTGGGCTTCTCCCTGTGATTCAACATGAACTGAGAATGAATGGCTCGTCTTCTCCCGGTGATTCAACATGAACTGAGAATGAAGGGCTTGTCTTCTCCCGGTGATTCAACATGAACTGAGAATGAAGGGCTCATCATCTCCCGGTGATTCAACTTGAACTGAGAATGAAGGGCTGGACTTCTCCCGGTGATTCAACATGAACTGAGAATGAAGGGCTGGTCATCTCCTGGTGATTCAACTTGAACTGAGCATGAAGGGCTGGGCTTCTCCCGGTGATTCAACATGAACTGAGAATGAAGGGCTCGTCATCTCCCGGTTGATTCAACTTGAACTGAGAATGAAGGGCTCATCATCTCCCGGTAATTCAGCATGAACTGAGAATGAAGGGCTGGGTTCTCTCCCGGTGATTCAACATGAACTGAGAATGAAGGGCTCGTCTTCTCCCGGTGATTCAACATGAACTGAGAATGAAGGGCTCGTCATCTCCCGGTGATTCAACATGAACTGAGAATGAAGGGCTGAACTTCTCCCGGTGATTCAACATGAACTGAGAATGAAGGGCTGGTCTTCTCCTGGTGATTCAACATGAACTGAGAATGAAGGTCTAGTCATCTCCCGGTGATTCAACATGAACTGAGAATGAAGGGCTGATCTTCTCCCGGTGATTCAACATGAACTGAGAATGAAGGGCTCGTCATCTCCCGGTGATTCAACTTGAACTGAGAATGAAGGGCTGGTCTTCTCCTGGTGATACAACATGAACTGAGAATGAAGGGCTCGTCATCTCCCGGTGATGCAACATGAACTGAGAATGAAGAGCTTGTTGAACTGAGAATGAAGGGCTCGTCTTCTCCCGGTGATTCAACATGAACTGAGAATGAAGGGCTGGGCTTCTCCCGGTGATTCAACATGAACTGAGAATGAATGGCTCGGCTTCTCCCGGTGATTCAACATGAACTGAGAATGAAGGGCTTGACTTCTCCCGGTGATTCAACATGAACTGAGAATGAAGGGCTCGTCATCTCCCGGTGATTCAACTTGAACTGAGAATGAAGGGCTGGTCTTCTCCCGGTGATTCAACATGAACTGAGAATGAAGGGCTGGTCATCTCCCGGTGATTCAACTTGAACTGAGAATGAAGGGCTGGGCTTCTCCCGGTGATTCAACATGAACTGAGAATGAAGGGCTCGTCATCTCCCGGTGATTCAACTTGAACTGAGAATGAAGGGCTCATCATCTCCCGGTAATTCAGCATGAACTGAGAATGAAGGGCCGGTCTTCTCCCGGTGATTCAACATGAACTGAGAATGAAGGGCTCGTCTTCTCCCGGTGAGTCAACGTGAACTGAGAATGAAGGGCTGAACTTCTCCCGGTGATTCAACATGAACTGAGAATGAAGGGCTGGTCTTCTCCTGGTGATTCAACATGAAGTGAGAATGAAGGTCTCGTCATCTCCCGGTGATTCAACATGAACTGAGAATGAAGGGCTGATCTTCTCCCGGTGATTCAACATGAACTGAGAATGAAGGGCTCGTCATCTCCCGGTGATTCAACTTGAACTGAGAATGAAGGGCTGGTCTTCTCCTGGTGATACAACATGAACTGAGAATGAAGGGCTCGTCATCTCCCGGTGATTCAACATGAACTGAGAATGAAGAGCTTGTTGAACTGAGAATGAAGGGCTCGTCTTCTCCCGGTGATTCAACATGAACTGAGAATGAAGGGCTGGGTTTCTCCCGGTGATTCAACATGAACTGAGAATGAATGGCTCGTCTTCTCCCGGTGATTCAACATGAACTGAGAATGAAGGGCTTGTCTTCTCCGGGTGATTCAACATGAACTGAGAATGAAGGGCTCATCATCTCCCGGTAATTCAACATGAACTGAGAATGAAGGGCTGGTCTTCTCCCGGTGATTCAACATGAACTGAGAATGAAGGGCTCGTCTTCTCCCGGTGATTCAACATGAACTGAGAATGAAGGGCTCGTCATCTCCCGGTGATTCAACATGAACTGAGAATGAAGGGCTGGCCTTCTCCCGGTGATTCAATATGAACTGAGAATCTTGGACAATGAAGAGCTGGACTTCTCCCGGTGATTCAACATGAACTGAGAATGAAGTGCTGGTGTTCTCCCGGTGATTCAACATGAACTGAGAATGAAGGGCTCGTCATCTCCCGGTGATTCAACATGAACTGAGAATGAAGGGCTGAGCTTCTCCCGGTGATTCAACATGAACTGAGAATGAAGGGCTGGTCTTCTCCTGGTGATTCAACATGAACTGAGAATGAAGGGCTGGCCTTCTCACGGTGATTCAACATGAACTGAGAATGAAGGGCTCGGCTTCTCCTGGTGATTCAACATGAACTGAGAATGAAGGGCTGTTCTTCTCCTGGTGATTTAACATGAACTGAGAATGAAGGGCTGGGCTTCTCCCGGTGATTCAACATGAACTGAGAATGAAGGGCTGGTTTTCTCCCGGTGATTTAACATGAACTGAGAATGAAGGGCTCGTCATCTCCCGGTGATTCAACATGAACTGAGAATGAAGGGCTGAGCTTCTCCCGGTGATTCAACATGAACTGAGAATGAAGGGCTGGTACTCTCCTGGTGATTCAACATGAACTGAGAATGAAGGGCTGGCCTTCTCCCGGTGATTCAACATGAACTGAGAATGAAGGGCTCGTCTTCTCCCGGTGATTCAACATGAACTGAGAATGAATGGCTCGTCATCTCCCGGTGATTCAACATGAACTGAGAATGAAGGGCTGGGCTTCTCCCGGTGATTCAACATGAACTGAGAATGAAGGGCTTGGCTTCTCCCGGTGATTTAACATGAACTGAGAATGAAGGGCTGGCCTTCTCCCAGTGATTCAATATGAACTGAGAATCTTGGACAATGAAGGGCTGGACTTCTCCCGGTGATTCAACATGAACTGAGAATGAAGGGCTGGACTTCTCCCGGTGATTCAACATGAACTGAGAATGAAGGGCTGGGCTTCTCCCGGTGATTCAACATGAACTGAGAATGAAGGGCTGGTCATCTCCCGGTGATTCAACATGAACTGAGAATGAAGGGCTGGTCTTCTCCTGGTGATTCAACATGAACTGAGAATGAAGGGCTGGCCTTCTCCCGGTGATTCAACATGAACTGAGAATGAAGGGCTCGTCTTCTCCCGGTGATTCAACATGAACTGAGAATGAAGGGCTCGTCATCTCCCGGTGATTCAACATGAACTGAGAATGAAGGGCTCGTCATCTCCCGGTGATTCAACATGAACTGAGAATATAGGGCTCGTCATCTCCCGGTGATTCAACATGAACTGAGAATGAAGGGCTGGTCTTCTCCCGGTGATTTAACATGAACTGAGAATGAAGGGCTGGACTTCTCCCGGTGATTCAACATGAACTGAGAATGAAGGGCTGGGCTTCTCTCGGTGATTCAACATGAACTGAGAATGAAGGGCTCGACTTCTCCCGGTGATTCAACATGAACTGAGAATGAAGGGCTCGTCATCTCCCAGTGATTCAACGTGAACTGAGAATAAAGGGCTGATCTTCTCCCGGTGATTCAACATGAACTGAGAATGAAGGGCTGGCCTTCTCCCGGTGATTCAACATGAACTGAGAATCTTGGACAATGAAGGGCTGGTCTTCTCCCGGTGATTCAACATGAACTGAGAATGAAGGGCTGGACTTCTCCCGGTGATTTAACATGAACTGAGAATGAAGGGCTAGTCTTCTCCCGGTGATTCAACATGAACTGAGAATGAAGGGCTGGGCTTCTCCCGGTGATTCAAAATGAACTGAGAATGAAGGGCTTGTCATCTCCCGGTGATTCAACATGAACTGAGAATGAAGGGCTCGTCATCTCCCGGTGATTCAACATGAACTGAGAATGAAGGGCTGAACTTCTCCCGGTGATTCAACATGAACTGAGAATGAAGGGCTCGACTTCTCCCGGTGATTCAACATGAACTGAGAATGAAGGGCTCGTCATCTCCCGGTGATTCAACATGAACTGAGAATGAAGGGCTGAGCTTCTCCCGGTGATTCAACATGAACTGAGAATGAAGGGCTCGTCATCTCCCAGTGATTCAACTTGAACTGAGAATGAAGGGCTGGTCTTCTCCTGGTGATTCAACATGAACTGAGAATGAAGGGCTCGTCATCTCCCGGTGATTCAACATGAACTGAGAATGAAGGGCTTGTTGAACTGAGAATGAAGGGCTCGTCTTCTCCCGGTGATTCAACATGAACTGAGAATGAAGGGCTGGGCTTCTCCCTGTGATTCAACATGAACTGAGAATGAATGGCTCGTCTTCTCCCGGTGATTCAACATGAACTGAGAATGAAGGGCTTGTCTTCTCCCGGTGATTCAACATGAACTGAGAATGAAGGGCTCGTCATCTCCCGGTGATTCAACTTGAACTGAGAATGAAGGGCTTGTTGAACTGAGAATGAAGGGCTCGTCTTCTCCCGGTGATTCAACATGAACTGAGAATGAAGGGCTGGGCTTCTCCCTGTGATTCAACATGAACTGAGAATGAATGGCTCACTTCTCCCGGTGATTCAACATGAACTGAGAATGAAGGGCTTGTCTTCTCCCGGTGATTCAACATGAACTGAGAATGAAGGGCTCGTCATCTCCCGGTGATTCAACTTGAACTGAGAATGAAGGGCTGGACTTCTCCCGGTGATTCAACATGAACTGAGAATGAAGGGCTGGTCATCTCCTGGTGATTCAACTTGAACTGAGAATGAAGGGCTGGGCTTCTCCCGGTGATTCAACATGAACTGAGAATGAAGGGCTCGTCATCTCCCGGTGATTCAACTTGAACTGAGAATGAAGGGCTCATCATCTCCCGGTAATTCAGCATGAACTGAGAATGAAGGGCTGGTCTTCTCCCGGTGATTCAACATGAACTGAGAATGAAGGGCTCATCATCTCCCAGTGATTCAACATGAACTGAGAATGAAGGGCTGAACTTCTCCCGGTGATTCAACATGAACTGAGAATGAAGGGCTGGTCTTCTCCTGGTGATTCAACATGAACTGAGAATGAAGGTCTAGTCATCTCCCGGTGATTCAACATGAACTGAGAATGAAGGGCCCGTCATCTCCCGGTGATTCAACTTGAACTGAGAATGAAGGGCTGGTCTTCTCCTGGTGATTCAACATGAACTGAGAAGGAAGGGCTCGTCATCTCCCGGTGATTCAACATGAACTGAGAATGAAGAGCTTGTTGAACTGAGAATGAAGGGCTCGTCTTCTCCCGGTGATTCAACATGAACTGAGAATGAAGGGCTGGGCTTCTCCCGGTGATTCAACATGAACTGAGAATGAATGGCTCGTCTTCTCCCGGTGATTCAACATGAACTGAGAATGAAGGGCTTGTCTTCTCCCGGTGATTCAACATGAACTGAGAATGAAGGGCTCGTCATCTCCCGGTGATTCAACTTGAACTGAGAATGAAGGGCTGGTCTTCTCCCGGTGATTCAACATGAACTGAGAATGAAGGGCTGGTCATCTCCTGGTGATTCAACTTGAACTGAGAATGAAGGGCTGGGCTTCTCCCGGTGATTCAACATGAACTTAGAATGAAGGGCTCGTCATCTCCCGGTGATTCAACATGAACTGAGAATGAAGGGCTCGTCATCTCACGGTGATTCAACATGAACTGAGAATGAAGGGCTCGTCACACCCGGTGATTCAACATGAACTGAGAATATAGGGCTCGTCATCTCCCGGTGATTCAACTTGAACTGAGAATGAAGGGCTCGTCATCTCCCGGTGATTCAACTTGAACTGAGAATGAAGGGCTCATCATCTCCCGGTGATTCAACATGAACTGAGAATGAAGGGCTCGTCATCTCCCGGTGATTCAACTTGAACTGAGAATGAAGGGCTGGGCTTCTCCCGGTGATTCAACATGAACTGAGAATGAAGGGCTCGTCATCTCCCGGTGATTCAACTTGAACTGAGAATGAATGGCTCGCTTCTCCCGGTGATTCAACATGAACTGAGAATGAAGGGCTTGTTGAACTGAGAATGAAGGGCTGGGCTTCTCCCGGTGATTCAACATGAACTGAGAATGAAGGGCTGGGCTTCTCCCGGTGATTCAACATGAACTGAGAATGAAGGGCTTGTCATCTCCCGGTGATTCAACATGAACTGAGAATGAAGGGCTCGTCATCTCCCGGTGATTCAACATGAACTGAGAATGAAGGGCTGAACTTCTCCCGGTGATTCAACATGAACTGAGAATGAAGGGCTCGTCTTCTCCCGGTGATTCAACATGAACTGAGAATGAAGGGCTTGTCTTCTCCCGGTGATTCAACATGAACTGAGAATGATGGGCTCGTCATCTCCCGGTGATTCAACTTGAACTGAGAATGAAGGGCTTGTTGAACTGAGAATGAAGGGCTCGTCTTCTCCCGGTGATTCAACATGAACTGAGAATGAAGGGCTGGGCTTCTCCCTGTGATTCAACATGAACTGAGAATGAATGGCTCGTCTTCTCCCGGTGATTCAACATGAACTGAGAATGAAGGGCTCGTCATCTCCCGGTGATTCAACATGAACTGAGAATGAAGGGTTCATCATCTCCCGGTAATTCAGCATGAACTGAGAATGAAGGGCTGGCCTTCTCCCGGTGATTCAACATGAACTGAGAATGAAGGGCTCGGCTTCTCCCGGTGATTCAACATGAACTGAGAATGATCGGCTCGTCTTCTCCCGGTGATTCAACATGAACTGAGAATGAAGGGCTCGTCTTCTCCCGGTGATTCAACATGAACTGAGAATGAAGGGCTCGTCATCTCCCGGTGATTCAACTTGAACTGAGAATGAAGGGCTGGGCTTCTCCCGGTGATTCAACATGAACTGAGAATGAAGGGCTCGTCATCTCCCGGTGATTCAACTTGAACTGAGAATGAAGGGCTCGTCATCTCCCGGTGATTCAACTTGAACTGAGAATGAAGGACTCATCATCTCCCGGTGATTCAACATGAACTGAGAATGAAGGGCTCGTCATCTCCCGGTGATTCAACTTGAACTGAGAATGAAGGGCTGGGCTTCTCCCGGTGATTCAACATGAACTGAGAATGAAGGGCTCGTCATCTCCCGGTGATTCAACTTGAACTGAGAATGAAGGGCTCGTCATCTCCCGGTGATTCAACATGAACTGAGAATGAAGGGCTCCTCTTCTCCCGGTGATTCAACATGAACTGAGAATGAAGGGCTGGGCTTCTCCCGGTGATTCAACATGAACTGAGAATGAAGGGCTTGTCATCTCCCGGTGATTCAACATGAACTGAGAATGAAGGGCTCGTCATCTCCCGGTGATTCAACATGAACTGAGAATGAAGGGCTGAACTTCTCCCGGTGATTCAACATGAACTGAGAATGAAGGGCTCGTCATCTCCCGGTGATTCAACATGAACTGAGAATGAAGGGCTCGGCCTTCTCCCGGTGATTCAACATGAACTGAGAATGAAGGGCTCGTCATCTCCCGGTGATTCAACATGAACTGAGAATGAAGGGCTGAACTTCTCCCGGTGATTCAACATGAACTGAGAATGAAGGGCTCGTCATCTCCCGGTGATTCAACTTGAACTGAGAATGAAGGGCTGGTTCTCTCCCGGTGATTCAACATGAACTGAGAATGAAGGGCTCATCATCTCCCGGTGATTCAACATGAACTGAGAATGAAGGGCTTGTTGAACTGAGAATGAAGGGCTGGTCTTCTCCCGGTGATTCAACATGAACTGAGAATGAAGGGATGGTTCTCCCGGTGATTCAACATGAACTGAGAATGAAGGGCTGGACTTCTCCCGGTGATTCAACATGAACTGAGAATGAAGGGCTGGGCTTCTCCCGGTTATTCAACATGAACTGAGAATGAAGGGCTCGTCATCTCCCGGTGATTCAACATGAACTGAGAATGAAGGGGCTGATCTTCTCCCGGTGATACAACATGAACTGAGAATGAACGGCTCACCTTCTCCCGGTGATTCAACATGAACTGAGAATGAAGGGCTCGTCTTCTCCCGGTGATTCAACATGAACTGAGAATGAAGGGCTCGTCATCTCCCGGTGATTCAACTTGAACTGAGAATGAAGGGCTGGGCTTCTCCCGGTGATTCAACATGAACTGAGAATGAAGGACTCGTCATCTCCCGGTGATTCAACTTGAACTGAGAATGAAGGGCTCGTCATCTCCCGGTGATTCAACTTGAACTGAGAATGAAGGGCTCATCATCTCCCGGTGATTCAACATGAACTGAGAATGAAGGGCTCGTCATCTCCCGGTGATTCAACTTGAACTGAGAATGAAGGGCTGGGCTTCTCCCGTTGATTCAACATGAACTGAGAATGAAGGGCTCGTCATCTCCCGGTGATTCAACTTGAACTGAGAATGAATGGCTCGCTTCTCCCGGTGATTCAACATGAACTGAGAATGAAGGGCTTGTTGAACTGAGAATGAAGGGCTGGTCTTCTCCCGGTGATTCAACATGAACTGAGAATGAAGGGCTGGTCTTCTCCCGGTGATTCAACATGAACTGAGAATGAAGGGCTCGTCATCTCCCGGTGATTCAACTTGAACTGAAAATGAAGGGCTCATCATCTCCCGGTGATTCAACATGAACTGAGAATGAAGGGCTGGTCTTCTCCTGGTGATTCAACATGAACTGAGAATGAAGGGCTGGGCTTCTCCCGGTGATTCAACATGAACTGAGAATGAAGGGCTCGTCATCTCCCGGTGATTCAACTTGAACTGAGAATGAAGGGCTCATCATCTCCCGGTGATTCAACATGAACTGAGAATGAAGGGCGGTCTTCTCCCGGTGATTCAACTTGAACTGAGAATGAAGGGCTCGTCATCTCCCGGTGATTCAACATGAACTGAGAAGGAAGGGCTGGTCTTCTCCTGGTGATTCAACATGAACTGAGAAGGAAGGGCTGGTCTTCTCCTGGTGATTGAACATGAACTGAGAATGAAGGGCTCATCATCTCCCGGTGATTCAACATGAACTGAGAATGAAGGGCTCGTCATCTCCTGGTGATTCAACATGAACTGAGAATGAAGGGCTCGTCTTCTCCCTGTGATTCAACATGAACTGAGAATGAAGGGCTGGGCTTCTCCTGGTGATTCAACATGAACTGAGAATGAAGGGCTCATCATCTCCTGGTGATTCAACATGAACTGAGAATCCTGGACAATGTCAGATATTCTAGTTATGCTCTCAAATTGTTACCCAGCTGCAAAGCAAAATGTTTTTTTTTCTTTCTGCAAAAAGAAAGCTTTGAGGCATGGGAAAGTGATCCAAGGCATTGATGGCCTGAACAGGCTTACTATCGCCTAGAGAATGATCAGTTTTCGTTCTGTGATAGAAGGTGTTGCAATCGCAGTGCCTTACCTTGGCTTGAGCTCTAAGGCACTTACCTCCTGAATGAATTCTAATTCAGCTTTGCAGAACTATTCTAGGTGTTTGTGGACTGTAGGAGAGGTTGACGGTGCAAACGAAGGTGGGTGGCCTAATGGCGGATGTGGTCTGCCGCCTGTGGCTCTTCTTCACTCCCTCTTGGTGTTTTGTCACCGAGTGCCCTACAGGTCACTGAAACACACTTTTGCTTACTGGTGGCCCGATCATCAACTAGTCATCATCCTGTTTCATCTCCTTGGCACCAGCAGTTTTTATAGGCTCTCGGAGACAGTGTAGGAGTCAGTAAAAGTTCCCCGTTTGGTGCTCCCCTGTGCTTGGATGAGTTGGGTTGGGCAAGTTTTGGCAACGGCTAACCCTTCTTAGACAACGACTCAAGGTCCTTCAATATGGCTAGGGCAACGTATGCTCCGCTCCACACTTGTCAACAATATGAGAAGGGCGGCATAAAGTAGGTGAGTTATTGGCATGCATACTAAGGGTTAGGATTCACAGTGAGAGGGTATTTAAGATGTTCATTCTCCCAAAGCGAAACCCTCTATGTGGTTAGGAAGATCGCACATGACTCAGAGGTTTTTATAAAGCCTTATACATGGCCGACGACATCGCAGAGTCGGCTATCGAGTTCTTCTTGGCAGCCTCTACAATGTCCTCATTGACCCAGACCCAAGCAGAGTCTCTCAAAAAAAATAACCTTCGAGGAAGTGATTTCTGGGATCAGCAAACTGTAAAAGAATAGGGGATATGTATGACACAGCAGGGAATCCTTTGAACCAATCAGGGCAAGCTTCACGGTCTCCCAAAAAGAGAGTCTGAGGTATTCTCTAGGGGTGGGCGTAACTCGAATTATTTATTGTAGCTTAATTACATGAAATTACAGCAAAATTATGCGAGATTACACATGAGGAGCGTAACCCAACATTTAGCGCTATTTTTCTAGTGCAAAATGCACCCTTGCATCCAAACTGGACCTGAGGATACCTTCTGTGCTAAGAAAATAGTGCTAAATGCAACAGAACCAAAACAGCAGCAGCCGCTTGCATCGCTAAGTTTGTTGTTCCTGTGCCTCTCCAGTAGGATTTTTGTGCTAAATCAGCCATAATTACAAGAACAGGCATAATCATGTAATTTTTGTTAATTTCAAGTCAAAGAGTAATAGAAAACTACAGGAGTATCTCAAATTACTCCAGCTTAATTAAAATTATGCAGCGGCCTAGTATAGGCATGTTAGCCACTGGGCCGCACAGGCCTGAATGAAGCCCCGCTCCCACAGACTCTTTACTCTCTTTAAAAAATGGATCATAACCACGAGGGACAACAAGTACCTGTTATTCGACATCTAAAGTTCCTCAGTTGTAGCCCCCCTAAAGTAAGACCCCCCACAGAAGAGATGACAATAGTAACTGGACTGGTCTCTTTCAGAGGAGGAATGGACCTGTATATTTACTGGAGGGTACGCACCAAGCAGAGTATGGGGGTGGGGATCCTATGTGTAAAATTGTGCATTGCTGGTGCTTCACCCCAGTACAAACACGCACATGGGCACGTACTACAGCAGAGTGTGGGGGGTGGAGAGTCTATGTGTAAAATTGTGCATTACTAGTACTGCACCCCAGCATGAACACGCACATGGGCACGTACCACAGCAGAGTGTGGGGGGTGGGGATCCTATGTGTAAAATTGTGCATTGCTGGTGCTGCACCCCAGCACAAACATGCACATGGGCACGTACCACAGCAGAGTGTGGGGTGTTGGGAGCCTATGTGTAAAATTGTGCATTACTAGTACTGCACCCCAGCAGCACGCACATGCACATGGACATGTACCACAGCAGAGTGTGGGGGGTGGGGATCCTATGTGTAAAATTGTGCATTACTAGTACTGCACCCCAGCACGCACATGGGCATGTACCACAGCAGAGTGTGAGGGGTGGGGATCCTATGTGTAAAATTGTGCATTACTAGTACTGCACCCCGGCACGCACACGCACATGGCCATGTACCACAGCAGAGTGTGATGGGTGGGGAGCCTATGTGTAAAATTGTGCATTACTGGTACTACACCCCAGCATGAACACACACATGGGCGCACACCACAGCAGAGTGTTGGGGGTGGAGAGTCTATGTGTAAAATTGTGCATTGCTGGTGCTGCACCCCAGCACGAACACGCACATGGGCACGTACCACAGCAGAGTGTGAGGGGTGGGGAGCCTATGTGTAAAATTGTGCATTACTAGTACTGCACCCCAGCACGTACACACACATGGTCATGTACCACAGCAGAGTGTGAGGGGTGGGGAATCTATGTGTAAAATTGTGCATTACTTGTACTGCACCCCAGCACAAACACACACATGGGCACGCACCACAGAAGAGTGTGGGGTGTAGGGAGCCTATGTGTAAAATTGTGCATTACTAGTACTGCACCCCAGCACGCATACGCACATGGGCATGTACCACAGCAGAGTGTGAGGGGTGGGGAGCCTATGTGTAAAATTGTGCATTACTTGTACTGCACCCCAGCACAAACACACACATGGGCACGCACCACAGAAGAGTGTGGGGTGTAGGGAGCCTATGTGTAAAATTGTGCATTACTAGTACTGCACCCCAGCACACATACGCACATGGGCATGTACCACAGCAGAGTGTGAGGGGTGGGGAGCCTATGTGTAAAATTGTGCATTACTTGTACTGCACCCCAGCACAAACACATACATGGGCACGCAGGGACGTGGAAGTTAACCCACCTGCTATGGTGCTGTCCTGTGCTAACGAGGTATTAGCAAGGCGTTCTGGTCAATAGGAATACAGTATTTGATTCTGACTTTCCTCAATTCCCCGCCTATATTCTTTTTGGCCTTCCTAACAGATAAACTTAGTCTCTAGGGTGTCACAGAGGAGAAGTCCTGACTCTGGGCCTGAGTGCAACTAAAAAAGTCATTACTACACTGTGGAGCTCTGATAAAATTAGGCCTGGGTGGAGATTGTGGAGTTCTGCTACCCAACTTAATGTTGGCTCGCTGCACAAGAGGAAAAACTTTGCTCCGCTGCACAGAGTTTTTTGGAACTCCGTGTCTATGTGGAGCGCATAGTGGGCAAAACTCAGTGAGCGGAGCAGAATTTTACGCCCAGGCCTAGATTAAATCCTGAACAGACATCCTGGCTAAACAGGCTCTGGGTTGTCATTGGAATGGACCATAAGCTGGGGCACTTTGAGAAAGTCTGGCGCCCTTGTGTATCGAGAGACTCCTGCTCAACCTACTTGGAAATTGTGCAGATAATCCGGGCTCAACATCTTGAGACCTCCAAAGGCAGCAAGTGATTCCTTACATATAAGACTATGGGTGGTTGCCACACGAAAGGCACCATGGCTAGTGAGGCGGGGGGGTGCGTCAATATAAAAAAGATTGTTCAAGGAGGACAGCGGGAGGAAACCGCTTCTGGTGCTTCTGAAATGTTGAAGGTGGCTTTGTTCTTTCCTGATGCTTATCTTTTCTAAGTCAGGCCTCGCCCCCAGCGCTTACAGGTGGGTGTATGTGTAAAATGATAGAGAGTCAAACCATAAACCACAGGTCATCTCCCATTGTGCTATCAGTGTCATCAAAAGCTGCAGTGAAGATTGAAGGGTGATCTGGACAGCATTGAAGTCCACGTCACCAACCCATGGAACCCTGTGAGGGGAGAGGAACCCTGGAACGTGAGAACCCCAATCTTCTGCACGGAAACATATAGGTTAAGGGCGACATGTTAAAGTCTAAAAGCTCTATACCGAAGGTGGGGGTTATAAGCTGAAGAGTTTGATCCAGAATAAAATAAACATTCAATCACAGCTTTACCAACAGGGGAAGCCGTGCACGATAAGGTATTGACCTGGGTAGAGTAGAAGACAGTGCCAGGCCTCGCACAGAGACCTAAGATTAGCAACAACAACTAAAAACTACACATAGGAAAGGAAGGAAGGATTGCACCTTTAATGGATGCAGAAGAGGAAACCTTCCAGAAACCCTATGGAGGAGCAACAGTCCCCCAAAACACCAGGTTGTAATAGACCCTCTTTGCAATCTCCCCATGTGGAGACCAGTCTGTGCCCAACCGCCTTTTCCAGAAAATGATCTGTTTATTTTGGACTATACGTTTTGAATTTCCAAGAGTTTATATAAAGCGATGTTTACAAATGTTTTTTTAAATTTCTGCTTTTTGTTCTTTCTCCATATTTCTCATTTATATTTTGCTTGTGTATGTTATCTGCTCCCTTATTTCACGTTTTCTGTATTTATTTTTTATCTGCATGCTCACAAGGCTATGTCAACTGAGTGGAAATGTCTGAAATTACAAAGCCCTTTACTTAGGTCCCCTGATGGCACCATCAAAAACCCATAGTTACCTGTTCTGGGTTAAAGTGGGAAGGACATTTTCACCTGTACGACGAAACCTCTATACTTCAGAAGCAGGTCTGATTTCTGCCAGATAAATATTGCTATCAAAGGATCAGAATAGTAAAGACGGGTGAACCAGGTTGGAACAGTAACAAGCCTTCCTTCCCAGGAGGTGGGGGGGTGGGGGGGGCTCAGTCCAGATTGGTCTAAGGGGTGATTCTAAAACGATGCTGGGGTGTCACGCCCTATCTTACGCATCCACCAATCAGAGAGATGAGATGCATTCTTAGACCTTACCTCAAGTGTCTACCTGGGTTATAAGTGGTGCTTTCGAAAAACTCTCTGACTGAAACTTCCACTACTAACCTGTTTCCTTGAATATTTTCACAAGGATCGCGTTTCACAAGGATGGCTTTTCACAAGGATGGTGTTTCACAAGGATGGCGTTATCAATCTTGGTGAATGTCCTTCATGTCAGCAGAAGTCCCTGCAGTCTCTGCCGTCCATGGTTTGTCCTGGATCTCATATCTCCAGAAAAAAACTGAATTTTTCTCCCCGTCTCCACTCTTTTCTCCCTTTCTTACTTTATCTTCCTCCCTACACCTTACCCCAGTTCGCCCCTACTTCCTCAAGTAGTTTTTTCTTCTTTCCTCCTTTGCTCATCTCCTGCTTATACTGGAGTACTTCTGGCCCTCCCTATATTCTACTCAAGTGCCTCTACTGCAACCTATGCCCTATGTTCTCTACCCCACCTATACCCTTTTACCTCTCCACCCTCATACTCAAGAGCCTCTACTGCAACCTATACCCTATGTTCTCTACCCCACCTGTACCCTTTTACTTCTCCACCCTCATACTCGAGTCCCTCTACTGCTACCTATACCCTATGTTCTCTACCCCACCTATACCCTTTTCCCTCTCCACCCCTACTACTCAAGTGCCTCTACTGCTACCTATACCCTACATTCTCTAACCCACCTATACCCTTTTACCTCTCCACCCCTTCTACTCAAGTGCCTCTACTGCAACCTATACCCTATGTTCTCTACCCCACCTATACCCTTTTCCCTCTCCACCCCTACTACCCAAGTGCCTCTACTGCAACCTATACCCTACATTCTCTACCCCACCTATACCCCTTTTCCCTCTCCAACCCTACTACTCAAGTGCCTCTACTGCAACCTATACCCTATGTTCTCTACCATACCTATACCCATTACCCTCTCCACCCCAATACTCAGTGCCTCCACTGCTACCTATACCCTATGTTCTCTAACCCACCTATACCCTTTTCCCTCTCCACCCCTACTACTCAAGTGCCTCTACTGCTACCTATACCATACATTCTCTAACACACCTATACCCTTTTACCTCTCCACCCCTAATACTCAGTGCCTCTACTGCAGCCTATACCCTATGTTCTATACCCCACCTGTACCCTTTTACCTCTCCACCCCTAATACTCAGTGCCTCTACTGCAACCAATACCCTATGTTCTCTACCCCACCTGTACCCTTTTACCTCTCCACCCCTAAAACTTGATGCCTCTACTGCAACCAATACCCTATGTTCTCTACCCCACCTGTACCCTTTTACCTCTCCACCCCTAATACTCAGTGCCTCTATTGCAACCTAAACCATATGCTCTCTATCCCACCTATACCCTTTTACCTCTCCACCCTCATACTCAAGTGCCTCTACTGCTACCTATACCCTATGTTCTCTACCCCACCTATACCCTTTTACTGCTCCACCCCAATACTCAGTGTCTCTACTGCTACCTATACCCTATGTTCTCTACCCCACCTATAGCCCTTTACCTCTCCACCCCAATACTCAGTGTCTCTACTGCTACCTATACCCTATGTTCTCTACCCCACCTATACCCTTTTACCTCTCCACCCCAACACTCAGTGCATCTACTGCTACCTATACCCTATGTTTTCTAACCCACATATACCCTTTTACCTCTCCACCCCTAATACTCAGTGTCTCTACTGCTACCTATACCCTATGTTCTCTAACCCACATATACCCTTTTACCTCTCCACCACTAATACTCAGTGCCTCTACTGCTACCTATACCCTATGTTCTCTACCCCACCTATACCCTTTTACCTCTCCACCCCTAATACTCAGTGCTTCTACTGCAACCTATACCCTAAGTTCTCTACCCCACCTGTACCCTTTTACCTCTCCACCCCTTCTACTCAAGTGCCTCTACTGCAATCTATGCCCTATGTTCTCTACCCCACCTGTATCATTTTACCTCTCCACCCTCATACTCGAGTCCCTCTACTGCTACCTATACCCTATGTTCTCTACCCCACATATACCCTTTTACCTCTCCACCCCAATACTCAGTGCCTCTACTGCTACCTATACCCCATGTTCTCTACCCCACCAATACCCTTTTACCTCTCCACCCCAATACTCAGTGCCTCTACTGCTACCTATACCCTACGTTCTCTCCCCCTATACCCTTTTACCTCTCCACCCCTTCTACTCAAGTGCCCCTACTGCTACCTATACCCTATGTTCTCTACCCCACATATACCCTTTTACCTCTCCACCCCTAATACTCAGTGCCCCTACTGCTACCTATACCCTATGTTCTCTACCCCACATATACCCTTTTACCTCTCCACCCCTAATACTCAGTGCCTCTACTGCTACCTATACCCTATGTTCTCTACCCCACCTATACCCTTTTACCTCTCCACCCCTTCTACTAAAGTGCCCCTACTACTACCTATACCCTATGTTCTCTACCCCACATATACCCTTTTACCTCTCCACCCCTAATACTCAGTGCCTCTACTGCTACCTATACCCTATGTTCTCTAACCCACATATACCCTTTTACCTCTCCACCCCTAATACTCAGTGCCTCTACTGCTAACTATACCCTATGTTCTCTACCCCACCTATTCCCTTTTACCTCTCCACCCCAATACTCAGTGCCTCTACTGCTACCTATACCCTACGTTCTCTACCCCACCTATACCCTTTTACCTCTCCACCCCTTCTACTCAAGTGCCCCTACTGCTACCTATACCCTATGTTCTCTACCCCACATATACCCTTTTACCTCTCCACCCCTTCTACTCAAGTGCCCCTACTGCTACCTATACCCTATGTTCTCTACCCCACCTATACCCTTTTACCTCTCCACACCTTCTACTCAAGTGCCCCTACTGCTACCTATACCCTATGTTCTCTACCCCACATATACCCTTTTACCTCTCCACCCCTTCTACTCAAGTGCCCCTACTGCTACCTATACCCTATGTTCTCTACCCCACATATACCCTTTTACCTCTCCACCCCTAATACTCAGTGCCTCTACTGCTAGCTATACCCTATGTTCTCTAACCCACGTATACCCTTTTACCTCTCCACCCCTAATACTCAGTGCCTCTACTGCTACCTATACCCTATGTTCTCTACCCCACCTATACCCTTTTACCTCTCCACCCTCCTACTCAAGTGTTTCTACTGCTACCTATACCCTATGTTCTCTCCCCCACCTATACCCTTTTACCTCTCCACCCTCATACTCAAATGCCTCTACTGCAACCTATACCCTATG
Organism: Calotriton arnoldi; assembly: GCA_963921515.1. Lineage (NCBI taxonomy): Eukaryota > Metazoa > Chordata > Amphibia > Caudata > Salamandridae > Calotriton > Calotriton arnoldi. Next base: position 2,282,292 of record CAWUFW010000456.1, read on the forward strand.
TTCTCTACCCCACCTATACCCTTTTACCTCTCCACCCTCCTACTCAAGTGTTTCTACTGCTACCTATACCCTATGTTCTCTCCCCTATACACTTTTACCTCTCCACCCTCATACTCAAGAGCCCCTACCGCTACTATACCCTACGTTCTCTACCCCACCTATACCCTTTTACCTCTCCACCCCAATACTCAGTGCCTCTACTGCTACCTATACCCTACGTTCTCTACCCCACCTATACCCTTTTACCTCTCTACCCTCATACTCAAGTGCCTCTACTGCAACCTATACCCTTTGTTCTCTACCCCACCTATACCCTTTTACCTCTCCACCCCTAATACTCAGTGCCTCTACTGCAACCTATACCCTATGTTCTCCACCCCACCTATACCCTTTTACCTCTCCACCCTCCTACTCAAGTGTTTCTACTGCTACCTATACCCTATGTTCTCTCCCCTATACACTTTTACCTCTCCACCCTCATACTCAAGAGCCCCTACCGCTACTATACCCTACGTTCTCTACCCCACCTATACCCTTTTACCTCTCCACCCCAATACTCAGTGCCTCTACTGCTACCTATACCCTACGTTCTCTACCCCACCTATACCCTTTTACCTCTCTACCCTCATACTCAAGTGCCTCTACTGCAACCTATACCCTTTGTTCTCTACCCCACCTATACCCTTTTACCTCTCCACCCTCCTACTCAAGTGTTTCTACTGCTACCTATACCCTATGTTCTCTCCCCCTATACACTTTTACCTCTCCACCCTCATACTCAAGAGCCCATAGGGGACTACTATACCCTACGTTCTCTACCCCACCTATACCCTTTTACCTCTCCACCCCAATACTCAGTGCCTCTACTGCTACCTATACCCTATGCTCTCTACTCCACCTGTACCCTTTTCACCTCTCCACTGCTAATACTGAAGTGCCTTTGCTGCTACTTATACCCCACGTTCGCTACCCCACCCATACCCTTCTACTTGTCCACCCCTAAATCCTCAAGTATCTTTACCGCTACCTATACCCTACATTATCTACCTTCTACTTACACCCTTGTAGCTCCCCACCCTCATACTCAAGTGTCTGCACTGCTACCTATACCCTATGTTCTCTAACCCACCTATACCCTTGTAGCTCCTCAACCTCATACTCAAGTGCCTCTACTGCTAACTATGCCCTATGTTCTCTACTCCACCTACACCTTTTCACCTTTACAACCCTACTACTCAAGTGCCTGTACTGATACCTACACCCTACGTTCTCTACTCCACCTACACCTTTACAACCCTACTACTCAAGTGCCTGTACTGCTACATATACCCTACGTTCTCTAACCCACCTATACCCTTGTACCTCCACCCATAATACGCAAGTATCTCTACTGCTACTTATTTTTTTTTTACAGAGTTTTATATAGCGCGAACTTGACCCGCAGGTATCGGGTATCAGAGCGCTTTATATAGCACCAGTTGCGTTACATGAGGACACATTCATTTTTTGTTAGGCACGAGGAGATTAAGTGATTTGCCCAGAATCACAGGATGTTCAGCGTCATTGTCGAGACTCGAACCCGGTTCCCCAGATTCGAGGTCGACCGCCCTAGCTGTTAGGCCAACTCCTCTCCTCTTATACCCTACATTCTCTACCCCACCTATACCCTTCTGCCTGTCCACCCCTAATCCTCAAGTATATTTACCACTACCTATATCCTACATTATCTACCTTCTACTTACACTCTTGTAGCTCCCCTCCCTCATACTCAGGTACCTCTACTGCTAACTATACCCTACATTCCCTACCCCACCTATACCCTTGTACCTCTTCATCCCTAACCCTCAAGTATATGTACCACTACATATACCCTACATTCTCTACCTTCTACTTACACTCTTGTCGCTCTCCACCCTCACACACAAGTGCATTTACTGCTACCTATACCCTATGTTCTCTATCCCACCTGTACCCTTGTACCTCTCCACCCCAATACGCAAGCATCTCTACTGCTACCTATACCCTACTTTCTCTAACCCACCTATACTCTTGTACCTCTCCACCCATAATACTCCAGTATCTGTACTGCTACAAGCTATACCCTATGTTCTCTACCTTCTACTTACACCCTATGTTCTCTACCCCACCTGTACCCTTTTACCTCTCCACCCCAATACTCAGTGCCTCTGCTGTTACCTATACTCTATGTTCTCTACCCCACCTGTATCCTTGTACCTCCTCAACCATAATACTCAAGCATCTGTACCGCTACCTATACCCTACGTTCTCTACCTTCTACTTACACCCTTGTAGCTCCCCACCCTCATACTCAAGTGCCTCTACCACTACCTATACCTTACACTCTCTCTCCCACCTATACCCTTGTACCTCTCCACCAATAATGCTCAAGAATCTGTACCGCTACTTATACCCTACATTCTCTACCCCATCGAATTCTCCTTGACCTTTCTGCAGCCTTTGACACTGTCAATCACATCACTCTCCTTAACACTCTTCAACATAGAATGGGCATGGAAGGCACATTGCTTAAATGGTTTGCTTCCTTCCTCTCTGATAGATCCCAAATGATCAAAGTAGCGAACAGTCTCTCATCTCCTTTGGCGGTAGGTCAAGGTGTTAATCAAGGCTCTATACTTGCACCCACTTTGTTCAACCTCTATTTGGAACCATTGGGAAATCTCCTAAGTAAATCTGGGATCCTCTATCATCTCTATGCGGACGACACTCAAATCTACCTCAAGGTGTCCGCCACACACGATCTCTCCATCCTAAACTCTACTCTCGACTCCATTCAAAACTGGATGTTAACTCATCAACTGATTCTGAATCCTTCCAAAACTGAATTCCTCCTCCTCTCCTCCTCACTCTCTCCTCCTCCGGTTCAATCATGGATGGATCAGATGAATCTATTTAACAATAAACCCATCATTGTCGACAGCGCAAAATCCCTTGGTGTCATACTCGACAGAAAACTCAATCTACTCTCCCACATCAATTCCATTGCAAAGTCTGCTCGATACCAACTGCGCTTTCTCTGGGGGATTCGACGCTTCTTCCCAGAGCAAGACCGAAAAACCCTGGTCCAATCGCTGGTTCTCTCTAGACTGGACTACTGCAATTCTCTTCTTACTGGCCTCCCCAAATCCCACCTGTCCCCCCCTTAAATCTGTTCTCCATTCAGCAGCTCGTTTCATATATGGGACCAAAAGAAGCGACCACATCACACCCATTTTATCTTCCCTCCGTTGGCTTCCCATCGAGGCAAGATCTATCTACAAGACTGCCTGTATCACCCACAAAGCCTTGCATTCCTCCTCTCCTCGCTACTTGGCGAATAAACTGAAACTCTCTGGAGGCTCTAGACCATCACGTAATGCGGAAAACCTATTGCTTGAACCTCCCACTTTCAAAAAGGAAAGATCGATGGCCCAATCTTTTTCAGGCAACGCAGTGAGAATCTGGAACTCACTTCCGCCTCAGCTCCGGACCACCACCTCTTCCCGGTCCTTCAAAACTGACCTCAAATTTCTCCTTCTCCAAAGACACTTCCAAATCTAATTCACGCCCTCTCTATTCCCTCAAAGAAGTTCTTCCACTATAGGAAATTCTGTACTCCATGCCTATAGAAGTGCCTTCCCAGTGTGTTCTGAGTGACTGCCACTTATTGCAGTATTATACCTCTATTTGTATTTTGTATCTTATGTATCATGCACACTTGTCACTTTTTCCTCTTGTAACGTATCATTTGCTACCTCTTCTTGTATCTTGTTTGCTTTTGTTATTTGCACAATTGTCACTTTTTCCTCATGTAATGTAACGTTTGCTTTTGTATTATGCTCACTTGTAACCTTCTCCTCATGTAATGTTACTGTTCCTATTGTGAAGCGCTCTGACACCTCCGGGTAAAGTCTGCGCTATATAAAAACGCATTAAATAAATAAATAAATAAAAAACTATACCCTTGTAGCTCTACAACTCCTGCCACACCAGTGCATCTACCGCTTCCTATATCCTATGTTCTCTACCCCTTCTTATGCCCCTTTCAACTCTTGTAGCTCAACCCCTTTCCTCAGTCACCAGAATGGAGTTTCACCAACCTGTGGTTGTCAGACCGGGTCCCATGTCCCCTGGGCCCTGCTTTGGCCCCCTGTGCCCATGCCCAGCTCTCTGCCCAGGTTTCTTTTTTCGTGCACATGCCCCTCTTCCCTGTGTCAATGCCCTCTGTGCTCTACGTACCCTACCCAGTTCGTCATTCTTTGCCTATGCCCTTCTTATCTGTGCCTATGCTCTCTGTGTTTATGTCCCTCGACCCTGTGCCTATGCCAGCTCCCTCCTCGTCCTCGTGGCGGGACCTTGGCGCTGACAGCCGCCCCTCTCTCAAGAGGTGAATGTGCGTGCGCGGCGGCTACAGACCCTACGGTATCCGAAGCACGCAGGGCCCGGCGAGGAAACCTGAGCGCCTCCAGCATTTGGTGCGAGCGGAAAGTTTCCAAAGCGCTGCAAAATGGAGTGTGTGATGGGGGGGCCTCGAAGCCCCCTGAGGGAGGGAGGGGGCGGGGGTAACACCGGGTCCATCAAGGGGCAGGGGCAAGAGGGGTCCCTTGGATCCGGAGCCCCCTGAGGGAGGGCGGGGGTAACACCGGGTCCATCAAGGGGCAGGGGCAAGAGGGGTCCCTTCCTTGGATCCGGAGCCCCCTGAGGGAGGGAGGGGGCGGGGGTAACACCAGGCCCATCGCGGGGCAGGAGGGGCTGGAGTGCAGACTCTGCTGGGGGTACTGCTCAGCGCCTAGAGGGGGGCACAGCCTTGCAGCCCCAGCCCCCCGAAATGCCCTCGTCGTGCAGTACAAAGGCATCGCTTCACGGAGGCCGTGCACAGAGGAGCAGATCTGTCGACTGTCCAAGCCTCATACAGGCCCCCCCACTTCACAGCCTGAGCCCGGCCATGTGTCCCAGGTTCATGCCAGACGTGCCGCCCTAGTCCAAGTTTACGCTTTGAATGCTGGGAGTTGTAGTCCTGCTTATTCCATTATAAAACAGGACTACAAGTCCCATAATGCAAAGAAGAAAAAGCCTGGCCTGGAGCAGCACGTCACGCATGGACACGTGAGACTTGGTAGCTTTCAGCCCTGCCTTGAGTCGGCACTATGACACACCGGGGGGGCCTCAGCCCCTCACTTCACCCAGCATTGGTTAAATCGACTACTCAAAGACTCACGGGGCTTCAGAGCCAGTTACTTCACCTACTGCTCATGAACTGCTCCCAGAAGCAGAAGCGATTACTGAAACCAACCCCCCCCAAGAACCTTCCAGAAACAGCCTCAATTATATCCAATACTCACGGATATCGAACAGCCCCGGACCTTCATTCCACCCAGGACAAGGGGTTAAACTATCAGTGAAGCGGAGAAAGCGCCCCCACCCCTCCCCCCCCTCCAAGGGCCTCAGAAAATGCAACTATTGTATCAAATGTCTAAGGCCTTGGAAGGGACTGAACTCTAATGTTTAACATAGTGTTACCCACTCAGAAAACAAAGAAGCCAACTCTTCTGTGTAAGACACAGTGTTACAAACTCAAGATACAATGTAACCAACTCTTGTGTGTAAGACACAGTGTTACCGACTCGGGAGAGAAAGTGTCCAAATCTTGTGTTTAAGACAGTGTTACCTGCTCAGGAGACAATGGAACCCACTCTTGTCTTTACATCCTTTGTACCCACGCACACTCCACTTTAGAGTGCGTGAGCACTCACCCTCAGAAGCCACCAGAAGGCTCTGGAATGCATTTGTTGCATTTGTTTGAGTCCCAGGACACTTGTTTACACTCCCAGGACACTTGTTTGACTCCCAGGATGCTTGTTTGACTCCCAGGACACTTGTTTGAGTCCCAGGACACTTGTTTGAGTCCCAGGACACTTGTTTGAGTCCCAGGACACTTGTTTGACTCCCAGGACACACTTGTTTGACTCCCAGGACACTTGTTTGACTCCCAGGACACTTGTTTGACTCCCAGGACACTTGTTTGACTCCCAGGACACTTGTTTGAGTCCCAGGACACTTGTTTGAGTCCCAGGACACACTTGTTTGAGTCCCAGGACACACTTGTTTGACTCCCAGGACACACAGGATGCTTGTTTGACTCCCAGGACGCTTGTTTGAGTCCCAGGACACTTGTTTGACTCCCAGGACACTTGTTTGACTCCCAGGACACTTGTTTGAGTCCCAGGACACTTGTTTGAGTCCCAGGACACACTTGTTTGACTCCCAGGACACTTTTTTGACTCCCAGGACACTTGTTTGAGTCCCAGGACACTTGTTTGAGTCCCAGGACACACTTGTTTGACTCCCATGACACTTGTTTGACTCCCAGGACACTTGTTTGAGTCCCAGGACACTTGTATGAGTCCCAGGACACTTGTTTGACTCCCAGTTCACTTGTTTGACTCCCAGGACACTTGTTTGAGTCCCAGGACACTTGTTTGACTCCCAGGACACTTGTTTGACTCCCAGGACACACTTGTTTGACTCCCAGGACACACTTGTTTGTGTCCCAGGACACTTGTTTGAGTCCCAGGACACTTGTTTGAGTCCCAGGACACTTGTTTGACTCCCAGGACACTTGTTTGAGTCCCAGGACACACTTGTTTGACTCCCAGGACACTTGTTGGAGTCCCAGGACACTTGTTTGACTCCCAGGACACACTTGTTTGACTCCCAGGACACTTGTTTGAGTCCCAGGACACCTGTTTGACTCCCAGGACACTTGTTTGTGTCCCAGGACACTTGTTTGACTCCCAGGACACTTGTTTGAGTCCCAGGACACTCCCAGGACACTTGTTTGACTCCCAGGACACTTGTTTGAGTCCCAGGACACTTGTTTGAGTCCCAGGACACTTGTTTGACTCCCAGGGTTTGAGTCCCAGGACACTTGTTTGACTCCCAGGACACTTGTTTGAGTCCCAGGTCATTCCCAGGACACTTGTTTGAGTCCCAGGACACTTGTTTGACTCCCAGGACATTTGTTTGAGTCCCAGGACACTTGTTTGACTCCCAGGACACTTGTTTGAGCCCCATGACACTTGTTTGACTCCCAGGACACTTGTTTGACTCCCAGGACACCTGGACACTTGTTTGACTCCCAGGACACTTGTTTGAGTCCCAGGACACTAGTCCCAGGACACTTGTTTGACTCCCAGGACACTTGTTTGAGTCCCAGGACACTTGTTTGACTCCCAGGACACTTGTTTGACTCCCAGGACACTTGTTTGACTCCCAGGACACTTGTTTGAGTCCCAGGAAACTTGTTTGACTCCCAGGACACTTGTTTGAGTCCCAGGACACTTGTTTGAGTCCCAGGACACTCGTTTGAGTCCCAGGACTGAGTCCCAGGACACTTGTTTGAGTCCCAGGACACTCGTTTGAGTCCCAGGACACTTGTTTGAGTCCTAGGACACTTGTTTGACTCCCAGGACACTTGTTTGACTCCCAGGACACTTGTTTGACTCCCAGGACACTTGTTTGAGTCCCAGGACACTTGTTTGACTCCCAGGACACTTGTTTGAGTCCCAGGACACTTGTTTGAGTCCCAGGACCCTGATCCAGTGACCGCTGCCCTGCTCCGTGTCACAGAGAGACTTGTGCATCAGGGCAAACATGGAGGGAAGAGTCTGTGAGATCTTTACTGAACAAATATCGGATATTCATTATTATACATCCTTTTACTTGTGTGATAGTGTTCTCCAGAGACACCCTGCTCTATGAATTGAGGGAACAGTTTTGCACTCTTTTCTGCTGTTAGAGAAACTCAGATTCTGGCGAGAGAGGCGCCTTACAAACCGGATAATCACATGACAATATGGGGCATTATACAGTCTGGCACGATAATAAGCAAGCTGCACCCATCATAGCGCCCAGAAGTGCGGCCCTGGCACTCTGGCACTCCGGCACCCAGTGACACTGTGAGTTATCACTTCTCAGACTGAGTGACAATGTCCCTCGAGAGCATCTGTGGTTGCAGCTGACAAGCTCGCACTGCAGCACGTCTCTGGTACCATTAGCATCACATCCTGGCACAGAATTTAAAACCGATGGCCGTCCTCTCGGTTGAGGACTTGGTGTGGGCTCATACTCAGTGGGATACACCATATATTCTAGTCAATACATGTATAAAATGTAACTGTAAAATGCACCATTTCGACAAATTTTTTTCCTTGCAGAAGAAACCTCACTTTCCACCAACTTCACTGTAGAAAGTCAGGCTCGCACACTTCATTTACACCAGTGCTTAATTTGAGCTGGTGGTTTCCAGTGTTCGGCACCAGTAGTTAATTGTCAACACTAGTGTTTGTGACAGTCTGCCTCAAGGTGGCACTGTCTGCCTACTTTAGAGATGACCGCAACAACAGGTAATTATTACTTAAGGATACATAAAAATGTACTATTGCCTGACGCCGCCCAAGCCATTCTTATAGCTCTGGAGGCCTGAATAGTCTGAATTGTCACACCTGTAGGAGTGTGATGGTTAGTAGTTGTGTTGTTGCTATCATTGGCAGCATGGCAGGGGCACTGTGTGGTGCAAGCTGCAGTGGCCTCCTGATGAGAGCCCTGGAATGTATTTGAGCACTGATTTACACACTCACTGCAACTGAGGCCCCCATGGTGCCCTCATACCTTTTGCCAGAAGGGGCCCCTCATACCTTTTGCCAGGAGGGGCCCCTCCAGAGCCCCAACTTACTTTACCAAAGTATTAAAAAAACATTCAGAAGAAACAATAATGTGGCATAAGGCCTTTTGTGTGACAGTAACAACTCCAAAAAAAGACAACCTCTGAAGGGAAGGTGGGGGCCTCTCTGCACTGAGTGTGTGATGTGCAGCACAAAGTTAGTCTCATCTAGAAGTGGGCAGTCAAGAAACGAATATGAAAGGGTATGTGTAGCCATGACAATATTTGGCATGTACATTGTGCAACTAACAGCCTAAGTTTTAAAACATGAACTTAGAAACATTCCAGCCCCTCCCCGCCATGACAACTGCCACTAATGAGATAAATAAGAGACAAGTAAGGTGACATGTGCACCCAATGTGTGACCTAGATTTGTTTTGGAGGGAGCGACATTTTATTCTATCAACACAAACACAAGAGGTCTTTGCACAGCGCACACCCGGGACTGCGAATTTGAATGTGCTCTCATATGTGATAATGAAGAAAAAGAGGCAAAATGAAATAAAATATCGGCCAAGACTCACACAATTTGTTGAAGCGGGGAAGCCGAGATTTATCTCAGGTTTTCTTTTCCACATTGTGCAGAGTGGAGAGCATAGAAATGAGAGAATGTGAGGTGTGTAGGTGGAAGGCCAATGGGGGAAGGAGGGGTGGGAGGGAAACTGGGAGAGACAGAGGTTAGGGCGGGATAGGCAGATATAGAGTTGAGGGAATGAGAGAGGTAGATTTGGAAGCCAGACTTAGGGCCCGATTCTGATGCGGGTTGGAAAAGCTTCCCGACCGAGGGCCTGATTCTGATGCGGTTAGGAACAAATGTTCCCATTGAAGTCAATGGGAGTTCAACCAAATCGTATCTGGAAGCATCCGGATGCATCCTACTCCGCCGGTCGGACTTTCCCGATCCGAGTGGGTCGGACACCATTTCCCAACCGATTCGGTCGGGAAGCTTTTCCAACCCGCATCAGAATCGGCCCCTAAATGTTTGCCGGTGACTGCTGTGGGCAGCAGCAACAACACCTAATTTGGGGGACAGGAAAACACTTTGGCCCCTTCTCCACTGTACCACCCCCGATCTCCAGAGTAGAAAGAGTCATCATAGAGTCATCATCAGTACAACGTTTAGCTTCCCAAAGGTCATTGAAACAGAAAAAGGACCACTGATCATTCACCAGTCATCGTATCGGCAGTTCTTCTATTTCGACAAACCGCAGTTGAAGTAAAAGAAGGACTTTTTCCCCACACAATGTCCTTGCCAAGCCAATGGGGTGGCAGTGATCAGTGGAGATCCGGGGATCCAGCCAATTGTGGTGCTGCAGCGGTTTATTGCAAAGTAAGGGAGGCAAGGCCTGTGTGAAAATACACTTGAAAGCTTGTCTGTGCTAGGCTAATACACTCTCCTCACATGTTGTGTTAATAACAGCACGTGTAGACCTGCATTTATCAACTATTTGAATAAATATGGATGCCAGTATATATTAGCTTGAGCTTTCCTGTAGCCTTGAACCTGCATGCATGTTCAGCCCTCTACTAGGTCCAGCAGTGTATCCAGACAAAATATCGAAATTTTAATATCGACCTACAGAAATATTGTGTTGGAAATATCGTGATACATGAATATAGTCAGCAGGGATATCGTTGACAAGAATATCGATTTTAAGGTAAGTATGATCGATGTTAGAAATGTAGAAAGTGTAAATATATATTACAAAAAATCTATGTTGTTGATATCGATGATAAAAGTAATGTTAATAATATTGCTTTTAAATTATTTTTATATATTTTACTATATATTTTAATTGTATGTGTTATGAATTGTTTGTATAAATATTTTCAATGTTTAAAATAGTTTGTAAATTTTTAGTAGTTTTAAAACGTAATGTAATTGTTTTTATCATTTTTAGTACCGTAGCGGGTTGTGGAGTTTATAGGTGTCCAGGGTGGGAAATAAATTAATTAAAATTCATTTTTAATTAATATTAATTGTTTAATTTATAATTATTTATATTAATTGCGCAATTTTGTTTTAAAAGTACGTTAAGATGCAGCTTGTGGGTTTTGTAGGGCTATATGGAGGGAGGTAAATCATAATGAATTAATAATTAATTTTTAATATGAATTATTTAATTTAGAATTATTTAAATTAATTGCATTTTTTAAAGTTATGTTTAGATGGTGCTTGGGGTTTTGAGAGGGTATAGGGTGGGAAGTAAATTATTTATTATTATCATTAATTATTTAATTGATAATTATGTAAATTGAATTATATTAAATATTTTTTGGGGCAATGTGTTGTTTTTGCATGGGTAAAGAGTGTGTAGGAAATTTAGTATAATACCTGATAATTAATGTTAATTTATAACATTTATTTAATTGATACATTAAGTTTTAGCTATATATTAGGTGTGAGTTGCATTTGTGGGGGCAAAATGTGGGTAGTTAATTAAATACAATTAATTTATTATTAGCTAAATATTCTTATTAAATGTTTAATTGATAATTAGATACGCAAATTATGTAGCTAACATTTATACATTAGGTGTGGGTTGTTGTTTTTGTATGGATAAAGGGAGGGAAGGTAATGAAAGATAATTATTTTAATATTAGTTAATTATTATTAATAATTTAGTTGATAATTATGTACAATGTGCAAATAATATAATTAAAAACAAAATTAAGATGTGTGTTGTGTAGTTTGTAGAGGTATAGCGTAGAATGGTATTTAAGTAATAAGTAGTAACAAATTTAAAAATAGTTTTTTTTTTTTAATTATGTTATTTATTATTGTATGTGTTAATTGTGTTGTGCTTTTGAATTGTAAGTAACATTGTATTTTTGTTGTTGTTATTATTTTGAGACTAAAGGGCCTGATTATGATGGCGGGGAGACCGCCACTGACAGGCTGTCGGTGGCGGTCTCCCCGCCATCGGAGACATGTTTCCCGCCCGCCATATTACAATGGTGGGCGGGGTGATGGCGGTTGGAAAGTCCGACCGCCACGCAGCCGACGGGCTCCTTGAGCCCGTCGGTGCGGTGGAGGGGCTTGTAGTCCCTACCATGTTGGCAGTGCCTGCCAGGCACCGCCGTAGGGATTACAATGTCCCTTTCCACTGGCCTTCTCATGGTGGTTAACTCGCTATGAAAAGGCCGGCAGAAAGGGACTCTGGGGGCCCGTAGAGGGCCCCCCTTCCTTACCGGCCCTTGACTTTGGGTGTTGGGGGCATCTATGGTGCCCCCAACATATCCCTACACCATGTGGTAGGCACTGCATGGTGCCTGCCACGTAGTGCAGGGATATGTGTGGGGTGTCTGTTTTGTCTTGCGGCAGGTGCTGCAGACCACAGCACCCGCCGCAATACAAAACATGGGCAATGCGACCGCCACGGTGGCAGTCGCATCGTAATTTGCCCTGTCGGACCACCGCCTTGTAGGCGGGCGGTCCCACATGCAATACGATGGCGGACGGACTGAAGTCCTTCCATCATCGTAATGCCCCTCATAGTTTGGGATTTTAATTCTAATAATATTTGTATGTAATTTGTATATTTTTAAAAACAATTATATATAGACTTTTTATATTTAAATATATATTTTTTTAATTTTAGTATTGTTTTGTAAATATTTTATTTTGTTGATGTGAATTAGTCTAATCTTGCACAGAATGCAGTGGGAGTAGTAAATCTTACCCCTTTGCAATCCAACACTTTCCGTAGTCTTGCACAGACTGGAGTGGGAATGGTAAATGTTTATCCTCTGCAGTCCAACTGTTTCCCTACTGTTGCACTGACTGGAGTGGGAATGTTAAAGTTGACCCCGCCACAATCCAACACTTTACCAATTGTTGCAATGGCTGGAGTGGGAATAGTAAGTGTTACTACTCCGCAATCCATCACTTTCCCTACTATTACACTGACTGGAGAGGGAATAGTAAATTTTAACCCTTCCGTAATCGACACTTTCCCTACTGTTGCAGAAATTGGAATGGGCATGGTATATTTATTATTTGTAGAATTTTATAGTTTTGTTTATATTGTTTACATTTATCTTATTATGTTTTTGTGTATTTAAAATTATAATATTTATAATGATTAATAATATTTTTAATATGTAATATATTTTTACTGAATTGAAATTTTCTTGCTGATAATCTTTTTATTTCTAATTAAATTGGTATGTGTTTAAACATTATTATGTTGTTGGATATATATATATATATATATATATATCTATAGAACCACAGAAGTGAAACAGCAAGCCAAACCTGCACACCAAGATGCGCTGGTAACGCACCTCCCTACACAAAACCAATCCCCGACAGGAAGTCCAAATCAAAAAACCTGAGCCGGTATGCTCAGAAGTGGTGTGCACCTCCACTGCCACCGCTGTTTCCAAATGACAGTCACCGAGACCAATATAACCTTTTACCAATGTGGAGAGCACCACCAATGTTCCATTTAAGAAATTGCTGTCCATTCAATGTAGATATCAAAAAACGTGGTTTCTTTATTCTTTAGTGTTGCCCACAGAAAAACAGCCAACGCGTTTTGTCCATAGATATGGACTTCATCAGGGCTTGAATAGGAAGAAGACTTGACCGTGTGTTCAGAAAATATCAAAGGGTCAGAAATACAGTAGGACCCCACCGGAACCGGGTCAAGCACAAGTAACAAGGGTTCTGGAAATTGAACCGATGGAAAAAGCCTGATCGGATTTTTCAGGCTAAAAATGCTCAATCCATCAAGAAGAGGTATGTAGAGTACAAATGCAAGAACTGAACCCTCCTAGATCCAGGGTCAATAAAATATTAACAAATGAAGATGCGGCCTCCCCAGGTGACAAGCCTTCAGTAATGGGAAGAGCATTTGGAGAGGTACTGAAATCCAAGCCCATGATTTTGTCACTGTCCTAAACCTAAATTCATTAAATTTACAGTTTACTAGTGAAACCAATGGTACCACCATCGAGTTCCTAGATCTGAAATTGGAAATCAAAGAGGACAAAATCACTAGCAAATTGTTCAGAAAAACCACGGCAGGCAACATCTTGCTTCACGCTAACAGTTGCCATCCTAAAAACTTAATTCACAGCATTCCTTTTGGCGAGTTACTTAGGGCCAAAAGGAATTGCAGCACCGAAGAAGGTTATCAAAGAGAAAAATACACAATGACTTGGAGGTTTTTAGCACGTGGTTACAGTAGAACCATTATCAAGCAAGCTGCATCTAAAGTAGAAAAACTCAAGCGGGAAGAGTTGCTTATTCCCAAAAAGAAAGACACTGAAACAGTGAAGGAGCCCATAAGGTTCATCACCAAATATAGCAACCAAGCTTGGGAAATCAGGAGAGGTCTAAAAAAGTTTTGGGAGGTTCTTAGAAGTGATGATGATTTGAGGGAATTTGTGGGAGAGTATCCTTCTCTCACTTTCAGAAAACCCAAATCTTTACGTGATTCACTGAGTAGGAGTTTAGTGAACCAAACCAAGAAACGCACTGACATCCAAGGTTTCTTCACGTGTAACCATTGCAAAGCTTGCAAATTTAGCACTAGTTGTAAAACCATTAAACTCAGTAAAGACAAACCCCCATACCAAATCAGGAAACATCTGAATTGCAACACTGAATTTGTGATTTATGCTCTGAAATGTCCCTGCAATAGATTCTACATAGGGAGTACGATCCACAAAGGCAAAAAGAGGGTACTTGAGCATCCCAGGGCTATAAAGAAGAACGATAAACAATACCCAGTTGCCCGCCATTTCAGTGTATGTCACAATCAAAATGCCAACCTTCTTAAATTCTGTGTTTTGGACTGTATACCACTCAGAGTAAGAGGGGGCAATAGAATTGTTGAACTAAGACGGCTAGAATCTAAAATGATTGTCAAATATAACACCTTATCTCCCACAGGTTTGAACCTTGATGAAGAAATGTCTGTTCATTTATGAAATGTTTTCACTTGCTTAGTATCCTCATGTTCTCTCTTATTGTCTTTTAAGGTTTATTGTTTATTTAATATTTTTATTTGTGTGCACCTTTTTACATGGTTTTAATATGATCATCTTTGTCTGGTTTTTTACAGATTTGAATTGGGAATGCAGAGGAGCTTTAAATATCTTTCGACATTCAAGCTGACATACTGTTTTTTGGTTTTGAATATTTGATATTCCTTTCCTTTGGGGTATGAGAATATATGCTCACTTGAGCAGGACTAATCACCAAATTACTTGGATGTAGCCTTAATAACTAAGTATAAGGCTTTTTGTTGATTAATTTGCCCACTGGGGCTATATTTTTCTTTTTCTTTCTCCTACGTTAGGAGGTGTTGTCTGTTATATTATTATTTGCACACAGGGGCCCACTTGGGTGACACCGTGCAAAATAAGAGGGGTTACTGACACTATTAGAGTGTACCCCGTTGGACTATTGCATCTCTGTTGTGGAGGAGTCTTTTCCCAGTGATTGTGTTCAGTGGTATCAAGTTCACGTACAGTTGCCGTCATTTGTACTTTAATGATGCGCGGTCATGCACAGCTATTTTATGTCGTTTGGTCTATCATGAAATGTACATGTGATTTGATTTTTTGTTACAATGTGCATTCCCATTTATTTATTCATGATTTGTACAGTACAACTTTATTGACAAATACGATGATCACAAACGGAAGTATTTTTTCTATGTTTACACTACTGCACGTAATGAGAACTTGTTTCTTTAAAAGAAATTGATGATGCACTAAGCCTTGCCCGTGAGAAAGGAGTGACGCAACTCCGAAACGCGTCGGGACCTAGTGTTGTAATAAACACGCTTGGAATTGTGGCCACGGCTCCAGTTTTTTTTCCGTTACACGAACTTTCAGCATTGGATTTGTTTTGTGGATATATATATATAATTACATTAAAAAACATTACAATATTATTTGAAAATATTATTTTTATAATATTTTTAAATTCAATATATGCAATATATGCAAATGAGCATATTTATATGTGTTTTAATTTTGAAAATAAGTATAATATTTATATTTATTTTAAAATTGATTAAATACATTTAAATATTATTATATTACTGTTATTTTTTAATATATTAAGGGCCTAATTACGATGTCGGGCAGACTTATGTACGCCTGACACCGGTCGTCGGTCCCGACACTGCAATTACAATGCAACCACACATGGTGCAGTCGCATACTCCCTTTTATGGCCGTAAACCGGCCGTAGCACAAGCTCCCATAGACAAATGGGAAAATCTGTTCATCCCCGCACCGCATGACGGGCACCTCAAGGTGCTTGCCACAAGGTGCAGGGATTAACCGGAGGGCACCATAGGTGCCCCCTCGGCCCCTAACCGGAGGCCGCAGGGTGAAGGGGATCCTGCTAGGGAACCCCAATGTCGCTTTCCTATGGGCTTTCCATGTCGGAAGCCCGACATGAAATGCCTGTCGGAAACTCCGTCCATAGGGATTACATGCTGGTCTCTGACTGGCCAAGAGGCTCCTTGAGCGCATCAGAATACAGCCGGAATGACCGGCCGGTTTCAGTTTCGACCGACTGCATTGTATTGCGGCAGTCGAAACTAAAACCACGATGAGGCTCGGAAAGCCTCTGACCTACGGTCAGAGGCTCTCCGACCCTCATCATAATGAGGGCCTAAATGCTTACTATTGCAAAAAACCTCCGCTGCACTACGCGGAGCTCCGCGTGCAGCGGAGTGCATTAGATAAATGCAGTTTGCGGTGATTTTCAGTGCCAGGTGCTTGTCCGCACTGTGCAATCATCGCGAACGGCACCATGCACAGCGCAAGCGGACACTGCTTCCTTTTTGACGCTCGAGTAGATTTTTACTCGAGCGGCAGCTTTCTCAACGCGAACGGATGGTTTCTCAACGCGAGCGGTTGCGAGCATACGCGACCACTCGCAATGAGAAATCTGACCGCCTGCGTTGAGAAATCTCGCCAGGAGGTTGATTTTCCACGCTCGCGAACTTGTTGTTGATCGCGAACGAGGAAAAATCTCTCTGGGAGGTGGATTTTCCTCGCTCGCGCTCGCCAACATGATGTTGACAAATGCGAGCGAGGAAAAAAACTCTGCAACGCGAAGCAGAGTCTTTCGGAACTCCACGAGCTCCGTGTAATGCGGAGTGCTGAAAACTCCACGAGCGGAGCGGAGTTCACCGCCCAGACTTAATTATTTCCTATATTTTTGTCATTTCCATTATAAGTATGGGAGGATGAACATTTTCGTCTTTGATATTTTTGTGACAACAGTTCTGGAGGACGATATTTCAAGTGACCATATTTTGTCAGTTAACTGTACAGAAGCCATAAGGCTCAGGGTTGAGGCTCGCACATTTCCTAGCAGCGTCACCTCACTTTCAAACCTGACAAGTGGAAGCGGGATTTGTGGCAATAATAAGGCTTGCATTGTTCATATGAATGATAGTTAGACTTTAGGTTTACCTATTTGTTGTATTTTATTTTTAACAGATGGTGCATTGGCCAGAAATTGAAAAAAAAAAAAAAAGAAGAAAGCAAGGGACCACTGGATTGAGCTTCAGATGATGAGGAAGTGACATCACACACTTTGGCTCTGGTAGTGGAACAGGAAGGGGTCATGTGACCTTTGACCCTGATAACACATCTTAATGTGACATTGCTGAAGATCGAAAACACCACTGTGAACAGCAAAAGTGAGACATTTGCATCCTTGCACTGGATGAGTAGATCCTTCGGACAGAGAGCCAGACAGGCCTTTTATTCCAACGGGCATTTCCACAGTAGGATTAGGGCCCTCAGGGGCCAATTATGAAGGACTGGAACTGCTCAGATCCCTCTCTCACTTTCCCCAGCTCCCCTAGGTTAACTGCAGCAGGTACAGGGAGGATTCATGAGAGAGAGAAAGTAAGGAAGGGAGGAGGAAGTTAGGCCGAAGGAGATCAGAGAGGAAGAAAGAGCAAGTAGATGGATGGAAACAGAAAGGTTGCGCGAGGAGACAAAGGGAGCGGGGCTGGTTTGAGCATTTTTTCCAGGGCTACTTTTGGTTCCCAATTCTGTCCTGACGGGACAGGCCACAATTTTTTTTTTAATTCTTTTTTTTATTGGTTACACGACTTATGATGCCATCACAAAAGACAGTACATTGCAAATACATAAAAGGTTCCAGTTTCACACCATATCTGAATTTTCTATTGTCCATGCCCAACTCCCTCATAATCGCCACCGATCATTTCCCCGGTTTTCATCACAGTTTTACTAAGGGTGGGCGGAATTTGCGTAGTCACGTTACGCAAAATTCAGCGAAACGGTAAAAAATCTCCGCGAGCATGCAGAATTCCGCGAGCACGCGGAATTGCTTGTTCCGCCCGTTCGCGATGCGTTTTTCCTGTTCGGGGACGCTGTTTGCGTGCTCGGGGGGAAATATCTCGTGAACTTGCCCATGCGGTCGCCAATTGGCGCGGCCATCTTGTTTCACTTGTCCCGCCCGCTCGCGATGCGTGTTTCCTGTTCGCAAACGCAGATGTCCGATGGCGCGTCCGAATGACGTGTTCGCGATCGCACTATCTCGCGGGATCGCGCGAACGGATAGGAAAACTCGTCGGCGAACGCAGGGATCCCGGTAAGTCGCTACCGCGCGCGCAAACACGCATTTTGAAAGCGCGAACAAGGAAAAAATTCCGCTACGCCGCGGATCGCGGAATTTTCGGCAATTCCGCGTTCTCCGCGGAACGCGAAATTGCCAAAATTGTGCAAATTCCGCGAGCGGAATGGAATTTACCGCCCAGGCCTACGTTTTACATCAACTGTCGTCTGACAAAGGATCTCCCGGTGGCGGCGTGCAGACATTTCCCCTAAATTTGTTCCATCCTCCCCACACCCGCTCCCATTTTTTAGGACACAACCTATTTACATATACTGCTTTTTCGGCCACCATCGCCCATTCCATGTCCATACACCATTCTGCATAGGTTGGTGTTGCCTGTGCCCCCCAGTGTTTAGCGATATTGCGCCTCGCTATCGTCATGCCCAGCGTGGCCCAGCCTTGGGCCCTGCGAGTGAGATCCGTGGCTTTCCATATGTTTAGGAGACATTGCTTGGGCTCTGACGGTACCGGAGCTCTGCCTACTTGCGCTATTGTGGCCATGACGGTTTCCCAGTACACTTGGATCCTCGGGCACTCCCATATTGTATGATAGAAGGTACCCAGGGCTCCACAGTTACGCAGACAGAGCTGGGTGTCTGCTCTGCCTATTTTGGCTACTACAACCCTGGACAAATATGTTCTATGGAGCACCTTGAGCTGTACCAATCGCAGTCTGGAGGGGAATGCCACTTCTCGTGGTGATTCGAGCGCCTCTTGCCAATCAGTGTCATCTAATTCTCCAATATCAGCCTGGCATTGTTCACGGAGAGTGTGTGTGGGGTCTGGCTGGTTGTTGGACAGACCACAAAATTGATGGGAAAATTTGCAAAAAATTGAACTGTTGGCCACCCTAGTGTTATGGGCCCTAGAGCAAGGTAGGAAAATGAGTTCCTGAACGCTGGTTAGGTAGACAATAAATGTTACATCCACAGAAAGAAAAGGAAATGGAAGAAAAGAGAACGCCCGATGACCTAATGATACTGAAGTCTCTGCTGCCAACACACAGACAGTTTATCACATCAGCCAAAGCAAAGTACTCAACCATCACCATCAGTAAAGCCACCAACAGAAGCAGAACGCTGCTCAAGACAATAAAGCACTGTATCAACCCCCTGCTGGACCCACTTCACAGTCTGTGTTTAACTCCAAGACCACATCAGTGCTAAGCATCTCCTGCAAGACCACCAGTGCAGCACAGAGACCACCATGAAGATGACCCCTCCCTCCTGATACTGCTGGACCTCTCAACGTAGGAGTTTTTTCATTGAAGAAGGACACGAAGAGCAGGAAGGAGAGCAGCCAGGCAGGGGAGGCGGCAGACACGCAGGTAAGTGCCTTCTTTTTAAATGTTAAAATAATTTGGGAGGGGGGAGGGAGCGGAGCTCCACAGAGTTTTTTTCAAACTCCGTGGAGCTCCGCGTAGAGGCACTACGCCAGCTCCGCCCACCCTTACTTGTTACACATGTAACGTGGAGTCCCGACCAAATTCTGCCAACCGCCACTTGGCAGAGTTTTTTCACATGTGCAGCTCGCCAACGGTAAGTTAGAGAGAGTGAGATTTGGTGTTCCCTAGCTTGATTTTTAGTTGCTAGGAGGACATCCGGCGAGATTGCCCTCACACGGGAGGTCATACTCTTTGTTATAGCTTTGATGTGAGCTGAAGTTTTTAAAATCACTTCTGGAATGCATTGTAAAATTGTTAAAAAAACAAATGAACTTAAAGCTCAATAAACAGTGTACAACTGGTAAATACAAAAGAAAATTTAAATAAAACAAAACAAGGTATAAAGGCACCTAGTGGAAATAATGTGCACTTTGGGACTATTCCCACTATGAGGAGCGGCTACCTTTGAACACATTCCGTAATGAGCACAAAGAAACAATTCCCCAATATTCAGAAAAATCCGCCTCAACTCCAAGAAGAACTTAAGAGTCTGTTTGTGGTCCACGAGCCCAACTGGGCAGATGTGAATCAGTTATTGTGACTGATAGCGCCAAGTGTATGGAGAGAATTATGTGTGGAGAAAGCGCTTTGGACGAGTGTGGATGCTTGGGGGCAGTCGCGGCTGGCATGACTCGTGGGTGGGGGCGGGGGAGGTCGCGCAGTGAAGGGGGTTGCGCGGGGGTTTAATTTAATAATAAAAAAATATATAATATTAAACTTACCTTTCCTCCGGCCGGGTCCCGCGTCTTCTCTGCTCCTGCTCTCCTGCCTCCGGCAGGAACAGGAAACAGAAGTAGGCAGCCAGGCTCCCTCCCCTTAGCCAATCACAATGCTGCAAGCAGCGTTGTGATTGGTCAGGACGCTGCCCAGCCAGGGGCCTATGTAGCGGCCATGTTCTCTATGTAGGCTGCATTGCAGCCCTCATGGAGAAGGGCAGAGTGCGCATGACTGGTTTAGGCGGCCCCAGGGGGCCGACCAAGCAGTCTTTGCGCCCTCGGGAGTGGGCAGGAACACAACTCCTCCCCTGCCCTGCTCTCAGAGCAGCCCTGCCCACCCGCCTGCCCGCAACCAAACATAAAATGGTAATTACGGAAAGTTATTACCATTTTATGTTTCTGCTTCCCGCACTGTGATAAAGCAGTGGGACGCCCCCCCCCCCTTCGCCCTAGTGGAGGAGGCTCCCCTGCTTGGGGGTTTGGGGAAGGAGGAATTGAATGTGGTGAAGGATGCACTGTTGAATGAGATTGTGGATAGATGCCCAGTGTAAACCGACTGGACAAACATTTTCAATTGTAAGCAGAATACGGGTGGTGCTCATTCTGGTTATACAGACAGGCTTAAGGATGAGTCAGAAAAATATTTGGACTAAGCCTGTCATACGGACATGGCTCAGGAAGTTGTTTGTGCGTCTTTTCTTCAGCAATTGTTACCGAATGTTAAGAATCAGTTGAACTATATGCATTGGACGGCAGACTAAAAAGTTAGCAGATTTATTGACCATCACGAACCACTCTGCCACGTCACAGAAGAAAAAGAGAGAGAATGATGAATTGGAAGTGTTTTCTTTGAACCCGCAAAAAATGAAGCAAGTGATGAAAGGAGTAGACAAGGAACTTTACAAAGGGGGTGGGGGTCTGAGGAGGTCAAGAAGGTGTGAGAATTGAAAAGGGAACCAAAGAGGTCAAGGACAGTCCCGTGGGTTGGAAGGTTTTTGCTTTGCATGTGGTCAGCTGGGGCATTGGAAGCAAGTGTCCTAAGACCACTTCCGGTGTGCCAGAACTCTGTGACCAACCTGGGTATCATCAAATTTCTGTGAATCGTTACCCCAAATTTTAGGATAGCCCGAGAGGCTCAGACTGTGTCGTATACCTCTGGCTTGTCCATAGATGTAGTCAATATTTCCAGTTACAGATTTCCCACCACATTACTTACCCCGTTCCTATGCCAGAGGAACCCATTACTGCTAGACACTCCTTTTTGTTTAGTCCCACTTCTGTGACAAACTTGTTATCCAGAGCTATACCCTGAAAGTTAAATTGCTTCATTATTAGTACCCCAGAAGAGGTGTTTTTGAGTGTAGCTCAAAGACAAGAGAGTAAGGTATTTATATTATTATGCAAAAGCTTGAGTTGCTCCAAAGAAATGAGCCAGGGCCAAGTCTTCTTATTTAACAGAATAACTTTCACAGGTACCGATCACTTTATGGTCCATAGTTGACCTGGGTGAAATTACGCTGGCATTATTCCCTTAATTTTTGGAATTTTGTGTTGCGCTTGTTACATGAAATTCCCAAAATTACATGCCACATGAACGTGTCTTTCACAAAATCATGTGAGAGGCTGTTATTCATGATGCTTTTTTTGTGCACTATTTTTTAACACAAAACACATCTTTGCATCAAACATACAGGCGAGGACACATTTTGTGCTAAAATGTGGCACTATATGATAGATTTGCATTTTGCAGAATTATGCAGAATTTTGCTTAATTTTGCCAAAATTTCACGTAATTAAACAAATGCAAAGTATGTAAACTTGACACACCCTTAGTCCACAGGGACCAATGATGTGGAGTTCATCTCTTTTGTGGAACCTGTAAAGGTGAAGGCCAACCCACAGAAGAAGCTACGCTAAATAGCTCAGTGGTCACTAAAACCTGAGGCAGAGGAAGGCATCCACCCTATAATAGCAGATTTCATTACGCAAAGGCTTCTAGTACCTATTGTTAGTAAATATAACACTCCAATTCTATTGATGTACAAGACAGGTAAAGCCAACATGTACAGGTTCGTGCAGGACCTTAGAGCTATTAATAATGTGGTGTTCCCGAGTTTCCTTGTTGTCCACTGCCACCATTATCCGCTGCATCCCGGCAAATGCCCAATGGTTCCCTGTGGTTGATCTCGAGTCTGCTTTCTTTTCCATCCCGATTCATGTGGAGAGTCAGTATATCTTCCCGTTCACATTCCGATGGTCCCAGCTTCTCGGACCCGTCTCCCTCAAGGATTTATAGATTCTCCCACAATCTCTTCACAAGCCGTAAAGAAGGAGTTGGACACATTGGTTTTCCCCCGGGAATCTACTCTAATTGAATATTTTGATGATTTATTGATCATTGCAAGGAGCTCTATCTCCTCACTGAATTGGCTACGAAGGGCACAAGGCTTCAAAGGAAGAATTGCAGTTTTGCCTTCCCCGAGTGCAATATCTTAGCTAATATATTTCCACTGACAAGCGGCAACTGTCGCCTGACCACACACAGTACCTTTGAGCCCCCCAAAGTTGTGGGCTTTTTTAATGCAATTACACTGCACTGGGGCTGATTGAAAATGTTGCCATGGGTCATTTTGATTCCCAATGAGGACCGGCACTTGCTTTTCAGAATCCTAATGCAGCTTTTAGGGGGTTATTAGGGCAGATGGCTAAAGTTTGTACTTCTTTGAAACTATTGTCAATTTCTCATTTTCTTTGACACATCACTCATTCCCCTTGAACTTCTCTCAACCCATTTTCTTTCTGAAAAATACCTGGGATCATTTAAACTTTGTTGCAGGCCCTTAAGTATACCGGGTCACTGGAGGCTCTGCACTGGAGGGGATCTCTGTGCCTTCAGTAAACTCACCAGCCCGAAAAATGCACCGAGGCTCTGTGGTGCTTGTCTCCTCTTGGCATTCCTTTGTGCTTTTTAAAAAAAAATCACCAAGGCAAGAGTTTGTTAAAGGAAAATAAAAGATACAATTGTCCTGACTCGCACAGAGTTTCTCCCTGCACATTTGTCCCTGTGCGGTCACTCCGTGACATCCAGTGATGGTTGTCACACCGTAAATAGGGCCGGGCTTCTTCCATTGTAACCCAGAGGTCCATTGGCTTCTTCCATTGTAACCCAGAGGTCCATTGGCTTCCATTGCAACCCAGAGATCCATTGGATTCTTCCATTGTCACCCAGAGATCCATTGGCTTCTTCCATTGTAACCCAGAGATCCATTGGCTTCTTCCATTGTAACCCAGAGGTCCATTGGCTTCTTCCATTGTAACCCAGAGATCCATTGGCTTCCATTGTAACCCAGAGATCCATTGGCTTCTTCCGTTGTAACCCAGAGACCCATTGGCTTCCATTGTAACCAAGAGGTCCATTGGCTTCCATTGTAACCCAGAGATCCATTGGCTTCCATTGTACCCCAGAGATCTATTTGCTTCTTCCATCGTAACCCAGAGATCCATTGGCAGTCAGACCGCTGGGTGTAGAGCTTATGCCAGCTAAGCCGTTTAAAGGCCCAACTAGAAGAAACCCAGGGGCCGTATTACACAAGTACTCAGGGTGCAACGGGTGTTTGAACCTGCTTTCTTCACCCCGGGGCACATTGGTATTGGAGAAGGCGCTGCAAATGCTTATACGGCCCCTTCTGTAATACAGATAGCGCTGGTGCACACATAGCGCCAGCGCTATCACCAGAAAGTGTTCCTTCATTTGCATGGGGGCATGGCTCCATGCAAATAGGGGGATCCCTTTGCATCTACGCCCGTGCCATATTATAGAAATGGGTGCAGAGGCAAAGAAGCTGTCAGAAGGCGCACTGACAGTGCACCACCTAAAAGGTGGTGTGCTGTCAGTGCGCCCCTGATTGCAGTCCTCTGGAGGGGGAAAAGGGGGTCCCATGGACCCTCCAGACATCTCCTTGCAGGCGGATGCAGTTACTCACTGCACCTGCCTGCAAGAGGATCTCTAATTCCCCTTAAAAGTGCAGGCGGATTGCCACCTGCACTGTGAAACACGGAGTGGTTTCAAAGCAGCTTCTCTGTTTTTCACATGAATGTGCTGCCCTCTATGCAGCGCAAATTCACGGCTGCCCTGGGGGCAGCGCATTCATCCTAATATGGCACGCATTCCTTGTTTGCATGGGGCGCACCTTTTAAAAGGTGTGCCCCGTGCAAACAAGGAAAATGCGCTGCATGTATAATATGGCCCCTTGTGTTTTCCTAAAGAAATCACAAAGTTTGAAATGGGGGCAATTGGCGCATAGCCCATTATTTATATTTGGATGATATTCTTTAAGGACTGAGATAGAGGGGAGATAAGGCAGAACCAGAAGAGAGTGGAGGGTAGGAGATGGCAAAGTAACAGAGGCCGTCATTACAAGTTTCCCAAGAAATTAGCCGGTATTTCCACATCCACAGGTACACTGATAGGGTGAAGTTTGACCCATTATAAGTTAGAACATGAGGATTCAATAACAACATCAGGAACTATTGGGGAATTGGTCATTCTGGACCCGGTTTTCCCAGGAACCCCTTATTCCTTATTCAGCATCTGAAACTTATGGCTGAAAGTAAAGAGATCAGCAGAGCACCTGGGGATCGCATAACTCAGGTGGGCCCTTAACTGCCAGTGCCAGCCATATTGAATTAAGTGGCCACTTATATTGAGTATATGGTCTGTAAAAAGAAGGAGTTACAGAAGAAGGTGAAGGTAACAGAGAAGCAACAGCAGGATGAAGAAAGGAGGAGAGAGGTCCAGGAGGAGAGGTAAGGGAGGAAAGAAGGGAAGGAGATAGATTACAGGAGAAAGTGAGAAGGAGGTGATGAGGGAAGAACACCTCAAAGCAATTAGTGGGCTGATTTTGAGTTTGAGGTACTGGCCGCCATCGTTCCTCCATCGCTGAGGAACTGACCCATCTGTCAGGCTGACGGAATACAGTCTGTTGTAAGTAAACTTTGTGCTGAAGGCAGCAGCGGCCCGTGCAGGTAAGAGCGGTGGGGCGGTGGGACTGGGTGGGGGGATTTCGACAGACGACGAGGGAAAATTAATTATTTATTTAATTTTCCCTCATCATTGTCGGGCCGCGGCTGGCTGAAGGACCACCATCCGTCAAGACTGTGAGGAAATGGGGTGTATAACATGGTGTGGTTGAGCGACCTCACTGTGTAATACACTTACCAACCCCTTTGGGTCCGGTAGGTTTCGTCTGGAATACCCTCAGCTAAACCCTGGGTAGCTGTGGCTCTGAGCAGCAAGGCTTACACACAGGAACTAGTGTAAAGGAGTTAAACAGCACCAAAACAATTACAAGAAGAAATTGACACAACAATCAAGAAATCCGACACCAATTTATGAAAACAGGTTGTATTTTAGAAGAATTTAGACACTAGAATGAAAAAGATCCACCGGAGGGTTCCAGAGATATAGATTTTACAAGCAGTAATAAATCAGTGCAATTTCACTCAACCACAAACAAACTGTGGCTAAGTCAACGGATTGGACACTTTGGGCCTGATTACGATGGGGGTCGGAAAGCCTCCGACTGCCAGTCAGATTCTCCTAGACCGTGTCAGAACCCATCCACCCGACTCGGTCGGAAATCCGATTACGATGCTCGCGGTCGGAAGGGGAACCATTCGGTCATTCCGAATTGGTTCTGACCGACATTCGGAGAATCCGAGTCGGTCAAAACTGATTCGTACAGCTCAACGGACAGCGTTTCCAACTGAACAATTACGATGTCGGATTCCAACAGCCTTTCCGACTCGGTCTGCCCGACATGAAAAGGCTGTCGGAAACTGACTTTTGGGGCCCCTACCAGGCCCCCTTCATCCTGACTCCTCCGGTTTGGGTTCGAGGGGGTACCCAAGGGACCTCCTTGTAAAACCATGCACAGTGTGGCAGGCACAATGGGATGCCTGCGACAGGGTACAAGGTTTTCCGCAGACACCCATTTTCCCCCATAGGAGCCTGTGTTGTCGGTCGAAACACAGGCTCCCATTCAAGTCAATGGGAGTCCTTCTGAATGGTGTTCAGAAGCATCATAATCGTTCGGGTGGAACCGCTGTCCGCGAGTTGGTTGGAACCAAATCCAACAAGGAGTAGGGCAGTTTAGTTTCCGACCAACATCGTAATCAAGTCCTTAGAAACTTTTTCAACAAAAATTTAGGTAAGTATCACTGCGGTTGGTTAGAAGTACTTGGGGCTATCAACTCTGGCATGAAGATAGTCAGGGGGTCCAGCAAGGTCCTCAAGAACAGTTACCTTCACAGGTGAAGCAGTCCTTCAGCAGTTCCAGGCACTTTATCCACATTGCAATGGATTCCTATGGAGTGGTCCTGATGCAAGGGATGAAGGATGCTGAAGATGCTCTAAGGATGCTGTGGATATGAGGCGGTCGATGGGGTCTTCCTGCATGGATTCCTCGGTCCATGAAGATGTTGAGAGGGTCCTGCTTGCAAAGTCAATGTCCCACGAAGCCCTTTCCAGTCTGATGAAAGTCCAGTTGCTACTGACTGCCAGTCACCCGTTGTTGCAGTCACAGGCCAATCCATCCTGGGTCAATAACTTCTCTTCTGAGGGTCCCAGCAACTCTCTGACACCACTCCCGGGCTCAGCGAACTCGGGTGCAACTCTGTGCTTTGGGTCTTGGTCCTCGGTGCTGCACGGTAGTGGTGGTAGCGGCTTGAAGACTTTGTGCTACCAACTTGCCCCAGCAGGCTTCTTCAGCTGTTGTGTCCCTGTGCTGCGACCAGGAGGTCAATTAGCTGGCCCCTGGAGTTTTCTTAGCTTGACTGGCTCTGGAGGCAGCTTTTCCCTGAGAAGGACACAACAGGAACAGTCCCTATCTTCGCTAGCCACCAGGTGCAGTCCTCATCGGTGCAGCCTCTCTTTGCTGGTCCCTTTGTGAAGCAGGGCAGTCCTTCTCCAGTCCTTCTACCAAGTCAGTTGAGATCTGATTTCTGGGTGCCAGGGATGCTCCTCTTATGCTCATAAAATGCCCTCAGGGCAAGACGCGTTTGATAGCCAATGGGCTACCAAGTTCCCTCCCACTTAGTGAACACTTTTTGTGGAGTGTGGGATCTGACTATCCCAGAATAAACCATTCTGCCCATTCCCAAGATGACGAGATTCCTCTCCTGGTGTACAGACCTCCTTAGCTCACCCCCAGGGTGTGGCTATCTCAGGGCTACATGCCCTGCAGAAACGGGTTTGGGAACTGGTATCCTCTCTCTGACTCCCAGGGTAACCTGTCTGCCTCAACAATGGGGCAGCTCTTCCCCATAGTGCTACACATCTACCCTTCAAATGCGGCTTCACCTTAGAAGCCTGACTTTTGGGGCTTCCTGCAGGAAGGAGGTGACACTTCCCTGGCCTGCAATCCCTCGTTGTTCTCCTTTCTGAGACTCATTGGCACATCTCTCCAGGAGGGCAGAAAGTTGTCTCGTGGAGCAGGCGCCATGTGTGCCCGGAAAGCACAGGAGTTTTAAAGGCAACAAAGTGGCACCTTTGCTGTAGCTGCAACAAGATGCATTCATTTCGACTTGAGATGCAAGTCGGGCTCAATGTAACAAGTTGTTCGATAACGTGAAGTGCCTACTTTGGTTGCACCATTCAGGAGTAAGCACAGATGAGTGGTTAGCCTGTAACCCTGTACTCGCCAATTCGGGTGAACAAGTCTTTCCACAGTGAAAATGGTTGTTTTGTGTGTTTTACTGTCAGGACAGGTAAAGTACATGTCCTGCCCATGACAAATGTTGCACCCTGCCTTTAGGGCTCAGTAGGCCTGCCAAAGGGGAGACTTACACACATGTCCAGGGGAAGTGGTGGCTGTGCTATTGTTTTCAATGGCAAAGTCAGGCTAGCAGTGCACGACTGCTATACCAGTCTGCAGTGGCAAACTGGGGGACCTGTTTCACTTGGGGAACATCCAGGGTGGCACAACCAGTGCTGCGAGCCCTGGGGTACCCCTCTAACGGACATCCCCTGGGTACCAGGGTACCATTTACTAGGGAGTTATAGGTAACTAAATCATTTTTAATTGGGTATAGCTAATTTGGCATACACTTTAGGGTCAGGGCACTGGTGCTGAGGTCTGGTTAGCAGGCCTCAGTGCGCTCCCAGAGTCGAAAAACCAGCAGCAGCAGTCAAAAACTTGGGAATGACCATACCAAAGAGGTATTTCCTTACAATGACAGAATAGGGTCTGTCTACTGATCCTCGGTACTCGGTCATATGTTTCCCAGTCCACCGTTGATGATAAAACTTGGTCAACATTGGTATGGTGTACATTATTCCCCCATATTTAGAGTTCTCTGCCATCAGAGTGGGGCTGGGGGAACAACACGATGGAGTACAGCAACGCTGGATGTGTTTTCAGATAGTGGATGTGTCCGTCATAATGACGGACGCGTCTGTGAACACACACAACTGCTCTATTCCAACATATTAATCGCACTTGCACGTTATAATGATACGTTTGTCAACACACAAGGCTGCTCTATACCAACATATTAATCACACCTGCATCTCACACTGCAATAGCTACTGCTATAACCATACAAACGGTTTACCGATCTCAGCTCACAACAGCACGAGAAGTACACCCATCTCAGTAGTTTCTTTTTTTTCTGACCAATATGTGTCAGAAGAGTCCCTGGATTTTCAGAAAATGAGTTAACTGTCATGGTGATGAGATAATTACAGCTGAGTGACTTTGGAGCCCTGGTCTAGACAATAACCGTGATTCAGAGAAGATAAATGTGGGACAGGATAGTGGGTAAGTTGAGCGCCGTCTCCAACACCAGGCGTTCATAGGAGGACACCCACAAGCTCTGGACTGATCTACGGGGGATAGCACGTTCCCTCACTTTCAGGGCACTCTGTGATGCCCTGGCCAACTGGTGGTTGTCCTTACAGGCACCTCAACCTCATGCCCTAGGAGGAGAAGGTTGTCCATACTCCACACTGAAGGCATTGTGTGGAATTACTGGCAGAGTTGAGACTGATATATACAATTAGTAGTTCTTTAACACTAACCAGTTCACAGTCTCTGCACCCGGCACCCCTACTCTCTAACTCAGATTTCCCCAGTAATGGCAACCTATTAACACAACTTTCAAACATGATGTCTGCCACTACTAAATACATCCATTAGCTACCATTTCATTACACTGTTACACCTTTTCCTTAAAACGGCTCATAACCAATCCAAACATGTGACACATTCTATTCTGAGCATATATCGCACCCTCCCATGATTAATGTAGTTAAAGAGGATTGCTATTAGGTGTGGACAAGTGTCCACCTCAAAGGATAAGATAATAACATGCTGGATGTAACAGAAATAATAAAAAAATAACCTGTACCTATTCCCTGGTAATGTGACAAAGCAGTCAACTAAAGCAAATGTGTTGACTCTTTGAGCAGTGCAAAACAAAGCAGTATAATATTTCCCACAAACCACATTAAAATTCCACAACCAATTTTAACTTATTTAAAATAATTTCCAGAATTTAAAAAAAAGCAAAGTGGAAACAATCCAACAAGGGGAACATAATATATAGGAATTTTTACAGATTTAAAATTAAAAAGTGCCAAGAAAAAGTATAGAACCCAATGGAAGTCAATGATCGTCATAGACTGAAGCTAAGCTGCAATTTCTGGCAGAGACAAATCTACTTAATATGGTCTTACCAGTGCTCCATTGTGGTCAGCTTCAAATCTCGCCTAAGTTCAAGTTTAGCCATATGTATCTAAAATGTTAAATATTACTATCTCTTGTTCCATTTATTTTTATTGCATCTCGGTCTAATTTTGTTCTTTAACGTTTTTGTTAGAGGTTTTTATTGTTTATGGATTTGACATTATTACTTTTTTTGGTACTACATAACTACTTTACAAATTGCCTTAAATCAAGCCTGTCTGTATCCTACCTACAGGGGATTGAGCACATATTAATGTAGTGACTTTGCGGGTTCACCCTGACAAGAGCTGTTGCCATTTCTTGAGATGAGCATCCAAACACCCCAAATAATAATCCAATTTCTTAAATCACACTTTTAATAAAACATTTCAGAAAATTCAACCTTACTATCCTATGGTGTGGAATGTCCTAAATAAAATCCATGTAGGGCGGGCTATAATTATTGTTATTGACTTAGGGATTCTACTCCAGAGTATTTTGCTGAGGCTGGTGAGTCTTTGCTGAGGCTAGTACGATAAAGCCTGGGACAGGAAAGTCAACAAGACTGGCTTTCTAAAGTTCACACACACCCTTGCTGCCCCACACTATAAAACCACATTTCAGTTCAAAACTAGGCTTGGGAGAAATTTGAATTACCCTGTAGCAATTGTAGTGTGACCAAATGCTTGGAAGGGTTGCTTAGAAACTACTCAGGGTGGTCATAAAGTGTGTTTTTTCTCCTTTATTTAGGCGTATACAATTATGTTACTGTTAATTCAACAAAGTCTTTGTTCAGGTGTTCCAACGTCTTCTTCTTTTTCAGGTTCTTTGGAGGTCCTCCCCGCCAGCACCCTCGACAGAAACAAAGAATTAGGTAAGTGTCTGCCCTTGTTTTATAGAAGTGGTAGTTATTCGTGTTACTATGGGGAGGGGATGCGGGTAAGCTATCTACTTTAACATAGTAAAGAAAGAACAAAAAAATATAAGGAAGCCCCAAACAACTGTTAAACTGGTCTTGGCTCTTGTGTCCCTCTTCTCTTTTATTCTACAGAGGAAGGTGTCTATCTTTTTCACCCTTCTTTCTTTGGCTTATGCTCTGTTCTTTCTCCCCTTTTTTTTTCCTTTTCTTTTCCTTTTCACCTCCTTTCTTGAAGGTATCCTTTTCTTTCTGTCTCGTTCTTTGCTCCCCCCCTTTTTGTTTCTTTTCTCCTCCCCTCTCCCCACACTCCTTTCGTGGTTTTGCCCTAGTGTTGGTTTCCTTTAAAGAAACGGGCACTCACCTGGCGGAGCCACGCCCCTCCTGGGACGCGGCAGGAATCTTCTGCTGACTGGCGGCGAGGAGGCTCCTTCTCGGCTTGGGCTTCCTGGGTTCTTGAGGACAACACGGGCTCACTCTGCTCCGCTCCTTCTCGCGTTCCTCCTC
Source organism: Calotriton arnoldi (assembly GCA_963921515.1). NCBI lineage: Eukaryota > Metazoa > Chordata > Amphibia > Caudata > Salamandridae > Calotriton > Calotriton arnoldi. The sequence goes on from CAWUFW010000456.1 coordinate 2,313,971, forward strand.
GGGGACCTTCTTCGGTTCTGCTTGCTCCCGCCTCCCGTCCTTGGTCTCCGTCTTAACTTTCTCCTCCCACACGGTGCGACCTCCCGTCTTCTTCTTGATCCGGGTCAGATGCGACGACGTGACTCCTCCCCTGTGCCTGACTTCCGGGCCAGGCAAGGAGGAATGGACTGGCTGCTGTGTTGCCTTCACCAGGTTGGTGACAGATACCCATCCCTGGATTTTCCTGATCGGGGAAAACGTGATAGGAAATCTGGCCCTATAAGGTCTCTCCCTGATTTATGGAGCACATCAAACTGAAAAGGTTGTAGTGAGAGGAACCACCTAAGCACCCTGGGGTTATTCCCTTTGTTTTTACTTAACCAAGTGAGTGGTGTATGGTCCGTATATAACACAAAAGGTTTACCCTCAAGGTAATATCGGAGTTTTGCAACGGCCCACTTAATGGCCAAGCACTCTTTTTTCTATGGTGGAGTAGACAACCTCACGGGGGAATAGCTTTCTGCTGATATATAAGATCGGTTCTCTCTACCCCTTCATCATCCTTTTGTGCCAGCACAGCCCCTATACCTACATTGGGGGCATCCGTTTGTAAAATAAAGACCTTGGTGAAATCTGGTGCAATGAGAACTGGGGCGGATGTGATGCTCTCTTTCAGGGAGTGGAAAGCTGTTAGCGCTTCGTTGGTAGGCTTTTGGAACCTAGTAGTAGACGTCCCCTTTTTTAACAGATCAGTCAAAGGTGCTGCTATGATGGAGTATTTAGAAATGAACCTATGATAATATCCTACTAACCCCAAGAAGGATCGGCGCGCCCTTTTATTGTTTGGAAAAGGGATTTCAGTAATGGCCATCATTTTCTCGGTTTGGGGTTCAATCAGCCCATTGCCCAACAAATAACTCAGGTATTTGACTTTGTTAAATCCTACTCAGTCTTGACTTCTGTGCGTTTATGTGAAGGTTGGCTTTTTCTAGGTCAGTTAAGATTGCATGTAGATGTTTCAAATGGTCGTCCCATGAACGGCTGAATATAATGATGCCATCTAAATAGGCAGAGGAGTATTCAAGATGGTCTTTAAGGATTATGTTCATTAGCCTTTGAAAAGTGGCGGGGGCCCCATGGAGTCCAAAAGGGAGCACTGTAAAGTGAAATAGGCCAAAAGGAGTGGAGAAAGCTGTTTTCTCCTTGTCCTCGCTCCTCAAGGGGACCTGCCAGTAGCCCTTTGTAAGGTTGATTGTGGTGATGTATTTGGCATCTCTTATCCCTTCAATTAATTTGTCGACCCTAGGGAGAGGATAGGCGTCTAGTTTGGAAATTTTGTTGACTGCCCGAAAATCTATGCAAAATCTTATACTCCCATCAGGTTTGGGAATAAAGACAATAGGAGAGGACCAGTTGCTCTGGGAGGGTTCTATCACCTTCATTTTTAACATCTGTTCTAGTTCTGCCAGTACTGCCTTTCTTCTGGCTGCGGGGATTCGATAGGGCCTTTGTTTTATCATGCTTCCTTCAGGAGTGAGGATAGAGTGTTGAGCTAGATGCGTTTTTCCTGGGACATCGGAAAAGACGGAGGCAAACGGTTGCAATACCCTGTTTAGCTCTTCCTTTTGTTCCTCAGATAGGTTGTCATTAATGCTCAGCTGTTCTAGAGTGGATGAAAAGCCACGTTCTAGGTACCCTAGTTGTACATTTCGAGGTAAGGGACCAAGCCATTTTTTATGAGATTTATGTGGAAAGTCTGTTCTCTATGTTTTCCCATTTGTAACTTGTAAGAGAGGTTACCAACCTTGGCTATAATTTTAAAAGGACCCCTCCATTCGGACGTTAGTTTATGAGAAGAGGTTGGTAATAACACTAGAACCCAATCGCCAGGTTGGTATACTCGTAACCTTTTCCCTTTGTCATATAGTTGTTTTTGTTTGTTTTGGCTTGTCTCTAGGTTCTTTGTTGCTAATTCTCGGAGTTTCCCAATACGGGCTTTCAGTTGTTGGGTGTATTCTAGTATGTTGTCTGCTTCGGGTTTTATACCGTTCTCCCATGCTTCTCTAGTGATTTCTAAAAGGGTTCGGGGTTTTCGGCCATAGAGCAATTCGAAAGAGGAACAGCCAAAGCTGCTCTGTAATTGGCTTCTTAGCACGAAGCGAGCTATTGGAAGCATTTGGTCCCATTGTTTTCCTTCCCCTGATAACATCTTTTTTAGGAGTATTTTAAGGGAACCGTTGTATCTTTCAACTAACCCATCGGTTTGAGGATGATATACGGAGGTTTTTAGATGTTTAATATTCAGCTGATTACATATTTGGCCCATGAGTCGTGATACAAAGGGGGTGCCCCGATCGGTGAGGATTTCCATTGGAAACCCAACACGGGAAAACAGCTCTGTCAGATGTTTCGCAATGGACTTGTTATCAGGACTACAATGGGGGAAAGCCTCCGGATAACGGTTGGCATAATCGACGATAACGAGAGCATACTGGCATCCTTTATTGGTTTTTGATAAGGGGCCAATTAGGTCCATCCTGATACTTTCAAATGGGGTTCCTATTATTGGTGGGGGTTGAAGGGGTGCCTTAGGAGGTAAATAGGGATTTTTCTTTTGACACACCTCACATTCCAAGCAGTATTTTTTTATATGGGCGAAAATACCAGGCCAGTAGAAATTCGTAATTATTTCTTTGGTTGTTTTCTCTGGGCCTAAATGTCCAGCTAGTAAATGGGAGTGGGCATAAAACATTATCTGTTCTTGGCATTCCTTTGGTACTAATAACTGAGGGGGGTCATTGGGTCCCGGGACTCGATATAGAAGACCATTCCTTATCTAGAAATGGTGAAACACCTGAGTACTGTTCTGTCGGGCCTTATCCCAGATAGGTTGCAGGAGTACGTCATTTATTTGAGTGAAATGAAAATTACTGTTAGTCATCCATGGCTCAGGAGCTAGAAGGGCATTTTTGGGGACGGAGTCTTGGTTCTTTTTTATTTGGGTCAGCATGGTGTAAAACATTTCTATGAAATGAGGGTTATCAGTCCCTATGATGAGGTCATCAGGTAGGTTAGGGAGTACTCCTACTTCTATGTCTGTGGATCCGCTGGATGTGGAAAGCTCCATTCTAGCAACGGGATATTGTTTAACACTCCATGTACACATCTGATATGTACGTGTCTCTCTGGCAAGATCTGACAAGGTAAAACAAGTTCTGCCCTTATAACAGATTGCTTACATCCAGAGTCTAACAAGGCAGTTGTTGCCTTTCTGTTAATCTGTTCACTAATAAGAAATACGGGCACCATCTCCTGTGTATAATAAACGGGGCTTGGGGCATAATTGATCTCCATTGGTTCTTCTGATACTTTCTTGTTTTTGCAAAAACGGGCAATATGGCCCCATTCGCCGCATTCGAAACACTGGGGACCAGATGGAAGCTGAAGGTCTGGTTTGGTCTGGTTGGCTCTCCTACCCTCATTGATCGTTTTGTTTTGTTTTCGTTTGGATGGGGGATTAGAGGCTCTGGGGTTATTCCTGTGGGGTCTCTCCACCTCATGGGAGGAAATTCGGGGCTGAACCCGTGAGAATGAAGTGGCCATTTCAACAGCTTGCTCACTATTGAATCCTGAATGTTGGCGTAACCACCGTTGAGTCTGGTGAGGAAGAGCTTCAATAAATTGTTCAAGACAAATTTGGTCCACGATTTCCTCCTTGGTGTGATCATGGGGTTTTAGCCATTTGTCAACAGCCGTTTTCAATTTGAAATATAACAGCTTTGGGGTGTCACCAGGTTTACCCCTCTCTTGCCTGAATTACAGTCGATATGCTTCTTCGTCTAGACCTGCCCTGTCTAGTAGTACTTTCTGTACTTCCTCGTAGGTGGCAGTCCCTTGAGGATTGGCGGTTTGATATGCTGCCTGGGCGTCTCCGGACAACAATGGGGCTAAATAAAAAGGCGATCTTTCTAGGGGCCATGCACATGCCCTTGCCGTACGTTCGAAGTTTGTCAAAAAGGCATCAAGATAGTCACCTGGCAACAGTTTCTGCAAAGTCACCATTGGGACGTTGGGTGGAATCGTTTTATAATTTGTTATTCCTGAGGTCGCCTGTACCTGCTCTTGAGCTAATTTGGCCAACTGATCTGTCTGAGCTTTTAACGTGTCCCGAAGCAACTCTCGATCAGCTTGTGCGGAAGTCATCTGGCGGTCCAAAGCCCACTCGAGTTTTTGTTGCCCTTGTACGAGATGTTCTATTAAGGCATCCATTTTTTTTCAATGGTAGGGCTTATGCCTGCTTTCTCCACCAAATGTGACCAAATGCTTGGAAGGGTTGCTTAGAAACTACTCAGGGTGGCCATAAAGTGTGTTTTTACTCCTTTATTTAGGCGTATACAGTTATTTTACTGTTAATTGAACAAAGTCTTTGTTCGGGTGTTCCAACGTCTTCTTCTTTTTCAAGTTCTTCGGAGGTCCTCCACGCCAGCACCCTCGACAGAAACAAAGAAGCAGGTAAGTGTCTGCCCTTGTTTTATAGAAGTGATGGTTATTCGTGTTACTATGGGGAGGGGATGCGCGTTAGCTATCTACTTTAACTTAGTAAAGAAACAACAACAAAAATATAAGGAAGCCCCAAACAACTGTTAAACTGGTCTTGGCTCTTGTGTCCCTCTTCTCTTTTATTCTACAGAGGAAGGTGTCTATCTTTTTCACCCTTCTTTCTTTGGCTTATGCTCTGTTCTTTCTCCCCTTTTTTGTTTCTTTTCTCCTCCCCTCTCCCCACACTCCTTTCGTGGTTTGGCCCTAGTGTTGGTTTCCTTTAAAGAAACGGGCACGCACCTGGCAGAGCCACGCCCCTCCTGGGACGCGGCGGGAATCTTCTGCTGACTGGCGGCGAGGAGGCTCCTTCTCGGCTTGGGCTTCCTGGGTTCTCGAGGACAACACAGGCTCACTCTGCTCTGCTCCTTCTCACGTTCCTTCTCGGGGACCTTCTTCGGTTCCGCTTGCTCCCGCGTCCCGTCCTTGGTCTCCTTCTTCACTTTCTCCTCCCACATGGCGCGACCTCCCGTCTTCTTCTTGATCCGGGTCAGACGCGACGACCTGACTTCTGGGCCAGGCAAGGAGGAATGGACTGGCTGCTGTGTTGCTGTCACCAGGTTGGTGACATGGAGTAATTTTTTGAATTCACCATTTCTCTTTGACACAAAATTACCTGTAATTACGCCATTACGCCCACTTGCATAATTAAGAGTGATGGGCAATTAGCACAGAAATAATGAATATAGTGAGCACGATTGTTTGTGCTGTTATGTATTTATCACTATTTTCTTGGCACAAAATGCATCCTTGCATCAATTTTGGATGCAAGCGTGTATTCTGTGCTAAGAAACTAATGCTAAATGCCGGGAGTGTGTTTCTGGAAAATCATACCCCAAGAGTACATTTAGCAATCAGCTGCTCACACTGCTATGCGTGTTCTGTTGCATTTAGCTCTATTTCTTTGCACAAAATGCATCCTCGTATCCATTTTGGATGTTAAGGGGCATTTTTGAACTAAGAAAATTGTGACAAATGCAGAATTACTCTCCTCTTGTAATTCTGTGCAATTTCACAGAATTTGTAGTTAATTTTGCATGATTGCACAACACAGAATTACACATGTTACGCCCAACCCTAATTAATACCCTCTCTATGGCCTATATTTAGGCCCTGATTTAGGGTATGAGGGATCGCTTGCTGACTGTAAACAAGATATCCCTTATGCATTATTGACAGTGCATTTAATCCTATGTCACTTGTAAAAATATGGACAGGATATCTGTCATGTTTGGGAAGGAGTAACCGTCCTTCTAACTGAAAATTATACCCTATGATGTTTTTTTTAATAACCAATTTTATTGATTTTAGGTTGCAACAAAGATAACAGCACCATTCAGGAGTACAATGTGAAAGACAAAGCAAGGACGAAAACACATCACAGCGGCATATACAGGCAGACATACATAGGGAAGATATCGGCATACCCACTCCAGTCCCGGACAGCACATCAATACCCTCTAGTCCTCTATCACTCAGACCCACTTGCCCCACATTCGACGAAACTTCTTGGGACAACCTCTGGCCGCATATAGAGGCCGTTCCTGTGCGGCACACCAGTCCACTCCCCTGCGCCATTGCGCCAATGTAGGTGCAGTAGTGTTCAGCCAGTGAGCTGCAACGTTCCTCTTGGCCACCGCCAGCGCTGTATTAAGAAAGAGCTTCTCAGCCCTGGTACCATCCAGCCCCTCGGTGATGCCCAAAAGTACGTTCATAGGGTCAAGGGGAACCTCCCAGCCCAGGACCTCAGTGAGCTCCCCGGTCACGGATACCCAATACCTCTGGATCGCAGGACAAAGCCATATCATGTGGTAAAAATCTGCCTCGGGGTGAGGGCAACGGGGACAGGAAGCATCAGGCCAAAGCCCCGCGCGGTGGAGGCGCAGCGGTGTAAGATAGGCAGCGCGAAGGAAGTATATTTGGACTAGCCGAAGCCGCGCTGAGACTGCAATTATTTTGGGAGCCATCAAGGCGTCTCTCCAGTCAGCGTCCTCCAGGGCCCCAAGCCAACCCTCCCACTTGTCCCGGAGTCGAGATAGTGAGTTGGGGGTGTTGTTTGTAAGAGAGCGATAGATGCGGGAGATTCCTCCTTTCCCCAGATTGCCAGTCATGACCTGAGCTTCGGGTGGGCTATATTCAGGTAAGGAAGTGCCCTCTGATATATAGGAGCGGAGGGCATGGCGTAGATGCAAATATCTGAAGAACTGGGAAGAGTGGAGGGAGTACCGGGCCTGTAAGTCCTGGAAGGAGCGTAAGTGGGTCCCACTCCAGACATCACCTAATAGGGAAATCCCAATGAGATCCCAGGGTCGAAATCCCGAAAGAGTAGCAACCTCACGGAGTCGGGTGCCGCACCACAAGGTGGTATACTGGGTCAATTTGTCCGACCAGCGGGTATGGCGCAAGGAGGCCCGCCAGGCCAAGAGTACTCCGCGTGTGACCTCAGGGAGAGCTTGGGAAACAGCGTTCCCGTACAGCATCCCCTGGATATTAGACAGACCCAGGGTGTGCAGTTCCAGGCGGTACGCCGGGTCGGACCAGCCGCCATTAAACCATTCGTGCACGGTAAGGAGCCGAGTCGCTAAATAATAAAGATATAGGCTCGTCATCCCAAGACCTCCGTCAAAGGGCGGGATCCGGCATTGGGCCAGGGCCAGCCTGGGCCTTCGCCCTCCCCATAAAAACTTGATGGCCAAACTGTCCATCTCACGAAACCAAGATCTGGAGAAGGAGAGGTGCGTATTCTGGAGCATGTATAGAAATCTGGGCAGAGTCATCATTTTAAATAGGGCTATTCTGCCCAGAGGGTTCAGTGGTAGCGTTCGCCATTTAAGGAGGTCAGCGCGGACTCGCTTAACCAGCGGAGTGACATTAAGTGACCATGCGAGGTCGGGGAGAAGGGCCACCCAGATCCCCAAGTACTTGAAGGACTGCCGCCGAAGAGGGATCATCGACTGCCAATCAAAGCACTCCTGTGAAAGGTGAAGGGGAACCAGAACGGACTTGGTCGGGTTTAACCGGAGGCCTGAGGTGCGCTCAAAGAGATCCAAGGCCCGAAGGCATCGGGGTCCCTACTGAGCAGGGTCCGCCAAAAATAGCAGCACGTCATCTGCATAGAGCGTGATTTTGTCCTCCTCAAAGCCGGGCCACCTCCACCCCGTGAGAGAGTGGTCCGAACGAATAAGGCAAGCAAAAGGCTCCATTGCCAAAGCAAATAGAAGCGGTGAGAGGGGGCACCCCTGCCTCGTGCCCCTTCTGATAGGAAAGGGGCGGGACAGAGCTCCATTGACTAGAACCTGCGCTCGGGGCTGACAATACAGCGTCTTAACCAGGTTGCGGAAGGGGACTCCAAAGCCCATCTCTTCCAACACCGCCTCCAGGTAACCCTATTCTACCGAATTGAAGGCCTTCTCAAAGTCTACGAGAAAGAGAGACAAATAGGGGGACAGCAGGTGCCGATTCGCGAGGGCAAGGTGAAGGCGTCTGAGGCAATGCCTGGTCCCTCTGAGAGGCATAAAACCGCATTGGTCTGGGTGAACCAGACTGGTCAAGTGCGGTCGTATGCAGTTGGCCAAGACAGAGGCAAAGATTTTAAGCTCAGTATTAATAAGGAAGATGGGACGGTAGTCCGAGCAGCAGTTCGAGGGGGGCTGAGACTTAGGGATCACCACAATGGTGGCTAAGTCCATCTCTGGACGGAAGGAGCCGCAATCCACCGCCTCACGGTCCATCGCCAAAAGAGGCGAATTCAGGGTGTCCCGGTAGGACGCATAAAACTCCTGAGGGAGCCCATCTGGTCCCGGTGTCTTACCGGCCGCCATGCGCGATATGGCATCCAGAACCTCCTCGGGGGTGATCGGGAGGTCCAGTGCCTCCGCCTCAGATTCACTAAGGCATGGAAGGGGGAGCCGTTTGCGTCGGAGGAGCTCCGGGAGCGAAAGGCTAGATGTCCGTGCCGAATAGAGAGTGGCATAGTAGGCGACGAAGCAGTGGGCCACTGCCGCCGGGGCACGGTGAATCTCGCCGCCTGCGTCGATCACCTCTGGTATTATACGGTTGGCCATAGGATAGGTGGCCAGGCGATGGAGGAGCTTCCCGTTTTTATCTCCCCATCCATATACTCGGGCTACGGAAGATCTCCAAAGCAATTTGGCAGCCTCCAAGGAGGTCTGTCTGATCTCATCTCTTAGAAACGTAAGCCTCCTGTCCTGAGCCGCGGTTCTGTCCTCAGGGGGCAGAGTCTCGAGCTGGGCAGCCTGCGCCTCCAGAAGTGTGAGCTGGGAGTCACGTGCTGTACGGGTAAGTTGGAGTTGGCCTTTGGCAAAGCCCCGAATGGTGGCCTTTCCGGCCTCCCAAAGGGTACGGGAAGAGGACACCGAACCTTGATTGTTGGTGAAATAGAGGCAAAGCTCGGCACCTACTTGCTCTTTGAACCCCTCATCCTGGAGAAACCAGGCGTTGAGTCGCCAGATCGGGCGCGAGGACGGAGGGAGAGAGCCTGCCTGCAGCGTCACCAGAGAATGGTCCGATAATTAGGGGTGGGTGGACAACTCCGTTCCGCCCACAGAATGTGCAGAATTTTGCCTGTTCCGCGTTCCGCAAAGTAGGCGGAACAGGCAAATCTCCGCACACTCGGGGCGGAGCGGACTTGGCCTCCCACCCGCCTCCCGCCCGCACTATTAAAACATTATAAATAAGAATATAAAACACCTTACCTTATCGGCGGCGTCCCCGGGCATCCCTCCTTCTCCATTGCGACTTCTTCTTCAAAACTGCGCATGCACGGGCGCCCGCGCATGCACATTTCTCGTGAGGAATGCGCATGCGCGGGCGACCGCGCATGCACAGTTTTCCAGAAGAAGACACGATGGAGAAGGAGGGAAGTCCAGGGACGCCGCCGATAAGGTAAGGTGTTTTAAATTCTTATTTATAATGTTTTAATAGTGCGGGCGGGAGGCGGGTGGCGCGCAGTGGAGCTACGCGGAGTGTGCGGAGATTGGTTCCGTCTCCATGGCACTCCGCTTAGCCCCGCTACGCCCACTACGCCCACCCCTACGATAATCCCCTGGGGAGGATAGTGATAGCTTGGGTCGCTCGGCAGTCTTGAGCAGGCAGAAAAACATAATCTATTCGCGCGTGCGTGTGGCGGGAGGCTGAGGTATGGGTGTATTGTCGAGCTGTCAGATGCCAAAGTCTCCAGGCATCCCCGAGACCCAGGCTGGCAGCCCAGGTCGAGAGGAGGCCAGATTGGGCAATCCTAGAGGCAGAGGGGGGTGAGGCAGTGTCAAGGCCGGGATCCATAACCGTGTTAAAGACTCCCCCAATAACGGTCATCCCCAAGGGCAAGGCAGCGACAGTGGAGGTGAGTCTTTGGAGTGTGGAGGCCAACAAGGTGGGAGGAGAATAGACAGCCAACAGGTTAAGAGGTCGATCCCCAAGGGTCCCCTCCAGGAGGATGAAGCAGCCCTGGGGGTCGTGCGTCACTCTACACGCCACCAATGGAAGAGTGCGACGCACCAGAATAGCCACCCCCCCTCAACCCCCTACTGAATCCAGAGTGCCAGACTCCACCATAGCCATGTTGTGCCAAGAAGGGGCAGTGGTTACCTATCAGATGGGTCTCCTGAAACAGGAGTATGTCTGCGGCGTGACGCTGGGCATATCGCAGGACCGCTGCACGCTTAACCTTATCTAACAGGCCATTAACATTCCAGGACATTATATGGAGCGATGTCGTACCGTTATAATCGCCAGGCAGGGGGAAGGCGTGTAAGGGGCCGGACAGCCGGCAAGACTGGCAGAGACGGCCGGAGTGGGGCCGTGTCCAAAGGTAGTGAACATGTTGCCGTAGTGTTGAGTGACGCGCGCTTGCCTTGATGCAGAAAAAAGCTGGTGCAAAAAACAATAAGAAGAAAAAACAAAACGAACCGGGGCCTCAGCCCCATTCCCCCCCAATCCCCCTCCCCCCACCCTATACTTCAGGAACGGAAGCATCTGTCGCCCGAACAATAAACAGTGAAGAGAAGAAAACCAAACTAAAATGTTTGGGAACAGGGAATCGTGGAGGACCCCTCCTCATATAAGGATGTTCATATCCGTAGCCATCGGGGAACAAAGTTAGCGACTAGGCAGAGTGTAAGTTCTGGGCGAAACCGGCACCCTATGATGTTACGCGAAACATTTTAATAATAGTAATAAAACAAACATCAATGTGATCAGAGGGGACATTTGTTATCTTGGAGATGGTCTAATATCTTTGCCAACTCGAAATCAGGGAACAGATGTTATGAAGTGCAGATTTTTTTTTTTACAATAATAGACCATCATTTGGTAAAAAGGTTTTTGAAGGTGGCAAACAACAACTTCTAATCTGGTGGCCTCTCTGACTGAAGAAACATCATGTGAAGGCCCAGTGGGAGCAGCTCTTCTGGTAATGAAGAACACCTGGATGAGCAGCTGAGACCATCGCGTTTGTGTGGCCAGAGCCCTACATCTCCTCCATCAAGACTCTAAACGCAAGGCAGCAGACTCCTGTCTCCATTTGAAACATCTGTTCCCTCCCAGGACCCCTGTGGCTGCACCCCCCCATAAACTGTGGTCACCCCTATCCGGGCTCCTCTGACGACCACAGTCATTACAACTGCTGTGCTTCCAGGACAGACAATGCCTGTGGCTACCCAGCCAAGGTCACAGCGCTGACTTGACATTGTTAGGACAGGACCTGCTGCAGGATGGGCGGCTCAGGGCGCACCTCCCAGTGTTAACACCATGGACCAAAACCTGACGGGTGTAGCTACACAGCAGGAGACATAAATGGACCAGATGATAAGACTTCTAAGGACCCAGAATGATCTCCTGAGGGCCCGAATGACATACGGAGCGCTCAAACGGAGATCCAGAGGGCACAAAATGATCTAAAGGATCAACATCTGAGCATCCTAACATCACACTCAGGGTGGTGTGGGATGACTTTACAGTATTGTTTGAGCCTTTGTTATATTAAGTTGCACCTTTCATTGGTCAAGCAACGTCTGCTGCTAGCGTGGTTCCAGAAACATTTCCAGCTGACAGCTCCATGGAAACAGGAACACTGGTGCACAATGAGCAACTGCCACCACCTCCCCAGTGGACACTGGGACCACACCAGTGGCTGTTAGGAGGGGTTGTTCATCTGGCCAAGTTGAGGACCAACCACCAAGAGATGCAAAAAGGAACTCCTTATGTGAGCATCGGGAATATTCATCGTATCCACCTTCTGTCCACACATTTCAAATTCCTACTTGGGCTCTTGGCTTTAAAAGGACTCTAGCTAATTGTATTCTCATTTTACATTTCTTATCCAACATAATTGTTAGCTCATTTTCTGAGAATGTGAAATAATGTATGTTAGGACACGTACTACAAAGAAATTATGTTTTTCATAATATTTAACACATACCATATGCCATTTGAAACACACTGTCATTGGCACTCACAATACACATTTTACCACAAATAAAACATGAATTTACTGCCATCTCATTTGTTAGAAGTTCAGCCATACAGATTCACCCAAGAAATGTGAATATAATACTTTTTGTCCTATAAAATGCACCAGCAAGGTAGAAGTGTCAGGCATCTATGTCTACAAACACTTGTCAAAACAGAAACAATTCAGAGAAGACACAACATTAGAAAGTACTCAACTAACAAATAGTTCGGATGGAAAATCAAAAAAAGAAATATGGGATAGCTGAAATAAAATAATATAAGAACCTATTGTGAAGAAATAAGTCATTGTTTTATTATTGCAGTAACAGGTCCTCTAAATGCATTTGTGGCACCAATGGGAGTCTTCAGCTACACTTTGGGTCTCTCCTATATTTTTCACACATATTACGCTGAGACGTAGTCATACAATACATCTAGTTTCTACAGATATGCCACACATGACTTAATCAAGAACCAGACCTAGAGTTTGAGACACACACAAATGTGTCATTTCACTTAGATTAAACTCATTGGCATCATTCCATGACTGAAGGGATGTGTCCTGAGACTATCGTTTATGTGCAAGACTGATATATCCACCAATGACTTGCAAGTGCTCCAGCAGGTGACAGGATGAGGTGACCTAAGAGGACATGTTAATATGTTTCTCTCGGGCAAGACATATTTTAGGTGCTCCTTAAGGTAACAAATTTGAGTTTTATTATCCATTGCGCCTAATTCAAGAACGTATGAAGACTCATAATACTACATTATATGTAACACATTAGCAGGGACACACAAAAACAGTTGAAATATGTCTTGCCTGGGACCCTAAAAATCCTTACGATGACACTGGGCAAATAGACAGAAGTAGAGACAGATAGAGAAGCAGAGAGGCTTAGATAGAGAAGGATCCCTTTCCATGGGGGGGTCCTTAAAAGGGAGGGGGGTTGGGCAATTGCCCACTTTGCCAATGCCTTAAAACACCTCTAATGTTTGTGACAAAGTCTTGCAATTTAAAATTCAATAAAGAATTTATTTCAAAGAACCCACGATAAGGAAAAGATCTAACATATTATGTCCATCTGAATATGTCACATTTCGAGTGTATTATAATACTCATTCATGACAGTAGAACTACACATTTTTCATTTATGTACAACAATGTTTTCCAATATAACCTGTAATTGTTGTCCTTGTAGTTCACCGCGCTTATCATCATTGGCAAAGGTGTTTTCAAAGAGTTCACACCTGCCTGCGGTCACTGCCTTCATCTTCATCACTCATCTTGCTGACGCATCTCACCAACGTCACCCTGGGGTTCCCGCTGCTACTCATCATCAGAAGTGAATGGGATGTTCCTCCGCAAGGCAATGTAGTGCAGCATGCAACATAACACAACACAACTATTTGGCCGCCCTTCTCAGGACAGTAGAGAAGGGCCCCTCCACACTTGTCCGGGCACCAAAACTGGGTCTTCAGGAGACCAAATGCCCTCTCCACAGGTCCCCTTGTTCACCTAGGGGCCTTGTTGAAGAGGAGCCCCTCCCCCGCATTGTTGGGTGTCACAGTGGAGATAAAAGACATGTGCTGGGATAAGCTGAGTCCCCTGAAAAATATGCATCAAAATACAAACATAATTTTAAGTACGTATGAGAGTCAATTAGTTTAACAAATCATATCATTAAAACACTAACGTTAACTCTTACCAACAAGCCGCATCCCCATAGCTGCAAGGTCTGACATCTGTTGTGAGATGCAGCTGTCGCGCAGGACTAGCGAATCATGCGTTGAGCCCTGAAACCTGGCACACACTGATGACGTAGCAATCCATGGCACCAACACCATGTGCATGTCTCCCAAACCTTAGAACTCAACCTTCACACTGTTCACTGTAGCATTATCTGTAGGAAATTGGAAGTAGTCATTCATACGTCTGAACGTAATATCCAGGACATGACTGCAGACAGCAGAAAACATCAGCTGTGACATTCCATTGAAGTCACTAACAGTACCCTGCAAGGCGCAAGTTGTACAGAAATGCAACTCCGCCATTATCTTCCCAGTAGGTGGGGTGGTAGATGGATTTCTAATGTCTGGCAACAGTTCAGACTTAAAATGCAGAGCTAAGGCTTGAATGATGTACCTTTCCTGAATGGTTTCCAGATCAGGAAGTGCTTTGTAGACTCTTTCTATGTGGCCTTCTGTGTACTGGTAGATGGGCATATCTGCAAAATATAAGTGCAATGTGTGAGTATTGTATATTTACATGTGTTGTGCCTTAGAAAATAAAAACACAATTATTCATTAATAAACATAAGTACACATAATATAAAAATATTTTTAGATACTTGAGATTTTTTTGTAAACACCATTTTTAATCTTTTTCCAAACTACTTATTTCAAAATCTGATATTACCTCAACTAAAAAAAAAACAATATATGTTAAAAATAGATTTAAAGTGTGCATTTTTTTGTTTAACATTGTAACAAGCTTCTTATTTTAAACAAGAATATTAGGTGAAAGTTTTATGTTTTTTTTTGTTTAAGCCCATCAAGGTAGACATACAGATGGATTCTCTTTATATTTTGCCTGGAATATATTCTAGTTGATTTTGACCGTAGCAGCATCAAGGATTCCAGATGCTTCGTTGATTTTGGACTACCGTTCCACCGTACTGTCAGACATAACCAATGTGTAGGTTTATGCTGGCAGATATAACATATCAGATGACAAACATATCTGTCATACACAATGGATTCATAACTGTAGTCCGTACCTACCTTTTTGATGGCAGCTGTCCCACATTGGTTCAACAAGCGACACAATACGTTGAAGCCGTGTAAGCGTCCATTGAAATCATTTTCTGCCACGTTTATTTACACATATTGTTAGGGCCATTTTGTCACTTGCCCCCTAACCTTTTAGTGTAGCAGACCTTCTCACCAGTTGCTTCCACCTTGGCTGGGGGTACACGTAACAGGGCCCCTAACTTCTCAGAGAAAGAACTGGACATTGCTACGGAGAAGGTCCTGACCAACTACAGCCGCCTGTCTGGTCCAGCAAAAAAGTTAGGCCAGCTCCACACGGGTGAAAAGGCTTAACATCAATATGTCTGATTTGTGCAAAATGATTGTGAGTGACTTCACAATCTAAATGTAATGTTTTTATATTGATATCGAAATTCCCATAAATGTTTAATGTTGAAAGCATATTTTTTTAATAAAAAAGGGAATTGGGGACTACTGTGCCTATAGTATCAATAGCCAGACTTTCCAAGCCTACAATGACCATGAAAAACACTGCGCCCCGGGCAACAACAACCCACTTTTTTATAGTACAAGCCAATGCATGTTCCAATGAATCTTTTCAAATAGTATTATATATATATATGTATATATATATATGTATATATATTATCTACTGGCGGTCGCCAGTAGATAGTTATAGTTAGGACCTATTTTCCATAGGAAATCCGCAACATTCTATTTGAAATAACTCTTGCGTCGGTTGACCAATCTTCGCGAAATTTTCAAACTTTATGGCCCGCTTCGGTCCGCTCCTACCCTGAAAGTTTCGGGGTGATTTGTCAAGCGGGGGCCGAGAAAAAAGGGGGTCCCAAAACGTGTTTTCCCCATTCATTTTCCCATAGGAAACTTTAGCCACGGCTACAGCCCGAACTGCTGAACGGAATTACACAAAATTTGGCAAAGAGGTAGTTCTTGGTTCAGAAAGAACCCTTTTGTTAAATGGTGTAAATCCGTTCAGTAGTTGCGGAGAAATTAAAAAATAAGAGTCAAAAAATCAATTTCCTATAGGAAACTTTATGCAAGGCTACAGCCCGAACTGCTAAACGGAATTACACCAAATTTGGCAAAGAGGTAGTTCTTGGTTCAGAAAGAACCGTTTTTGTTAAATGGTGTAAATCTGTTCAGTAGTTGCTGAGAAAATCAAAAGTAAAAACACATATATATCTGGGCGGAGCCTAACCACACATGTCATCGTGAGATCTGATTGGCTGTCAGCACTTCATCCTGGAATTTCTGGCAGCCATCTTGGGACCAATATAAATGATAGTACCCCATTGAAATGCATTGTAGTGAATCGAAGATTTTGAGGGTTACCAAAAGGAGAACTATAAAGGGTGATAACAGACTTTAGTTACATTAGAATTCATTTGTTGATGGTACCATACTAATTTCAGGAATTGTGGTGTGTTCTAAGGTGATTTTACCCTGTGAAAAACCTTCTGCTGGGATATCATGAATCATGTTTGAGAGAAAACTATTTTCACATGCTTGTCCCATACAGTTTTGGAAGGTGCTCCAGAAGCTAAAATGAGAGCATATTTTCTGTAAATTCACATTATCTTTCTCAGTCATGTGAGAATGAAGTCTGACATTCTCAGTAAAACATGTACATCCAACAAGGGCAGAGACTGTCAGTTGATTCCTTTGTGTTCTACTGCAGCTTCCCAGAGTGTTCTAAAGAACAACTAGAGCGCTAACAGCCTTACTTATGACAAAAGTATGGCACACCTGAAGCCATCTTGATTGGAATAAACCGGTAACACTTAAAACATTTAATTTAAAAAGGAACAAAATGAGGGGTTCTTTTTGTCATAGAAATTATGGTTAGTGCTGTAGAAAGAAAAATTAGGACATGTTTCAAGTGTGATCTCAAATATCTTCCTGTTATATTTCAACAGGAGCAGCCTGTCAGTTGATGCCTTTGTGTTCTACTGCAGCTTCCCAGAGTGTTCTAAAGAACAACTAGAGCGCTAACAGCCTTACTTATGACAAAAGTATGGCACACCTGAAGCCATCTTGATTGGAATAAACCGGTAACACTTAAAACATTTAATTTAAAAAGGAACAAAATGAGGGGTTCTTTTTGAAAATAGAAATTATGGTTAGTGCTGCAGAAAGAAAAATTAGGGCATGTTTTAAGTGAGATCTCAAATCCTCTTCTATTTCATTAGAAAATTCTGACATGCAGACTGAAACAATCACTTTCAATACCAGCAGCAGACTACCAGTTAACTCCCTGGTGAGCAGTAGCTTTACTCCAGTGATCTAATGAGCAACTAGAGTGCTAACATTCTGAATTTATGGCAGATGTGAGACACATCTGAATGCCTTCTTGATGGAATCAAGGTAAAAAACAAAGCATTTCCTACTGAGGAGACTGCAGTAAATGAGGAAATTAGGAAACTTCATAACAAATAAGTCTCCCAAGATGGCCACCAGAGAAAAAAGAGCCCAAATGTAGCACAAATATCACCCAGAGGTAGCCCACGTATAGCCCAATGACAGAAGTGTGCAAAACACTTTTTATTTTTGTTTTTTTGCAGTTTTATATAGTGCAGACTGGTCAGGTATTGGAGTGCTTTACATGAGCATTGGTTACATCACACAAGGACAAATTCATGTTGGTTGACCCCTACACTACCCAAACACCACTGCACTACCCTAAACCCTAAAACACTACCCCCAGCACGACCCCTTCACTACCCAAACACAACTGCACTACCCTAAACTCAAAAACACTACCCCCAGCACGACCCCCTACACTACCCAAACACCACTGCACTACCCTAAACCCTAAATCTACCCCCTACACTACACAAATACCACTGCACTACCCTAAACCCTAAAACACTAGAACCCAGCACGACCCCCTACAGTACACAAACACCACTGCACTACCCTAAACCCTAAAACACTACCCCTACACTACACAAACACCATTGCACTACCCTACACCCTAAAACACTACCCCCAGCATGACCCCCTACACTACACAAACACCACTGCACTACCCTACACCCTAAAACACTACCCCAGCACGACCCCCTACACTACCCAAACACCACTGCACTACCCTAAACCCTAAAACACTACCCCCAGCACGACTCCCTACACTACACAAACACCACTGGACTACCCTAAACCCTAAAACACTACCCCCAGCACGACTCCCTACACTACCTAAACACCACTGCACTACACTAAACCCTAAATCTACCCCCAGCATGACCTCCCACACTACACAAACACCACTGCACTACCTTAAACCCTAAAACACTACCCCCAGCACGACCCCCTACACTACCCAAACACCACTGCACTACCCTACCTAAAACACTAACCCCAGCATGACCCCCTACACTACCCAAACACCACTGCACTACCCTATACCCTAAAACACGACCCTGTACATTACACAAACACAACTGCACTACCCTAAACCCTAAAACACTACCCACAGCATGACCCCCTACACTACACAAACACCACTGCACTACCCTAAACCCTAAAACACTACCCCCTACACTACACAAACACCACTGCCCTACCCTAAACCCTAAAACACAACCCCCAGCATGACCCCCTGCACTACACAAACACCACTGCACTACCCTAAACCCCCTACACTATACAAACACCACTGCATTACTCTAAACCCTAAAACACTACCCCCAGCACAACCCCCTCACAACACAAACACCACTGCACTACCCTAAACCCTAAATCGACCCCCAGCACGACCCCCTACACTACCCAAACACCACTGCCATACCCTAAACCCTAAAACACTACCCCCAGCATGAACCCCTACACTACCCAAACACCACTGCACTACCCTAAACCTTAAAACACTACCCCCAGCACTACCCCCTACACTACACAAACACCACTGCACTACCCTAAACCCTAAAACACTACCCCAGCACTACCCCCTACACTACCCAAACACCACTGCACTAACATAAACCCTAAAACACTACCCCCAGCACAACCCCCTACACTACACAAACACCACTGCACTACCCTAAACCCTAAAACACTACCCCCAGCACGACTCCCTACACTACCCAAACACCACTGCACTACCCTAAACCCTAAATCTACCCCCAGCACGACCCCCTACACTACCCAAACACCACTGCACTACCCTAAACCATAAAACACTACCCCCAGCATGACCCCCTACCCTACACAAACACCACTGCACTACCCTAAACCCTAAAACACTACCACCAGCATGACCCCCTACACTACTCAAACACCACTGCACTACCCTAAACCCTAAAACACTAACCCATCACGACCCCCTACACTACCCATACACCACTGCACTACCCTAAAGCCTAAAACACTACCCCGAGCACGACCCCCTACACTACTGCACTACCCTAAACCCTAAAACACTACCCCCAGCACGACCCCCTACACTACCCAAACACCACTACACTACCCTAAACCCTAAAACACTACCCCCAGCACGACCCCCTACACCACTGCACTACCCTAAACCCTAGAAAAGAAACCCCACCCCATGCCCAATCCCCCTTACCTCTCACTCCTCGTGGTTCCTCTCTCCTCGTGGTTCCTGCTTCACGTTATCTCTGAGGGGCGGTGCACGTTGTTGTGAGGAAACGGAACAGCCTCTGTTTCCTTACAACGACATGGATCGTCTACATGTTTTTAGAACGCATGGTCATTTACCATACATACCTTTACAACAAAATTCGTTGTAAAAGCATGCGTGGTAAATGACCATGCGTTCTAAAAAATGCGTAGTAATGACTTCGTGATGTACAACGCATGCGTGGTAATGCATGCGTTGTAATGGTATCGCAAAGTAAAAAGTCGTTGTAACGGCTGTTTACCGATCGAAGCTGGCCCCTGTTCTTCAGTGAGACATTTATTTGATTAATTAGGAGGAAGGAATGTGTTTTTTTTACCGAAAAGTGCATTCCCGGCTGTTGTATTGTGAAAGTGTCCGCGTGGCCTGGTTTCACTTCCGGTGAGAGAGTGGAAGAGTCTGTTTGGATCTAAAGGAGTTCTGTTGTTGGACGGGGCCGGCGCGACATGTCATCAGAAAACATAGCTAATGGAAAGCGTCCTCCCTGAAGTGTGGAGCAGTTCCATGAGAGGTCAACGAGTGTGCGTCCCATCGCAGTATGACCGTACCGCGTGACCCATGTGCCACCTCCAGGGTACGGGAGGCAGAAGTGGCATCGCAGGTCCTCTTGAAGACCGTTGTAGCACTAATTCTACATTTTGGTACTAGGGCATTTTAACTTTGTTGTTCCTGCCAGATACAAAGAGAAGATCCTGTGTTATTCAGTGCCCTCGTTACCTTTTTTGTGGGTTGTGGTGCTTGTCACTTCGCTGCCCCGCCGGTGCACACGACTGGGCACCCCACCTCGTGTGCCATCTGCAGGGCCTCTGCCCTCGGATCACTGGTTTCGGTTTCTGGAGTGGCAACATAAACAGTTGCTCCCAAAGGACTAGCCTGAACACTTAGGTGAATATCCCCTGCACCAGCATTCCACGGAAATTCTTTCCTAGCTCTCCCACGTCAACAAGGACGTCATAATAGCACGGCTCCGCTCGCGACACCGTATGACGTCATCGGAGCCATAAGAGAACCTCGTCGGCGTGCTGACGTCAGTTCCACCCATTTTTTCCGTGTCACCGAGGCAAACAGGGGACCGAGACATTTTCACATGTATACATAGTATAATAAATATATATATATTCACTGAAAAAACCATAGGTTTCAGGCACGTTATAGTTAGAAATGAGCATTTAAAAAACCTTAGAAATTCACTGAAAAAACCATAGGTTTCAGGCACATTATAGTTAGAAATGAGCATTTAAAAAACCTTAGAAATTCACTGAAAAAACCATAGGTTTCAGGGGCGTTATAGTTAGTTGGACATTTCACTCGTACAAAACCATAGCAATTCCCCTGTTATAGTTAGTTCAGCTAACTATAACTCGCGCGCCCGCAATGCACTGCTGATGACGTCACATATTACATCACTCATGACATGGTCAGTGACATCACTCATGACATCACTGATGACATCTCAAATGACATCACTGATGACATCACTGATGACATCATCCAGTGAATGAGTGTTTTTCTGAAAATTAAATATGGTTTATATATGTATATCTCAAGGTCGATGGAAGAATAAATGGGTATATAAGTGTCTAAATGGATGATTTTGTTTTGTAAAATTGATTGTATAACTGACTCAGGGGCCGATTCCGATCTCGGTCGGAGGCGTACCCAACACCATTCGGTCGGGAAAAAAGCCATGCGAAAGCCTGTTTCCCGACCGATCCGTACAGCACACCGAACGAGTAAGTACGATGCGCACAACAGCAAAGAATCCGGCCGAGCCGTACTCACCCAAACCAGGTCCTGTTCCCCGACCGAGGCGAATCCGAAAACGCCGAATCGAGTCGCACGGAAGGAAAAATGCAGGCCCGTCCGGCCGGACAAGTACGATGCGCTTTCCGTACGCGCCGAACCCGTCGCTACACACGGCACGTCAAAGCATCCTGGAGAGGCGCACATAAGCTCCGATTCGCGCCACAACACGATGCACGGCTCCGAGACGAACACGGCAGCGACGAGGACGAGGCGAAGCGACGAGGACGAGGCGAAGCGACGAGGACGACGCGAAGCAACGAGAAGGACGAACGACACGAACCAACCATGAATCCCTTCGTCCCGATCATACCAATATTCTACATTTACTACCGGAACAGGCACGGACGCGTACGGCGCAGAAGGTAAGCCAGACACCAACCACGAAACACATACAACACGTACACGACACATCACACACACACAGAGGGATGCAGAATATACTTACACCAGCAACAGCAGCACCATAGGGGCGGGATGCCCATCACCAATGCCACATATGCACACAGGGGCCTGAATTCGCACCACCACCCTCACCCAGGGGGGGCTGGATGCCTACCACTACTACCAACCTCACCCAGGGGGGCAGGATGCCTACCACTACTACCACCCTCACCCAGGGGGGCAGGATGCCTACCACTACTACCACCCTTAGCCAGGGGGGCAGCATGCCTACCACTACTACCACCCTTAGCCAGGGGGGCAGGATGCCTACCACTACTACCACCCTCACCCAGGGGGGCTGGATGCCTACCACTACTACCACCCTTAGCCAGGGGGGCAGCATGCCTACCACTACTACCACCCTCACCCAGGGGGCAGGATGCCTACCACTACTACCACCCTCACCCAGGGGGGCAGGATGCCTACCACTACTACCACCCTTAGCCAGGGGGGCAGGATGCCTACCACTACTACCACCCTCACCCAGGGGGGCAGGATGCCTACCACTACTACCACCCTTAGCCAGGGGGGCAGGATGCCTACCACTACTACCACCCTCACCCAGGGGGCAGGATGCCTACCACTACTACCACCCTCACCCAGGGGGGCAGGATGCCTACCACTACTACCACCCTTAGCCAGGGGGCAGGATGCCTACCACTACTACCACCCTCACCCAGGGGGCAGGATGCCTACCACTACTACCACCCTCACCCAGGGGGCAGGATGCCTACCACTACTACCACCCTCACCCAGGGGGGCAGGATGCCTACCACTACTACCACCCTCACCCAGGGGGGCAGGATGCCTACCACTACTACCACCCTTAGCCAGGGGGGCAGCATGCCTACTACTACTACCACCCTTAGCCAGGGGGGCAGGATGCCTACCACTACTACCACCCTCACCCAGGGGGCTGGATGCCTACCACTACTACCACCCTTAGCCAGGGGGGCAGCATGCCTACCACTACTACCACCCTCACCCAGGGGGGCAGGATGCCTACCACTACTACCACCCTCACCCAGGGGGGCAGGATGCCTACCACTACTACCACCCTTAGCCAGGGGGCAGGATGCCTACCACTACTACCACCCTCACCCAGGGGGGCAGGATGCCTACCACTACTACCACCCTTAGCCAGGGGGGCAGGATGCCTACCACTACTACCACCCTCACCCAGGGGGGCAGGATGCCTACCACTACTACCACCCTCACCCAGGGGGGCAGGATGCCTACCACTACTACCACCCTTAGCCAGGGGGCAGGATGCCTACCACTACTACCACCCTCACCCAGGGGGCAGGATGCCTACCACTACTACCACCCTCACCCAGGGGGGCAGGATGCCTACCACTACTACCACCCTCACCCAGGGGGGCAGGATGCCTACCACTACTACCACCCTCACCCAGGGGGCAGCATGCCTACCACTACTACCACCCTTAGCCAGGGGGCAGGATGCCTACCACCACTACCACCCTCACCCAGGGGGGCAGCATGCCTACCACTACTACCACCCTTAGCCAGGGGGGCAGCATGCCTACCACTACTACCACCCTCACCCAGGGGGGCAGGATGCCTACCACTACTACCACCCTTAGCCAGGGGGGCAGCATGCCTACCACTACTACCACCCTTAGCCAGGGGGGCAGGATGCCTACCACTACTACCACCCTCACCCAGGGGGCTGGATGCCTACCACTACTACCACCCTTAGCCAGGGGGGCAGCATGCCTACCACTACTACCACCCTCACCCAGGGGGCAGGATGCCTACCACTACTACCACCCTCACCCAGGGGGGCAGGATGCCTACCACTACTACCACCCTCACCCAGGGGGGCAGGATGCCTACCACTACTACCACCCTTAGCCAGGGGGGCAGGATGCCTACCACTACTACCACCCTCACCCAGGGGGCAGGATGCCTACCACTACTACCACCCTCACCCAGGGGGCAGGATGCCTACCACTACTACCACCCTTAGCCAGGGGGCAGGATGCCTACCACTACTACCACCCTTAGCCAGGGGGAAGGATGCCTACCACTACTACCACCCTCACCCAGGGGGGCAGGATGCCTACCACTACTACCACCCTTAGCCAGGGGGCAGGATGCCTATCACTACTACCACCCTCACCCAGGGGGGCAGGATGCCTACCACTACTACCACCCTCACCCAGGGGGGCAGGATGCCTACCACTACTACCACCCTCAGCCAGGGGGGCAGGATGCCTACCACTACTACCACCCTTAGCCAGGGGGCAGGATGCCTACCACCACTACCACCCCCACCCATAGGATGGACAATGCATGACACAACCAGCACACCACAACCTAGGGAATGCAAGAAGAAGACATCCCCCAACACCATGACAAGCATGTGTAGACTGTGTCAAATGCCTACGACACCGAACATGACTTTGAACATACAATGTGACCCCCTAGCACATGTGCCACACAAATATGTGTGTGGCACCCACAATGCAAGCAGGCCATGACCATTGTGGCAATGTGGTCCAAACCCCCATCATCACAGTGACCAAAATGTAAGTGTGGGGTCCATAGCTGCAGCACATTTTGAACATTGTGGCAATGGGGTCCAAACCCCCATCATCACAGTGACCAAAAGGTAAGTGTGGGGTCCATAGCTGCAGCACATTTTGAACATTGTGGCAATGGGGTCCAAACCCCCATCATCACAGTGACCAAAAGGTAAATGTGGGGTCCATAGCTGCAGCACATTTTGAACATTGTGGCAATGGGGTCCAAACCCCCATCATCACAGTGACCAAAAGGTAAGTGTTGACAAAGTAAGAGGTGCAACTGCCAAACTGCATGGATGATTCCTGGTCACAGAACAACAAACACATCAGTGGCAAAGTAGTGCATGTGTCCCATTGCAACATAAATTGGGGGAGCCAAATCCTGCAGTGCAAATAAGACATAACTTTGGCCATGTGCAGACAAACAACACCCATGGGGGCTGACACCGTCAACAATCATCAATGACACAATGACAGAAGTGACCATCCGAATGCAGACCCACATATTTGCACCAATGGGCACACACATGCAGATACCCTGTGGAGACTGCAGATGTGAGGTGAACAGATACCATACCATGGCAGCAATGGGACACACAAACCATGATCATTGTGCTGACCGATGACCTAGGAGTCCCAGGGACAGCAGGGGAAACCCACCAAACTACATACAGCCAATGGCACACCCAAGATATGCCAATGCAGTGGTGCAGATGCACAAACACAAACAGGCAGACCCACCCTGCACATCATACACAACAGGTGAGGGTGGGGGTGCCAGTGTCCCCAGGCAACCACACAACACATGAGGAGACATGAATACCAATCATACAGATGTGCATACAGTGCCACACAAAGGTAACTCATGGATCCAAATTCCCTATGTGGGCAAGCAGGCATTGTCAGATGAGAGGGAGCACAAATCACACATGTCACACAGGCACATAGGGACAGCAACTGACACAGCAAGACACAGACACACCACAGCACCACCCCCAGGGCCCCCACAATGTGGTGACCCTGGGCTGCATTACAATCCCACTGTGATGACAAAGCTAAATGTGGTTCACACTGTGAACCACAGTCATGTGTACTGAGCAACTAACTACCATCACACCTACACAAGCACAAATCAAACAGCATGGCCAGTGAGCCAAGGCCAACATGGAGGCAGGGGCCTAGCCGGGCAACAACTCTCATCTGCACACACTCAACACCACACCCCTCGACCTCCAACAATGTGCAGCAGTGAAGCACACATGCACTGGTGACATTGCACATGCACCCATGACTATTCCAGGGTGGTGGGTGGGAACCAAGGTGCAGAAACACATCACACATGGACACTAAACAAGACTCCTGAATGTCTGACACACTGTACACTACGCCGTACATGGACATGACGGCAATACCACACCAACCAATGGGATCACAGCCACAGTCACACACCAATGAAGAAGCCAAGGTCACCCACAAAGAACACACATAGACAACAACCAACATTGCAGCCCGGAACCTGAGGAGTGCCAGCAGTCACACACACAACGTGTCACAATCACTGAAAGATAACACAAACTGGAAATCACATGACAGGGGCAAACAACAAGTGCCAAGGGGAAACCTGACTGTGACCCAGCTGCGTCTGCACACAAACTCAGCCCTGACAGCAAGCACACCTATGGGTGACACCCTGATGACCAGTAATGTGCCATGCACCCACATCACAGAGAACCCAGGGATAAGACTTTGGGGGAACATAGGTCAACTCAGCTAGCATCACAAACAGGTACAACACTAGGGATCACAGCATGCACAGCTAAACGGAAGTGAACACACAGACATGCACATACAACACACACCTTGGGCGCAGGCAATGTCACAGGAGTACACACTGCCATGAGGGGACTCCACTCCTGTGTGAGGACAGCTGTGCCATATGTTGCCTCAGTAGGACCCCACCATGTCAGCTGAGCACTTGGTCACACAATCAACAATTAGCACCAAATGAGGGCTCCCGTCACATCAGCCTGGTCATGGAAGTGCCAACGGAATCATCAGCACAGATCCAACACACTTGTATAGCAATGTTGCACTGACAACACAGATGAGTCCTTCCCCATTGATGCCCAAACCTGCATGTCCAGTGGAGATGGCCACACGGTCAGGGAAGTAGACGAATAGAACAATGGCAGGCACAACAGATGTGCAGGGGTGGAAGCCACAGATGTGTAATTGCCAATCTAAGTAGGAAATCCCATTGCCAAATACTGAACACATGACACCCTCAGATGCTGCTATGGATGACATGGATACACCACAGGATAGGACACATTCCCCCTGGACCACATGGGTTCCTGCACAGTAACACTTCATTATCATGAGACCAAATGTCACCATCACTGCAGCAAGGGCATGGTTAGCATCATCAACATCATGTACATCAGAAGCAAAAGCACTAGAGAACAGAAAGTTGCTTTATTCAGCATATGTGGCATTAAAAGGAGAAGTCCGGTAGAACATAAACAAAGGCCAATGGCCAGTCCATCAACAAAGTCACAAGTGGGTGACAGTGGCAGATGCCACCCTACACATGCCTGCACAAAACCAGGGACAATCCACTAGGAGGGGCAACCGGGGGGAGGCCAGGCACCGCAGGGACAGGATCAGGGCTCACCAGGAGGAAGCAGGGAAGGGGTGGTGGGTGCTGGAGAGCCACTGACAACTGCAGTGGAGGTGTCTGACATGGTGTGTGCCGGCACAACTGCGGGGCATGGCTCAGATGTTGTGGGTGCCGGCACGACTGCAGTGGACCCTGCAGATGGAGTGGACAGGTCCGCCACTGCAGTGCCCAAGTCAGACAGGGTGGTAGTGGACTCCACTGCAGTGCCTACCACCAGGGGAGGAGAATGGGGAACAGGCAAGGTGGGCTGGACAGAGGGGAGGACACCCTCACCACATCAGTGGCACAGACAAGCGCAGCGGGGGTGTTGTTCCGGGAGAGCAAGTGGCAGGGGAGAAGGCCGGAGCCTCTTGGGGATGGTATATCTGTGGGTGGGGGAACCTGGGGCAGGGTGTGGTGGGGGCACCTGTGGAGTAGGGGCCTGAGGGATGGAGGAAGGAGACCTGGTGCTTGAGCTGCAGGGCGGCGGCGGGGTCTTGCTCTTAGCACTCCGGGGGACTTGCGGGTGGGGGCCTCAGTCTGTCTGCGCCTGGGGGAGGGTGTCCGGGGGCGAGGGGCACTCTGCTCCGAGTGGGGGCTTCCTCTTCCCCCTGGATGCTGGGGCAGCTGGATCGGAGGGGAAGAGGCCGAGGTCACTGAGGAAGAGGCGCTGGGTCTTTGGGGTTGCAGGTGAGGCAAGGGAGGGTGCTTTGGAGGGAGAGGCAACTGAGGACTGCGCAGTGCCCGTGGATGCGTGTGTGTGTACCAGGGCCCCATCCCCTGTGAGTCTGGTTTCAGTCCCCTGACTGTGCGTGCGTGTGCGTTTAGTTTGTGGCGTGTGTGTCTGTGTGCTGGACGTGTGTGTGCTGGTGTGTGCCTGTGCCGGTGTGTGTGTGCTTGGGACGGGTAAGGTGCTGGGGAGTGTGGATGGAGCAGAGGCAGGAGGGGTGAGGGACTGTCTGAGGAGGGACACTGCTGCCGTCAGGGAGGAGTCCATGGACCTGTTGCCCCTCTGTAGGTCAGACATGCCCAATGAGATGCCCTCCATGAACGACACCAGCTGAGTCAACAGTGCGGTGTGCGCATGGAGGACACTCAGCATGGCTGTCTGCCCTACATGGAGCTGGCGAAGGAGGTACACAGACTCCTCACTCAGGGCAGCAGGGAACACAGGGGCAGGGGTGCGGTGCCTGGCCCAAAGGAGACACGCTCCCGAACATGGGAGCCTCCACGGACCTGGGGAATGGGAGCCGATGGGAGGGCGGTGGTGGTGCTGGTGGTGGCGGGGACAGCAACACTAGCTGGCGTGTGGTGGCTGCTGACACCCGCCTCCACAAGGGAGTCATCCTCCGAGTTGCTCTGGTCCTCAGCTGAGGTGGATGGTGCTGAGGACTCCTCGGTGTGGCTCCCTCGCCCTCCGTGCCACTGGGTCCCTCCGACCACTCCTCGGCTGCTGACCCAGTCTAGCTCTCTGGCTCCTCCTGGTCCGTGGAGCTGTCCCCTTCCGTGGCCGTGGATGTATCTGCAAACAATGGGGAAACAGACAGACATCAGTCACCTGCACCAAACGCACACACCACTGTGAGCACAGCACATTACAGAGCAAGCCCTGGCATCATTAGTTGTACATTGCTAAAAGTGCCCTAACTGAACAGGAGAAGCCAATTGTCAGTCTGATGCCAAGCATGGCACTCACATCCCACATGGCCTTGCACCCATCTGTCTGGTGTCTGTTGGATTGCAACACCCCAGTGTGGACACATGCACCAAGTACACAGTAGTTGGACAGTGCAGAGGACACGGTGTGGCATGTGGACATGCACACATCACAGCTCTTGCCACTGAGTCAGTACAGGTTTCCGGATGAAAGGGATGCCCAGAGTCAAATAGGAAATGCATGTGATGCATACCAGCGACAGACACCATGATGCACCCATGTCCTGGATAGCCAGCGCCACTATGGTGTGCATGTAGCACATGTCACTCCCCTGCAGGACCACCAATAAGTTGACACATGCCATGGCAGAGGCATGACTGCTAAGTCATACATCACTGTCTCAGTGATGTATGACTTGGCAGCCAGACAACAACACAATGCACTGTGTCACAATAGTAGGTCATGGGGAATGCAAGTCCTGGAGCTGCACAAGTGCACATGTACATCCCCCACACAACACATCATCTTAACCCTCATCTGTCCAGGTCACACCTATTGGACATATGGGAGACCTGTGACACTACCCTTGGAACCTGAGCCCCTCACAATTTGCTGTGAATGGGGAACAGCTGCCTGAACTTCACATTCGCATACCCCAGTCTGCACAGGCAGCTGATCAAACACCTATGTGACACACAAGTATCGTCTCCTATGGTCACATCTCCAGGGGCATGCTGAGCCCCTACCAAGAAACACCCCAGCAGTCCTGGCAACTAATCCACAGCACACTGACACAGAGGCAGACACCTGAGGGGTCAAATCACTGTGCACAATGTGTCAGCTGATACACGGGAGTGGGAGTACAGAGTGCATTGCATGGCCTGGAGTAGGCATGACTGTCCTGCTCCACATGAATGAGGGATGTGCCCTGGACAGTGGATAGCTGGCCATGTATGTGTGACACACGTAATCTGCACACTCCTGGGGCCCAAACATTGTTCCCACCCGCTGCATGGGCGTGTGCCACATACCCCAGGCACATGTGGTGGCTCAGCTCAGCAAGTGGACCGCATATCAAAGCAACACGCAGATCACATGTCCAAACCCAGGTGTTGTGTGAACAATGGACCCACCCATGATGCCCACAACAGAGTTAGGGAAACAGATGCTGTCCCCCACCTTTAGTGAAGCAAACTGCAAGGACACAGTCCCAAGTGACACAATTCCCTGAATGTAAGGGCCACACCTGGGTATCAGATGAGCAGTGGGCAGTGCACAATAGAGGGACATGGCTCCTGGACAACATGACTGCTGCACTGTGGCAGTTGAACCAGGCCAGAGGAGGGCACAAAGCATGTAATACAGAGTTCACAGTGCAGTCTTTGACTCACCCCTCCTTGCTGCTGTCTGGCCTTCAGCTGCCCATCCAGGTCTGGAAACACCACTGCCAGGATCTGGAGCATGTGGGGGTCAGGGTCCGTGTTCCGCCCCTCCTGCGAGGAGGCGACAGCTTCAGCTGGACCCGTGCAATCCTCCGGGTCCAGCCCCGAAGGTCCTGCCACCTCTTCTGGCAGTTGCGGATCCGGCGCTTGTAGACCCCCACGGACCGGACAGCCCGGACGATGTCCTTCCAGATTTCCTGCTTCCGATGGGCATTAACCTGTCAGGATGACAAAGTGAAAAGGCCATTACCACACATGCAACATATCCGTGCATGACACAGTTGTATATACATGTCTCAATCACAGGGGCACATGATGTACACAGGCAGTGCAAAGCTGACCATGGACAGTTTGCCAGACGTCACTACATGGTATCATTGCATGGGAAGTAAAACCATGTTCAAATGCACTGTCACTGCACCATACCTGTCCAGTGCAAGTCACTACACACTATGGGGGGTGACAACTACTCAGTGAGCCTGCTAGCCAGTGGCGTGCAGCCTCTCAGCCTTGCTAGTCACACAAAATGCACATTCAGAAAGGCAGTGCACAGAACACTCACCTGCTCCCTTGGTGTCCCATACAGCTTGCTGTACTGTGGAAGTAGGCTGTCCAGCAGGGCCTGGTTCTCTTCAAGGCTGAAGGCTGGGGCTCTCTCCACAGTACGTGCCATTGCAGGGTCCAGAGGGGCAGAGACAGCAGCAGTGCAGTGGCAGATGTCGTCCTGGAGCATGTAGTGCAGGCAAGTGGGATCTCAGGGGAACAGCCAGCAATATATATGTGCTGGAGAGGCAGATACTGTCCCTTGTGTCCAAAGTGATAGGTCCAAGTCGTTTGCATCTTCTGAATCTGGCCAATCCATGGAATAGCAGCACCAAAACACGCCCACAGCATCCTTCAAATCTTCAACTTCATGACATACATGATTTTGCAACATTGTTGTGGGTGACCAACTGATTTTCCAGCAACCGACTCGTTCGAAATTCAAAACGCGTCCGTTGCCAGGCAAGCCCATTGTCAATGGGTGCGCACCGATCGGTCCATTGCGGTACAACGCGCACAGGGGTACAACGCTGCACCGCATTGAAAGCAATGGGCCGGCCGGAGGCACCGATCGGTCCATTGCTGTTCAACGCGCACAGGGGTACAACGCGTACCCGCACACATTGAAAGCAATGGGCCGGCCGGAGGCACCGATCGGTCCATTGCTGTTCAACGCGCACAGGGGTACAACGCGTACCCGCACACATTGAAAGCAATGGGCCGGCCGGAGGCACCGATCGGTCCATTGCAGTTCAACGCGCACAGGGGTACAACGCGTACCCGCACACATTGAAAGCAATGGGCCGGCCGGAGGCACCGATCGGTCCATTGCGGTACAACGCGTATAGGGGTACAACGGCGTACCAACGCGTACAGGAGCATAACGCGTACCCGCGCACATTGAATGCAATGGGCGGCCGGAGGCACCGATCGAGTCCATTGCAGTTCAACGCGCACAGGGGTACAACGCGTACCCGCACATTGAATGCAATGGGCCGGCCGGAGGCACCGATCGGTCCATTGCGGTTCAACGCGCACAGGGGTACAACGCGTGCACCGCACACATTGAATGCAATGGGCCGGCCGGAGGCACCGATCGGTCCATTGCGGTTCAACGCGCACAGGGGTACAACGCGTACCCGCATACATTGAATGCAATGGGCCGGCCGGAGGCACCGATCGGTCCATTGCAGTTCAACGCGCACAGGGGTACAACGCGTACCCGCACACATTGAATGCAATGGGCCGGCCGGAGGCACCGATCGGTCCATTGCGGTTCGACGCGCACAGGGGTACAACGCGTACCCGCACACATTGAATGCAATGGGCCGGCCGGAGGCACCGATCGGTCCATTGCAGTTCAACGCGCACAGAGGTACAACGCGTACCCGCACACATTGAATGCAATGGGCCGGCCGGAGGCACCGATCGGTCCATTGCGGTTCAACGCGCACAGGGGTACAACGCGTACCCGCACACATTGAATGCAATGGGCCGGCCGGAGGCACCGATCGGTCCATTGCAGTTCCACGCGCACAGGGGTACAACGCGTACCCGCACACATTGAATGCAATGGGCCGGCCGGAGGCACCGATCGGTCCATTGCAGTACAACGCGCACAGGGATACAACGCGTACCCGCACACATTGAATGCAATGGGCCGGCCGGAGGCACCGATCGGTCCATTCCAGTACAACGCATCACTGTACATGTGACTGGCATATGTCAGCATGCCTGTCTCAGATGGACATATGCCAGCCACAGATAGCTCCCAGGTAGTGAGGGGCACACCTACATCACGACAGCCTGTCCAAACTTTATCATAAGGCATGTAAGGCTGCATTTCCTATTGTGTGTATGTTGGTGTACATGTTGTCCTGTGGGTGTCACCTGGGGGCAGCCACCCCCAGGCTGTGCACGTGTTCATGGGGACAGGATCCTGGGTGTTACGTGTACATGACTACTGTGATGTGCAACTGTTCATATCTGTGCATGTGCCATGGTCACATTTCACAGTGGTGTATGTGTATGTCATGTCACATACCCCGTGAGTCCCATGTGGGACGGTATGTTTGAGCCAGGGTGTCCCAGTGGCACAATAGTGATGGTCCTCCACAGTCTTTGTGCATGTAGTGTTTACAATGTCTCTGATTTCATGTGCACAATGGGAGACAGTCTCCACATCCACGTTGTGTGTGCATGGACTCTGATGTTGTGCGTGTGTGTGTCACAGACGTCCATGTCTGTCCTGCCGTGGCAAGTGGGGCCACTACCTGTGGGGGTCATGGTTGTTTTGCTGTGGTGTATACATGATACTCCATGTAATGCCAGTGTCCATGTGGCATTACAGGGTCCCTGGGAATGTACCTGTCGTTGAGCTGTGGTGCCTGGGGCACAACTGTCCTCACATGTCACTGTGGGGGTTATTGTGACACGGCAGCAGGAGATGTGAACTGTGACACGGCCTCATGATATCCAATGGGCCAACCTGGGACTAATTGATGCCACCTGTTGGACCGTGTTGACAGATGTTGGCCATGTATGTACCATACATGTCCTTCCGGTACTGCACACTTCATGTAGTTGTGCCTCATAATGATGTATGTTGGGATCTTGAGTGTGTTCAATGCCGCATATGTGGGGTGACTGACAATCTTGCTTACTTCTCCTCTGCACTGCAGGGCTCCTGCTGTCCATCGACCATTCCCAGACCTGGCAACGATGGTGGAACGGGACAGCATCCGACGGTACCGCTTCACCAGGCAGCTGATTGAGGATTTGGCAGTGCAGTTGTCCCCACATTTGCAGCCTGGCCGGCCGTATCCTACAGCGCTGACCCCCAAGGTGAAGGTGATGGCAGCCCTACACTTCTTTGCCACTGGTACCTTCCAACATACTGTGGCGACTGCTGGTGGGATGTCACAGACCATGTTCAGCCGTGTGCTCCGCGATGTTTTGGCGGCAATGTTGCTCTTCCTGAACCGGTACATCTATTTTCCTAGACTGCGACGACTCACTGACGTGAAGAGTGACTTTTATGCCCTGGGGAGGATGCCGCATGTCATTGGCTCCATTGATGGGACACATGTGGCTTTGGTACCACCACAGGCCCAGGAGCAGGCCTACAGGAACCGCAAGCACTACCACTCGGTCAATGCACTGGTGGTGTGTCTTGCAGACATGACCATCACACACGTGTGTGCCCGTTTCCCTGGTTCAGCACACGATGCCTTTGTGATGAGGAGTAGTCGCATCCCCAGGATGATGGCACAGATGCAGAACCAGCGTGCCTGGCTTGTCGGTGTGTACTGACTTTGTGCCATTGTGTGTGATCTGATCTGTAGTATTCCGCCCACTTTTCCAAGTCAGCTAATGTGCACTTGTCTGTCCGTAGGTGACTCGGGATACCCCAACATGCCGTGGTTGCTGACACCCCTCAGGAACCCTGTGACACCAGCCCAGATGCGCTACAATGAGGCACATGGTCGGACCAGGAGAGTGATTGAGCGGACCTTTGGTCTCCTGAAGAGCCGCTTCCGCTGCCTGGACAAGACCGGAGGGTCCCTCCCATATGCCTCTGCGAAAGTGTGCAAGATTATCATCGCCTGCTGCATGCTCCACAACCTGGCAGTGCGGAAGGAGTTGCCTCTCATCCAGGATGACAATGACCAACATCCGCCACCTGTGGAGGATCCTGGCCTGGACCACGATGCCAGTGATGATGATGATGGTGATGGTGATGTCCGCACACAGCTCATCACCAACTTCTTTAGCTGAATGTGAGTATCCTGAGGTGTCATGTCAATGATGTGAGTTGGCATGATGTGTGGGTGGTGCTCTGGTGCTGTTGGAGTGTGTCCATGGGCTACTTGACTGGATGTGTGTTGCAACTTGCGATGTGTGGTGACAGGTGGGCTGTACTCCCCAACAGTGTTGACATGCTAACTTGGTTCTGGGTGGGTATCTTGTAACATGTATTGTGCATGAGTTTTGCTGTTCTGTCCTGTACTCCATTGCTTTTGACTGTGTGTCATTTCTGTCCTTCACAGGGTACTTTCAGATTCGTTTGGTCAACTGTGTCCACCGACGACGTGATTGCACATCCAGGCTGGTAGCTGTTGTGTCCCTACAGGTGATGTGCGCCACACCCATGGACTTCCTTCCGTCTACAGTTGTTGACTGTGTGCCCGCTGCCAGGTGGGATTACCTTGCATCTGTAGTGGTTACGGCATGTTGCAACTGTGTAATAAACCTGTGCTCCACTTTGTGATGTGCGTTGTCTGTGGTCACACATTTGACTGCCATTTGCTTACTGCAACTGTGGGCTACTTGACTACAACTGGGAATGGGTGTGGTGTCTGTGCATTGCACCGTCTTCCCTGGCAACATCAGTGTAGGCAATGAGTCAGATGGCCTGGGTGTGTATGTGTTGTGTAGCCCTGGTGGTGTGTCTCCCTCATGTGTGTCACGTTGCCTGTACTCACATGCCTGTGTTGTCCTTGCTGTTGCAGTTCGCATACACAGTGTAATTTTGCAGTTCATCATCCCCATAACAGCACCCACGTTGGAATCACGACAGAGGCAAGTATGGTGTATTAGTGTGTTTATTGTGATACATTTGTGTTAATAGTGCATGGGATGGGTAGTGCTGTACATAAATCTTGCAATCCCAAGTTCCTAGGTGAATTGAAAGTCCTGGTAGACAGGATCCCCAGTATCGGGGCCACAGTTGTCTGACACATTGGTCCAACTTGTACTCCCCATGCAATGTGTGGGAGTAGTGTTGCCGTCAACAGGGTGAACAGTCTGTGCACAAAGGCGAACATCCAGAACAGGTTCAGGCTTCCTGGGAGTTGCGCTTGGCCATCGGCCTCTCACTTTTCCCTCCTCGGACGACCCCTCTTCTTGGGGGGGACCCTCAAGTACAGGCTGCTGCGGTGCAGGGGACTCTCCGCCAGAGTCCTCCTCCCTCCCTGTGGCAGTTGCAGTTTGTTCGGCACCAGATGTTGTTGGCACACAGGGAGGTGTGGACTGGTTGCTGTTCATCTGGCGGAGGCATTGTAAAATGTCCCTGTGCACCGCCGTCATCTCATTCAGTGCATCCCACTTGGACTCCACGCGGGACATGTGTGAGTCCACACGGGACATGTGTGACTCCACGTGGGACAGGTGGGAGTCCAAGCGGGCATGATGGGCAGCCTGCTGCTGTTTCATGTCTCTGAGGAGCCCCACTACCTGGCTGAGCTCTCCGGTGCTGGACTGGTACGCATCAGCTATGCGTACCAGTTGTGGGTCATCATGCACACCAGCAACGTCTGCAAGCAGCGACCTCTGTCTCCCCCCCCTCCCACCACCCCTGCTGACATGTGCAGTGTGTGCAGTGGCACGCACAGATAACCCTGGTCCACCTTGGGGGTTAGTGGTGGTGGTGGTGTCCATGGCCCCAGGTTGGTCCAGGGTCCCTGTGCTGGTGTTGCTCCTTGTTCTGTCCATGTCGGCAGGGATGGTATTCGTGGTGACAGTCGTTGGAGGGGTGGGTGCAGGGGGTGCAGCTGGTGGTCCTGCTGCTGCTGCAGCTGGTGGTCCTGCTGGTGCTGCATGTTGACTTGCACCGGATGTGCCAGGTTGTTCTTCATCGTCCGAGGAGGACAGAGGCTGTACGACGCCAGTGAGCTCGGCATCCTCTTGAGCCTGGGACTGGGACTCCTCAGCGTCTGCTGCTGTGTCCCCATCATCCCCTGTTTTTGGGAGACACAAACAATGTGTGTTATGTTTCTGCAGGCATCAATGGTTGACACACATGATAGTTGTGACTGTGCCTCTGGGTGCGGGCCTGTACATTGCATTGTCCTAAGTCGTCACAGTCAGGGTTTGATATTGGTGTGGCACATTGTCCTGCATTATTTGGGCATGTCTATGTATTTTCTGGGGTGTGAACATGGTCTGCATTGGTTGTGTTTGGTTGACAGCCGGACCTCCTTCCCACCCACCCAGCCAGTCAGTTATCCACCATGGAACGTGCTTGCATTGCAGGGAGTGTAAGTTGTCTCTCAGGATGTCAGTCAGTGGTGTCCTGCTGTTTGTTGGTGCACAGTTGCCAGCAGGGCCTTGTGCTCCCCACAGCAGTAGCCAGTGTCAGCCATCTTGTGAGTCCTTCTCCACTTCCTGTGATGTGAGCATGGTTCAGGGTGGTGTTGATGGGACAGTTGTGGGGGTGACCAATATCAGTGACTACGACTCCCATCATGCCATTGCCTCCACCCCACTTCCCAGCATTCCCATACTTACTTGCTTTTGTGTGGAGTTCAGTGTGTGTGGGTGTGAGAGCAATGGCAAGATGGCTGACAGTGGTGTCCTGCTGTTGGTTGGTGTGCAGTACCCAGCATGCCCTTGTGCTCCCCACGACACAGCAACAGTGTCAGACATCTTTGATGGGCCTTTCCACTCTCTGTGGGATGTGCATGCGTGAGTGTGAGCTTGCTGGGCCATGTGGTGGGGGATGTAGAGCTGTGACTACGACTCCCATCATGCTATTGCCTCCTCCCCCCTTCCCAGCATGCCCATGCTTCCTTCCTTTGACTCTGCTTCCCTGTGGGGTGGGCTGGCTGTGCTGACAGGATGGCTGGGAGTGTTGTCCTGGCAGTTGTTTGGCTAGAAGTCCCAAGAGTGTCCCTGTGCTTCACACATCATAACCCAGGGTGGTGGTTCTTTGTGGGATCTTGTGTTAGGATGGGGGGCATTGCATTCTACGAGGTGGGTTCTGTGGAGTTTGTGTTGGGGGGGGTGTGAGGGGAGGTGCTTGTGACTATGGTCAGTGCTGCAAGTCCCCCTTCCCAACCAGCTAGCCAGATATCCCACCATGGAACGTGCTTGCATTGCAGGGAGTGTAAGTTGTCTCTCAGGATGTCAGTCAGTGGTGTCCTGCTGTTTGTTGGTGCACAGTTGCCAGCAGGGCCTTGTGCTCCCCACAGCAGTAGCCAGTGTCAGCCATCTTGTGAGTCCTTCTCCACTTCCTGTGATGTGAGCATGGTTCAGGGTGGTGTTGATGGGACAGTTGTGGGGGTGAGCTATGTCTGTGACTACGACTCCCATCATGCTATTGCCTCCTCCCCCCTTCCCAGCATGCCCATGCTTCCTTCCTTTTGACTCTGCTTCCCTGTGGGGTGGGCTGGCTGTGCTGACAGGATGGCTGGGAGTGTTGTCCTGGCAGTTGTTTGGCTAGAAGTCCCAAGAGTGTCCCTGTGCTTCACACAACATAACCCAGGGTGGTGGTTCTTTGTGGGATCTTGTGTTAGGATGGGGGGCATTGCATTCTACCAGGTGGGTTCTGTGGAGTTTGTGTTGGGTGGTGTGTGAGGGGAGGTGCTTGTGACTATGGTCAGTGCTGCAAGTCCCCCTTCCCACCCAGCTAGCCAGATATCCCACCATGGAACGTGCTTGCATTGCAGGTAGTGTAAGTTGTCTCTCAGGATGTCAGTCAGTGGTGTCCTGCTGTTTGTTGGTGCACAGTTGCCAGCAGGGCCTTGTGCTCCCCACAGCAGTAGCCAGTGTCAGCCATCTTGTGAGTCCTTCTCCACTCCCTGTGATGTGAGCATGGTTCATGGTGGTGTTGATGGGACAGTTGTGGGGGGGCAATATGTGTGACTGCGACTCCCATGATGCTATTGGCTACACTGACTTGGCCAGCATACACAGAATTCCTTCCTTTGAGTGGCCTTCACTGTGTGTTGGTGTTGTTGTGGTGGCTACATGTGTGGATGTGTTTGTTAGTTCTATTTGTGCCACTGCCTAGCTGTAGTTGTAGTTGTGTTTGTACATGTGTTGGCACAGTTGGATGTGACTTTTTGGATGGCATGTGTTATGTTTATCTGACTGACATACACATTTTGGGATGATTCTGTTCTGGTTGCTGTGTAATTGCTATGAGTGCATGGTTTGACTCTCCCCTTGACAGTGATGTGTGTGTTTTGTGGCAGTATATTGTGTACATTTGTTGTGTACTCACCAGGCTCTGGGATGTCCTCTAGTCCATATACGCTCACTGGCGGAAGGATGGCCCGCACCTTCTCCTCCCAGGGCCTGAGGTATATTGGCTTGGCAGGAGGGCCACTGCCGGTGTATTGGCTGTTGATGTAGTCTTTCTTCAGCATGTCCCGTACCCTCCTGCGCACGTCATACCACCTGTTCTGGATGTTGGTCTTTGTGCGCCGACATGGTGATTGTGCGTTCACCCTGTTGATGATCCTCTCCCACATCTTGGTTTTCTGCAACATGGGGGTCTGTTGGACCAGTGTGCCAAACAGCTGTGGCTCCACCCTGAGGATCTCGTCTACCATGACTTCCAATTCACTATCTAGGAACTTGGGATTCTTCTTGGGGGCATGGTGATGGGTGGTGATGGTGGGTGATGTGTGTGTTGGTGTGCAGGTGAGGGTGTGTGAGTGTGTGTTTTGCTGGGTGTATGTGAGGTAGGTATTTGTTGGTGTGCTGATGGTGTGTGGCTTGTGTGAGGGATGAGCTGTGGGTGTGTGGTTGCTTTCTCTTGGGTGCTGGCAGTGGAATGGCATTTGCAAAGGCTCATGGTTGTGATTTGTGTCCTTTATATAGGTGGAGTTGTGGGTGTGTCTTTGTTCTCTGTCCCCACCCCCCAGTATTTATTGGCTTGGTAATTGCTTGTTTGGCCTTTTTTGGGTGATTTTTCCTTTGTGCTGTTTGTGCATGTTGGAAACGTTCTTGTGACCGAGTCGGACCCTGCATTAGTCTCGTACGGTGTTCTCCGTTTCGTTCACGCTGTGTTTGTGCAGTTTTCTATGCTGCGTACGCGTCGGTCGCGGTGTTTTATGTTGCTTCGGCTTGGTTTTGTATGCGTGTCGGTCGTACGGCTTGGCCTCCGTCCGACTCGCTCGTGGTTCTCGCGCCTTGCATCGTACTTTGCGGTTTGGAGTTCGCGTGTACGTTTCGGTCGGATTTGTTCCGGGTGCGTGTCGGTCGGTTGGATTCGCGTGTTTTTCCGGCCGGATTGCTGTTTTCCGTGCGGCTCGGTCGGTCGACTTGGTTTAGGTACGTGTCGGTCGGATTTTTCGCGCCTTGCATCGTACATGGCGTGTCGTGCGCCACGGGTACGTGTCGGTCGGTATAATTTCCGGATCCGAGTCGGTCGGTGCTTTTTCCGGCCCGAATCGGAATTGACCCCTAAGTGTATCTTAGTGAATACATGGGTTAGTGAGTAATGTATAAATATGAAAATATCTGTATCAGTCTCTCACTTTGTGTATAAGTGGCTGCATGGGTTGGTGAGTAGCTACATGAGTGTCTATATGGGTTATTAGTTGGTTTTTTGAGTATCAGTATGAGTGTCTGAGTGTCTGTATGGTTCGGTGGGGGTATTACTTAGTGCATAGATGCATGAATGAGTGACTCACTGTTTGTATGTGTTGAAGACAGCATGTGTGCAGGACTGTATAGGTGGATGAGTATGTGTATGGGTGTGTTAGTGAGTGAATGACTGTCTCAATAGTGTCTTTATGAGTAACTACATATGTTTTAAACTAGTATATGTGAGTATTGGTGTATATAAGTGAGTATATGTGAGAGTGAGAGATTGGAAGAGTTCCTGTACAAATAAGTAGGTGTTTCTATAAGTGATTGTTTAAGAGAGTAAGTATGTGTAAGTTTCTGTAGAAGTAAGTGTGGTAGTGTGTGTATAACTGTATATGCAAGTAAATGGATGTTTGATACTTTGTTTGCATGTGTGACCATGTGTGTGAGTAACTCTATGGATGAGAGGCGGTGTGTAACAGGATGTATAGGTGTATGAGTACATATGATGAGTGAGTACATGTATGAGTGACTGTATAGGGACTGTTGGTGAATGAGTGGATGTGTGTGTAGATCTTGGAATTACTGACTAGGTGTGTTGTAACTGGTATTGGTATGTCCATTGTTTTGAAAATGTTAGTTTGTATTTTTGAGTGTGTGTATCAAAGGTTATATTAGGGTGAGAGGAGGTCTGCCACTCTATCACAAGGATGATGTCATCAGTGATGTCATCAGTGATGTCATTTGAGATGTCATCAGTGATGTCACTGACCATGTCATGAGTGATGTAATATGTGACATCATCAGCAGTGCATTGCGGATGCGCAAGTTATAGTTAGCTGAACTAACTATAACGGGGGAATTTCTATGGTTTTGTACGAGTGAAATGTCCAACTAACTATAACGCCCCTGAAACCTATGGTTTTTTCAGTGAATATATATATATATATATATATATATATACATACATACATACATACATACATACATACATATATATATTCTGCTCCAAAGGTTGTCCACCTGGGTTCAGCGTTTGCACACACTGTCTCCGTTCAAGCCTCTGAAGAGAAGCATATGGAGCTTCGAAACGCGTCAGGCATTTCCATTACGGAGCAGCTTCTACAAGCGGATCCTCCTCCCTGCCTTTCATAAACAAAGCTGCTGATCGAGTGCTACTCACCTGGTGGACAACATTTGGAGCAGAATGTAATACGCGGCCGTCCTGCCACAGAGTGTGCACCACCCCGTAATGTCATGGGGGCTACGTGGGTCAGCAGCCGCAAACAGGATTGAGGACGAGTCCACTTGCAGGGTCCATACAGGACAAGATTTGTGTGCTATCCGGACCACATTTCCCACAATGCACAGTCTCATTCGAGCTTCCCATTGGTGGGTGTGCATTATGAAAATGGCGAAGTGGGTTCAGCGTTTGCACACACTGTCTCCGTTCAAGCCTCTGAAGAGAAGCATATGGAGCTTCGAAACGCGTCAGGCATTTCCATTACGGAGCAGCTTCTACAAGCGGATCCTCGTCCCTGCCTTTCATAAACAAAGCTGTTGATCGAGTGCTACTCATCAGGTGGACAACCTTTGGAGCAGAATATATATATATATATATAAATGTATATATATATATATATATATATATATATATATAACTGCTTATTCAAAGTATTGATTAACATTGTATTATGGCTCATAACTTCCTTGGAATATAGGTTTGCATAAAATGTGAAGATGTAACTGTTTTTAGATCAATGGTTAATACTACACATCCCATAATGCCTCATAATGGGTAACTTGAGCTTTTTGTATATATTGCAATCAAAGTAGGACTCACCCAACCGTGACCATGACTTTCAGTCGAAATGCGTTGGTTGTACAATTAAAGTACTGTGTTGAATGAACTCCTGCAGTGCGGCATATTTTCTCTTGTTTTCAAAAATGATTATGGGTTGATTCCACCCGACATGCCGGCACCAGCGATGAGCGTGTTGTTCTTGGAATCCTTCTTGCTGGAAAATATATATATATATATATATATATATATATATATATATATATATATATATATATATATATATATATATATATATATATATATATATATATATATATATATATATAGGGTAATGAGTGGTCTATTGATAGCTGGGCCGATACCCCAGTAGGTCCTATGGGCTATGCACAGAGCCTTAAATTTGACTCTGTCGGAGACAGGTAGCCAGTGGAGCGTCTTTAGGGCCGGTGTGGCCGACTTACTTTTAGATACCCCCAGCAGTAGTCTGGCCGCACAATTCTGTGCGACTTGGAGTTTTCTTATAGTTGCTATGGGTGCTCCAAGATATAGAGAGTTTCCATAGTCCAAACTTGATAGGACCAGGGCCTGTATCAGGGTCCTCCTAGCACTCATTGGAAGGAGGGGGAGGATCTTGCGGAGTAGTCTAATGGCACCAAATCATGCTCCTCTTTTTTTTTTACTGGAGACAGATGGGTGACAGCCAAGGCAGAGCTGAAGGGATCCGCTGTCACACTGCAGAGACAGACGGGTGACAGCCAAGGCAGGTGCCTGAGTGACCCGCTGTCAGACTGCAGAGACAGACGGGTGACAGACATGGCAGAGCCGAAGGGACCCACTGTCACACTGCAGAGACAGATGGGTGACAGACATGGCAGAGCCTAAGGGACCTGCTGTCACACTGGAGAGACAGACAGGTGACAGTCAAGGTAGAGCCGAAGGGACCCACTGTCACACTGCAGAGACAGACGGGTGACAGTGAAGACAGAGCTGAAGGGACTCGCTGTCACACTGCAGAGACAGATGGGTGACAGTCATGGAAGAGCCGAAGGGACCCGCTGTCACACTGCAGAGACAGACGGGTGACAGTCATGGAAGAGTCGAAGGGACCCGCTGTCACACTGCAGAGACAGACGGGTGATAGTCAAAGCAGGGCCAAAGGGACACAGTGTCACACTGCAGAGACGGACGGGTGACAGTCATGGCAGAGCTGAAGGGACCAACTGTCTCACTGCAGAGACAAACGGGTGACAGTCATGGGAGAGCTGAAGGGACCCACTGTCAAATCTGCACAGAAAGTACCTGCGCGAGAGTCTGCTGCAGTTTGCGTTCTGCTGCGGTTCGCGTTCTGCTGCGGTTCCCGTTCTGCTGCAGTTCGTGTTCTGTTGCAGTTCTCGTTCTGCTGCAGTTCTCGTTCTGCTGAGGTTTGCGTTCTGCTGCAGTTCTCGTTCTGCTGCGGTTCGCGTTCTGCTGCATTTAGCGCTATTTTTTTTAGCACAAAATGCATTCTCGGCTCCATTTTGGACGCCAGGGTACATTAGGCGCTAAGAAAATAGTGAAAAACTCTGGGTTTCATTCGTTGCATAACCTCACTTAATATTGCATAATTTCTCTCTAATTTCATGTCATTATTCATAGAAAAGTTTGTGATTTACACCAGGTCACAGATATAATTATATAACCTAAATTAGTAAGATGAAAATCTTCTGTATGTTAAAGAAATACACATTTTAAACACATTTGAAAGAACTTTGTCACATTTTTGCATAGTGGCTGCTGCATGATTTAATTAAATATCACCTACTTTCATATCTCGGCACGTGGCGGGCTTCCAGAGCCAAGCTAGACCCTTGGCTCGGCTCGGCTCTCCATGTGATATGTTGGCTCGCCCATCTTTACCCAGTCTGCAGCAAGAATGAGTTGATGTCACTGCTGATCCAGGTAGGCCTGGGCGGAAAACTACGCTACGCTTGCGGAGTTTGCGTAGTTTGCGCTACTACGCGCTACGCGAATTGCACGTAGCACAGTGCAAAAACGCGTAGCGTAGCATAGCGGGCATTTTTTGCTTGCTCGCGGTCCTCAACGTCAAGTTGGCGACCGCGAGCGAGCAAAATCAACATCCCGGCGAAACTTTTTCCTCGTTCGCGATCGGCAACATCAAGTTGCCGATCGCGAGCGTGGAAAATAAACCTCCCGGCGAGATTCTCAACGCGGGGAGGTCAGGTTTCTCATTGCGAGTGGTCGCGTATGCTCACGACCGCTCGCGATGAGA
Organism: Calotriton arnoldi; assembly: GCA_963921515.1. Taxonomy (NCBI): domain Eukaryota; kingdom Metazoa; phylum Chordata; class Amphibia; order Caudata; family Salamandridae; genus Calotriton; species Calotriton arnoldi. The sequence goes on from CAWUFW010000456.1 coordinate 2,357,936, forward strand.
AACTACCAGTCCGCGTTGAGAAAGCTGCCGCTCGAGTACAAATCTACTCGAGCGGCAGAAAACGACCGCTTGCACTGTGCAAGATGCCGTTTGCAATGATTGCACAGTGCGGACAAGCATCCGGCACTGTGCAATCAGTGCGAACAGCATTTCCCTACCGCACTACGCAGTTCACGTAGCTACGCGTAGCGTGCGTAGTGCGAAGTGCACTTTGCGTAGCTACGCGTAGCGCTACTACGCGAACTACGCCCAGGGTTAGATCCAGGGGGCTGGTCCGACTGTCATCTCAAGACCGAGACCCGACTAAGAAATTATTAGATAGGTGTGTCCTCCCAACCCCAGCTCCTAAGCTCAGTGCGTACATTCACCCAGCTTCCATGAATGGGGCTCACACCCTAATCCTGCCCATGCCCCCCGCCTCTCCCCCCTCGGACACACTGAGGCACCCTTGGGCAGCCTCCCGACCCCAGCTCCGAAGCTCAGTGCGTACATTCACCCAGCATCCATGAATGGGGCTCGCACCCTAATCCTGCCCACGCCCTCCCTCGACCCTCGACCCCCGGACACACTGAGGCGCCCTTGGGCAGGCTCCCAACCCCAGTTCCGAAGCTCAGTGCGTACATTCACCCAGCATCCATCAATGGGGCTCACACCCTAATCCTGCCTAATATAAAAACATACGCGCTGAGCTGTGGGAGCAGGCCTATCTAGACGGAAAGGTATGCATGAGATAGACAGTTTATTCATTAGCATAGCAAACTCGGCCTTGAAGAAATACACGTACAGAGAGCACATTGGCAGCTGCTTTTCGATGGGCAGACACGATATGAAACAGACATTAGTTTCGATCATTACTCAAAATGGCGGCTAATACAAACTGTGCCGCAAATGGTAACTTAAACCGTTCAATGCTAGAAGGAGTTGACCAGATGCATTTTCAGTCATACAGACCCTCCTTTTAGCATTTGCTGACAATTTTGTCGAGTGTTAGGAAACGAAGAACGTCTTGCAAAGTAGGAACGCTATTAGCACATGTTAATATACACATTGTCAATATTCAAAAATACCTTTGTCTATGTATATTAGGTCTTGGGCAGCCTGTTTATACATTAGGGGCATGGTCTGGTATGTATAGAGACATCAACACTCAGAATTATCCATATATTCAGTATCAGGAATAGAAGTTGCAAGGGATGAAGTAGAACCAAAAATACCCGCATCTATTTGCATCATTTCATAATCGCAGCAGTGTCAAGGACTGTCTTCTGCGGCTTAGGGGTGAGGAGGGTTGTACAGTAAGAGCAGCATAAGGGAAGACACTGCACCAGAATGCAACAGACAATTAGAATTACAATAAAGTAGATCACCCTTTCTAGAATCCAACCCCATCCACCAAAGAGAGACCAACTCCAATTTCCGCTTTCCATTCCTTTGACATTCTCCAAAATATCTAAAATGTGTTGGGTAATATTATTTTCCATATTTGTGATCCTCACTATACACTGATCTCCTACTACTGCGCACACACCACCACTCTTAGCTAGGATGAAATCAACTGCATATCTAGTTTGCTCAGAGTATATTTGCATATTTTCCAATTGGGTGGTGATGTCACGTAAAGCCACTACTTTGGAGATGGACAGTATCTGCAGCTTACATCCAAAATATTCTCTAGCCCTTTCACATCTGGCCATAGCGGTACCACCAAAGGTAACAATGGAGGAAAGTATATACCCAAAGGTGTTACCATTACTATAATTATTGACCTCCAGGTCTGTCACTCCGTCGCTAAATTCCTTTGTTAACGTCCTTTTAACCCATCTTATATTTGGTTTACTATACTTACAAGGCACCCCAAGAGGCAGCACCATTCCCAAAGCCACGTCCTCGGTACCATTATGAACATTGGAATAAGTGCCATTAGACAAGAAGTAAAATCCTGGGGGGCAGATTTACATTTCCTGGCGCATCCCTGCAAATCAGCAGGGATGCGCCAGGAAAGATGCGTGACGCAAGTTTACCCTTGCGCCACCACAGATGCGCCGCATTTACAATGCGGCGCATCATGGCGCAAAGATAAACAGATGCGTGTCGCATCTGCCGGCGTAAGGTTGGCGCAGTGCTGGAGTTGTGTCGCGGGCGCGACGCAACTCCAGCACTGTTCCAATCTGGCCTATCCTCAACATGGTGCGTCATGCCTTACGCCTGCTTCAAGCAGGCGCAAGGTTTTGACGCAGCGGGGTCGGAAAAGTGACTGAGTGAAATCTTGTAGATTTCACTCAGGCACTTTTCCGAGACATTCCTGCACCGGAACGCCCAACCTGCGCCGGAACGCCCACATGAAACCTGGCGCAGGGCTTTACAACGTGACGCATCTCCCTAGATGCGTCACGTTGTAAATCCCTCGCAGCATGGCGCTAGCTTTACGCCGCCGCTGCGTCACAAAAGTGACGCAACGGCGGCGCAAAAGTGGCGCACGGGGCTTGTAAATCTGCCCCTGGGTGTGCATAAAGTGGACCTTGATAATCTACAGGAGCATATCTGGTGTTCATTCCCACTGTACTCGGATCATTCTTTCTCACCAAAGACATTGTATTCTTGAACAATATCAGTCCAGAACAATTTATGTATAAGAAAAGCATCAGTACTATTCACTATCGGACAGCATGCGGGATAGTAACCTGCTTCTCGAGTGACTGTCAAATCTTGATCATGCCAACCTGTTAAAGTAATGTTCTGTTCCTCCATATACAGATTGTCACAATACACATTAATGTTACAACCTGGGTATCCCTTCCCTCGTGGCTTCCTATGATACAAACAGGGACCGGGATGTCTCATCCCGAACTCACCCTTTACCTCTATGAATTCTGGCGGGCGAACATATGTATAATTAATCAGTGACAATGGGTAAGCAGTCCACAAACTCGTAACAGATTCAGCAGGGTAGCAAGCTGTACCTTCACCAAAGAATTTCCTGTCTGTATCTAGAAATACATTGCTTGGAATTGTTCTTTTTGCATGAACTGGAGAAACAATCTTGTATGTAGCACATGATGGGGCATTACAATCACACTCCAAAACCAAGGACACCCCACCCAAAATCAACAACAGCAACAATACCAGAACAGAACAGAATCGTTTTTTCTTAGTAGACCAAACGTTTCGTACATGAACAAGGGGACTTACTTTACAATAAACCTTGTGCCAAAGGGGTGTAGGGGGAAAATTTCCAGCAAGAGAAGTATACAAGTTCCCAGTGCCCGTCAGAGTCTCACTTTACATTTATTTTTTTACTGGTAGACTCCTATTGTTCATCAACGTTGGCACTGTTGAGCACCGGCGGTGGAGCTATATGATCCCAGCTCTCGAAGAAATCCCACGTCGCACAGGATAAAGTACTCCCCCCCCTCCAGGGGAGCGCGTTCGATCTATCCTGTCCAATGTCCGAACAATGCACCAATCTCGCCTCTCCCTAAACTACCGTTGGTACCACGGACAAGGTACACCCTATCTCTTACAATCCATCCCTACTAATCTGACTTCTCCTTTGGTGCACTATTCCTCTGTTGAGGGCGCAAATTGTACCTTGTGATTTCAGGCCAGAGGGGTTAGCAAACAGCGGCACTTTTAATGGCTCGTATTTCCTGGAGGGACCGCTGCATTTAGCACATCATCGGTCTACAAATCAGTTTAGATCCATATTCTCCAGGCAGAATGTCGAGTCTGCGTCCCTCTGGTGTGGAGGCAGGGACGTATGGACCTGTTGGTGAATAGAACACAATTAACTGGCAAAAGTAATCCAAAAAAAAAACGAATATCCTTAGCGCTAATAGGGGCTGGGCCACGGGCGATCGTGGCTACAGAGAGAACATATGCATCTGCCAAAGTTTTCTTTTTCCCTGACCTATCAATTCAACATCCCTTATCGTTCAATTGTGCTGTTCTGACTTGTCACATTGCTACCTCTACTGTGGCCTCACTCTGTATCTCCTCCTCATTAATGAGCACATCCTCAAACATGGTGACTTCAGGGACCCACCTAGCGGGACCTGCTACTAACATCTTTTTCATCTTCGTTCGGGCTGTCTCCTTAGCCGTCTGATCTGCAAATGCCTTATCCCTTCCTACATTGTCAGTGTCTTTTCGGTGGACATTACACTTGTAATTCCCATGTCCTAAATAAGAGCAGCTAACCCTGTTGCTCGGACTGACTGATCGGCTGTAACAACATAACCCTCAGTAGTTGTGCCCTCTGGTAATTCAAAACAGGAGCCATCGACATATTGTTCCCCTTGAGGGTCAGATAAGCAGGATCATGCACGGCAGGGTCAGTCCCCTACCCTCCTTCGACAGTAAGTGACCTAAGTAGGTGACCTCCTGTCGACAGTATTGAAATTTAGAAAGGGATACTTTATGGCCATCTTTAGCTACATGTCGACATACTGAAACAATGCGTTATATGTGGGGAGCGCCAAGAAGTACTTTTCCCTGTCGAATTATTGATACCAGGGTAGCCGAGAGAAGCACGACGAAACCTAAAACCTCTACCATCAGCGGTGAACCCATGTGAGCCCAAAAATCCAGGTGAACCCAAGCAGATATCCGCTAGGCGGATGAATAGGTATACTGAAGAACGTGCCTTTCCAGTCAGGGACATAAAAGAAAGCAGCAGAAGAAGGAATCATAGTCAAAAATTCTTGAACGTCAGTAACCGATGTAAACTGAGGAATCACTGCCACATTCATTTAAATCAATCACAAAACGATAGCCATCTTCATAGTCATCATGATAATACTGTCCACCCCTGTTGTCATCAAAGTTGTTACTATCCGAGCGATACTGTGAGGTGACAGCATGCTGGGCTCTGTCCTGTCCACCAGCTCCCCATCCCCGTCTACGAGAACCTCGCCCTCTAGGGTCCGCGACTTTCTGTAACAACACAGGACACTTGCTACGCCAGTGTCCCTCCTCCTTACAATACGCACACTGATTCGGCCCTATAGGCGTAGTATTCTGGCTTGTCCGAGACAGCTGGCAGGCTGTATTACCTCGTCCACACTATAGATGGTGTTACAAGCCCACTGAGTGGCCTTATCAGCTACCACCTTTTTCTCCTCATCTCCCACATCGTATCGTATCAATATCCGCCCCAGCCACTCCCTAGCAATCGCCCAGTCTCCGTCCCCCAATCCACATACAGGTGTTCTGCTACTCAGTACTGTCGGGGAATGAAGGAAAAGGGAAGGAGTAGTAACAGAGGGAACGGGCACCAATGTCACTAATGGCTGTGTCATAGGGGTAAGAGCTGGAGAGAGATGCTGAAACAATAGGCGTAACAGGAAGACTAGCAGTCATCGCAGGCGCAAAAAACAAAACCAAAGAAAGGACAGGAGGCGCGGTAGCCAAAGTAGCTGGATCAATAACAGAAGAAACAGAAACAGCATAGACAGAAGAAACGGATGGCTGAGGCTGGAGCATGGCGGGGTATATTCTCTGTGGGGCGTATGGGGGTGAGGGTCGAGTATCTAATGGTAAGTAGACACAATATCGACTTTTAAATATCGACATGCCATTATATCGAGTTTTAAATATCGATAGTAAAAAATATCGATGTTTAAAATATCGATGTTAATAATATCGTTTTAGTGTGTTGTTAAAAATATCGTTGTGATAAATATCGTTTGCTAAAATATCGACATTAAAAGATATCGTTTTAGTATTTTATTTTATTATGTTAACATGTTTGTAAATGTTATAATAATTGTTAATAAATCGTAAACAATGTTAGAATTATAATTTGTTTTATAGGAGTGGGATGTTGAGTTTATAGGGGATAAGGGTGGGGAGTGTTTTACATTTTTTTAATTTTAACATTTTATGAAATTAAAATTTGAAAATGAAATTACATTTTTTTTAGGAGCTTATAGGGGATAAGGGTGGGGAGTGTTTTAAAATGTTTTAATATAAATATTTTATAACATTTAAATTTTTAAATGAAATAATTTTTTTTTTTTAGGAGTGGGATGTTGGGTTTATAGAGGATAAGGGTGGGGATTGTTTTTAAAAAAAATGAGGTAAAATTCAAACAAAAATTCAAAATGTAAAATGAAATTATAATTTTATTTTTTAGGAGCGGGATGTTGGGTTTATAGGGAGTGTTCTAAAAAACATGTTTTTTAAAATTTCTAAAAAATTGAAAATTTTAATTTAAAATATAATTTTCTTTTTTAGGAGGGGGTGTTGTGTTTATAGGGTATAAGGGTGAGGAGTGTTTTTTACATTTTTAATTCAAATTTGATAAATTGTGTTATTTTTAATGGAATTATAATTTTTGGGGAAGTGGGATGTTGCCTTTATAGGGGATGAAGTTGATTTTATTTTTTAATTTTAAAAATAAAAAATTTACAAATTTAAATTTTATATTTATGTAATTATTAAACTTTCATTAATGAGAGTACATTTTTGCTTTATAGTGTATTATATATCTTTTTTGGTATTAATAATAAAAAATGTATTAATAATTTGAAAGAAATATTTAAAAATTAATATTTATGTATGTAATAAATTGTGAAATATATGTTTAATTTAAAAAAAAGAATTATTAGCTATATTTAAAGATTGTGTTAAAAATTGTTACAGCATTTAAATGTATAGTTTTATGAGTGTAAATATTGTTATGTAAGGGGCATATGGTGTATTTTCTTTATAAAAATTTTGAAATTTTACATTTAATTTAAAAATTTTAATATATATTCTGAGAATTACTAATTAATTATTGAGAAAACAGGTATATAGATTATAGTGTATGAAATAATAATTAAAATATGTTTATAAAATATTTAGGGGCCCATTACGATGGCGGGCGGAAGCACAACCGCCGTGCTGGCGGATGCAAAAACCACCAGTTACCGCCGGCACGCAGCAGTCCACACGCCCGCACAATTACGATGCGAAAAGTAGGCCAAACACCGCCGGCAAGCCAGCAACACCGTCCGCCATCAAAGTGCGCCCGTACACGTAGCGGCGCAGCCCAACTGACACACACCGTCCGACGAAACACGTCCCGCCCGGCGCATAAATTACGATGCCGCAAACAAACGGCTCCCACGGCTAAGAGACACCGCACGTGAAAGAGAGGCGGTAACACGGACGCAGAGCACGGACAACGAAGAAGCGGCACCCCGGGCATGAATCCAGCACTGCAGGCCCTTCCCATGCTTCTGCTGATGCACCACCAAGGACGCAACGTACCGCGGAGACGCAGGTAGGCACACACACAACAAGTGCACGCAAACAGCGCACACAGTGCAAGGGCGGAAAAAGCGGACAACCCCCACCAGCGCGTGTACACTACACATCCACCATTTCATCCACATATGACACACAGGCCAAATCCTAACATCGCGGAACACATGTGTACACACCACCTGGGACTAGGAACCAACCACCCCGTCACGGCCACAAAGCGCCGATGACGCCGCCACACATGCGCACAACGCAGAGGCCAACCGCAGCGCCATGCATGCGTCGCACACAGACACAGGGACACAACCAAGCAGCACACACATCAGCCCCACCCCGAACGCACATGACACGTGATAGGCCTGCCACAGACATGTCCCCAACGCCCAATTCACGGACAACACCCAACGCCACACAACCGACGCACACATGTCAGTGAAGTCACGCAACAGCAGGACACACCCCAGTGTAACAAACATGGCAAAGCACACAGCGGCGGCAACACCAACTAGGAGAAGCAGGGCCCCTTCGGGAAGAGGAACGCCAGTACCACACTGAAAAACCCATACCACCCTGCACATATGAACAAGACACATGAAACGGAACACCAAAGAGCCCGGGGACCGACAACAGGTGGCCCAAGAATAACATCCACACACAAGGCCCAACGCAGAGCGGGAAGGCAGGCTGCCGCCCACACAAGGGAGAGCAGACAGCACTGAATGACCTTCCATTCCAACTCCGAAACCACAGCCCTACGACAGAAGCCGGTGAATACAGCCATTGTCCAAGAATAGACCAACACAGGCATGCCGAGGAGACCGACCACAGGGCAGATAGCGCATATCACAGAAGCACACAACGGACGGGGAAGAAAGAAGAAAACACTCCCCCATGTCGGCCACATGCAAGTTAATTGGAAGGAGTCACACAGCACTGACCTTGAACTGTCTGAGAAGCATGTGGGAAGAGGGCCCGTGTCCTCCAAACAAGCCAACAGAACACAAGTCCTGTCTCCCTATGACTACACAGAGCTCACAGCAACCCCGGAGCGTGCACATTGCAGACTGCACACACAGCCGGAGCACGCCACCTCAACGAACCGCTGCGAAATGGCAACCGCAACACACCTACCCAACTACGCCGAACAGCTCAAGCTGTACAAAACCAACACGATACATACATTGGGATGCGATCTCCTGTCCCTGCTGAACGTAAGTTACCGACTGACTTACCGCATCACATTGTTCAGCTGCGTCATGCCCGTCTTCTACTGTCGGAGGTGTCCCTACCAGCATCCCGTCGAGATATGCCTCTCCAACCCGGCATGTCTGAAGGCGGACCTGCTACCACTACTCCTCCCTCTGGACGCACACGACAGGGCCTGCTCTGCCTATGGGGGCATGGCGTATGTGGCCAACATCGCACCCGCACTGAAATGGGACCACTGTGCCTCCACACGACGGATCATCGAGAACAGCTACATCGAATGTCACCCAGCATGCCCCATCATGGTCCTCCAAGGGACAACTTACGAACAACACCTTGACAGCCACCATCCGCTTCATTGGCTGGCAAACATGTACACCACCAATGACATGGAAGCCCTGCTGGACGGCATCGCATACCTGACAACCTGTAAATACGTCGGACCACAACGCAGGTTCCCCGAGTGACCTATGAAGTCCAACCCCGCACCCATGCTCAGCTTCCGCACGGACTGGCCAGTCACCACCACAACAGCCATACCAAACGACCGGCAACTGTAACCACACCATCAACGACATCGCCATGACATCGGATATGACCGGGACATGCACACTGTTCCCCATCACATCCAGGAACACCGCATGCATCGTGGGAGGCAGTGGCATGGGCTCTGTGTATCGCACCCACATGGACGGAACTGCACGAACAACCAGGACACGACATGGATCCAGCGCACATGGACACACACACCGCTCAGTGGACATGAATAGGTCGCCTGGAGTCTGTGGGTGCTGCACCCCTCCCACCCCCGCCCCGGGAATCCCATACCAGGACCTTTGCATGGACGACAAGTGCATACAACAACAACACGACCCCAGTGACTGTGACATGTCCAGTAACCACCACAGTGCAACAACAAGTGGCACGCCGCTGCATGCACGCAAGCACATGCCCTGATGTCATCTCACATGCACGCGTGCATGAGGAACAACCGCAGCAAACCTGTCACATGGAACTGAGATGGACTGTGCCCATGATGCCGAGCGGTCTGGTAGGCTACATGTATACCGTCTGTGTCAAAGTCCGCAGCTCCGCAGCTATACGTAAATGTACATTAGCACAGCCTTGGCCAAGCAGATGTAACTCTGAAGCCCACATCCCACATGCAACAGCCAATCACATGTAACCCCACACCCTATCCAATTTGTAATCATGCTCAGTATATCCTCAACATGTATTCCGCTGCCAGTAGTGTCCACTATACTGCATCACAGAGGACAGAAGACTCAATATAATGTTTGAAACCAAAACTGTCTCCGCTGACTCATTTCACAAGTACGAATGAGAGAGGATGAGAGTATGTGAAGTACACGGCAGTCGTGACATGACCATGTAGTCCACTGGTATTGGATGTCAACGCAAATGAGTAGCACTACTGTGGAAGACACACATGTGTCGTGTGAAGTCGTATGGACGCAGTGCTCAGGTGGGTGGGTGCGACGGGTAGATGCACACATGCCAAGTTGGAGCACGCCGTGTTGGGAGGGGTCATGAACAGTACACCACCGCTTCCCTGGGCATTGTGAGAGGACACCTGTCGGGGGAGTGAACACGTGTGTGCACAGCAGCCGGGCACACGTACAAAGCGGTACCAGGCGCACCTCAGCCCACCCTCTGTGGACAAGCTGGATCCTGTTGTGCGCCCGCCATGCCCCTTGACAAGGCACACACAGCCCCAGTCGACCAGGTGTAACCCCAACATAGTCAATCCGCACAGGCGATACAGGGCACGGGATGGCAGTGGAGCATGGTGTGTGAGAGGTCTCCTCGCGCTCCTCCTGGTCATATCACGCAGGCAATAGAACCTCAACGTCTAGCATGGCACAAGTCAGATGGAAGTGTAGGGGGACGCACCACAGCACGAGCAGCACTGACGTCACGGGAGGTGGCTCGCACCATCCCATCCATTGCCCATCATACCAACCACGCCACATGCCATTGCGACTAAGTGCAAGCGCGTGCGCCACCACCCCCGAGCCCTCCCCAGAGAGGCCAAAGAGTGAATGTGTGGGCCATCAGCCACAGACGGACGCGGCCTGGCCGCAAGGGCAGCCACAGCCACTGGGTGTTGCAGGTGGCGGATCCGGAAGGCGAAGACTGTGATGCATAGTCCATGCAGGCCGGGTCTCCATTTGGGGCACCACGCAGGTGGACGGCGTCCCGCCACACATCATACCCTGAGACAGCCCACTCGTGCAACTGGACCCACACATACACTCCTTGCCCTCTCTGGTGCGAGCTTGGGGCTGCCTGTGCAAGCGCTAGCCTCGCAGGTGAGCATGCATATTGGGGGGCGAGGGGAGGACATGAGGGCTGGGGCGAAGATGACTGTATCACTGTCAGTTAGTACAAGGGATGACCCAGATGTGGAAAGGAAGAGACGTGTCCCGTGTGTACTGCAACTAGTCGCCAATCCAACTACCCCCCAATGTCCGGAATGTAAGCCCGCACCTAGGCCCGCCCATCCGCCACATCGAACATACCACCAGCACGACAACCTTCCCATTCGAAACACTGACTGGGGGTGGCGACCAGTGAACAATCATGTGTAGCCTACCCACGCGTACATGTGGGCCCTCCATGATCCATGTCACCTGCGGCAAAGACATGACATGCGCAATGAGGGAAGTGAGGAGAGCTGTCCGCCCACGCGTAGAAGGTGCATCAGCTCCACAGACCCAGCAGCGAGTCCAGCAGGGGTCACATGTGCAGGGGCAGCTGTGCCTGGTGTGAAGGCACATGCATATAGACAGCACATCGACCAATGTGTAGTCTGCCCACATCCACAGTCCATCATCATGCGGACATAGGAATTGAACACAGGGCAACACATCTTAGTTGGTGCACCCACCGTGACCAACAATGCGCAATCATCGACGTACCCGCCCTGTGCATGGCCCCCCACCCAACGGAGGCACATCCAGTGCCACCATCCCACACACACAAGCCTTCCACGGAACATGCTGTGTCCAATGGTCAGTACAGAGTCAGCGCCCATCTGGTGGATCCTGAACAGGAGACACATGCACACACATGCCAGCTCCCACTATGTACGTCTGCCACCTGGCACGTGCAATGTAACCTCTCACCTGTGACGTGTGACTGCAAGCACACAGCCGTCTTGGCATGGGGCTGTCAATGTGGACACCTGTCAATGTTTCGGGAGCTGTGATCCGTACAGTGCTGTACATAGGGTGCAGTGCTGACACCTACTACTGTCTCATATCCCCTCGTGCCACAGGTCCCACTTGTATTGGCCGCTCAGCCCGTGCCCACATCGTCGTCGTCGTGTGCCATACTCATCCAGCCTCGGAAGCAGTTCCATGCTCAGCAGACACTCATGTTGCCGTGGCGTTGCCGCTTGACGAATATGCAGTCAGTCCCCATCAGCACGCCCCGCAAGTCATTGGGGCCTAGATCCCCATGTGCATGCACATGGCAGTGGTATGTCTCACTTGCCATTGCCATTGTTGGGAGACCTGTGTAAGTGTATTGTGGCCGTGCCGTCCCAGCTTGACAGCTGGGCTGTGGCTCATGTGCTTGCTCAGTCATGTCAGTGAGGTGTATGCGAAATTGCTATGTGCCGTGTTGCTTTGACATGTGTCCTCTGCCATTTAACCCAGGCGGAGACCGAACATTGACCGCCCATACCAATTGCTGGCGGACATGGACGATACAGAGGTAATCAGGAAGTTTCGGCTGGACAGGCCAACCCTGCATCGACTGTGTGCCATGTTAGAGCCCCATCTCCGTCCCCGCAGGGTGTATCCGACTGCTGTCACCCCCACGGCTAAGGTGATGGCCGCCATGCATTTCTTCGCCACTGGGTCATTCCAGCACACAGTGGGCAGTGGAGGAGGGATGTCCCAGCCCATGTTCAGCAAGGTGCTGAGGGATGTACTGGCAGCCATGATGCTGTACCGGAACAGGTACATCAGATTCCCCAGGGCTCGTGAATTGGCGGCAGTGAAGGGTGCATTCTATGCCCTTGGCAGAATCCCACACGTCGTGGGAGCCATTGACTGCACACATGTTGGCCTTGTTCCACCACAGGCCACTGAGCACCTGTACCGCAACAGGAAGCACACGCACTCCCTGAATGTGCAAGTGGTGTGCCTTGCGGACATGGTGATCACCCACGTGTGTGCCAAGTTTCCAGGCTCGGCACATGACGCACACATAATGCGCAACAGCATCTTGCCACGACTGATGGCCAATCTGCAACAGGATCGTGGCTGTATTGTCGGTGAGTATGTGGAGTGGTGTAGCGTGCTGGTTGTGCGATGCTGTCCCCTGTCCAGTTGGAATAGCAACGGTTCTCTGTGTCCCTCACACCCAGGTGACTCTGCGTATCCGAATGGGGCATGGCTGCTCAGTCCATTGAGGAATCCTCGCACCCCAGCAGACGATCGATACAATGAGGCACATGGGAGGACCAGACGTGTGGTCGAGCGTACCTTTGGCCTCCTCAAGTCCAGGTTCAGGTGCCTGGACCGCACCGAGGGTGCACTGGCGTACTCCCCACAGAAGGTGTGCCAGATAGTGGTGGCGTGCTGCATGCTGCACAATCTGGCCATTCGGAAGCAGATCCCCCTCATTGTGGATGACGGAGATCAACCAGGGCCCCAGCCCGCAGACCAGGACAGCTCGAGTGAGGTGGACAGCGGAGAGGAGGAAGCTGGGAATGTGCGCCAGCAGCTCATCGCCCGCTACTTCACTTGACGGTGAGTGTCCATGTACGACGGATGATGTGTCTGTATCTGTGCAGGTGTGTGTGTGCTGTGTCAGGGTGGCCGTATGTTCACTGCGTGCAGTGTGTCAACGCTCCATGGCCAGGGTAGTATGCCACTGTTGGTGACTGTGGCATTGTGCCCTATTGCTCTGTGCGATGTGTGTACATTGCTTGTAGTTGTTGACATGTACTGTGTGATGGGTGTGTGACACACTCATTGAATGTGCTCCTGTTCTGTCTCCCACCCCTAGGTCCCTACAGGCCCTCCGGATTCCATTGCCATGCCACGCATCAGGTGCCTTTCCGCCCAAGGTGGCCGTTGTATTCCGTACAAATAAAACACAGGGCACAAACAGCAGTTAGTGAAAAAGGTGCATTTATTACAAACTGTGACATGTGATTGTGTGTAAGGTGATGACAAAAGTGGTGCGTGCAGTGACAATGAGCTGTCGGTCATGGCTGCGTGAAGCTCAGGGTGTACCCACTGGTTCTATGTCCATAGTCCAACACACACATGCCATCCAGCTGGCTGTGTGGAGTGGGATCGTAGAGCAAGTCAATGCAGTGGCTGGTCAAGGAAGGCTGGCGGAAGGCTGGCTGGCTGCCTCACTTGCGACTGGAGCGTGCGAAGTCCTCCCGGGAGATCTGTTTCCTCTTCGGACGGCCCCTTCCACGTTTGGGAGGGGGGTGTGTGGTGGCGACCTGCTGGTGGTGGGTGAGGTGTGCTCACTGGCTGTGGACGCAGGGGAAGTGGACACTGCTGCCCGACCCTGCGCCCTAGCAGGTGGTGGCGGAGGTGGTGTTGCTGGCCTTGCCTGTGACCCCACCGCCACCACCAGCTGGCCCATGAGGTCCACGAGTTGGTCCATACGGGACACGAATTGGCCCATATGGGCGTCCATGGACCTCAGCACCCCCAGCACCTCCCGCGTGTCTGTAGCAGACCTGGCCCATTGTCCTTGGGCCTCTTCATAGGCCCCAAGGACTCTGGCCATTTGAGGCAGGGCATGGCTCCCAGGGGAGGCTGGCGTTTCCCTGACCCTGCTTCTCCTACCAGTCCTGCTGCCACCGGCCTGCCCACTAGCCACATTGCACACCACGGTCCTCGCTGTGGCTCCCAGGGTGGATCCAGTCGGCTGGGCCACCACCTGCGCTGGGGCTGGTGCCAGCGAAGACGTGGTGGTGGTGGTGGCGGTGGTGGTCGGTGCGGCGATGGTGGCGGTTGCGGCAGTGGTAGTGGCCGCAATGACCGTGGGTGTGGCCGCAACGAGAGTGGCAGCAGGGGGCTGGGACTGTTCAGCATCCCTGGATGATGGGTTGGTGGGTAGGAGGGGTCCTGGGGAGCGGCTGGGCCCTGCCACGCCAGATGGGCCTGCTTGGTGGTCCGTGTCCGAAGAGGAGGACAGATCCTCCAGATCCGTGTGTCCTCGTTGGGGGCTTGTGGGCTGGCTGTGCTGGCTGCTGTCTCCATCCCCAGCATCCGGCAGTTCGTCACCTGTGGAGAGAATGAGATTTGTTATTGTGTTGCACCTGGCGAAGTATGTATTTGTCGTCTGACATTGGCAGTTCGTGCAATCTCGTACATGGGTTTCCCGGAGGCGAGTGTGTGGCTGTGGCATCTGTAGTTGTGTGTGCTAGGCAATGGGACTGTGTGCTGTGCACATGTGGCATGGGACGGATTGGCCATGCCGATGGGTGTGTTGCTGTGCCCCTACTCATTGTGACTCTGGTGTATGCGGGCTCCTGGCCCATCCTGGGTCTGGTTTGTACTTTGCTTTTGGGGGTCACATGGAACGCTTAGGAACGCATATGGCAACATGGGGGCCATGCCCCAGATTCGCATTTGGGAGGGGATATGCTTTTGGGGTTCAAATGGAACGCTTAGGAACGCATATGGCAACATGGGGGCCATGCCCCAGATTCGCATTTGGGAGGGGATATGCTTTTGGGGTTCAAATGGAACGCTTAGGAACGCATATGGCAACATGGGGGCCATGCCCCAGATTCGCATTTGGGAGGGGATATGCTTTTGGGGTTCAAATGGAACGCTTAGGAACGCATATGGCAACATGGGGGCCATGCCCCAGATTCGCATTTGGGAGGGGATATGCTTTTGGGGTTCAAATGGAACGCTTAGGAACGCATATGGCAACATGGGGGCCATGCCCCAGATTCGCATTTGGGAGGGATATGCTTTTGGGGTTCAAATGGAACGCTTAGGAACGCATATGGCAACATGGGGGCCATGCCCCAGATTCGCATTTGGGAGGGGATATGCTTTTGGGGTTTAAATGGAACGCTTAGGAACGCATATGGCAACATGGGGGCCATGCCCCAGATTCGCATTTGGGAGGGGATATGCTTTTGGGGTTCAAATGGAACGCTTAGGAACGCATATGGCAACATGGGGGCCATGCCCCAGATTCGCATTTGGGAGTGGATATGCTTTTGGGGTACATGCTGTGAGCCATGGGTGCCGAACGTGACATGTGTTGTGGCAGCATGACAGTGCATGGTTTGAGGTGTGTGCATGCTTGACATGGCCTGCATATTTGCTGTCTGTTGTGATTACTGGACATGGCATTGGACGCATCGTTATGAGTGAGTGATAGTTGTGTGCCAGCCAACGTATTGCAGTTGTCCCATCTCCTTGGTGTGCGTGCTGCCCTGTGCCATGTGCATCACTGCAGTGCTCGGGGGGGTGTGGCCCATGTTGTGTGTTGTTGCTCACAGTGTGTCGTGCGCTTAATTGACTTCTGGCACATGGTTGGTCATGGGCATGTGTCTTAGCGTGACTGCTGTATGTGTGGCAGCTGTGCGGATGACATGCCTTTCATGAGACTGGGGCTGACGGATGGGATGGATGGTATGTTGTATGTGCATGGTGTGTCTGTGAGTTTGATGGGTTCAGTGGTGTTCGTGTGCATTTATGTTGTTCCGCTCTGTTGCGTCTAGTGTTGTTTGTCTTACATAGGCGTAGTTGTGGGGTGTGTGGTTGACAGGCAGTAGGGGCTACATGGACAGGACTTCAATGGTGTTTCGGTTGTGTGTGATGAGTTGCACAGTGGCTGCCGTGTGGGACTATATTCAGTGTGGCTTGTGCATGCAGACGTGGCTCCTTGGGTGTTGCTATGTCTGTGATGGGTCATGTGGGGTGTGAGTCTGTTGTTCATGTCCGTGTGCACATTGTTCACTTGTTCGTGACGGTGGGCGGTGCTGCGTGTTCGTCTGCTACGTGACATGTCCCATGTGTTGGTCGTGTTATGGTCCTCATGCCTCCAGTAATCCAGCCCTGTCCAGTTTCCCACCTGCAAGTTGTTCGTGCGTGCACTGTACTGGATGCCACATGGCTCTAAGCGGGGGTGCTCCATGTTGCAGGTCTGTGGGGGTGGGGGGTGTTGTGGGTCGTGGGGTGGCTGGACACCCACTGACACCGATTGCTGTGGACCGTGATGTCTGCCTTTTGGCTGTCGTTGTGCACTGCGGTGGCTGACACGTGGCTGTGGGGTGTGGGGGATGCTCCTCCTTGCTGTGCTGTGGGACTGGGGCCTGGTGTGTGTTGTACTTGGGCTGTCCACCCTCCCACCCACTGCACTTTGTGTTCCTGCCACTTACCTGTTACTTGTCGGTTAGTGCAGCTGTGGCGGACACATGGGTGTGGTGGGTGCTCGTTGTGGCGCTTCTGGCATATTTGGGGACCTGTTGGTGGTTACGTGGCTGGCTTAGTGTACACATGTCCCCACGCATCTTACAGTTGTTCGGTTTGGGCTGTGTGTGGTAGTGTCTGTTGCATGTGTGTGTGATGTGTTGTGTATTGTGTGCTGGACATGGGGGTGTTTGTCCCTGGGAGCTGTGGCATGGTAGTTGCGCATGTGAGTACATAGCGGTGTGCTGGTATACATTAGTTTGTACTTACCAGCCTCCACTCCCCCTGCTAATCCGGCGAGGATCTCCGGATGGATTACGACTCGCACCTTCTCCTCCCACGCTTTGAAGGTCTTAAAGCGCGCGGGATTCCCTCCGCCAGTGACGGCAGCCAGCTCTCTGTTTTTGCCCTCCTTCTTCTTGACCAGGCTCTTTACGTCATTCCAACGTTTGTTAATTTCGACTCTGTTCCTGGGCAGGGTCCCGACTGCATTGACCTGGTCTACGATCCGGTTCCACATTCTGTTTCTGGTGGCTAGTGGTGTGTGCTGGACCATGTTCCCATAGATTTGTGGGTACACCTTGATGATCTCGTCGACCATGACCGTCAGCTCCATGGGCGTGAACTTGGGCATCCTTTGTGGTGCCATGGTGTTTGTGGTGCTGGTGCGGTGTGTGTTGTGTAATGTGCAGGGGGTTTGTGGTGCCGGGGTGTGGTGGTGGTGGTGGTGGTGGTGGTGGTGTTTGGTGGTGGTGATGGTGGTGGTGGTGGTGGTAGTGATGTGTGCGTTTCTGTGGTGTGCTGCTGTCCTTGCTGTGTCACTGTGTCCTCTCCTCTCTGGTTTGCAATGTAGCAAGGGGTTGTGGTCTGTGGGAGTGCTGCTTTTGTACTCACCTATGTGGGTGTGTCCTCATGGTCTGTTGTTTTCAGGTGTGTTGTGTCTGGGGTTCTGGCCTTTGTATTTTTTGTTTGTCCGGGGGGTGTTTTCGGGATGTGTACTGTGCTTGTGTATTTGTGCGTGCCCTGCTGTGTGGACTTGTTGGCCATGTTGTGTGCTATTGGTTTTGTGTGCGGATGGTTTCTGTGCAGGTACGTTGGCGCCATGGCTTCTGCCGTGTCGATTCTCATCGGCGTTGTTTGCGCTGGCGGGCGGTATATTTGTGGTTTTTCCGCGCTCATGGCGGTGCGATCGTAATTTCACGTGCGGTGTGTCGGCCGTGTTGGCGGGCGGTTTTGTGTTGTCGTGCGTGTTTCCGTCCGTGGCGGGCGGTTTGACTCCGACTCGGACGATGGCGGGCGGTATTTTGTGTGATTTTTCCGCCGATGGCGGTTTTCGGTTTGTGTAATCGTAATGGCGTGGTCGGTGTTCAGGCGGTGTGTGCGGGCGGATTTTTGCCGCTTCCATGCCTGGCGGATTTATTTACGCCGGGTATCGTAATGGGCCCCTTAGTAATGAGAGAAAAATATTTTTTGAATGTAAACATTTTCACATTTTTAATTGTTATGAATGTATAATATAGTAGTGAATATTGAAATATGATACAGTATCAAATGATTTTAATGTAGATGTATTTTGTGTTGATATAGTATATATACATTAATACATTTTTAAATGTACGATGCATTCACATGCTTACAGACTCGGTTCGCTCGGACTCCCATTGGTCTCTATGGGAGCCTGTATACTGGATGCGTACACAGGCTCCCATAGCAAAAAGGGGTGGGTGGGGAAAAGCGTACACCCTGTGGCGGGCACCCCATGGTGCCCGCCACACTGTGCATGCATGGGAAGGGGGGACCCAGGAGTAGCCCCACGGGTCCGAATTGGAGGGCTCCAGATGATGGGGGGCCTGCTATGGGCCCCAAAAGAACGATTCCAGCAGCTTTTTTGATCAGCGACATACCGAATCATGAAGGCTGTCCGAATCGTGCATCGTACTTGCTCCCTCGGAAACAGAGTCCATTGAGCTGTACGAAGCATCTGCATAAGAGTCGTACGGATGGGATCGGGTTGGGAGACGATTCGGTCGGCATCGTACTTGGTCGTTCGGACCTGTGTGCAATTCGGTCAGAAAAAAGGGCTACGAATCGGATCTGTAAATGCCAAATCCGATTCGTAGGCCTTCCGAGCGAGATCGGAATCGGCCCCTTTGTGTACATTACTTTTTTGGGAAATATTTTTAACAGTGATTTAGTTTGTTTTTAAAAACAGTAATCTTATTAATTTTTGGGCAAGTATATATTTTAAAAATTGAAACATTATAAAAAATGGAATAATTATTATTAATACAAGAAATTTTATTTATTATTTTTATTTCTGGGAAAAATATATTGATAATAAATTACTGTTTTTTATATATTTGTTAATTTATGAATATGTTAATATATATTTAAACAAATTATAAAAATAAAAGTGTTTATGATATATCATATGTGGGTACTATAATTATATGTGTTTGTTGTTTTGGAATTTTAATTTTATGATACATTTTTATATATGAATATGAATTTTTTAATGGATACTGACTATCACTTTTTATTAATTAATGTATTTTTTATTGGGATTAAATTAAACATGTTTAGGGGCCGATTCCGATTCAGGCCGGAAATCTCTCCGACCGAGCCGGACCCGGAGAGATTTCCGACCGAATCGGACCCGTGCAGCCCGACCGAACGAGTACGATGCGCACGTATGCCATCGGACTCGATTCGGTCGGACTCCCATTGAAGTCAATGGGAGCCTGTCGTACAACGCGTACGCGGGCTCCCATTGACTCAATGGGTGCGAGTCGGACAAGGGTGCCCCCTACAGCGGGTATGCGGCGAAGCGACTCGCGCCGTACACGCACAGGTAGGGGGGACCCATGGGTCCCCCCTGTGAGCGACTCGCACGGCTACGCATACAGGGGGGTCCGACACGGACCCCCAAAGTACGGCTCCGACTGCTCTTTCGAGCCGGAGTGCGTGGCTCGGTCGGACTGCTCGCGGCGCGCATCGTACTTACCCGGCCGGGGAACGTCTCCATTGCGCAGTGCGAGTCGGGTCCGTGTGAGTCGGTCGGAGCGTGTTGAAGCCGCGTACGAGTCGGTCGGCGATTTCGCGGGCGCTTGCATCGTACTCGCTCGGCCGGACCCGCGTACGAATCGGTCGGGAAACAGGGCTCCGAATCGGATCCGGTAAAGCCGAATCCGATTCGGAGCCCTACCGGCCGTGATCGGAATCGGCCCCTTAGTGTCCAGCACCTTCCCTGAGTTAATATACTTTGGAGTGGGAATAGTCAATTATATATGTTTAGTGTCCAGCACCTTCCCTCAGATAATATAAGTTGGAGTGGGAATAGTAAATTATATATGTTTAGTGTCCAGCACCTTCCCTGAGTTATTATACTTTGGAGTGGGAATAATAAATTATATATGTTTAGTGTCCAGCACCTTCCCTGAGTTTATATAAGTTGGAGTTTGAATAGTAAATTATATATGTTTAGTGTCCAGCCCCTTCCCAGAGTTAATATAGTTGGGAAGTGGGAATAGTAAAATATATATGTTTAGTGTCCAGCACCTTTTCTGAATTAATGTAGTGTATAGTGAGAGTAGTAAAAAATTTAAAATATATTTTGGAGTAAGCATAATGATATATTTATAAATGTTTATTAAAATAACATAGGGGGTCATTACGATAGCGGTCGGACATTCGTCCGACCGCCATCGTTCCGGGGATCGGGACCGGCCGCCATGCATGCGGCGGTCCCGCACTCCAAATTAGGATGCGACCACCACCATGGCGGTCGCATCTTGCAATTTAACATTGCGGCGGGCACTGCTGACTGCAGCACCTGCCGCGATGTTAAAAATGCATGTGCTGCATTTCACTGCACTACGAAGCAGGCACCACATGGTGCCTGCCACGTAGTGCAGTGAAATGTAGGGGGGTACCATGGGTACCCCCCAGTGCACAGCTACCTCCCCCCAACACAAGGGGGGCCCGCAACGGGCTCCCAAAACCAATCCCCGCCAGCCTTTCAATGGCGGTTTACCCGCTACGGAAAGGCTGGCTGCGGCCAGCATCCTAATCTGGCGGACGGTGCCTGCTAGGCACCGCCGCCATTTTACTGATGCTGACCGCTCTGCCAGGAAATCGTAACGATTGCCTGTGGCGGATCCGTGTCAGGCGGACTTTCCGCCCGCCAAGGTTGCGGTCAGATTCCCCCCGCCATGGTAATGTGGCGGAGGGAAAATTGCTTTCCGATGGTGGATGGCCCACCACTGCACTGCTGGCGGTGGCGGGCCTTCTGCCATAGTAATGACCCCCATAGTTTTTAAAGTACATTGATGAAACATAAATATTTAATTACATATACAAGAATTAAAATAAAAAACATTTTTTTGACATTATATATTTTGTAGGTATTTATACATTTATATATAATATTTTTGTAAACTCAGGATTAAATATTTTTGTGCTTTATATTATAGTTATGTACATTTTAAAAAAAAAAACAAATGTAGTTATACATTCATTTTTATACAATTTTTTAAACAAATTATGTTTTTGGTAACAGTGATACATAATTTATATATATGGTAAATATTCAGTACATTATTACATATAGGGCCCGATTACGATCTCGCTCGGAAAGCCCTATGGCCGACTCGGTCCCGTAGAGCTTTCCGACCAACTCGTGCTCCTGGGCTCCGAGCGACCGAGCACGATGCAAGTACGAGCTGACGGACTCGGGTCGCTTGGAGCCCCATTGAAGTCAATGGGAGCCTGATGTACGTTGCGTACATAGGGTTCCATTGCGAAAAAAGTACGTCGCGGAAAAGGGCACCCCCTGTCGTGGGGACACGTCGGTGCCCCCGCACAGTATATGCATGTGTTGGGGGGACCCTTGGGTCCCCCCCTGTGACCGAGTCATAGGTCTATGGGTGAAGGGGGGCCCGCTACGGCCCCCCAAAGTCCACTTCCCGGAGCTTTTTCGTGTCTGAGGTTCTGAGTCGATCCAGCTGCTCGACGCGCGCATCGTACTTGGTTGCTCGGGAATCAGCCCCATTGCGCTGTGCGCGTCGGCCATGTCGGAGTCGTCCGGAGGGCCTCGCTGACTGGTACTAGTCGCTCGGAGCACGAGACTATCCTCGCATCATACTTGCTCGCTCGTACAGCGGTACGAGTCGTCCAGAAATCGCGCTTACGACTCGGACTCGCTCCTGACAGATGCTGTCAGGAGCCCTTCCGAGTGAGATCGTAATCGGCCCCATAGTGTGCATTAATAATAACATATAGGTTTTAACAATTTTCTATTGTAAAAGTTTTTACAAATATTTTTATTATAGAACATATAATATTATATTTTAGGTAATATTATTTATATTGCAAATATAAATAATATTATCTAGTACATAAGTCATTTTCCAAACACAAACATTTTTCATAACATTCATACATTTTTTCACATTATTTAAAAATAGTACAGATTTTTTATATACATTGGCTGTTAAATGTATATTTTTAGAATTACAATAATAAATATGAATTGTCTAATCATATTTATTATTATAATTTAACATTTGAAAAAATAAAATATGTCAAACAATTTTTTAAACGAGTATTATTTTGTAGTATTTTTTCAAAAACATATAGTAATGCATTTCTAATGTACAATCAGTTTAATAAAGAGAAATATACATCTTTATTGTTTAACCCCTTCGCTGCTAGGCCTTTTCCCCCGTGCTAAGCCTTTTCTTGGCTATTTGGGGTAGTTCGCGCTTAGGCCCCTGTAACCTTTTGACCATATAAGGTATCCACGCCAAATTTGGGTCCTTTTCTTCCAACATCTTGGGGATTCTAAAGGTACCCAGGGTTTGTGGATTCCCCTGGAGGGGTCCCAGAAATTAGCCAAAATACAGCTAAATTTTGGGTTTTGGGGGAAAAATGCGAAAAAAGGGCTACAGATGAAAGCGTCTGGGTTTTTCCCTGAAAATGGTATCAAAAAAGGGTTTGTGGGGCTGAAATCACCATTTTCCCAGGTGTTAGGGAATGACAGACTTTTGTCAGAAAACCAACATTTTTACACAGTTTTGGCATTTTTCTGGGACATAGCCTATTTATGCTATTTTTTGTGCTTTCAACCTCCTTCCAGTTAATGGTAGAAATGGGTATGAAACCAATAATGGATCCTGGAAAGCTATACAATTTAGAAAACTAGACACAATTCTGAATTCAGCAAGGGGTCATTTGTGTAGATCCTTCAAGGTTTCTTTATAGAAACAAACAGTTAAATATAGGAAAAATTGAAAATTAGTTGTATCCGCTGGACCCTTCTGGTTGTGGGGATATATAGGACTTGTAGGTTCACCAAGAACCCGACGAACCCAGAGCCAATAACTGAGCAGCGTCTTGCAATGGTTTTTTATTATGTACCGGGTATATAGCAATTATTTTGGGAAAATGTATACATGGAAAAATCGGTATGAAAGACACCTATGTATTTCTGAAATGGGAACAAAATATAGAGTTTAGAAACAGTAGATATTTGCACATTTCCGAAATTGGGAATACTCATACTAGCATGTGAATTATCGGTCATTTTTTAAATGACTTCTTTTTACACGATGTCTTTCATTTGGAAGGCAGAAATGCATCGAAAGTCAATAGGTAATAACAGTTGCTCTACAATTCTGTGTTACCCTAAGTCTGTCGATAAAAATGGTACCTCACTTGTGTGGGTAGGCCTAGTGCCCGCGACAGGAAACGGCACAAAACGCAATGTGGACACACCCCAATTTCACAGTGAAAAATGGCCCTTTTTTGACAAAGTGCCTAGCTGTAGTTTTTAACCCTAGCTCTGCCGGCACCTAGGGAAACCTAGCAAACCTATACATTTTTGAAAACTAGATACCCAGGGGAATCCAGGATGGGGTGACTTGACTGGCTCCCACCAGGTTCTGTTACCCAGAATCCCTTGCAAACCTAAAAAATTGTCCAAAAAACACATTTTCCTCACATTTCTGTGGTGGAAAGTTCTGGAATCTGCGTGGATCCACAAATTTCCACCCACCACACGTTCCCCAAAGTCTTCTGAGAAAAATGGTACCTCACTTGTGTGGGTAGGCCTAGTGCCCGCGACAGGAAACGGCGCAAAACACAATGTGGACACACCCCAATTTCACAGTGAAAAATGACCCTTTTTTGACAAAGTGCCTAGCTGTAGTTTTTGAACCCTAGCTCTGCCGGCACCTAGGGAAACCTAGCAAACCTATACATTTTTGAAAACTAGACACCCAGGGGAATCCAGGATGGGGTGACTTGACTGCCTCTCACCAGGTTCTGTTACCCAGAAACCCTTGCAAACCTAAAAAATTGTCCAAAAAAACACATTTTCCCCACATTTCTGTGGTGGAAAGTTCTGGAATCTGCGTGGATCCACTAATTTCCACGCAGCCCGCATTCCCCAAAGTCTTCCGAGAAAAATGGTACCTTACTTGTGTGGGTCGGCCTAGTTCCCGCGACAGGAAACGGCGCAAAACGCAACGTGTACACACCTCAATTTCGCAGTGAAAAATGACCCTTTTTTGGCAAAGTGCCTAGCTGTAGTTTTTGAACCATAGCTCTGCCGGCACCTAAGGAAGCCTAGCAAACCTATATATTTTTGAAAACTAGACACCCAGGGGAATCCAGGATGGGGTGACTTGACTGCCTCCCACCAGGTTCTGTTACCCAGAATCCCTTGCAAACCTAAAAATTGTCAAAAAACCACATTTTCCCCACATTTCTGTGGTGGAAAGTTCTGGAATCTGCGTGGATCCACAAATTTCCACCCACCCCGCGTTCCCCAAAGTCTTCCGAGAAAAATGGTACCTCACTTGTGTGTGTAGGCCTAGTGCCCGCGACAGGAAACGGCTCAAAACGCAACGTGGACACACCTCAATTTCGCAGTGAAAAATGACCCTTTTTTGGCAAAGTGCCTAGCTGTAGTTTTTGAACCATAGCTCTGCCGGCACCTAGGGAAACCTAGCAAACCTATACATTTTTGAAAACTAGATACCCAGGGGAATCCAGGATGGGGTGACTTGACTGGCTCCCACCAGGTTCTGTTACCCAGAATCCCTTGCAAACCTAAAAAATTGTCCAAAAAAACACATTTTCCTCACATTTCTGTGGTGGAAAGTTCTGGAATCTGCGTGGATCCACAAATTTCCACCCACCCCACATTCCCCAAAGTCTTCTGAGAAAAATGGTACCTCACTTGTGTGGGTAGGCCTAGTGCCCGCGACAGGAAACGGCACAAAACGCAATGTGGACACACCCCAATTTCACAGTGAAAAATGGCCCTTTTTTGACAAAGTGCCTAGCTGTAGTTTTTTAACCCTAGCTCTGCCGGCACCTAGGGAAACCTAGCAAACCTATACATTTTTGAAAACTAGATACCCAGGGGAATCCAGGATGGGGTGACTTGACTGGCTCCCACCAGGTTCTGTTACCCAGAATCCCTTGCAAACCTAAAAAATTGTCCAAAAAAACACATTTTCCTCACATTTCTGTGGTGGAAAGTTCTGGAATCTGCGTGGATCCACAAATTTCCACCCACCACACGTTCCCCAAAGTCTTCTGAGAAAAATGGTACCTCACTTGTGTGGGTAGGCCTAGTGCCCGCGACAGGAAACGGCGCAAAACACAATGTGGACACACCCCAATTTCACAGTGAAAAATGACCCTTTTTTGACAAAGTGCCTAGCTGTAGTTTTTGAACTCTAGCTCTGCCGGCACCTAGGAAACCTAGCAAACCTATACATTTTTGAAAACTAGACACCCAGGGGAATCCAGGATGGGGTGACTTGACTGCCTCTCACCAGGTTCTGTTACCCAGAAACCCTTGCAAACCTAAAAAATTGTCCAAAAAAACACATTTTCCCCACATTTCTGTGGTGGAAAGTTCTGGAATCTGCGTGGATCCACTAATTTCCACCCACCCCGCGTTCCCCAAAGTCTTCCAAGAAAAATGATACCTCACTTGTGTGGGTCGGCCTAGTGCCCGCAACAGGAAACGGCGCAAAACGCAACGTGGACACACCTCAATTTCGCAGTGAAAAATGACCCTTTTTTGGCAAAGTGCCTAGCTGTAGTTCTTGAACCATAGCTCTGCCGGCACCTAGGGAAACCTAGCAAACCTATACATTTTTGAAAACTAGACACCCAGGGGAATCCAGGATGGGGTGACTTGACTGCCTCCCACCAGGTTCTGTTACCCAGAATTCCTTGCAAACCTAAAAAATTGTCCAAAAAAACACATTTTCCCCACGTTTCTGTGGTGGGAAGTTCTGGAATCTGCGTGGATCCACAAATTTCCACGCAGCCCGCATTCCCCAAAGTCTTCCGAGAAAAATGGTACCTTACTTGTGTGGGTCGGCCTAGTTCCCGCGACAGGAAACGGCGCAAACGCAACGTGTACACACCTCAATTTCGCAGTGAAAAATGACCCTTTTTGGCAAAGTGCCTAGCTGTAGTTTTTGAACCATAGCTCTGCCGGCACCTAAGGAAGCCTAGCAAACCTATATATTTTTGAAAACTAGACACCCAGGGGAATCCAGGATGGGGTGACTTGACTGCCTCCCACCAGGTTCTGTTACCCAGAATCCCTTGCAAACCTAAAAAATTGTCAAAAAAACCACATTTTCCCCACATTTCTGTGGTGGAAAGTTCTGGAATCTGCGTGGATCCACAAATTTCCACCCACCCCGCGTTCCCCAAAGTCTTCCGAGAAAAATGGTACCTCACTTGTGTGTGTAGGCCTAGTGCCCGCGACAGGAAACGGCTCAAAACGCAACGTGGACACACCTCAATTTCGCAGTGAAAAATGACCCTTTTTTGGCAAAGTGCCTAGCTGTAGTTTTTGAACCATAGCTCTGCCGGCACCTAGGGAAACCTAGCAAACCTATACATTTTTGAAAACTAGACACCCAGGGGAATCCAGGATGGGGTGACTTGACTGGCTCCCACCAGGTTCTGTTACCCAGAATCCCTTGCAAACCTAAAAAATTGTTTAAAAAAAACACATTTTCCCCACATTTCTGTGGTGGAAAGTTCTGGAATCTGCGTGGATCCACAAATTTCTACCCACCCCGCGTTCCCCAAAGTCTTCCGAGAAAAATGGTACCTCACTTGTGTGGGTCGGCCTAGTGCCCGCGACAGGAAACGGCGCAAAACGCAATGTGGACACACCTCAATTTCGCACTGAAAAATGACCCTTTTTTGGCAAAGTGCCTAGCTGTAGTTTTTGAACCATAGCTCTGCCGGCACCTAGGGGAACCTAGCAAACCTATACATTTTTTAAAACTAGACACCCAGGGGAATCCAGGATGGGGTGACTTGACTGCCTCCCACCAGGTTCTGTTACCCAGAATCCCTTGCAAACCTAAAAAATTGTCAAAAAACCCACATTTTCCCCACATTTATGTGGTGGAAAGTTCTGCAATCTGCGTGGATCCACAAATTTCCTCCCACCCAGCGTTCAACCAGGTCTCCCAATAAAAATGGTACCTCACTTGCGTGGGTGGGTCAAGGATCCGCGACAGGCAAGGGCCCAAAAGCTATTGAGGCGACATCAAAATTACCTATCACAAACCAACCTGTTTTGCATGGGGGGTCCCATGAGTTTTTGGCCCGGGGCTCGGCAGCCATCTAGGGAAACCTACCTAACCCACACATTTCTGGAAACTATACACCCGGGGGAGTCCAGCGAGGTATGGCTTGCGTGGGTCCCCCATCATTCTCCTACCCAGAATCCCCTGCAAACCTCACATTTTGCTGAAAAATTCACTTTTTTCTCACATTTCTGTGGTGGAAAGTTCTGGAATCTGCGTGGATCCAGAAATTTCCTCCCACCCAGCGTTCCCCCAGGTCTCCCGATAAAAATGGTACCTCACTTGTGTGGGTAGGCACAGTGGCTGCAACAAGAAATGGCCCAAAACGTACTCTGGAGATTTCAAAATTACCTATAGCAAAACTACGTGGTTTTGGGGGGGGGCACCTGAGATTTTGGCCCCGGCGGCCATCTTGGGAAAGTACCAAACCCAAACATTTCTGAAAACTAGACACCCAGGGGAGTCCAATGAGGTATGGCTTGCCTGGATCCCCCAACGTTTTCCTACCCAGAATGCAATGCAAACCTTAAATTTAGCTGAAAAAAACACATTTTTCACATATTTTTGTGTGGAATCACCGTGCCGGCACAAATGTCCTACCACCCAGCGTTCCCCTTGTTCTCCCGAGCAAAATGATACCCCCGGCTCCACCCACTAGACACCAGGGAAGGGGGAGCGGCCCCTTGGGCAAGGGCTTTTGCTCCCCCCAATTTTTTTTGGTGCGATTTAGACTTTTGCCTCCCTGGGGCAAAAGCCCACTAGACCCCAGGGATATTTTTGTTTGCCCCATAATTTATTAGGGTGGGGGCTGCCCATAAAGGGCATGTCCATGCCCCCACCCCGCAAAATTTACAGCCTTTCTGCCCCCCCTGGGGGGCAGAAAGTCCACTAGACGCCAGGGAGTTTTTGGGGCAAATTTTAATTAGGGTGGGGGCTGCCCAAAATGGGCATACCAATGCCCCCACCCTAATTAAAATTTGCCCATAAAATCCCTGGCGTCTACTGGGCTTTTTGCCCCCCCGGGGGGGCAGATTTGGGGCTAATGCCCCCAGCTGCCCCCCAGGGGGGCAGAAAGGCTGTTATTTTTGCGGGGGGTGGGTGGGGGCATGGGCATGCCCATATTGGGCAGCCCCCACCACAAATTATAATTTAAAAAATCCCTGGCGTATAGTGGGCTTTTTGCTCCCGGGGGCAGAAAGGCTGTAAATGTTGCGGGGTGGGGGCATGGACATGCCCTTTATGGGCAGCCCCCACCCTAATAAATTATGGGGCAAACAAAAATATCCCTGGGGTCTAGTGGGCTTTTTGCCCCCCCGGGGGGGCAGATTGGGGGCTACTGCCCCCATGTGCCCCCCAGGAGGGGCAAAAAGTCTAAATCGCACCAAAAAAAATTGGGGGGAGCAAAAGCCCTTGCCCAAGGGGCCGCTCCCCCCTCCCTGGTGTCTAGTGGGTGGATCCCTGCTTGGGGATCACCCTCCTGGGGCGATCCCCAAGCAGGGATCCACTGGGGAGGGGTACCATTGGAAAGGGGAGATTCTCCCCTTTCCAATGATACCTCTCCCGTCTTTCTACGTGCCCGGGGGGCTGAGATAGCCCCCTGAGCACATAGAAAGTGAAACTGAAATGAGCCTAAAGGCTCATTTCAGTCTCGATTTCTGTGCAATGAGGACAGCGCGACGTGCGCGCTGATCCTCATGACACAGAAACGAGGGAGGGGGCCTCAGGAGCTGGGGAAGCTCTTCCCCAGCTCCCAAGGTCACAGGGGTGAAATAGAAATCCCTCTGCTGGCTGCAGCAGAGGGATTTCGTGCCCCTGGCCTCATGACAGAATGGTTCCGTCATGAGCACAGGGGCACCGATGCTCATGACGGAACCATTCCGTCATGAGCATCGAAGGGGTTAAGGCAGCCATTTTTATTCTTAAGCTATCTTTTGTAAGCTATCGGTTTTGTTTTAGGTCATTTCTGAGGGGAGAAGCTCGCGGTTGGAAGCTGCGTCGCATCGGGTAAGGTAAGTTTAATTTTCTTTATTTAAACTTTAATTTTGGGTTAATTTGAAGGTAGTTAGTATATAGTGCATGTAGTGTTAGGTTTTTCTATTTTTGGTAAGTTGTATGTTTTACTTATGCTTTTGCGAAATGCGGTTAGTTTGTTAATCGGTCGGTGTTCGAGTTTGATAGATGTGTGTAATTATGTTTATAGTATGGTGTTAGTGTTATATTTATTTGTATTATGGTATAATGTATATGTATATTTGTGCGGGAGGGATTGTTTTTTTTCCTAACAGGTTTTTGTCGATTGGAAGTTGCCGTTGGGAGAAGAATGTGGTTTTTTTTTTTATGGAAGTGTGTATTAGTTTTAGTAAACTAGTAATTATTTTACACTTCCTTAATTTTTTGAGTTTTCCTGGAGCGTTTCTTTTTTTAAATACTTTTTTCGGGATTTTTATGGTTTATCGTTTGTGGAGCTATTGCCGGTGGATTGCTTTTTATACAGTTGGATTTTTCCATTTTTTGGGGGGATTTTTCTTTACTTATTGGGATTATCATACATGTGGATTTATTTATGGCAGTTTGGATTACATTTCATCAGCTACGAAAACAGTAAGGGGCCGATTCCGATCTCGGCCGGTAGGGCACCGAATCGGATTCGGCTTTACCGGATCTGATTCGGATGCCCTGTGTCCAACCGATTCGAACACCCGTCCGTGCGAGCAAGTACGATGCGAGCGCACGCGAAATCCCTGACCGACTCGTTCCCGGCTCCGAACCGCTCCGACCGACTCGTACGGACACGACTCGCACCACGCAATGGAGACGTTCCCCGACCGGGCAAGTACGATGCGCGCTTCGAACAGTCCGACCGACTCGCGCCGTCCGGCTCGAAAGAGCAGTCGGAGCCGGACTTCGGGGGTCCGTGTCGGACCCCCCTGTACGCGTAGCCGCACGAGTCGCACACAGGGGGGACCCATGGGTCCCCCCACACATGCATGTACGGCGCGAGTCGCACTGACGCGTACACGCTGTAGGGGGCGCCCTTGTTCGCGATGCACCCATTGAGTCAATGGGAGCCCGTGCACGCGTCGTACGACCAGCTCCCATTGACTTCAATGGGAGTCCGGCCGAATCGAGTCCGATAGCATGCGTCCGCATCGTACTCGTTCGGTCGGACTGCCAGAGTCCGGTTCGGTCGGAAATCTCTCCGAATCCGACTCGGTCGGTGAGATTTCCGGCCCGAATCAGAATCGGCCCCTCAGTAATTTTAAATTATTTATACTGGGAGGGAAATGTTAATACTGTAATTGTTATTTATGTTATATAAAATATAATTATTATGTCAATTTATTTTTTATATATTAATTAAATAATTGACTAAATAATTATATCTTTGGAGTTAAAAAAAATGATTTATTTGACTGCTTGTTTTTATCTTACGAGTTTTTAGGATTTTGATGGAATATTTATTTAAAGTAGGCTTTTAGCTATTGTTTCAAGATATTCTAGTCCTTTAGTTGTTGGGTAGAGTCTTACTTTGTATTGTAAGTACTCAAACATTTGTTTAGTTTGCTTGGTTAGTTTTGGGCCTAGTTGTGTTAAAGACTGTTCCATTCTTAGTTGTTGGGAGCTTTGTTCTTTTTGGATAGATTGTAATAGTTTATGTAGGGTAGGTTGGGTTCTGACTGTTGTGGCTTGGAAGGCATTGTGCCATCCTTCCACAGCATTGTTAGTTTTAGCTTCTTTGTTTAGGGTACTGTTATATACATTCCACCATGGAATATGATATTTAGGCTGTCTTCTGTGTCCAGATCTGTGTAGCCTTCCCACCCAGGTATCCTCAAAATAGTCAAGTAGGGGAGTTAGTTTTTTCTCATTTTGTTGGTAGTAGGCACTTTCAATTAATAAATTGTAGTGTTCGGCTACGTCAGTAATTGGGATGTATGCTAGTGCTATGAGTTTTTTAATTTGATATGCAAAGGTGCTATTTGTTGCATATTCTACACTTAGGGGGTCATTACGATGGCGGACGGACTTCAGTCCGTCCGCCATCGTGTCGGGGAGTGGGACCGCCTTCCATGCATGTGGCGGTTCCGCACACCAAATTAGGATGCAACTGCCACCATGGCGATCGCATCTTGCAATTTAACATTGCGGCGGGTGCTGCTGACTGCAGCACCCGCTGCAATGTCAAAAATGCAGGTTGTGCATTTCACTGCACTACGTGGCAGGCACCACACGGTGCCTGCCACTTATTGCTGTGAAATGTAGATGGGTACCATGGGTACCCCCCAGTGCACCCACACCTCCCCCCAACACAAGGGGGGCCCGCAACAGGCCCCCAAAACCAATCCCCGCCAGCCTTTCCATGGCGGTTTCGCCACCATGGAAAGGCTGACTGTAGCCAGCATCGTAATTTGGCGGACGGTGCCTGCTAGGCACCGCCACCATTTTACGTATGCAGACCACTCCACCAGGCAATCGTGACGATTGCCTGTGGCGGAACCGTGGCGGGAGGTCATTGCCCCCACCACGGTCGCGGTCTGGATCCGCCCGCCATCCTAATCTGGCGGGCGGTGAATCGTCGTTCGATGGCGGAGGGATCACCACTGCACGGCTGGCGGTGGTGATCCTTTCGCCATCATAATCACCCCCTTAGTGTAGATTTTTGGAGGTGTCTCCAAATGCATTGGTTAAAGTGATAATAGCAACCTTGCATTGCTGTGTGAGGGTAGTTTTTTAGTATGGCTTGTATCATTGACTGTTCGAAGTCAATGATCATTATTTGGGGAAAGTAATTATTGGTTTCTTGTTTTAATTTGGTTAAATGTTCAACATAGGTGGTTGTTTGCTTGTTTGGTAATAGAGCATATATAAAGGGGATGTTTGTATTTTGATAAAGTCCATGTATTGTATATAACTGGTAAAATGGTTTGGGACATATTTTAAAAGTCCCGTCCATCATCCAAGTTTCACAGTTTTGCAGTTTCAGTAAATTTGTGGGAGTTCCAAATATTATTATTCTTTTGTCAGTTGCTTTATTGTCATAAAAAAGAAATTGTTCTTCATTATGGGTAACTGTGAGTTCAGGTGGTATTTCTACTTCAGCAAACGTTTTGGAGATAGGTGTCGTGGTAGCAGTAGCTTTTTTAGTTCTAGCTATTGTTCTTTTTAGTGATGCTATTGAGGGCATTTGGCCAGTTGCATGTTTTTCGGTTGTAGCCTTTTCAGATCTAGTGCTAGCTTCTTTTATATTTTCTAAAGCATTTCTAACTTCAATTTCAGCTACGTTAGGGGGTGGTTATGCTCTCTAACATATAGTACCGTTGTTTCCTTTGTTGCAGCCCTTCCATAACGTTTGTTAGAATAATATTTACTACATTTCCAGTTAACTTTGTCGCCTGCTTGCTTTTCTTGGGTGGACACATAAAACATATAACATAATAAGAATTTGCTTTCTGGGAAGTAATGAATTGGGCCCCTTCAGTCATGGTGATGCTTCAAATGCTAAGAGAAATGTATATACAAATTATTCAAAATAATACTGTGCTGTGTTATCATCTAAAACATGTACATTGTCAATTTAATGCTTACAATGTTGTATTTGAAGATTTTTTTCAATGCTGATGCTTTTTCTTTGCTGTTTGCTTTTAGTATTTCTTTAGAAATTTCTGTTGAAATAAAGAGTAATTTTAATAAATTTGTTTAACTGTGTTTTTAGTGGGGGGAGTTGTGCTTAGCTTGCACTTCTGTTTGGTATTTTAGAAAACTTGTCTTAATTTATATGCGTTTAATACTTACTTTATTTGCAAGTTGATATTTCACACTGTTCTGTAGTTTTTTCTGTGTCTTCAGAATTATCTGTAGAGGAGGTATAATTTTAAAAATATATATTAATTATTTTGTTCCTATAACAAGTGCTTTGAGAACATTTTCGGTAGCAGTAGTTTTAAAATGCTAATTTACTTACATTGTGGAGCTGGAATAAGATTTTTCTATGATGCATTCCAATGTTGTGGCAGCAATCCGGTACAGTTTCTCCTTATTCTTGGTTTTTTGGTTGCAGTGTAAAATAATGTTTAATTTTCGTGGGTTTATATAGTGTTTCATTAATTGTTGTTTTAATCTTATTGGGTTATTTCAATTGTATGTGTATTTCATTGGTTGTTATTTATTGTTTTAATTAATTTTGCAGTTGTTTTCCATATATGGAAAACGCTAATTAAGTTTCAGTTACTCTTTTTTTTTTTTTTTTAAGTGGTATAGTATATTATATGTAATTTATATTCTTTTAAATCTTAAATAATATTTGTTTAGTGTAGATATAATGTCTGAAGTTGTAAATAATGTGTATGTAATAATTTTCATGATATTATTTTTTAAATGTTATTAAAATATGTGTTAATCGATTAAATGTGTGTGCTGTGTAAGTTAATTAATATTTTTATAATTTTTGGGGTATGTATTGTGTTATTATAAATAATTTTAACATGTCGATATATTTTTTTAAACGATAATATTGTCTATATTTTTGTCATCAATATTATTGTAACTTTGTATGTTTTCTTAATATGTTCGCTATTAGTTATCACAATATTCTTTGGTTCGATAATACTGATATCGATGTAAATGTCTAACGATATTTTGGTGTCGATATTTGTGTATTTTTTAAAATAAGTATAGTATGTCGATATTAGTGTAATCAATATTTTTGTCCCGATATTTTGGTAGGTCGATATTATGTCTGTCGATATTATGTCAGTGATCCGTATCTAACAATTCCTCCACAAATGTATCGTTTTCTTCTCGGGCAACATAAGACTTTTACATTGCAATCGAAACTTCCTATTCGCACACTCTATTATATATATATATTTTTTTCTTCTTTCATACGCTACAGCTTTCTGAGTCACTGTCTGCATTTTTCCCTTCCGGGCCTCTTTCTCTGCTTTCATTCGCCTCTGTTTAGCCTCTTTCTGCCATGTTTGAAGAGAATCGAACATAGACTGCCTACTTCGTTTCGCAAAACAATTTGTCCTGCAAAAAATTCATTTTCTGCCCGTCAAAAGTGCCACTCAGCGGCCACTGTAACTCGGCGTTGTCCCTCGTATATTTGTATTTGTGCCATAATGTACTAAACATAATAGGGCCAAGGCAATGCTTAACATACATGTCAAAATTTGGGGTGCCCTCCAGAGGCGCAGGCTGCCTTTCTTCCAGTCGAGCATCAGTAGAACAGCAACGACACCCCACACAAAACAACTTACTCAAGGAAGGCATTTTAAGAGAAAATGGGTTCACTATTTATGCCAAAAGACATTTGCAAATATCTTTACCAAAGTCGGTCCGCAGACCTCATCAGATACAAATCAAAATGGTACCATGTTCATAAAGAACTCAAACAAATTCAAGCGCTTATTCAAAGACGGTCCTCAGACCGCACCAAATACAAACCAAGATGGTGCCGTAGCCACCACAAACCAAAGCAAACTCACCTGGTGCACACAGGTCGAACCAATTTATTCTCCACTGCCGACTCTTCAGACCAAACGGTCAGATCCAAGGGTTTCGCCGTTCAGGACCCCAGCCGGGATGACCACTGGCCGAGGCACAGCTCGTCAGACAGATGGGGCAGCTGCGAGTACCAGACTCTCTCGTGCAGAGATCCCCGGTCCGCCCGTCTGACCCGACATGGCCCCGTCCTCCTCACCCGTCCGCGGGCAAGGAAGGGTCACTCGCCCAATGGGGTCCGTGTTTGGGCGCCAAGTGAAGAAAGTGACCCGATTAGGGAAACCGCGGGTCACTCGTGACCACCTCTCAGCCTTCCATACAAATGAAGAAGAGTCGGTCAGGCAGTAGAGAATACAAACCAAAGTTATTGATTAGAATGCGCTCGAGCGGAGTCCGGTCTGACCATCCTCCACAGATTTGCTTCAGAGGGACTGACCTTAGACAACATGGCAAAGCATAAAGTACATTTCCAATACCCCTGAAGACCCGCCCAGACAGGAATTTTCCAGTCTAGGAGCTGATGAACAAAGGAGGCACAGAAGGATGAGCTACGATCCTGAGACCGGGCACACATTATCTTAAACTCAAGGTTACTCTGCCTGCCCACACCACTCTGAGCTGTGGGAGCAGGGCTATCCAGACGGAAAGGTATGCATGAGACAGACAGTTTATTCATTAGCACAGCAAACTCGGCCTTGAAGGAATACATCTACAGAGAGCACATTGGCAGCTGCTTTTTGATGGGCAGACACGAGATGAGACAGACATTAGTTTCGATCATTACTCAAAATGGCGGCTAATACAAAATGGTGCCGCAAATGCTAACTTAAACCGCTCAAGCTAGAAGGAGTCGACCAGACGCGTTTTCAGTCAAACACTCGACTGGAAGAAAGTCAGCCAGCGCCTCCGGAAGGCACTCCGAATGTTGATATGTATGTGAAGCATGGCCTTGGCCCTATTATGTTTAGTACGCTATGGCACAAATATACGAGGGACAATGCCGAGTTGCAGTGGCCGTTGATGGGCACTTTTGATGAAGAAAAAATTGTGTTTTTACAGGAGAAGTTGTTTGCAAGAAGAAGTAGGCAGTCTATGTTTGATTCCCTCAGAACATGGCAAAAGGAGGCTAAACAAAGGCGAATGAAAGCAGAGAAAGAGGCCCGGAAGGGGAGAATGCAAACATTGACTCAGAAAGCTGTAGCGCATAATAGAGAGAAGCAGGAGATAGGGATTGAATGTGAAGATAGGAGATTCTGATTACAGAATGATAAATCTTATGTGGCCCAAGAAGAAAATGATACGTTTGTGGAACAATTGTTAGATACTCGACCTCCACCTCTGTATGCCTTGCAGAGGATATATCCCGCTCTCCCCTTAGAGGCCCAGCCTCCCGGTTCTTCTGTCTCCGCTGTTTCTGCTTCTGTTACTGTTGATCAGACTGCCTTGGCTACGGCACCTCCTGTCCTTTCTTTGTCCTTGCCATCTGTGGCAACTATGACTGTTAGTACTCCTGCAACACCTATTGGTTCGGCATCTCTTTCGCCAGCTCTTACACCCGCGACACAGCCAGCAGTGACGTTAGTGCCTACTGCCTCTGTCGTCACTCCCACTGTGTTCTTCCATTCCCCGACATTGCAGAGTAGTGGGACACCAGTATGTGGATTGAAGGATAGAGACTGGACGAAATTTAAGGAGCATATGGGGTGGACGTTAGTCCGATCTGATATGGAAGATGAAGAGAAAAAGGTGGTGGCTAATCAGGCTGTGCAGTGGGCCCGAAGCCCCATTTATAGTGTGGAAGATGTGTGGAGTGTAATGAAAGATTATGAGCCTTTTGTACAGCAGCATGCTCTTAAGCATATGTCGGCTACTTTGATCGGTCTCTGGGAGCAGTGTTTCAATGGTGCAGCACCGCAGATCATATATGATATTAGGGATCATGTGTATGTTACTGATATAGCGCCTGCTCATGTCTTCTGTAATGTTGCACCGTTGGTTGCTTATCGGGGTAGACTGCTTGAGAAGAGCCCACCCCAGTATCTCAGTTTCTGATGCGGGAGGTCATCCTATCTACCATCCCGAAATACCAGAGCTAAGGGATCAGCACAACAATGTTGTTAGACAAGGTGGAGTGGCCCATTTCCAAGAACAATGGGTTTCTACTCTGTGGAAAAGGAGTGAAGTTTTGTCTCCTAAGACTCAGTTACCTGACCCTAGGAAACATCCTACTGCTTATTATAAGGAATTGACTGAAGCAGCCACTTCAACAGTAATTACGCTTGCGGATATTGAAATGTTTTTTGGTTTACTAGTTCCGGTCGATATTTGGAGACAAGTACACACCCAGGATCACGTTGCGGAATTGGGTGGTACCTGGGATCAAATTAAAGCATGGGATCAGGAACGGAAGCCAGGTGATAAGCCTAGAGTGGAGATACTTGCTTTGCCCAGCCGTATCATTACGTATATGCATTCTCTTATTCCTCCGAGAAAAGTTGATTGGGACAAGTTATCGGCTTGTCGTCAGAAGAAAGATGTTAGTGCCCAATACTGCCTTTAAAGATCTTTACCGTGTGGATAACTGATTTATATTCGGTCCAAAACCGGTATTTGAGTCATGTTTGTGACGACTAGCTAATTGATCATTAAAGGGGACTTAAGATGGTGCTTTTTATATATGCTTTGTTTTGTATTCTTCTTTTTTAGGATACACTTTATCAATTCCTGAGTTACTGAACTGATATAACTCATATGCTTGAACACACATACATTTTAAGTAAGTGTCGTGATCTGTGTTTTATAATGGACATTAGGTCAAATAACTAAAAACATTTCAGTGGGACTCATGATAAACTATAGGTACGGATATGCCTCTGATCACAATGAGAATCCAGTTTAAGGTCGAGCACTAATTGATCAGGGAATGATAGGCGTTCAATTGTGAATATTAATAAAGATTTATCTGCTGTTTATTAGAATAATAACAATGCGATCTATGTTAAACTGGTGATATTTTATGACATAAGTGGTGAATTTATATATATGTATATTTTTATATTATTTTTCTTTATAGATCTATTGGGTTTTATACACTGGCAACAACTAAATGAACTAGTACCTTTTACATTTTAAGGTATGTGTACATTTGTCTACGTAGATTGTCATCAGATGTAATATATTTGAACATGGAAGAAAATGTGTTCATGTAAAACTCTGCCTGCAATATATATGATGTCTCCTTCCTTTTCATGAGCAGTACAGGGTACCTAGAATTTATGTGGTCCCTGTACACACCTAAGCCTAGCTACATTTCAAACATATTGATAAATTATATTTCTCTCTTGTTCTATGTAAAAGTGTTTTCCCAATATAATGGTTGGTCAAGGAATGATCTTTGCGTTTGTTCTAATAATGATCTGGTTCTTATATTTTAAATGTTTGTATTCAGTGTTGTAAATAGTGTTTGTTTGTGTACCTCTGTAGCCCTGAAGAAGTCCGATTGAGGACGAAATGCGTTGGCGGTTTCGAATTTTAAAGGATATGAATAAAGAATGACTTTTAACAACGCAAGATCTTATCGACTTTTTTCTCTTGGGAAAACAACTGTTCTTTGTAAATTTTTCTCATTGTGAATATGGTCTAATAATGACATGTACATGCATTCAACCTTTGGAAGTGTGCAGGGCTATTTTGCTTATGAAAGATGAGTGTGTCTGATTTTTTCACTCGGTTTGAAGGTGTGTTTCTAGATTATAGTGGACAGGATTTGTCGATCGAAGGTGGTGTGCGACTGTTTGTTAACAGATTTGTTTCCAATTTGCCTCCTGAAATTGCTACCCGATTGCAGGCTTCCGAAAGCACCTGGTCCACCTCCTCCCCTTCTGTTATCTTGAATATGGCCCAGTACTACGAGCACAGGGAAAATGAGGATAAGGAGAGGTCAGAGAAGAAGCAAAAGGATTTGATTACGAAGGTGTTGTTGCAGCAGGCCTCTAGGGGGAATGGTAGAGGACGTGGTGGTTCGGCCCAACAGCTTCCACGCACTAGCAGGCCTGCAAATACCGCGCCTCTAGGGGCGAATCAGTGTGCGTACTGTAAAGAGGAGGGACACTGGCGCAGCGAGTGTCCGGTGCTTTCGCAGAAGGTGGCTGCTCCTAGGAGGATGAGGTTCTCATGGACAGGGTCATGGAGCTGGTGGCCAAGACAGGGCTCAGAATGTTGTGGCCTCGCAGGGTCGCTCTGATCAGAACTATTTTGATGACCCCTGGGGTGGACAGTATTATCATGATGATTATGATACGGATGAGGTGACAGGGATGTCTTATAGCTAGGACAGCCAGGGACAGAGTGAAGGACCAGTTCCAATATTTGTAGATCAACGTGGTCCGTATGTTGGTGCGGATGTGCATGGTTCAGCTAAGGAGCTTTTGGTGGATACAGGTGCAACAAACTGTTCTATTTCTTGTTCCTTGGTCCCGGGGGTGGCTCTGTCTGGCCATAATAATGTTTCGGTAGGTTTTTCTGGTGTACCAGTTGTGAGCCCCATTTCAAAATCCCTTGCGTTGACTATTGGTCCTTTAACTGTGGATTCGCCATTCTTTTTGACGTCCAATTGTGGAGTGAATTTGATGGGTCTGGACTTGTTGAAGAAATTGCATGCTACAATTTATTGCTCCCCAGCAGGTGACTTTATAATGATGGGTCAGGTTGTGGTGTGCGCTAAGCAGTGTCTATCCAAAGATGCGCCCCTCCCTGCTGAATTTATGGATGTGCCACCCACACTGTGGGCAACAGGCGACACAGATGTGGGTTTGTTGCAGATATCGCCTGTTTCGATACGTGTCAAGGAAGGTGCTATTTTATTCTAAAGAGAGATCCGGTGGTATAAGTGATAGGGTACAGGCGCCAATAGGTGGTTTCACTCAATATTTATATGGTAAGGCTCCAAGTGGTGACGGTGCTGAAAGGTTAAGGAGAACCACCCGCCTCCCCAGGTTCTTTTGTGGCCAAAAAGCAACAAGACACAATAATTAGTATACCCCAGCACACGTAAGTCATTAAAATTGATAGTTTTCAGTCGTTAATCACACATGAGAAGTAAAAGCATTTTGTTGATTTCCTCCTTCTTTAATCAGTCTTCAAGTTTTTTTTCAATACGTAAAGCGTTCCCAAGCCAACACGTGTTTCGTCGCCTCAGTAAGTTTGTACATGCGACTTGTTCACGGCTAGGTAAAGAATAATATGAAACTCACATTACTTCTAATTAGCATCCATTTGTTTCAACACAAACAAATGTGCTCCCAGGGGGAGAAAACCCCAATCAAAACCATGCTTGTGCATACATGTAATGATTTTAGTGACATTATACTTTAAGTGTGAAACAGTACACGAAAGGTTCTGCAGTTGCGTCATTTATTACCTTAAAGCAAAACAAAGCAGTGCACGTGACATAGGTAGGTTATGTGCTGCAATGTAATACTATATGTATCCTTGTCAAAAACCAAATCATTACTGTGTCACCCAGTGACAAGCCGTGACTAAACACCACCATAGAGTCCCAATTAATAGGACTACTGTGTCTCAACATTAAATGAAATTAAAAAAGTTATATCTCCAAATGAGATAAACCAACCTGAACGGTTTCACTGTATCTTAGTCTGTGAACAAAACACAAAGAAAACATGCCTATATCATTACCTAATTTTAAAAGTCCACATGACCACACAAAATGCTATACCTCGTACACATGTCCTTTAAAAACAGCCTATTCATACGTACTTCCAATGTGGCGATAATTCCGGGCCACATAAACCTATGGCGTGGGGTGAACTCCAAAATATCAATAAAAACTGCTGGGCAGTAATGTGTAGCTTCGGTTGCCCCGTAAATACGTTCCCGAGTCTAAAAGGGGAAAACAAAACACAATCGACCTGGCTTATCAGCGGGGTGTCTTACTCGGAATGCCCCTTATTCTGTAGAAAGCACCACAAACATATGCCCCAAAGCGGCATAACCAAAGCTACAATCTATTAACCTTACTTGAGAGAAAGAGCCGCCGTTCCGCGTACTCGTGCCCCACGCCGGTCTCCTCGAGTGCGAGTGCCGGCATTACTAATGGAACGTCCTAATATGATGATCCTATTGGATCACATGCTCACGTCCAAGACGCGTAGTCACGTGGGTGATACAGCGAAAGTAAACTCCATATTTGAAGGGGCTAAAAGCTTATATCAGATATGAGAACTCACAAAGCATGCCCCCGTAATCTCACATAAAACCGCGTTTTCCATTTGTAATTCTAAAACAACTATTACAAAAACGAAACAGTGTGTTTACGCAATTCTCACAAAACCAAAATTATATAGCAAATATAAGCGGTTGAGGTATTCTCTTTCTTAAAGCGAGTGAACACCCCCGTGTGTAAGGTGAACTGATTAAAAGCCTGGCCCCGTATTTAGGATTATACATTAAAAATGTGATACTGTTTCTAGTGCGATTTCAGACTCTCTATGTGAACACCCACGTGACATCAGGCATTGCTTGAAACCGGTGAAAGAGAAATAGCATCTCATTCTCCTCGTTGATGGAGCGATCCTATTGGTCAGGGTATAAGACCTTACTTTCGTATCGATTTAAAACATTAACATTATAGGCTGTTACATGCATGGTTTGTAAATTAGTTATTATGTTATCAAAACATTAATCGTGGAACTAACCTTATCTATATCTTGTAAGTGGACCCACAGTGTCAGAGAGCTCCATGTAGCTAATAAACATGTACCCCAAAACTAAATACAGCATAAATGTACCAGTACAAATAAGAGTAACACTCGACAACCCTAATGTCGTCATTATGTGCATCTTCTTACTCATTATTTTAAACGTTACTGTCAGTGATTATTGTGTATAGGTGACATTTCTGCATCTCAGACAAAGCATTAAATACTGTCATGTAAATTTCTACTCCGTATGTAACAGTACATCCCATAGTATTCACACATCAGATCCCATCAGAATTGCACAGATCGTTGCAGCTCAATTCTGTGAACTTTGTTCCTGTCTAGGGTTTTTATCTACCTAGAAAATAGTGCATCTCATGGTCAACATTCATCCCAATGTCAGTTGTCCGTAATTTGAGAATCCAGGATGCCTCATTTCTGCGTAATTGTAGTTCTCTATTCCCTCCCCTCGGATGTTTCAGGGTCTGTTCTATCCCGTAGAAAGAGAAATCTTTGTGCTGTCCTTGTACATGGCAGTCTGTGATATGTGTCGCAATAGGGTATCTGAGGTCGCCCTGTTTGACCGCCCTCATATGTTCCCCAATCCTCTCACGCACCGGTCTTATAGTACTCCCCACATATCTTCTATGGCATCTGCATTCAATTATGTATACAACAAAATTAGAGCTGCAATTTATGTTAGTGGTGATCTTGTAGCATCTGCCATCAGGGCCCTTAAAATCCAGTTTTCTATTGTCCACCCATTTGCATACTGTGCAGTGTCCACACCCATAAAAACCCACTGAACGTGCTGTCAGCCAGTTGGTATTAGTTCTTGTTGTAGGGTAACTAGG
Source organism: Calotriton arnoldi (assembly GCA_963921515.1). Classification (NCBI taxonomy): domain Eukaryota; kingdom Metazoa; phylum Chordata; class Amphibia; order Caudata; family Salamandridae; genus Calotriton; species Calotriton arnoldi. Next base: position 2,400,541 of record CAWUFW010000456.1, read on the forward strand.
GCTCAATAAATTCCTGAGACACATTCCTCTCCTGTACGTTATTTCTGGTCTGCTCTTAATAGCTCCCGTCAATGTTGTGTCCTCTTTCAGAATGTGCCAATGCCTGTTAAGACTCTTATTCAGGACACTTGAAAGGTTGTTGAAATTAGTGATGAATCTGACTCTAGCGTCTTTGCTCTTCTTCTTTGTATTCTCTTTCAAAGTATCCTCTCTACCTGTCTTCTCAATCCTTTCCTTAGCCTTTTCCAGTGTACGTCTGTCATACCCCCGTTGTTTGAAGCGTTGTGTCATTGCCTCTGTACATGCTTTGAACTCAGGTTCTGAGCTGCAATTGCGTCTTGCTCGCACAAATTCTCCATAGGGGATAGCACTAATCTGGTGAGAGGGGTGCGCGCTTGATGCATGTAGGATTGCATTGCTTGCTGTGCTCTTGCGATAAAGTCTACTGTGAATATGATCATCCCTGACATATAGTTCTGTGTCAAGAAATGCTATTTTCTCTCTGCTATATTCATATGTAAATCTGATGTTCATGGTGTTGCTATTGAGATGTTCTACGAACTCTACCAGTTTATCAGTGTCTCCTGTCCAGACCATCAGGCAGTCGTCAATATATCTACCCCAGAATAAGATGTAGTCAGTCCATTTTGTGCCATCAGGGCCCCAGATCCACCTCTCCTCGAGCCAGCCCATGAAAAGGTTTGCATACGAGGGAGAGAACCTGGAACCCATGGCCACTCCTTGTTTTTGTCCATACCATCTTTCTTTGAATAGAAAGACATTGTTGTCTAGGATCAATTCTATCATTGTGATCAGCATTTCTGTGTGTTCCCATGTGCTTGCTGATCGTGTATTTAGGATCTTTCTGATGGCTTTCAGTCCACACTCTCTTTTAATGCTCGTATAGAGAGCGGTTACATCTAGCGTAACTAGTATCATATCCTTATCCCATGTTATATCTGAAAGGAGCCCCAAGACATGTTTTGTGTCCCGTATGAACGATGGTAAGTTGCTCACCATCGGTTTAAGGAAAATGTCCACGTACTCTGGAATTTTCTCCGTGCGGCCCTCAATCCCTGATATTATGGGCCTCCCAGGTGGAAAGGGTAGGTTTTTGTGTACCTTAGGGAGTGTATATATACACGGGTATCTAGGTCTATCAACCCGGAGATAGCTGTATTCATCTTGATCCAAAATGCCCATCCCATGCCACTGTTTAAGATGTCGGTTTATGTGGTCTGTTAGTTTCCAGATGGGGTTAATAGTCAGGGGTTCATAGCACTCCATATCTCCCAGCTGAGATAGGATCTGGTTCTCATAATCTGTGCTGGTCATGATAACAATATTGCCCCCTTGTCCGCCTCCTTAATAGTTATACTTTCATCCTTTCTTATTTCTCTGAGTGATAACCTCTCCCCTTGTGTCAAGTTGTCATTCACTATATGTGGTCGATGTTTTTAGAGTCAAATTTGTCCAGGTCGTTCAGTACCAGTTTGTGGAAGATGTCGATATTGTTGCCTGTGTGCAGGGTAGGTGTCCATTTTGATTTCACTTTCAAACCACTTGCAATCTGTCCATCACTGATTACATTCAGGTCTCTCATAATAATATCAGTGGTAATTACTTCATCCTCACAATCTGTAAGCAACAGCAGCAATCTAGTATCTATTATTTCTTGGATAGTGATTTCACTCAAAGGGTGCAGTTGCTGCTCAACATGCGTTCTTTTATTAACTTCATTATACATCATGAAATGCTTTTTAATTTTCATTTTCCTAACAAATTTGTACAGATCAATTTTTAGATCAACCACATTGCCATTACTTTTGGGACAAAAACTTAAACCTTTCTTCAGGAGAGACACATCATCGTTTGAAACTGTTTTGGTGGACAAGTTGATTATACTAACATCATCTATTTCCTCTTGTTCCAAGATCTCGTTCTCATTCCTTGTTTCTCTTCTCCTACTACCCCCTCTTTTCCCTCTCCTTGTTTTGGGCTTGTCATAGGGCGTCGGTTTTGCTCCCTGTTGCCTCTCTTTATTCTTAAAACTTCTTTCAAAAAACGGTTCTCATTGCCAGTTGTGTCTGATAAACCGTCTCCCTGCTCTGATTCACTGGTAACTGGTGTGTCAAGTGATGTGGTACTGGAACTTGTAGAGGCTACTGTTTTGGGTATGGTGACATCATCTTTGGTTATTAGATAATCATATTTTTTCGCAAAAGTGAAGATTCTACCATTAAGGTAGTCCACTTCATCTCTTTTCAGTTTCTTAGTCTTGCGCATCTTGATTTCCGATAGGTGGCGTTTCATAACGTCATTCAAGATTTTATAGTTTTTCTCGGTAGCTTCCGGTAGATTAAGTGATTTTATTTCTAATTCCAAAATTCTCTATTTCTGACTGTAATTTTGCTGTTTTTCTGTCACAGTTCTCTATTAATATTGTCATACGTTTATTGGAATTGTCTGTGAGTTCCTGTTCCCAGGCTACCAACAGATCTGTATCCAAGTCATCATAGGTGGGTATGATCTGAGAATGGAGCCCCCTAGGTATTCGCTGAACTTTGATATATTGCCGTAGAGTGGCTCCGTCCCACCATTTCGATGCTTCATTCCTGCGCAACCTTTCTAAGCGTGTAAATTTATCTTTAAGGCCCTCATTTTTTCTAGTGGTTGCCCCTGGGGTCATTGATGTAGAAGGGATATTATCAGTCCTATTGTTAAAGAGGTCATCTGCTTCTTTATCCCTGTTATTCCTCATATCTTCAAATGTAGTCATTGTGTACCTAGGCTGCCCTCTATCCTGACAAGCGTATTCTAAAGAGAGATCCGGTGGTATAAGTGATAGGGTACAGGCGCCAATAGGTGGTTTCACTCAATATTTATATGGTAAGGCTCCAAATGGTGACGGTGCTGAAAGGTTAAGGAGAACCACCAGCCTCCCCAGGTTCTTTTGTGGCCAAAAAGCAACAAGACACAATAATTAGTATACCCCAGCACACGTAAATCATTAAAATTGATAGTTTTCAGTCGTTAATCACACATGAGAAGTAAAAGCATTTTGTTGATTTCCTCCTTCTTTAATCAGTCTTCAAGTTTTTTTCAATACGTAAAGCGTTCCCAAGCCAACACGTGTTTCGTCGCCTCAGTAAGTTTGTACATGCGACTTGTTCACGGCTAGGTAAAGAATAATATGAAACTCACATTACTTCTAATTAGCATCCATTTGTTTCAACACAAACAAATGTGCTCCCAGGGGAGAAAACCCCAATCAAAACCATGCTTGTGCATACATGTAATGATTTTAGTGACATTATACTTTAAGTGTGAAACAGTACACGAAAGGTTCTGCAGTTGCGTCATTTATTACCTTAAAGCAAAACAAAGCAGTGCACGTGACATAGGTAGGTTATGTGCTGCAATGTAATACTATATGTATCCTTGTCAAAAACCAAATCATTACTGTGTCACCCAGTGACAAGCCGTGACTAAACACCACCATAGAGTCCCAATTAATAGGACTACTGTGTCTCAACATTAAATGAAATTAAAAAAGTTATATCTCCAAATGAGATAAACCAACCTGAACGGTTTCACTGTATCTTAGTCTGTGAACAAAACACAAAGAAAACATGCCTATATCATTACCTAATTTTAAAAGTCCACATGACCACACAAAATGCTATACCTCGTACACATGTCCTTTAAAAACAGGTTAATAGATTGTAGCTTTGGTTATGCCGCTTTGGGGCATATGTTTGTGGTGCTTTCTACAGAATAAGGGGCATTCCGAGTAAGACACCCCGCTGATAAGCCAGGTCGATTGTGTTTTGTTTTCCCCTTTTAGACTCGGGAACGTATTTACGGGGCAACCGAAGCTACACATTACTGCCCAGCAGTTTTTATTGATATTTTGGAGTTCACCCCACGCCATAGGTTTATGTGGCCCGGAATTATCGCCACATTGGAAGTACGTATGAATAGGCTGTTTTTAAAGGACATGTGTACGAGGTATAGCATTTTGTGTGGTCATGTGGACTTTTAAAATTAGGTAATGATATAGGCATGTTTTCTTTGTGTTTTGTTCACAGACTAAGATACAGTGAAACCGTTCAGGTTGGTTTATCTCATTTGGAGATATAACTTTTTTAATTTCATTTAATGTTGAGACACAGTAGTCCTATTAATTGGGACTCTATGGTGGTGTTTAGTCACGGCTTGTCACTGGGTGACACAGTAATGATTTGGTTTTTGACAAGGATACATATAGTATTACATTGCAGCACATAACCTACCTATGTCACGTGCACTGCTTTGTTTTGCTTTAAGGTAATAAATGACGCAACTGCAGAACCTTTCGTGTACTGTTTCACACTTAAAGTATAATGTCACTAAAATCATTACATGTATGCACAAGCATGGTTTTGATTGGGGTTTTCTCCCTGGGAGCACATTTGTTTGTGTTGAAACAAATGGATGCTAATTAGAAGTAATGTGAGTTTCATATTATTCTTTACCTAGCCGTGAACAAGTCGCATGTACAAACTTACTGAGGCGACGAAACACGTGTTGGCTTGGGAACGCTTTACGTATTGAAAAAAAACTTGAAGACTGATTAAAGAAGGAGGAAATCAACAAAATGCTTTTACTTCTCATGTGTGATTAACGACTGAAAACTATCAATTTTAATGATTTACGTGTGCTGGGGTATACTAAATGAAGGTGCTATTTTACCCTGTATCCCTCAGTATAAAATACCGCAGGCAGGTGAGCGAGCTTTGATACAAATTGTGCAGGATTTGATTGAGAAAGGAGTGGTTGAGGAGACGACTGCTAATGTTTGTAATAGCCCTATTCTTCCTATTCTCAAATGGACACCTTCGGGTCCCTCTGAGGATTAAGCAGATGTTTATCACTTTGTGATTGACTTGCGTGAAGTTGACAAAATAGTGATCCCCCAGTTTCCGGTGGTCCCTGACATTACGACTCCCTTGACAATGATTCCTTCTTCTGCTTAATTCTTTTCTGTCATTGACTAGAAAAACGCATTCTTCAGTACTCCCATTCATTCTGATAGCAAATATCTGTTCGGGTTCACCCTAGCTGGTAGAAGCTTTAGATTCTGTTGCGCTCCTCAAGGCTATACAGAGAGTCCGAGTATCTATAGTCAGGCATTGAAAAGTCAGCTGGATTCCTTGTCGCTCCCTACAGGTAATGTATTGCTTCAATATGTCGATGACTTGCTCGGATATAGAGCAAGGTTGCAGAGACAGTACAGTTAAATTGTTGCTACATTTAGCTCAACATGGCCATAAAGTATCCCTTTCCAAATTTCAGTATTGTCGACAGGAGGTCACCTTCTTAGGTCACCTACTATCGAAGGAGGGTAGGAGATTGACCCCTGAGCGCATCAGTACTATTGTTAAAATGCCCATTCCGCAAACTCAGAAAGATGTGCGCGCTTTCACGCTTTCATAGGTATCACTTCCTATTGCAGGTAGTGGATACCTGGCTATTCGCTGCTTATTAAGCCCCTGCTTGCGTTAACACTAAAAGATGTGCATGAACCCCTGCCTTGGACGCCTGAGTGTCAGCTGTCTTTTGAGCAATTAAAAACTGTGCTTTGTTCAGCTCCAGTGCTCGGTACCCCTAACTACACTAAATGCTTTGTATTGTATGTCCATGAGATGGGTGGTTGTGCGCTTTCTGTTTTAACACAAAAATTTGGGGATAAGCAACAACTGTGTGCTTATTTCTCTGCTGTGCTTGACCCTGTCGCACGAGCCCTCCCGAGCTGTCTAAGAGCGGTAGCGGCTGTGGCTGTCTCAATAAGACAATTGGCTGGACTAGTACTTGATACTGACCTCACAGTTATGGTACCCCATGCTGTGGATACACTTTTGAATAAGACAAGGACACAGCACCTCACTAGTGCACGTCTGACAGGTTACGAGCTAACGCTCTTTGCAGAGCACATTACAATCAAACGCTGTGCCACTCTGAATCCAGCCACGTTACTTCCCCACCCTTCTGAGAATGAGGAGATTGACATACATGATTGTATCTTCCGGACGGAAGAAGAGATGAAAGGACAGGTAGACCTGACTGATGTTCCCTTATCTGACCCTCAAGGGGAACTATATGTCGATGGCTCTTGCTTTAAGTTACCAGATGGCACTACAACTGCTGCGTATGCCATTACTACACTGCGTACAGTAGTTGAGACATCTCGAGTTCCCTATCAGTCGGCCCAAGCTGCAGAGCTCGTTGCCCTTATTTGAGCCTGTGAATTGAGTGAGGGACTAGTTGTCAATATTTATACTGACAGTCAGTACGCCTTTGGAGTCGCCCATAACTTTCGGCGGCTCTGGGCAGAGAGAGGGTTCCTTACTTCCCATGGAACAAAAATTCAGCACTGTCCTCTTATACATAGGCTTCTATCCGCTTTGACACTCCCTAAGAAGTTGGCAATAGTAAAGTGCAGCGCCCATAGGAAAGTTACTGTCGATGTGGGTAAAGGGAACACTTTTGCAGATCAGACAGCTAAGGAAACAGCCCGAACTAAGATGAAAAGAATGTTTGTAGCAGGTTCACCTAGGTGGGTGCCCAAGGTCACCATGTTTGAGGATACATTTGAGAATGTGAAGAAAATACAGAGTGAGGCTACAGTGGAGGAATTAGCAGTGTGGCAAATTACAGCACAATTGAACGATGAGGGATGTTGGATTGACAATTCAGGGAAGCAAAGATGGATGTTGCCAGATGCATATGTTCTTCCTGTAGTCACGATGGCTCATGGCCCAGCCCATATCAGTGCTAAGGGTATTTGCAAGTTGTTAGACCCCGTATGGCAGAATGATAACATTTCGAAGACAGCTGCACATTTAGTGAAGTACTGCATGGTGTGCATGATGCACAATCCTGGAAAGGGTACCCCTACACCACCCGGCAATTTTGCACCTCCCACTTTCCCTTTTGAGGTCCTTCAAATGGACTACATAGAGATGGATAGGGTCAATAATTTGAAGTATGTGTTGGTGGTTGTTTGTGCATTCAGTAAAAGGGTTGAGGCTTACCCTACTAAAGGGAATACAGCCATTGCGACTGCAAAGGTACTCCTGAAGGAGTTCTTTCCTCGCTTCGGCTTGCCCCGTTTGAACTGGAGCGATAACAGAAGTCATTTCAATGCCAAGATTATCCCGTTAGTTTGTGATGGTTTACACATAAAACAGAAATTTCATGCTGCGAATCACCCCCAGTCAGCAGGTTTGGTTGAGAAGTACAATGGTACTCTCAAGCTGAAATTGGCAAAGATTCAGGAGACAACAGGGTTACAGTGGCAAGATGCTTTACCATTAACTCTTTTGTCAACGAGAACTACAGCACATTCTAGAACAGGATTGTCACTCTACGAGATCATGATTGGACGCCCGGCAAATGTCTGGGGCGTCCCGTGCTCGCGCCCGCATAGGTTCTCTGAAATTGAGTACCCTTTATTGACAGACTACCTGTGCAAGTTAACTGAAAGTTTGCGTTCTATTCACCAACAGATTCGTGAGTCACTCCCACCCATACCAGAGGGGTCCGGTCACAACATCCAGCCTGGGGACTGGGTTTTGCTGTGCAATTTCCAGCGGAAGAAGAACTTGGAGCCCCGGTGGAAGGGGCCCGAGCAGGTCCTCCTCGTTACTCGAACCGCTGTGAAAGTCGCCAGCCGAAAGAATTGGATTCATTCCAGCCATTGCCGCAGGATACCCTCACCCTTACCCTAGGCTATGACCAGTGGGTGAGGGACGGAATTGTGGATGCTGAGGGTGAAAAAGTGCCTCAGTTCATCCCTTTTGGTGATGCAAAGCTTACATGGACCCAAACGGATGCAGAGAATGACGACGTGCTAAATGCAGCGGTCCCTCCGGAAATTCGAGCCATTAAGGAACATTTATTTGTTGACCCCTCTGTGCCTGGAGTCACCAGGTACAATTTGCGCCCTCGGCTGAGGAATGGTGCACCAAAGGAGAAGTCAGATTAGTTAGGGACGGACTGTGAAAGTTAGGGTGTACTTTGTTATAGTACCAACGGTGTTAGTTTAGGGGGTTGTGAGATTGGTGCACTGTTCTGACATTGGACAGGATAAATTGAATGTGCTCCCTCGGAGGGGGGTACATTATCCTGAGTGATGTGGGATTCATCAAGAGCTAGGACTGAGCATGCTCCACCGCCGGTGCTCAAGAGCTCCAACGTTGATGAACGATAGGAGCCTGTACCAGTGAGGCTCAGACGGACACTGGGAACAATTGCCTTTGCTATCAGTTTTATTGCATTCCTTTTCTTGCTTCATAATGCATCCGATTGGTCGGCCTATTAATGAGGAGGAACAGCCATTTGCACCACCGCGTCTAGCGCGGGGTTGGTCCACAAAGAGTAAAATAGTTTTCGCATTAATAGTTGTGATTGCACCAATAACAATACTTGGAATATCCTTGTTTCTGGAGGAAAAGTATCCTGTACATTCCTTGGTTGGTTCAACGCCCACTTCCCCTGAGCACATTTTTGTTACTTTGGCCCCTCACAAAGAAGAGCATAGAAAATCTAACACAGACAATGTATTTATACAAATGTTGCATCAAGCCCATGATCTGTCCAATACAACTAATTGTTGGGTTTGTGGATTGCTTCCCTCAGTTACTCACAAGAGCGATAATTTGTTGTCCATGCCATTGTCATATATTGGTAGCTGTGAAGGTTGGTTTGAATTGTTCGTTATGGTGCACTACTATTTCCAACTCTCTACTCAGGTTATGACATCTGCTGACTCTCGCACTGTGTATATAAGTTTTCATCATGGATTTACTCCCATAGGACAGGCAGGAAATAGGACCTACGGTACATTGTCCCCAAAATCCTGTATGAGCACATATGAAAAAGTGAAGAACTAAACATGGCTTAGAATGGAAATGGCTGATTTCAAAAGGTTCAACACCTCTGAATATTTCCAATCTTTCCAAGATCATAATGTTACTAAGGACAAACCGATGCTGGTGTCCGTGGTCAACACAACAGCTAGTTTCTTTGTCCAGGGGACAGGGGAGGTAAAGGTGGGGGAAAGTAAATGCAATTTCACCTACAGACTGAGAACGATTAATAGTCCGCCATTAATCATACCCCAGCATGTCTATTTTGTCTGTGGATCCCAAGCTCATGTCTGGCTTCGGAGGGGGTGGTCTGGCAGATGTTGCCTCTCTTTCCTCCTCCTCCCTGTGTATATTGCCCCATCCAATTACCATAAAGATCATCGGCTGCAACATAGGAGTATATACTTGCTCCGAGTCAGAAGGGTTGTTGACACTGAGGATATAGATCAGACAGATACCACCTGGCAACAGTTTGATGATGCTGTAAGGGGTCTTTTGCCTTTCTGGGGCCCCATGGCTAATAGTCTTCAGCTTCGTCGGCTAACAAGAGTTGTGGAAGGGGTTATTAATACAACAGCTGGGATACTGACAAACATCACTGCTGAGCTCCAGGCTACGAGATTAGTTACCTTACGGAACAGGATGGTGTTAGGCGTCATCCTCGCTGATCGGGGAGGGGCCTGTCGCATCATTGGCAGCAGCTGTTGCGTTTACATACCTGACCACGCCCCCAGTGTGTAAACAGCTATACAAAAATTGCATAGACTTTCGTCAGACATACACCAAGAGACAGGTACTTGGACACTATCTGGGTGGTTCTGGAATATGCTAACAACATGGGGTTGGAAGATACTTATCTTTTGGTTGTAGTTGCCGGTATTATCTTTACATGTTGCCTCTGTATACACTGTCTCCCTATTGTTTAAGTGCTCTGACACCTAAGCGGAAAATATCCATTCATGATACTAATGCTGCAATCATGTTGCAAAAACACATTGATGACATAATGCAGATCGGCGACGAGGTATCTTTGAATGCTGATTATGTGTGCACCAGCTTATAGTGATGGTTCTTATCCTCGCAATATGTTATCTGTTTCTAGATAGTAACATAAAAGTTGTTAGTGAATGCTAAAATGAGGGTCTGTTGGAATAAAAATGTTTTAGCTGTGCTGTTTATGTATTGTACGTCTTAAGTTAGCATTCGCGGCACCATTTTATGTTTAGCCGCCATTTTGAGCCATGATCGATACTAATTTTTCTCTCTGCCTCTGCTGAAGGCAGCTGTCGTAGTTTTCGTTTCTCCATGGTTGGGCCTAGCTGTACTAATGAATACACTGTTCTTATTAGCGCATACCTTTCCCACTAGAAAGAGGCCTCCTCCCACCCTTAGAGTGGCGGGCACAGGCAGAACGACCTTAGCATTAAGATAGCGTGTGCCCGGTCTCAGGATCGAAACTCATCCTTCTGTACCTTCTTTGTCTAGCTGCCTCCAACTGGAAATTTCCAGTCAGGGCGTGTCTTTATTGGTTCTGAGTTGTACATATTGTATTGTCATGCTTGCTGAAGTTAGTCCCTCTGCAGCAATCCCAGGAGGCTGGTCAGACTGGACTCCGCTCGAGTGTTCCTGAATAAAATATACTTGGTTTGTATTCTCTACTGTCTGACCGACTCTTCATTTGTATGGAAGGCTGAGAGGTGGTCGCGAGTGACCCGCGTGGCCCTAATCGGGTCACTTCCTTCTCTGTGGCAACCTTGGGCAGCCACCTGACCCCATCTCCGAAGCTCATTACGTACATTCACCCAGCATCCATGAATGGGGCTCACACCCTAATCCTGACCACAACCCTCCCCTCCCCCCCCGGACACACTGAGGCACCCTTGGGCAGCCACCCGACCCCACCTCCGAAGCTCAGTACGTACATTCACCCAGCATCCATGAATGGGGCTCACACCCTAATCCTGCCCACGCCCCCCCCCCCTCGACCCTACTGAGGCACCCTTGGGCCGCCGCCCGACCCCAGCTCCGAAGCTCAGTGCGTACATTCACCCAGCATCCATGATTGGGGCTCACACCCTAATCCTGCCCACGCCCCCCCCCCTCGACCCTACTGAGGCACCCTTGGGCCGCCACCCGACCCCAGCTCCGAAGCTCAGTGCGTACATTCACCCAGCATCCATGAGTGGGGCTCACACCCTAATCCTGCCCACGCCCCCCCCTCGACCCTACTGAGGCACCCTTGGGCTGCCACCCGACCCCAGTTCCGAAGCTCAGTGCATACATTCACACAACATCCATAAGGGGGGCTTAAACCTAATCCTGCCCACGCCCCCTCACCCCTCCCTCAACCCTCAGACACACAGAGGCGCCCTTGGGCAGTCTCCCGACCCCAGCTCCGAAGCTCAGTGCGTGCATTCACCCAGCATCCATGAGTGGGGCTCAAACCTAATCCTGCCCACACCCCCCTCCTCTCCCACCTCGGACACACTGAGGCACCCTTGGGCAGCCACCCGACCCCAGCTCCGAAGCTCAGTGCGTACATTCACCCAGCATCCATGAATGGGGCTCACACCCTAATCCTGCCCACGCCCCCCCCCCTCGACCCTCGGACACACTGAGGCGCCCTTGGGCAGCCTCCCGACCCCAGCTCCGAAGCTCAGTGCATGCATTCACCCAGCATCCATGAGTGGGGCTTACACCCTAATCCTGCTCGCGCCCCCCCCCTCGACCCTCGGACACACTGTGGCGCCCTTGGGCAGCCTCCCGACCCCAGCTCCGAAGCTCAGTGCGTGCATTCACCCAGCATCCATGAGTGGGGCTCACACCCTAATCCTGCCCACGCCCCCCCCCTCGACCCTACTGAGGCACCCTTGGGCCGCCACCCGACCCCAGCACCGAAGCTCAGTGCTTACATTCACCCAGCATCCATGAGTGGGGCTCACACCCTAATCCTGCCCACGCCCCCTCGACCCTCGGACACACTGAGGCACCCTTGGGCCGCCACCCGACCCCAGCTCCGAAGCTCAGTGCGTACATTCACCCAGCATCATGTGTGGGGCTCACACCCTAATCCTGCCCACGCCCCCCGACCATACTGAGGCACCATTGGGCCGCCACCCGACCCCAGCTCCGAAGCTCAGTGCGTACATTCACCCAGCATCCATGTCAGCCAATGGGAACTCTTGGAAAAGCAGCTCATTCCCCACTAATTTACGATTATTTAAAGTCTCCTTGCTGGGGAGCTGGCAACAACCCGGAGCGACAATAAATATGCCGCCTGGGGTACGAACCTCCATAAATCAGGTCTGGTGCGGTCACGGAGGAGAGCGTGAGGGGCTAAAATATCAATGTAAATCAAGTGTGCTCTGCCCTGGGACAGGCCCCTCTCTGGGACGGACGGATGGGTCTGCTGCACAAGACACACAGGGAGTCTCTTAATTAACTCTCACAGAATGGGTCTGCACAAGATACACAGGGAGTCTCTTAATTAACTCTCACAGAATGGGTCTGCACAAGACACACAGGGAGTCTCTTAATTAACTCTCACAGAATGGGTCTGCACAAGATACACAGGGAGTCTCTTAATTAACTCTCACAGAATGGGTCTGCACAAGACACACAGGGAGTCTCTTAATTAACTCTCACAGAATGGGTCTGCACAAGATACACAGGGAGTCTCTTAATTAACTTTCACAGAATGGGTCTGCACAAGATACACAGGGAGTCTCTTAATTAACTCTCACAGAATGGGTCTGCACAAGACACACAGGGAGTCTCTTAATTAACTCACAGAATGGGTCTGCACAAGACACACAGGGAGTCTCTTAATTAACTCTCACAGACTGGGTCTGCACAAGACACACAGGGAGTCTCTTAATTAACTCTCACAGAATGGGTCTGCACAAGACACACAGGGAGTCTCTTAATTATTAACTCTCACAGAATGGGTCTGCACAAGACACACAGGGAGTCTCTTAATTAACTCTCACAGAATGGGTCTGCACAAGACACACAGGGAGTCTCTTAATTAACTCTCACGGAATGGGTCTGCACAAGACACACAGGGAGTCTCTTAATTAACTCTCACAGAATGGGTCTGCACAAGACACCCAGGGAGTCTCTTAATTATTAACTCTCACAGAATGGGTCTGCACAAGATACACAGGGAGTCTCTTAATTAACTCTCACAGAATGAGTCTGCACAAGACACACAGGGAGTCTCTTAATTAACTCACAGAATGGGTCTGCACAAGACACACAGGGAGTCTCTTAATTAACTCTCACAGACTGGGTCTGCACAAGACACACAGGGAGCCTCTTAATTAACTCTCACAGACTGGGTCTGCACAAGACACACAGGAGCCTCTTAATTAACTCTCACAGACTGGGTCTGCACAAGACACACAGGGAGTCTCTTAATTAACTCTCAGAGAATGGGTCTGCACAAGACACACAGGAGTCTCTTAATTAACTCTCACAGACTGGGTCTGCACAAGACACACAGGAAGTCTCCTAATTAACTCTCACAGAATGGGTTTTGCACTCGATACACAGGGAGTCTCTTAATTAACTCTCACAGAATGGGTCTGCACAAGATACACAGGAAGTCTCTTAACTCTCACGGAATGGGTCTGCACAAGATACACAGGGAGTCTCTTAATTAGATCTCACAGAATGGGTCTGCACAAGACACACAGGGAGTCTCTTAATTAACTCTCACAGACTGGGTCTGCACAAGACACACAGGGAGTCTCTTAATTAACTCTCACAGAATGGGTCTGCACAAGACACACAGGGAGTCTCTTAATTAACTCTCACAGACTGGGTCTGCACAAGACACACAGGAAGTCTCCTAATTAACTCTCACAGAATGGGTTTTGCACTCGATACACAGGGAGTCTCTTAATTAACTCTCACAGAATGGGTCTGCACAAGATACACAGGAAGTCTCTTAACTCTCACGGAATGGGTCTGCACAAGATACACAGGGAGTCTTTTAATTAGATCTCACAGAATGGGTCTGCACAAGACACACAGGGAGTCTCTTAATTAACTCTCACAGACTGGGTCTGCACAAGACACACAGGGAGTCTCTTAATTAACTCTCACAGAATGGGTCTGCACAAGACACACAGGGAGTCTCTTAATTAACTCTCACAGACTGGGTCTGCACAAGACACACAGGGAGTCTCTTAATTAACTCTCAGAGAATGGGTCTGCACAAGACACACAGGGAGTCTCTTAATTAACTCTCACAGAATGGGTCTGCACAAGACACACAGGAAGTCTCCTAATTAACTCTCACAGAATGGGTTTTGCACTCGATACACAGGGAGTCTCTTAATTAACTCTCACAGAATGGGTCTGCACAAGATACACAGGAAGTCTCTTAACTCTCACGGAATGGGTCTGCACAAGATACACAGGGAGTCTCTTAATTAGATCTCACAGAATGGGTCTGCACAAGACACACAGGGAGTCTCTTAATTATTAACTGTCACAGAATGGGTCTGCACAAGATACACAGGGAGTCTCTTAATTACGTCTCACAGAATGGGTCTGCACAAGACACACAGGGAGTCTCTTAATTAACTCTCACAGACTGGGTCTGCACAAGACACACAGGGAGTCTCTTAATTAACTCTCACAGACTGGGTCTGCACAAGACACACAGGGATTCTCTTAATTAACTCTCAGAGAATGGGTCTGCACAAGACACACAGGGAGTCTCTTAATTAACTCTCACAAACTGGGACTGCACAATTCACACAGGAAGTCTCCTAATTAACTCTCACAGAATGGGTCTGCACTAGATGCACAGGGAGTCTCTTAATTAACTCTCACAGAATGGGTCTGCACAAGATACACAGGAAGTCTCTTAACTCTCACGGAATGGGTCTGCACAAGATACACAGGGAGTCTCTTAATTAACTCTCACAGAATGGGTCTGCACAAGATACACAGGAAGTCTCTTAACTCTCATGGAATGGGTCTGCACAAGATACACAGGGAGTCTCTAATTAACTCTCACAGAATGGGTCTGCACAAGATACACAGGAAGTCTCTTAATTCTCACGGAATGGGTCTGCACAAGATACACAGGGAATCTCTTAATTAACTCTCACGGAATGGGTCTGCACAAGATACACAGGGAATCTCTTAATTAACTCTCACAGAATGGGTCTGCACAAGATACACAGGAAGTCTCTTAACTCTCACGGAATGGGTCTGCACAAGATACACAGGGAGTCTCTTAATTAACTCTCACAGAATGGGTCTCCACAAGACACACAGGGAGTCTCTTAATTAACTCTCACAGACTGGGTCTGCACAAGACACACAGGGAGTCTCTTAATTAACTCTCACAGACTGGGTCTGCACAAGACACACAGGGAGACTCTTAATTAACTCTCACAGACTGGGTTTTGCACTCGATACACAGGGAGTCTCTTAATTAGCTCTCACAGAATGTGTCTGCACAAGACACACAGGGAGTCTCTTAATTATTAACTGTCACAGAACGGGTCTGCACAAGATACACAGGGAGTCTCTTAATTACCTCTCACAGAATGGGTCTGCACAAGACACACAGGGAGTCTCTTAATTAACTCACATAATGGGTCTGCACAAGACACACAGGGAGTGTCTTAATTAACTCTCACAGACTGGGTCTGCACATGACACACAGGGAGTCTCTTAATTAACTCACACAGACTGGGTCTGCACAAGACACACAGGGAGTCTCTTAATTAACTCTCACAGACTGGGTCTGCACAAGACACACAGGGAGTCTCTTAATTAACTCTCAGAGAATGGGTCTGCACAAGACATACAGGGAGTCTCCTAATTAACTCTCACAGACTGGGTCTGCACAAGATACACAGGAAGTCTCTTAACTCTCACAGAATAGGTCTGCACAAGACACACAGGGAGTCTCTTAATTAACTCTCACAGACTGGGTCTGCACAAGACACACAGGGAGTCTCTTAATTAACTCTCACAGACTGGGTCTGCACAAGACACACAGGGAGTCTCTTAATTAACTCTCACAGACTGGGTCTGCACAAGACACACAGGGAGTCTCTTAATTAACTCTCAGAGAATGGGTCTGCACAAGACACACAGGGAGTCTCTTAATTAACTCTCACAGACTGGGTTTGCACAAGACACACAGGAAGTCTCCTAATTAACTCTCACAGAATGGGTTTTGCACTCGATACACAGGGAGTCTCTTAATTAACTCTCACAGAATGGGTCTGCACAAGATACACAGGAAGTCTCTTAACTCTCACGGAATGGGTCTGCACATGATACACAGGGAGTCTCTTAATTAGCTCTCACAGAATGGGTCTGCACAAGACACACAGGGAGTCTCTTAATTATTAACTGTCACAGAATGGGTCTGCACAAGATATACAGGGAGTCTCTTAATTACCTCTCACAGAATGGGTCTGCACAAGACACACAGGGAGTCTCTTAATTAACTCACAGAATGGGTCTACACAAGGCACACAGGGAGTCTCTTAATTAACTCTCACAGACTGGGTCTGCACAAGACACACAGGGAGTCTCTTAATTAACTCTCACAGACTGGGTCTGCACAAGACACACAGGGAGTCTCTTAATTAACTCTAACAGAATGGGCCTGCACAAGATACACAGGAAGTCTCTTAACTCTCACGGAATGGGTCTGCACAAGATACACAGGGAGTCTCTTAATTAACTCTCACAGAATGGGTCTGCACAAGATACACAGGAAGTCTCTTAACTCTCACGGAATGGGTCTGCACAAGATACACAGGGAATCTCTTAATTAACTCTCACAGAATGGGTCTGCACAATATACACAGGAAGTCTCAACTCTCACGGAATGGGTCTGCACAAGATACACAGGGAGTCTCTTAATTAACTCTCACAGAATGGGTCTGCACAAGACACACAGGGAGTCTCTTAATTAACTCTCACAGACTGGGTCTGCACAAGACACACATGGAGTCTCTTAATTAACTCTCACAGACTGGGTCTGCACAAGACACACAGGGAGTCTCTTAATTAACTCTCACAGACTGGGTCTGCACAAGACACACAGGAGTCTCTTAATTAACTCTCACAGAATGGGTCTGCACAAGATACACAGGAAGTCTCTTAACTCTCATCGAATGGGTCTGCACAAGATACACAGGGAGTCTCTTAATTAGCTCTCACAGAATGGGTCTGCACAAGACACACAGGGAGTCTCTTAATTATTAACTGTCACAGAATGGGTGTGCACAAGATACACAGGGAGTCTCTTAATTACCTCTCACAGAATGGGTCTGCACAAGACACACAGGGAGTCTCTTAATTAACTCACAGAATGGGTCTGCACAAGACACACAGGGAGTCTCTTAATTAACTCTAACAGAATGGGCCTGCACAAGATACACAGGAAGTCTCTTAACTCTCACGGAATGGGTCTGCACAAGATACACAGGGAGTCTCTTAATTAACTCTCACAGAATGGGTCTGCACAAGATACACAGGAAGTCTCTTAACTCTCACGGAATGGGTCTGCACAAGATACACAGGGAATCTCTTAATTAACTCTCACAGAATGGGTCTGCACAATATACACAGGAAGTCTCAACTCTCACGGAATGGGTCTGCACAAGATACACATGGAGTCTCTTAATTAACTCTCACAGAATGGGTCTGCACAAGACACACAGGAGTCTCTTAATTAACTCTCACAGACTGGGTCTGCACAAGACACACATGGAGTCTCTTAATTAACTCTCACAGACTGGGTCTGCACAAGACACACAGGGAGTCTCTTAATTAACTCTCACAGACTGGGTCTGCACAAGACACACAGGGAGTCTCTTAATTAACTCTCACAGAATGGGTCTGCACAAGATACACAGGAAGTCTCTTAACTCTCATCGAATGGGTCTGCACAAGATACACAGGGAGTCTCTTAATTAGCTCTCACAGAATGGGTCTGCACAAGACACACAGGGAGTCTCTTAATTATTAACTGTCACAGAATGGGTGTGCACAAGATACACAGGGAGTCTCTTAATTACCTCTCACAGAATGGGTCTGCACAAGACACACAGGGAGTCTCTTAATTAACTCACAGAATGGGTCTGCACAAGACACACAGGGAGTCTCTTAATTAACTCTCACAGACTGGGTCTGCACAAGACACACAGGGAGTCTCTTAATTAACTCTCAGAGAATGTGTCTGCACAAGACACACAGGGAGTCTCTTAATAAACTCTCACAGACTGGGTCTGCACAAGACACACAGGAAGTCTCCTAATTAACTCTCACAGATTGGGTCTGCACTAGATACACAGGGAGTCTCTTAATTAACTCTCACAGAATGGGTCTGCACAAGATACACAGGAAGTCTCTTAACTCTCACGGAATGGGTCTGCACAAGATACACAGGAAGTCTCTTAACTCTCACGGAATGGGTCTGCACAAGATACACAGGGAGTCTCTTAATTAACTCTCACAGAATGGGTCTGCACAAGATACACAGGAAGTCTCTTAACTCTCATGGAATGGGTATGCACAAGATACACAGGGAGTCTCTTAATTAGCTCTCACAGAATGGGTCTGCACAAGACACACAGGGAGTCTCTTAATTATTAACTGTCACAGAATGGGTCTGCACAAGATACACAGGGAGTCTCTTAATTACCTCTCACAGAATGGGTCTGCACAAGACACACAGGGAGTCTCTTAATTAACTCACAGAATGGGTCTGCACAAGACACACAGGGAGTCTCTTAATTAACTCTCACAGACTGGGACTGCACAAGACACACAGGGAGTCTCTTAATTAACTCACACAGACTGGGTCTGCACAAGACACACAGGGAGTCTTTTAATTAACTCTCACAGACTGGGTCTGCACAAGACACACTTGGAGTCTCTTAATTAACTCTCAGAGAATGGGTCTGCACAAGACACACAGGGAGTCTCTTAATTAACTCTCACAGACTGGGTCTGCACAAGATACACAGGAAGTCTCTTAACTCTCACGGAATGGGTCTGCACAAGATACACAGGGAGTATCTTAATTAACTCTCACAGAATGGGTCTGCACAAGACACACAGGGAGTCTCTTAATTATTAACTCTCACAGAAGGGGTCTGCACAAGATACACAGGGAGTCTCTTAATTAACTTCCACAGACTGGGTCTGCACAAAACACACAGGGAGTCTCTTAATTAACTCTCACAGACTGGGTCTGCACAAGACACACAGGGAGTCTCTTAATTAACTCTCACAGACTGGGTCTGCACAAGATACACAGGAAGTCTCTTAACTCTCACGGAATGGGTCTGCACAAAACACACAGGGAGTCTCTTAATTATTAACTCTCACAGACTGGGTCTGCACAAGACACACAGGGAGTCTCTTAAATAACTCTCACAGACTGGGTCTGCACAAGACACACAGGAAGTCTCCTAATTAACTCTCACAGACTGGGTCTGCACAAGACACACAGGGAGTCTCTTAATTAACTCTCCCGGAATGGGTCTGCACAAGACACACAGGGAGTACATTTCTAAGCCCAGTGCCAATGTGTAGAAAAAAAAAAAATCAGCAAAGTGTTCAGAACAGTTATCTGCATATATTTACAAACTTGGTAAAGTTCAATTTGAGAGAAAGTGATATCCAAAACACTGACTAATATCCACCACTCAAATTAATTTCATATTTCCCCAGACTAATTCACCACTAATCCTTTCTGGGTTCCGGAGTAGTTTGCTACTCACAGAAAAAGCGCTTCGATGCCTCGTCGGGGGTATTAAGCGCTTTATAAATGCTATTACAATACAATACAATACAATACAATATTTAAATTGGGGGAAAAATGTCAGCAGGGCCCCAGTCACAAATCCCAAAAGCAGTGGGGTGGGATGGGGTGGAGCTATCAGGAGGGGCTGGTAGGAGGGGCGCTATTTACCCGAATGTCCAGCGCAGGCGCATTGCCTGGAGCTTCCGGTCCCGCCTGCTCTCACGGTGCATGGAGGTTTACCTCGGAGTATTCCAATTAGAACGGGGGGGGCGACACACCTCACCCCCCCTAGTATATACTGGCCGCGATAGACGAATTCGGTCAGCGCGGCCAGTATACACTGGTGAGAGCCGGCAGCGTACTCGCTTTCGGGTAAGATTAATTTTGGATTGTAGAAAGGATACTGGACGTTGTTGTGAACGGAGGCCATTCACTTGAAATGACAGGTGCTTGTTTTTCTGACAGGTACTAAATCGTGGCAGGGATACAGTATAAGGGGGATTCAACCAGGAAACATTTCACTACAGCCACGAGGCGAGCATATGATTATTGTATAAGAAAGACTTTTGGGATGAACACTGGAATTATACTGGACACAGGTGAGACAGGGTGGGATCACAGTGATTCACCATTAGAGAAACTGACGTGATCAGGAAGGTAATTTTGAATTATTTTTAACAGACAGACATGAGGAACAGCAACACAATTAAATGCAGGGCTGGGACGGAATTAAAAGCGGTTTGAAGGTATGCGACTGTTAATGGTGCAATGATCATATGACTTACCGTCCTCGTGCAGGAGAGATATTCATTGTGTACTCTTTTCATACTGTAGGTCTGATGAGATAATTAACTGAGAGAAATACAGGTATGGAAAACATTTGTCCCCTGCACACGCTGAGAGTATATGCAGAATTGGCAATAATATAGCTAACAATAGTTTTCTTTAGTTCCGTAGTGTTTTATCCTGTTCTCTTCTGTGGACGGTGCCTCATTAATCCAATAGGACGTGGCAGGATTCCAAATCCACAATCTGACTGAACTCTTGCTAACCCCAGTTGAACAGGACTGTTCACCTGCGCTTACTGTCCTCACCCTGCCCTTCGCCCTACAGGGTTTGACAGCTACCATCTTCGGACTTATCAGATTGTCCTCTGCTTGTTGTGTAATTATGAGTTTCACCTACCCCTGCAGGGGCCCAACAATGACCATCTGCTAACTTATCAGATTGACCTCTGCCTGTATAAATATGGTGTTCATTGTTTTAATGTACACGTCTCCCTTTGTATAATTATGGTGTTCATCGTTTTCTGTATACATCCCCCCTTTTCATAATCATGGTGTTCTTTCTTTACTATACACGCCTGGGGTGGGAATGAAGGGTATATAAGACGTGGAACCAAAGTGCTTGGCAGATTGCCTCCTCAGACAAGCTGCGGGTGTCTGTTGCTGATGCTC
Organism: Calotriton arnoldi; assembly: GCA_963921515.1. Classification (NCBI taxonomy): domain Eukaryota; kingdom Metazoa; phylum Chordata; class Amphibia; order Caudata; family Salamandridae; genus Calotriton; species Calotriton arnoldi. Next base: position 2,421,708 of record CAWUFW010000456.1, read on the forward strand.
TCTCTACATCTCATGAGATTGTAATAAATATCCTTTCTCTCGGCGCTCCAGTGTTGGTCTCAGTTTGTATCCCGGACCCGTGGACGAAGGGTGGACCCTGCATCTTTGGGTGGTCTTCCAAGGAGACCCCCAAATCCACAGTTGGTGAAAATTTTGGGGTCATGCATGTGGAATGATACTTTAAATGGTTTGGTTTTGGAATCATGCCACGTCCTATTGGATTAATGGTGACTTTGATTTGGGGGATGTTTTAAGAAGAAATGGGGGCGTTACTCATAATAAACATGAACAAGACACTTAGGAGCATTGGAGCATGGGTTTCCACTGTCTTGCACTATGTAAACTTTAGTAGATAGCGCCAATGGCACAGGTGTATTCGGGCGATGCGTTGTTTGCACACTGCAACCAGTTTTGTATTGTTGATTGTATCTTTCAGCCCTGAGGAAGTCGTGGGTTAATCCCTACAGGATGAAACACGTGTTGGCTGGCTAAGAGAAGAAAGAAAATAAATAAAACAAAGAATACTCATGATGATCAATGACTCGCATATTTTGTATAAATTTGAAGCGTGTGCTTAGGCATATACTGGCACATGCATCAAGGTAGGCTTTGCGATTCCTTAATTGCGATTATTAAGGAATCGCAATTAAGGAATCGCAAAAGCCTATGCATGTAGGAATCGCTATAAAAATAGCGATTCCTAAACATTCCTTAATTGCGACTCGCAAATTGCGAGTCGCAATTAAGGAATGCCTTCCCATTCATTCCTATGGGCCTACAGGCCCATAGGAATGAATGGGAGATTGCATGCGCAATTTGCGAGTACCAATAGGTACTCGCAAATTGCGCATGCAATTTCAAGGGCGCAAGGGTGTCAAAAGGACACCCTGTTGCACCCCTGAAATTGAACTGTGCACTAAGCCTGGGCGTAGTTCGCGAAGCAGCGCTACGCGAAGCTACGCAAAGTGCAGTTCGCACTACGCGAGCTACGCGTAGCACTACGCGAACTGCGTAGTGCACTGTTCGCAATGATTGCACAGTGCCGGATGCTTGTCCGCACTGTGCAATCATTGAAAACGGCATCTTGCACAGTGCGAGCTGCCTTTTACTGCCGCTCGAGTAGATTTTTACTCGAGCGACAGCTTTCTCAACGCGGACTGGTAGTTTCTCATCGCGAGAGGTCGCGAGCATACGCGACCACTCGCAATGAGAAACCTGACCTCCCCGCGTTGAGAATCTCGCCGGGAGGTTTATTTTCCACGCTCGCGTTCGGCAACTTGATGTTGCTGATCGCGAACGAGGAAAAAGTCTCGCCGGGATGTCATTTTGCTTGCTCGCGGTCGCCAACTTGACGTTGAGGACCGCGAGCAAGCAAAAAATGACCACTGCACCACGCTACGCTACGCGTGTTTGCACTGTGCTACGTGCAATTCGCGTTGTGCGAAGTAGCGCAAACTTCGCAAACTACGCGAGCGTAGCGTAGTGCTTTGCCCAGGGTTACTGTGCACCCATGTTGCGCACACACACATGCCCCAAGGGCATGTGTGTGTGTAACCTAAAACTTCAAAAAATGCATTTAAGTGCATTTTTCAAAGTTTTTGCAAATTACAGACAAGTTTGATTTGTCTGTAATTTGCAGTCCCAAATACCGAAATCGCTATTTGAAAGTGCTTCTAGCATTGCATTTAAGGAATCACAAATTGCGATTCCTTAAATGCAATCGCAATTTAGGAATTCGCAAATAATTGCGAATTCTTAATTTGCGCATAGGAAACACTTTCATGCATCTCCAAAGGCCAATTTGCGATCGCAAACGGCCGATTTTTGCGAATCGCACCGTTTGCGATCGCAAAAACCTTTGATGCATGTGCGCCATAGAGTTGTACTTTCAAATTGTAACCTTATCTTGCATCTTGTGATTATCAATAGCTGCTCTTTGAAAACCTGGTTGTAACTGCCTTAGCGTTAACGCTCCGGATTACATATGTCTGTATATTGTGTATCAGCGCGGTACCTTGATGTACGGTCTGAACAGCGGGTTCTCAGTCAGCCATGTGCAGACTTCTTTGCAACGTTTTCTTTGTTTCCAACTTCTTTACTGCGACTGGAGTTGCGCTTTGATTCTACAGACATTAAGCGTCGATTCCATACTTCGACTACAACACACGCGGCACGCACGTGCAGTTTGCTTGGACCATGGCAAACTCTCTGGGAGAGCTCTGTTGATCTTCGGGTTACTTATCGACTAACTCGTCGCCAGTTGTGGTGTCCTCCCCAGCCGGGGTACCCAGCAAAGACAACACCACATACAGAGCTTAGGTTTACACGTCTTTATTCATCTGTGTGTAACTATGAACTCAACATTCTAAACCAGCGTTCAATGCATTCCGCTCTAACACTTCCCTCGCAGTTCTACGGAGTCTCTCAGGAGCCAAAAGGGTTCCATCATTTCTAACTCGCAAGATACTACACCACTCTCCCAGGGAACAACTTTACTGTATCATGTGAAAACATCTTCTGGTAAATAAATGTAAGCTGATGTTGCATTGGGTTACTTCCATGGAGATAAAGTGAATTGAATTGCCCAAGATCACACCGTGCATTCATGCAGGTGAGAATTTGAGCCAACACCAGTGGACTCTATTCTCACTATATTAATCAGTCAGTCGTCCTGCAGCTTTCGCTTTCGATTATCACCAATATTTAAGAAATGAGTCGGTCAAACAAGACATAAATTAGTAACACTCCCCAACTGTAGGCCTCTCGCAGTAAGCTGTATAAATGGAGCCTGTAATCATTATTAAAACGAAGTACGAGTATTTTTAAAATATAGAGAATGACTTGAAAAAAGACAAATTTTAAACTTGTTGCTTAATACTTATGGAGGAGGAGATGTTGTGATGTGGTCTGCTCGAGTGGCACAGGGGAGGGGGTATAGTGACGTGCCCTGCTTGAGTGACACAGGGGAGGGGGTGTTGTGACGTGGTCTGCTCGAGTGACACAGGGGAGGGGGTGTTGTGACGTGGTCTGCTCGAGTGACACAGGGGAGGGGTGTTGTGACGTGGTCTGCTCGAGTGACATAGGGGAGGAAGTGTTGTGACGTGGTCTGCTTGAGTGACACAGGGGAGGGGGTGTTGTGATGTGGCCTGCTTTAGTGGCACGGGGAGGGGGTGTAGTGACATGGCCTACTTGAGTGGCACAGGGGAGGGGCTGTTGTGACGTGGCCTGCTTGAGTGACACAGGGGAGGTGGTAGTGTGGACGTGGCCTGCTTGAGTGGCGCAGGGGAGGGGGTGTTGTACGTGAACTGCCTGAGTGACACAGGGGAGGGGGTGTGGTACGTGAACTGCCTGAGTGACACAGGGGAGGGGGTGTTGTGACGTGGCCTGCTTGAGTGACACAGGGGAGGGGGTGTTGTGGCGTGGTCTGCTTGAGTGACACAGGGGAGGGGGTGTTGTGATGTTGCCTGCTTGAGTGACACAGGGGAGGGGGTGTTGTGGCGTGGTCTGCTTGAGTGACACAGGGGAGGGGGTGTTGTGACGTGGCCTGCTTGAGTGACACAGGGGAGGGGGTGTTGTGACGTGGCCTGCTTGAGTGACACAGGGGAGGGGGTGTTGTGATGTGGTCTGCTTGAGTGACACAGGGGAGGGGGTGTTGTGATGTGGCCTGCTTGAGTGACACAGGGGAGGGGGTGTTGTGATGTGGCCTGCTTGAGTGACACAGGGGAGGGGGTGTTGTGGCGTGGTCTGCTTGAGTGACACAGGGGAGGGGGTGTTGTGACGTGGCCTGCTTGAGTGACACAGGGGAGGGGGTGTTGTGATGTGGTCTGCTTGAGTGACACAGGGGAGGGGGTGTTGTGACGTGGCCTGCTTGAGTGACACAGGGGAGGGGGTGTTGTGGCGTGGTCTGCTTGAGTGACATAGGAGAGGGGGTGTTGTGGCGTGGTCTGCTTGAGTGACATAGGAGAGGAGGTATTGTGATGTGGTCTGCTGGAGTGACACCCTGAGGGGATGTTGTGACGTGGTCTGCTTGAGTGACATAGGGGAGGGCGTGTTGTGACATGGCCTGCTTTAGTGGCAAGGGGAGGGAGTGTGGTGACAAGGCCTGTTTGAGTGGCACAGGGAAGGGGGGGTAGTGACATGGCCTGCTTGAGTGGCACAGGGAAGGGGGGGTAGTGACATGGCCTGCTTGAGTGGCACAGGGAAGGGAGGGTAGTGACATGGCCTGCTTGAGTGGCACAGGGAAGGGGGGGTAGTGACATGGCCTGCTTGAGTGGCACAGGGGAGGGGGGTGGTGACATGGCCTGCTTGAGTGGCACAGGAAAGGGGGGTAGTGACGTGGCCTGCTTGAGTGACACAGGGGAGGGGAAGTTGTGACATGGCCTGCTTGAGTGACACATGGGTGGTGGTGTTGTGCCGTGGCCTGCTTGAGTGACACAGGGAAGGGGGGGTAGTGACATGGCCTGCTTGAGTAACACAGGGGGGGGTGTGGTGACGTGGCGTGCTTGAGTTGCGCAGGGAAGGGGGGTAGTGACATGGCCTGCTTGAGTAACACAGGGGGGTTGTGGTGACGTGGTCTGCTTGAGTGGCACAGAGGAGGGGGTGGTGACGTGGCCTGCTTGAATGGCGCAGGGGAGAGGGTGTAGTGACGTGGCCAACTTGAGTGACACAGAGGAGGGGGTGTTGTGATGTGGTCTGCTGGAGTGACACTGGGGAGGAGGTGTTGTGACGTGGCCTGCTTGAGTGACACAGGGGAGGGGTGTTGTGGTATGGCCTGCTTGAGTGACACAGGGGAGGGGGTGTTGTGACGTGGCCTACTTGAGTGATACCCGGGAGGTGGTGTTGTGGCGTGGCCTGCTTGAGTGACACATGGGTGGTGGTGTTGTGACGTGGCCTGCTTGAGTGACACATGGGTGGTGGTGTTGTGACGTGGCCTGCTTGAGTGACACAGGTGACAGGGTGTTGTGACGTGGCCTGCTTGAGTGACACATGGGTGGTGGTGTTGTGACGTGGCCTGCTTGAGTGGCACAGGGGAGAGGGTGTTGCTTCATGGCCTGCTTGAGTAACACAGGGGAGGAGGTGTTGTGACGTGGCCTGCTTGAGTGACACAGGGGAGGGGTGTTGTGGTATGGCCTGCTTGAGTGACATTGAGTGACACAGGGGAGGGGTGTTGTGGTATGGCCTGCTTGAGTGACACAGGGGAGGGGGTGTTGTGACGTGGCCTACTTGAGTGATACCCGGGAGGTGGTGTTGTGGCGTGGCCTGCTTGAGTGACACATGGGTGGTGGTGTTGTGACGTGGCCTGCTTGAGTGACACATGGGTGGTGGTGCTGTGACGTGGCCTGCTTGAGTGACACAGGTGACAGGGTGTTGTGACGTGGCCTGCTTGAGTGACACATGGGTGGTGGTGTTGTGACGTGGCCTGCTTGAGTGGCACAGGGGAGAGGGTGTTGCTTCATGGCCTGCTTGAGTAACACAGGGGAGGGGGTGTGGTGACGTGGCATGCTTGAGTGGCACAGGGGAGAGGGTGTAGTGACATGGCCTACTTGAGTGACACAGGGGAGGGGGTGTTGTGACGTGGCCTGATTGAGTGATACCCGGGAGGTGGTGTTGTGGCGTGGCCTGCTTGAGTGACACAGGTGAGAGGGTGTTGTGACGTGATCTGCTGGAGTGACACCCTGAGGAGATGTTGTGACGTGGTCTGCTTGAGTGACACCCTGTAGGAGAGTAGAATCTGCCTCTTATGTTGCCCCCACTTTTTTTCGGATGTTTACACTGGTTTCTGGCTATAGTCTGGCTGGGTCCCTGCTAATCAGGGCCCCAGCCTCTCTGTTCTCTCTAAACGATTTGGAGTGCACTCTAGGTGCACTAGTGATTGGATACTGTGGTACCTTATGAGTCCCTAGTATATGGTACCTTAGGTACCAAGGGCATAGGTACTTCACAGGCCTACCAGGGGCTGCAGCATGTATTATGCCACCCCTGGGAAGCAGACTAAATCTGACACCACAGGCCTGCTACTGCAGCCTGGGTGAGGTGGTGCTAGCACTCCTCACTGAGATGTAGGTCCCCTATATCTCTCCTACACACACATATAACCCTATCAGTCACCCCTAAGGCAGGCCCTATCAATCCTGAGGGCAGGGTGCTTGGCTTCTATGTGAGGGGGTGCCTCTGCCTGAGCAGGGCCCCTCTGCAGCTCTCAAAGTCCATTCTCTGGTGCTGTTTGTGGATGCGGTTAAACCATATACTTTTAAGTGCATTATATCCTCGCGGTAAAATGCTAACTTTGGAATGGCTGCAACTAAACATGTCGTGTTTGGTGTCAAACATCTTGGAATACTACCCCCCGCCAGTCCTGGCGGCGGGGGTAGCATTCCACCCTTCTAGAGGGATAGACATGTACCTGCTGTGGAAACGCGGTAGAATCCTGCAGAGCCCTGGCATCACAAAATGGATGCCACCAGTCACAGACACTGGGCTGCCCTCCTGCTGATGACCAACACTCGCAGTGGAGGAAGCCCAACAATAGATATCCTGTCCCAAGGGGGTGTGACCACCTCCCAGACAGGGTTTAGTGTATTGGGGCTGGGTGGGTGCACTCTTAGAGTGCTTTGAAGCCCTGCACTGGGGGAGCAGAAGGCTCCTCTGTGCATATGCCAGTTCAAACCGGCTCAGGGGCTACCTGCCCCTGCTCTGGCGCGAACTGGACAAAGGGAAGTGGGTGTAGCCACCCACTCCCCTGACCCTCCCATAGGTAGGGTCATAGAGCTAGTCCCTCCCTTTCTTTTAGTATAAGAGGGGGAACCTGTGCATTGCACCCTAGATTTCCCTGGAGGACGCTCTGAAGACGAATCCCGGACCTTCGACGTTCCACTACCTTTGGAAGACTGAAGAATCTCCCTTGAAGTCAAGGAGTGACTCCCCTGCTTGGCAGGCACCAAAAACTACAAACGATGGTCGCAAACTATGCTGCTCCCGCCGGAGTCCGAAGTCCCTGCAGCCCAAGAGGTGGATTTCCTGACTTCTCAAAGGCCATCGTGAGTCCCCAGCGAAGCTGAGGCCAGTGGACCCCAAGAGTAACGAGGAACCGTGACCCCTGGGTACCGTGCACTATTGTCGAGTGCAACCCCTCCACAACGTTCCACGAACTTGTGCTTAGGACCACGTATGGTCCCAGCCTCCAGCAGGAATCCCTCCTAAGATCAGAGGCCTATCACGTCCCGAGTGACCGTGGGCCCCTGTGAGCAAATCCTCCCGAGGCGTCTTTGCGATCCCTTGCCAGCCAGCTTGTGGATCCCCAGAAGACTTTCTAAAGAAACCAAAGGGCTTCCCTAGTTGCTCCAGGCCTGCCCTGACTTACCCTTGCTGGGTGAGTCCCACAGACCTTGTTGGTCTGCGCCATTGCCTCTTCACACTTTCCCCGAGACTTGCTGTTACCAAGGCTTGTTGGCTCCGATCGAGTCGCCGATACCGCGGTAAGCTGCAGACATCGTGGGACACGCCGAATCCAGCTCCTGGTTGTCGTCGACGCCTCCTGGACCTCGTGGCTGAAGAGTCAAGGCAACTGCGAACGACCTGAATCTTGCGATGACGGTGGGCATCCATCTTCCTTGCCCCGAGTCACTGCCAAGTGACTTTGAACACTGTCCCCTCTGCTTTCAGGTCTTCCATCTTCCGAATCCATGCTTGGATTCCTCCGGACACTTCTCCTGTCGCCGCAAGCAGCAAGTCTTCACTGGCTCCCATTGAAAACGACGCCGCGACCCGACACCAAAGAACACCTATGCACCCGGCTCCCCTGGGTGAGGTAACTTCAGCACTACGGTGCTCCTGTGGGTGTGGGCCCTAGAACAACTTACCCTGTAAGTGACTTGCTTGTAGCTTCCCTCAAAGTATCCTAAAACTCTAACTTTCTAAGTGCGACAATTGCGCTGACTCGTACAGGGTTCGCGTCTGTGTTAGACACACCGCGTCCATCTCCTTTGCAACACTATCTAGAACTGTATCCTTCGACTCGTACTGAGTCCGATCGGTGTTCGCCTCGAACACACAAAGGGCCTGTAACACTGAGATCTCCTTTGCACTGACTCGCACAAGGTTCGCGTCTGTGTTAGACACAGCGCGTCCATCTCCCTTGCAAATCTATCCATAACCGCGTCCTTTGACTCGTACAAGGACCGATCGGTGTGTTCGCCTCGAACAAGCAAGGGACCTTTAACATTGATATCCCAATCGCGTCTGAGCGCATAGACTCGCACAGGACTCGCACCGGTGCCAGGTCACCGCGTCCGTCCCCTGTGGGTCTCCTACAACTACCTGGGGTGGTTCTTGGGGGTCCCTCGATTCTAGATGCCCTAGACCTAGGTCTAGCAAACTAAGATTGTGATATTCGATTGTGCTAAACTTATTTTGATAACATTTGACTTGTACATATGTTCCTGACCTCTAATCTCATAAAGAGATTAGTAGAGAGTGTTTATTAATAAATACATATATATTTGATATATATACCTGTGTGGTGTCTTTTCATTTGGTGATTCAAGAGATTGTGTGGTAAAACAAGCTGCTTTACATTCCTTCAAGACTTAGCCTGAAGGCTGCTCTCCACAGCTACAACTAGGATAGCTTTCTATAAAGGTTGTCTTAAACCTATCTACCATAAGAGTCGAATTGTTCTGGTTCAAGGTGTCCACTTTAATTAGTGAACAGCATATATCAGGCCAACTTCTCACACACCCTGAGCAGATGTTGTGACGTGGTCTGCTTGAGTGACACAGGGGAGGGGGTGTTGTGACGTGGCCTGCTTGAGTGACACAGGGGAGGGGATGTTGTGCAGTGGCGTGCTTGAGTGATACCCGGGAGGTAGTGTTGTGGCGTGGCCTGCTTGAGTGACACAGGGGAGAGGGTGTTGTGATGTGATGTGCTGGAGTGACACCCTGAGGAGATGTTGTGACGTGGTCTGTTCGAGTGACACAGGGGAGGAGGTGTTGTGACGTGGCCTGCTTGGGTGACACAGGGGAGGGGGTGTTGTGGCATGACCTGCTTGAGTGACACAGGGGAGGGGGTGTTGTGACGTGGCCTGCTTGAGTGATACCCGGGAGGTGGTGTTGTGGCGTGGCCTGCTTGAGTGACACAGGTGAGAGGGTGTTGTGACGTGATCTGCTGGAGTGACACCCTGAGGAGATGTTGTGACGTGGTCTGCTTGAGTGACACCCTGAGCAGATGTTGTGACGTGGTCTGCTTGAGTGACACAGGGGAGGGGGTGTTGTGACGTGGCCTGCTTGAATGACACAGGGGAGGGAGTGTTGTGACGTGGCCTGCTTGAGTGATACCTGGGAGGTGGTGTTGTGGCGTGGCCTGCTTGTGTGACATAGGGGAGGAGGTGTTGTGACGTGGTCTGCTGGTGTGACACCCTGAGGAGATGTTGTGACGTGGTCTGCTTGAGTGACACATGGGAGGAGGTGTTGTGACGTGATCTGCTGGAGTGACACAAGGCCAGCCTCACAAGCAGTGCTTTAAATGGGCTGGTACTCACAGGTACTGAGTACCGGCACTTCATATTTTTATCACTCGGAGTACCGGCACTTCTCTACTGCCGAGGAGAGTACCGGTACTCATGAAAGGATAGACGCATTGGCTGCTATGGCTGGTAACCTGTCTATAACAGTCAAAACACTTCTGTAGCCCTGAGCCGAGCCCCCTCTGAACTATTCAGCGGGGGCTCATTTGCATGATATCCGGGTGTTCACTATCATGCTGTGCTGCAAGGAATGGAGGCAGCCCAGTGACAGCACATGGGAGGTAAGGAGGTTAAAATGGCTTTAATCCCACCCGATTCTTTTGTGTGTGTGTGTCTGCTTATGTTTGTCTGTTTAACTGTGTGTGTTTACGTGTGAGAGAAAAGAGGGAGGAAATCGAGGCACTCTTGGGGGAATATTAAAGGAAATGTGTGGCCTTTGTGTGTGCACATCTGCTTGTTTCTTTCTGTGTGTGTGCACATCTGCTTGTTTCTTTCTCTGTGTGTATGCATGCTGGAGAATATATAGAATTGTGCTAAGTAACAGCAAATAACAGTTTCCGAGCTGCAAATATCACAAAACAAGGAAATGTTTAAGTATCACTGCGCTTGTCTTTTGTCTTATGTAACGATTTAACCTATTTTGTTCATAGAAACCATTTCTCATGTGTTTTGGCATGTGCTACAACTAGTGTAGAAGTCAATAAGTATGTCATGTCTTTCCTTTGCCCACGCCCCTAGCCCCGCCCACTCGCCACATTTAAATGAGTACCTGCACTATTTTTTCCCCATTTAAAGCACTGCTCACAAGAGACCCTTTGTGCACTGTTGTACATGAGGGGACGTTGGAACAAGCGCTTAACGCAGCGGTAATTTTCATGTTGTAACTAAGGCCCCTGTTTTAGGCTCAGTTACACACACACGCTTTTTCAAAGACACAACATGAGTGTTTTACATTCATTCCAGTGGAAGGGCCGGGGAGTCAGGCGCCGGGGGAGGGGCACGTGTGAGGTGACGCCCCACAGGAGAAGGCAGGCTAAGAAAAGGAAACTGGTGCTTATTTGTGTAGCACACACCACCAACTGATGCGTCTCCAGGGGCTTAAATATGAGCAGTTTATGTTAACACGCTTGCTGTACTCAAATTAGCAAAAGGATGAAAGGCTGAGCCAGCCCTTCAGGTGTTCTGCCAGGTAGAAACTGATCTCTGCAGCACGTACTGAACCCAGTCGTCTGTTGTCCCGGCAGTAACCAAGGGGCCTGGGGGCTGCTTTTGTGGAAGGACTCATTAAATAAAGATACTTGGCTGTCTCCTATGACTCCCTCCGCAGTTCCTTTATTCGCAGGTTCCAGACAATTTCCCATCAGTGCAAGGGATTTTTGAGTGACGTTTTCACTGGCGGTGGGACTGACTGATTAATGCTCAAATACCACCTTGTACCAGTTGTTGGATGCAAATGGTGTTCCGGACAGGTGTAGAACGCCCATGCAGAAGGCAGAAGGTTAAACGTGCCCTGCACGGTGCGCTGTACACGCGCAGGATGTGCGTGCGAAGGGCGGCAGCGACCCCGTACACTTACAGCAACAGGTCCCTTGGAGCGGGGGCTAAACTTTAAAACGTGGCAAATGACACTCCAGGGGTGCAAATGTGATGGGGGGGGGGGCAGCAGGAGCACGCTTGAATGCGTGGAGTAAAGAGACATTTAAGTAAGGTAGATGGGGGCGAAGGAGGCATTTAACTGAGATGCTGAAATGGAGCAGAGGAACGGGGGCGGGGGTGAGAGTCACTTAAGGACCACGAGGTGGGCGGGGAAGGCCCGCCTCAGAAATAACTAGGCCTGGGTGGTGAACTTCGCTCCTTTCGCGGAGTTTGCGGAGTTTTCTGTACTCCGCACTCCGCGGAGCTCGCGGAGTGCAGAAAACTCCGCTTCGCGATGTGCAGCGGAGTTTTTCCCCGCTCGCGATTGCGAACGGTAAGTTCGCAAGCGCGAGCTGCCGTTTGGGTAGATTTTCTACCCGAGCGGCAGGAATACCAGCACAAACTGCAATTCGCACTGCACCCCGCCACTCGCGGAACTTCGCAGAGTTTGTTTGTAACTTCGCGGAGTTCCGCGTAACAAAACTCTGCAAACTACGCCCAGGCCTGGAAATAACACAAAGATACTTTTCATCACAGAAAAGCTGTTAAACACAGTAAACCAGATTTGGCAGTGGGAGGTGAGAGGGGATGCAGGGACTCACAGAACCGGAATTAAACAAGCACTGGCACAGTCAATGCTTGTGCAAGTATGCATGGATGCACGTGTTTACAAGCATTAGCACATTAACATAAAGTCAGTCATGTTGCCTTTGCCAATGCCTGTTATCAATGTGTTCAAAGACATCGCTAGATTTGACCCATTCCGGCTCCAGTTTGTCATGGGGTGGTGCTCCAGCTCCAACGACATCCCGCCGTCGCAAGACCTCTGCGACTCCCTAGCCAACTTCTTTCACCGCAAGATCACAGACATCCACGACAGCTTTAACACCCAAAATCCACCGACAGCCGCCGACACCTCTAACTCACCGCCCCCCAGCCACACCGGCCTCCTGCTCTCCTGGAACCACGTCAACGACGACGACACCATCAAAATCATGAACACCATCCGCTCCGGCTCGCCATCCGACCCCTGCCCCCACCACATCTTCAACAAAGCAAGCTCCATCATCGCACCCCAACTCCGGAAGATCCTCAACAGCTCCTTCGAGACCGCCACCTTCCCGGAGAGCTGGAAACACGCCGAGATCAACGCCCTACTCAAGAAACCCAAGGCAGACCCAAAGGACCTCAAGAACTTCCGGCCCATCTCCCTGCTCCCGTTCCCGGCGAAAGTCATCGAGAAGATTGTCAACAGGCAACTGACCCACTTCCTCGAGGAGAACAACACCCTGGACTCGTCCCAATCCGGATTCCGCAGCAACCACAGCACCGAAACCGCCCTCATCGCCGCCACCGACGACATTAGGACCCTGCTGGTCAACGGCGAAACTGTGGACCTCATCCTCCTGGACCTCTCGGCCGCCTTCGACACCGTCTGCCACCACACCCTATGCACACGCCTCCACTACGCGGGGATCCGTGACAAAGCCCTGGACTGGATCACCTCCTTCCTCACCGGCAGAACCCAGAGAGTCCGCCTCCCTCCATTCCGATCCGAAGCCACCAAGATCACCTGCGGCATACCCCAAGGATCATCCCTCAGCCCGACCCTCTTTAACGTCTACATGGCACCGCTCGCCAACATCGTCCGATCGCACGACCTCAACATCGTCTCATACGCCGACGACACCCAGCTGATCCTCTCCCTCACCAAGGACCCCGCCACCGCCAAAACCAACCTCCACGAAGGAATGAAGGCCGTCGCCGAATGGATGAAGAACAGTCGCCTGAAACTGAACTCAGACAAGACGGAGGTCCTCATCCTCGGCTCCACCCCATCCGCCTGGGACGACTCCTGATGGCCGGCAGCGCTGGGAGCTGCACCGACTCCCACCGACCACGCACGCAACCTGGGGTTCATCCTGGACTCATCACTCTCAATGACCCAGCAAGTCAACACCGTCTCCTCCTCCTGCTTCAACACCCTCCGCATGCTTCGCAAGATCTACAGAAGGAATCCCCACCGGAACCAGAAGGACGGTCACCCAGGTCCTCGTCAGCAGCAGGCTGGACTACGGCAACGCCCTCTACGCGGGAACCACGGCCAAACTCCAGAAAAGACTTCAACGCATAAATAACGCCTCCGCACGCCTCATCCTCGACATCCCCCGCCACAGCCACATCACTGCCCACCTGAGAGACCTGCATTGGCTCCCCGTCAACAAGAGGATCACCTTTAAGCTCCTCACCCACGCTCACAAAGCACTCCACAACGCCGGACCAGCATACCTCAACAAACAACTCACCTTCTACACCCCGAACCGCCAGCTTTGCTCCACTGACCTCGCCCTCGCCACCGTTCCACGCATCCACCGATCGACCACTGGCGGCAGATCATTCTCCCACCTCACCGCCAAGACATGGAACACCCTCCCCATCCACCTGCGACAGACCCAGGACCTGCTGACCTTCAGGAGACTTCTCAAGACCTGGCTGTTCGAGCAGTAGCAGCACCTCCCCCCCCCTCCCCCTCAGCGCCTTGAGACCTTCACGGGTGAGTAGTGCGCTTGACAAATGCTTTGATTGATTGATTGATTGCATTAAGGTCAGAGTTGTTATAGGAATGAAGACGTGGCTGAGAGTCCAATTTCAGAGGGATAGAGGTTTGTATGTGATCTTTCTTTATGAAAAGTAGGTCCAGGCCAGAGCCCTTAGTGTGGGCAGGGTAGGGGCGTGGCTAGACCTATGGCCGCCAGTGGCGTGGCTAGACCAATGGCCGCCAGTGGCGTGGCAAGACTTATGGCCGCCAGTGGCGTGGCTAGACCTATGGCCGCCAGTGGCGTGGCTAGACCTATGGCCGCCAGTGGCATGGCTAGACCTATGTCCGCCAGTGGTGTAGCTAGACCTATGGCCACCAGTGGCGTGGCTAGACCTATGGCCGCCAGTGCCCTAGCTAGACCTATGGCCGCCAGTGCCATAGCTAGACCTATGGCCGCCAGTGGCGTGGCTAGACCTAAGGTCACCAGTGGCATGGCTAGACCTATGGCCGCCAGTGCCATGGCTAGACCTATGGCCGCCAGTGGCGTGGCTAGACCTATGGCTGCCAGTGGCGTGGCTAGACCTTTGGCCGCCAGTGCCGTGGCTAGACCTATGGCCACCAGTGCCGTGGCTAGACCTATGGCCGCCAGTGCCATGGCTAGACCTATGGCCGCCAGTGGTGTGGCTAGACCTAAGGCCGCCAGTGGCATGGCTAGACCTATGGCTGCCAGTGGCATAGCTAGACCTATGGCCCCCAGTGGCGTGGCTAGACCTATGGCCGCCAGTGCCCTAGCTAGACCTATGGCCGCCAGTGCCGTAGCTAGATCTATGGCCGCCAGTGGCGTGGCTAGACCTATGGCCGCCAGTGGCGTGGCTAGACCTAAGGCCGCCAGAGGTGTGGCTAGACCTATGGCCGCCAGAGGCGTGGCTAGACCTATGGCCGCCAGTGGCGTGGCTAGACCTATGGCTGCCAGTGGCGTGTCTAGACCTATGGCCGCCAGTGCAGTGGCTAGACCTATGGCCGCCAGTGGCGTAGGTAGACTTATGGCCACCTGTGGCGGCCCCTGCATTTGCCCCACGACTGTGTGTAAGAGCCCGGGGGCATGCAGAGTGCCACGCTGTAGGAAGTTGTGGTCTTAAAAGATAGGTTCGAGGAGGGATGCTTGGGTGTCTTCCCCTTTTTTACCGCCATTGGCACATTCCTGATAAATTTTGACCATGAAGGGCACGTAATTTCAAGTGGCATGATTGTGTAATTTTGGGAATTTCGTATTCCTGAGCAGAGTTTAGATTATGGGCGTAGTTCGTGGAGTTTTGCTACGCGAAACTCCGCGAAGTTACAAAAAAACTCTGCGAAGTTCCACGAGTGGCGGAGTGCAGTGCGAACTGCAGTTTGTGCTGGTATTCCTGCCGCTTGGGTAGAAATTCTACCCGGGCGGTAGCTCGCGTTCGCGATCGTGAGCGGAGAAAACCTCTGCTGCACACCGCGAAGCGGAGTTTTCTGCACTCCGCGAGCTCCGCGGAGTGCAGAGTGCAGAAAACTCTGCAAACTCCGCGAACGGAGCGAAGTTCACCACCCCGGCCTAGTTAATTCTGAGTTACTCTTTGACATGGCATCACTGATAATGACACAATTACACTTGCTCACACCTTTATGGCTCAATTGGGGAAAAAATCCTACAGTGAGAGCACATTTAGCGAGTGTGAGCAGCTGCTCGCGATTTGTTTTCTGCTGCATTTAGCGTTATTTCTTAGCGCGAAATGCATCGTCGCTTCCATTTTGGACTCGCGCGGGGTGCATTTTGCATGAAGAAAATAGTGCCAAATGCCGGGAGTTTGTTTGTAGTAAGTCCTACCCCAAGAGCAGGGGTGGCTCCTCCGTTATGACGGCGGAGCGTCGCCCCACTGCTGGAACCAGCAGACGCATGTAAAATAAAATGAAAATAAAGCAGTTATAAACTGCTCTATCATCATTTTATTTTACGCCTGCAGCTGAGTCTTGAGGGCGGGGCCATCAGGAGCAGGAGGAGTGGTGGGCTCAGGGCATGCACTGCCAGTCACAGCCGGCCAAACCAACATGCGCACTTGGATATCTCCGGGCTGTTGCTTGGAGATAATGGCAGCCTCAGGAACACAGGCTCCCAGTCCCTGCTGGAGCGTGGAACCCGCCCACTCCGCCCAATCCCTACACTTCTCTCATGTTGGTTAATACCAGCATGAGAGTATCATCTGGGTTGGCGCAGGGGAGTCTGGGAGCCTGTGTGAGCATGGAGCTGAAGAGGTGGAGAGGTGGCGGACGTCTGGCTGCAGGTAAGTTTTGTTTGTTTTTATTTTTAATTTTCCCCCGCGCTGCCCCACTGATTTCCCCAGCATGCGGCCGCTGCTGAGTAAAAGCATATTTAACTATGCGTGTTCTGTTGCATTAGCGCTATTTCTTAGCGTAATGTGTATCCTCGCGTCCATTTTGGACCGCTAGTGCTTTATCACATTCAAGCCGAGACTGAGAGATGGAGCTAGGAAACCTACAATCAGCTGCCTATGCAAATTTAATTTCAAATCGTGCAAAGGAATTAAGATACAGGAATATCTAAAAGTGACATTAAATATGAAATGTAAAAACCTAATCCTTCGGGCAAGACTTATGGTCCTTCCTATTACTGAGTCCAGAACAGACTGTATGATGGTGGCTACTATGGCAAAGTCTAGGTTCTGCACTTACAGGAGAAAGTTCATGTTACATCTGTTCTGCTCCTGTCCACATTTCAAACAAGCAGGTTGAACTTTATTAAAACCAGTGTTTTTAAAACATGAGATTGCAACATGTAAACACACCCTGACCTTTTGTCTAACAACCGGCAACCCAATGGAACTATCTCGATTTGGTGAATACCTGAACTTAATCTTCAATTGTGTGACGTCGCGGAGTCATTTAAAGGCCAGGAACGCCCTTGGATTTAATCAAAAGGCGAGCCATGGGGGACTGGTTTCAGCAGAGCCTGTGCTGCGGAGAACGAAATTAAGAAAGTTAAACCTTTTTAATCTTTTAATCCGAAAATGAGCTCCTTTCATTTGTTACACAGATTAACACTGAAATCTCAAATGTAATGTTTTTATTGTACTCTCTTGTGTATTTTGTAACAATGTTAAGTAATTGAAACAATAAACACATGCAGCCTCAAAACACTCAGCAGAGACAGAAAATGCAGTAGGAAGATGGCACATTAAGTCCAGAATGTGGGCATCCCTAAAAAATCACATTTGTTTGACAGCACAACGAGTTGTAAAATCATTCTTGGTACAACAACAGCAGCAGTGTGAAAACATTTAGGAGCATAAAACGCATTTAGGTGTAAAATCACTTTCAGATGCACAATAATTTTAAGTGCAAAATCATTCTGCCAACCCATTTAGATGGACAAATTAAGGTGCAAAATGACCCGTAAAGCAATCTCAGCAGGAATAATGTGGCTCTTTGAGGAGCACACGTCACATGTAAGGACATGTAAGGAGCAGAAACACATTTTAATGTACCAATATATTCAGATCTAAAACCACCATTGGCACAGCATCAACAAGAGAGTGGAAACACTTCTAGGAGCACAGACGCCTCCATTCCAGGGCATGTATGTTTCACACCGCCACATGCGCTGCAAATACGCGCATCCTTTAGGCTGTCGGACTGACGCACATTGTAGCCATCAGCGAACAGACTGAAATACTCCTCCGGCCTGAGCCAAAAGACAGCCTCCTAAAGCAATGGATAGAGTAGTCTAAGCCAAGGGTTGAAGGTGGGGACCCAATGCCCCTCCTCTGTGTTTGTTTATTGGAGTAAATGACATGAACTTTGGCAGACAGCAAAGGCTACTTGAAGGCAGACCTAAATATTTTGAAAGAGACACGTGCAAGCCACTCATGGGACTGAAAATAAACTGAGGGTTGAGAAGAAACTTCAGTCTTGCAGCAGCCAGGGAATTAGCTGTAGGAGTCGTGGTCCTTATGGAAAGCAGTCCACACCTATAGCTGTATATATTCATCTCTGTAGCAGAAAGGGATTCTAAAACGGACCTGTACTTCCGTATCTAGGCTTGAGACTGCTGCTTACTTCCTGTGAATTGGCAAGTGAGTAAGCTCAGCCTGGCTCACGTGGTCATTAGTAAGCCTGGGCGTAGTTCGCGAAGTAGCGCTACGCGAAGCTATGCAAAGTGCAGTTCGCACTATGCGAGCTACGCGTAGCACTACGCGAACTGCGTAGTGCACTGTTCGCAATGATTGCACAGTGCCAGATGCTTGTCCGCAATGTGCAATCATTGAAAACGGCATCTTGCACAGTGCGAGCTGTCTTACTGCCGCTCGAGTAGATTTTACTCGAGCGGCAGCTTTCAACGCGGACTGGCAGTTTCTCATCGCGAGCGGTCGCGAGCATACGCGACCACTCGCAATGAGAAACCTGACCTCCCTGCGTTGAGAATCTTGCCGGGAGGTTTATTTGCACGCTCGCGATCGGCAACTTGATGTTGCTGATCGCGAACGAGGAAAAGTCTCGCCGGGATGTCATTTTGCTTGCTCGCGGTCGCCAACTTGACGTTGAGGACCGCGAGCAAGCAAAAAATGACCGCTGCACTACGCTACGCGTGTTTGCACTGTGCTACGTGCAATTCGCGTTGTGCGAAGTAGCGCAAACTTCGCAAACTACGCGAGCGTAGCGTAGTGCTTTGCCCAGGGTTAGTCATTAGCGGTAAGCCTTGAAGACCATGTACCATCCAAAGTCTTCACATCATGGATCCTTGAAGATCATGTGCCATCCTAGGCCATCGCATCATGGACCCTTGAAGAGCACATGCCGTCCGGGGTCCTCACATCAAGGAACCTTAAAAGCACGTGCCATCCAGGTCCTCGCATCATGGACACTTGAAGACCATGTGCCATCCAAGGTCTTTGCATCATGGGCCATTAAAAAGTATGTGCCATCCAAGGCCCTCACATCATGGTACCCTTGAAGAGCACATGCCATGCAAGGTCCACGCATCATGGACCCTTGAAGATCATGTGCCATCCTAGGCCATCGCATCATGGACCCTTGAAGAGCACATGCCATCCAAGGTCCTCTCATCATGGACCCTTGAAGATCATGTGCCATCCAAGGTCCTCACATCATGGACCCTTGAAGATCATGTGCCATCCTAGGCCATCGCATCATGGACCCTTGAAGATCATGTGCCATCCAAGGTCATCGCATCATGGACCCTTGAAGAGCACATGCCATCCAAGGTCCTCTCATCATGGACCCTTGAAGAGCACATGCCATCCAAGATCCCCGCATCATGGGACCTTGAAGAGCATGTACCATCCAAGGTCCTCGCATCATGGACCCTTGAAGAGCCCGTGCCATCCAAGGTCCTTTCATCATGGACCCTTGAACACCATGTGCCATCCAAGGTCTTTGCATCATGGACCCTTGAAGAGCACATGCCATCCAAGGTCCTCTCATCATGGACCCTTGAAGAGCACATGCCATCCAAGGTCCTCTCATCATGGACCCTTGAAGATCATGTGCCATCCAAGGTCCTCACATCATGGACCCTTGAAGATCATGTGCCATCCTTGGCCATCGCATCATGGACCCTTGAAGATCATGTGCCATCCAAGGTCATCGCATCATGGACCCTTGAAGAGCACATGCCATCCAAGGTCCTCTCATCATGGACCCTTGAAGAGCACATGCCATCCAAGATCCCCGCATCACGGACCCTTGAAGAGCATGTACCCTCCAAGGTCCTCGCATCATGGACCCTTGAAGAGCCCGTGCCATCGAAGGTCCTTGCATCATGGACCCTTGAAGACCATGTGCCATCCAAGGTCTTTGCATCATGGACGCTTGAAGAGCACATGCCATCCAAGGTCCTCTCATCATGGACCCTTGAAGAGCACATGCAATCCAAGGTCCTCTCATCATGGACCCTTGAAGAGCACATGCCATCCAAGGTCCTCTCATCATGGATGCTGTTATCACGTGCCATCCAAGGTCTTCGCATCATGGACCCTTGAAGAACACATGCCATCCAAGATCCTCACATCATGGGCCCTTGAAGATCACATGCCATCCAAGGTCTTTGCATCATGGACACTTGAAGAGCACGTGCCATCCAAGGTCCTCACATAATGGACCCTTGAAGAGCACTTGCCATCCAAGAACCTCGCATCATGGACCCTTGAAGAGCACATGCCATCCAAGGCCCTCGCATCATGGACCCATGAAGAGCATGTGCCATCCAAGGTCCTCACATCATGGACTCTTGAAGACCATGTGCCATCCAAGGTCCTTGCATAGTGGACCCTTGAAGATCATGTGCCATCCAAGATCCTCGCATCATGGACCTTTAAAGAGCACGTGCCATCGAAGGTCTTCGCAAAATGGACCCTTGAAGAGCATGTGCCATCCAAGATCCTTGCATCATGGACCCTTCAAGACCATGTGCCATCCAAGGTTGTTGTATCATGGACCCTTAAAGAGCATGTGCCATCCAAGGTCCTCGCATCATGGACCCTTGAAGAGCACGTGTCATCCAAGGTCTTTGCATCATGGACCCTTGAAGAGCACATGCCATCCAAGGCCCTCGCATCATGAACCCATTAAGATCATGTGCCATCCAAGGCCCTCGCATCATTGACCCTTGAAGAGCACGTGCCATCCAAAGTCCTCGCATCTTGAACCCATGAAGATCATCTGCCATCCAAGGTCCTCT
The DNA here is from genome assembly GCA_963921515.1 of Calotriton arnoldi. Classification (NCBI taxonomy): domain Eukaryota; kingdom Metazoa; phylum Chordata; class Amphibia; order Caudata; family Salamandridae; genus Calotriton; species Calotriton arnoldi. The sequence continues at coordinate 2,442,144 of CAWUFW010000456.1, forward strand.
CATCATGGACCCTTGAAGATCATGTGCCATCCAAGGTCTTCGCATCATGGACCCTTGAAGAGCACATGCCATCCAAGGTCTTCGCATCTTGAACCCATGAAGATCATCTGCCATCCAAGGTCCTCTCATCATGGACCCTTGAAGATCATGTGCCATCCAAGGTCTTCGCATCATGGACCCTTGAAGAGCACATGCCATCCAAGGTCTTCGCATCATGGACCCTTGAAGAGCACATGCCATCCAAGATCCTCTCATCATGGACCCTTGAAGAGCACGTGCCATCCAAGGTCTTTGCATCATGGACCCTTGAAGAGCACATGCCATCCAAGGCCCTCGCATCATGAACCTATGAAGATCATGTGCCATCCAAGGCCCTCGCATCATTGACCCTTGAAGAGCATGTGCCATCCAAGGTCCTCGCATCATGGACCCTTGAAGAGCATGTGCCATCCAAAGTCCTCGCATCATGAACCCATGAAGATCATCTGCCATCTAAAGTCTTCACATCATGGACCCTTGAAGATCATGTGCCATCTGATCCAAGGTCCTTGCATAGTGGCCCCTTGAAGATCATGTGCTATCCAAGATCCTTGCATCATGGACCCTTGAAGATCATGTGCCATCCAAGATCCTCGCATCATGGACCCTTGAAGATCATGTGCCATCCAAGGTCCTTGCATCACGGACCCTTGAAGAGCACGTGCCATCCAAGGTCCTTGCATCATTGACCCTTGAAGATCATGTGCCATCATTGGTCTTCACATCATGGACCCTTGAAGAGCACGTGCCATCCAACGACCTCGCATCATGGACCCTTGAAGAGCACGTGCCATCCAAAGTCCTCACATCATGAACTCATGAAGATCATGTGCCATCCAAGGTCCTCACATCATTGACCCTTAAAGATCATGTGCCATTCAAGGTCCTCAAATCGTGGACCCTAAAGATCATGTGCCATCCTAGATCCTCGCATCATGGACCCTTGAAGATCATGTGCCATCCAAGGTGCTTGCATTATGGACCATTGAAGATCATGTGCCATCCAAGGTCCTCACATCATGGACCCTTGAAGACCATGTGCTATCCAAGGTCCTTACATAGTGGACCCTTGAAGATCATGTGTCATCCAAGATCCTCGCATCATGGACCCTTGAAGATCATGTACCATCCAAGGTCCTCGCATCATGGACCTTGAAGAGCATGTGCCATCCAAGGTCCTCGCATCATGGACCTTGAAGAGCACTTGCCATCCAAGGTCCTCGCATCATTGACCCTTGAAGAGCACGTGCTAACCAAGGCCCTTGCATAGTGGACCCTTGAAAATCATGTGCCATCCAAGATCCTCGCATCATGGACCCTTGAAGATCATGTGCCATCCAAGGTCCTCGCATCATGGACCTTGAAGAGCATGTGCCATCCAAGGTCCTTGCATCATTGACCCTTGAAGATCATGTGCCATCCAAGTTTCTCGCATCATGGACCTTTAAAGAGCATGTGCCATCCAGGGTCTTTGAATTATGCATATGAGTGCTCCTGCTTCACGGTCTCAGATTGGGTGAAGCACTGAGGCCCCCTTGTGGAAGAAAGAGGCACTGTTTTCATTACTTGTTTGCATCAGATCTGCCAGCCGTCTCCCCCTGCATCTCCAGCCTGCGTGCTTCCAGCATGCGTGAGAGGCAGAAGATGAGATGGAATCTGGAGAAAGACTTCCCTGGATTCTTAGTTCAGTATGGGGATAAATGACAGAGTACGGTGTAAATGTGGGGACTCCATTCCTTCACACAGTGGCCTTTAGGTCATGGACTGCATTCAGCAACTCTCCAAGGATTCAGGAGCTCTCCTAGTGAGGAAACCTGTTTGCATCAAGGGCAAGAGGTCAAACGCCTTCAGAATGTTGTGGTTTAGCTTGCCCAAGGTACCAGCGACTCACTTTAACAGCCACTCTTCCCTCTTCACATGGATAGCAGTGTGAACGGATGGCGCATCTGTGATAAGAGCCTGTCAGAGATTGCAAGCTTTCTGGTGAGCTTGTGCACGATCCACGCCTCCAAACAGCATGATGCTGGATGCCACACTAAACGTGTGGTCAAGCATCCTCACTGCCAAGCCAGCACTTGCGTTTCCACACTCATGGTCACCCAGAGGGGTTTGCATGAGCCGCACAGACTGTTGGGTGAGAAGGGTGGCAGTGGCACTGCAGGGTTCAGTGCTGGGCAAAGAATGTAAAACTTGGGCTTCTTCGTCAAGTCCGAAAACAACATCATGAGTTTGAGGAAATATGCATGGACAGGGCTCATAAAGTACCTTTCCAAAATGGTTATCTGTCCAAGGAATTCTCTCTGAGGTTCCCTATCCAGGATGAAATATAGGTTTTTCCTGGATCTTATAGGTGAACCCATCAGGCCTGTTAAGCAGGATTTGACACTGTAGTGTCAAAATGATTCCCTCAGCTCCCATCTTGCATATTTGATGAAGTTCAGAGGATTTATCTGTGCCCATTCAGGACAGCCTATTGTTTGCTCCTGGCAGGCAATTCACACCTATTCAAGGCTAATTACTGGCTAAGAGAAGCCAGAGAGACAATGCAAATTAGTCTCCACAAACCTCACTCAATGAAAAGGTAACTTTCTGAAAGTTACTTTTCTTTAATATGCATTACAAATCTGACTTCACCATTGAATTGGATTTTCAATAACTTTTTAAAATAGGTGTTCAATAATTTTTCTAGCTAATCTAATTTCCAAAACACAGTATTAGTATATTAATCTCAACTCAGTTTTTTTTTTAAATGTAAGACAAGAGGTCACAGCTTGGACCAGCCATTAAGAAGGCACTGTCTGACCCTGTCTGCATTCCTTACCTGTGCCTGGTCCTGGGACCAGGATCAGGAGTTTTGGACCCCTTGGCCAATGTTCAGGACTGAGGCCTTTCCGCCTCACACTCTCGTGTCTGCCTTGGCCTCTTTGCCACTCACACTCACTCCTTCACTGTTGTTTTAGCTCTTCTGCTTTTTTGCTGGTGCTTTTTGCACCTTTTGCCCATTCTTGCTCCATCGCTGTCGCTTAGACATTCTTGCTTTCAAGCTTGCATTCCTTTTCACCTTATGCATCTTTTCTTTGAACCCTTGCACTCTCTCCATATTTTGCCTCTTCACACCTGCTTTGTTAACTCTTACATTTTATTCACCTTTTTTTCAGCTTTTTGCTCTTTGCCCCTGTTATGTTTCATATAGGTACCCTAATATAGGCCCGGTTAATATCATACACCTTCACCTACATTACCTCCCCTACACTACACAGTAACAAACCTTTTAGGATTGAACGTTTACCTAGTTCTAGTCTTGGACGCAGAAGGAGGGTTTCTCCCTGAACAATAGTGTCCTATAAACTTCATCAATAGACTCACACAGTATGAATGAATATTCATAAGGGTTCTTGGAAACCAGGCTGTGGATACACCACCTGCATAATATCTACGTACAAGGTTCATCCCATACGTCATCCTCAAATCCAACAATGGCTAACACAAGAAACAAGGGACAAAGAAACCCTAGATGCTTTTTTATATAAATACAGCACATCTTGCTAGGGTTGGTAGGAGGGAACCGAGACTTCCAGGCCGACACACTGACCAGAGACGCTGAGGCTCCTGCATGCAGACGCTCCAGCTGACAGTAGTCTAACACATCCCTCGCGGGGTGTCCAACTCGGGACCAGGACGGGATCCTACATTCTCATTATTCAGGTAATGGGGTTTGTCTATATCCTAGCGGGATTCTTGGCTTCACACCTACTCACATGCTAGGTACACTTAGGTACATCTAGATAGGCATCGTAGGGGTACGCGCTTTCTTTTATCATGCATTTTATATTCATATATTTATTCATGCGTACTGCAAGATGGTAGAACTGTACTATCCATTTATATTCGCTGTACTGCTAATCATATATATCTGCTACTGTCTAACGATTATTGCAGCACATCTATTTTACTCTAGAAGAACAACCGTGCAATAAATTCTTATTGTAACACGCCCGACTGTTTCTTCTGTGTAACTCTCTGAGACCGAATAAGTGAGCACGAGTGACTGAGCGAAAAGTAGTACATTGTTTCCACAATCCTGAGAGATCAGGGTTGTCATGTTCTGAGGTTGCCAGAAACTATTCTCTCTCCGATAAGAGGAGACACTAGTGGCACTGTGAGCTAGCTAATGCAAACAGGCTAACATTTTCCGTGGGGGTGTTCAGAGTCAGTTTGCCACCAAGTCCACAGTTCATGTTATCCGAACGTGCAGATTCTGTATAGGTTATATATAGGAACTACACGACATGGCACCCAACGTTGGTTGGGTACTTATTTAACAGTAAAATCTGAGTAGTTCAGTCGTGCTATTCTCAGAGACCCCTACTCACAAAACACCAGAGACGTCTGGAGTGGGTGGGCACAAACTCCGCCACAGCTGAGTAGGCTAAAAATCCTATTTATTGGCTGCTGGTTAATCAAGCTTGAAGGACACGGTGCCCCTAAAATTGTGCAAATAAAACCTTATCTTAGTTCCCTTGAACAAACTTCTTTGTTACAAAAATGACTGAGGGCGAAGATAACCCAGTAGTAAATATACAAGTCTCAGACGGAGAAGAAGATACAAACGCAATTCAAATTGCACCTAAACTCAGACGTACGATCACCCTGAAACTAGTAGAAAATGGTTTATCAGCTAGGGGTGGATTAGTAGTTTTCGTGATTGAGGCACACGAATCAAACAAAACAGAGGTATTTTATTTGTGGGTTACATTCCCAGCAGCAGATGCAAGAACACAGACATTTCACTACTATACAGAAGGAGATGCACCAATGGAATATGGTCAGTTTGAGGACATAGAGGCTCCACTCACGTACCAGGAACACTTATACTGGTTTAAAGGCGCCCTACCCCACACAAGAAGAAGAGTAAGATTAGGCCCGCTCGGAGGAGAAGGGGCAACATGGCCGATATTAGCGGCCTACACACCACATCCTGACATTGACACAATGCCACAAGGAGACTTACTCATACAACACAAGGATTTAATCAAAATCTACAGAAACTTGACACAATACGTCACGAGGACTTTGACAGTCCAACCAGCAACAGTTGCAACAAATGGTACTCATTCTCAGGGTACAGCAACTAAAATAACTCCACAAACATTACACGCGGTAATGGGCAAAATGCCCACAAAACGTGAACAAATGCCATTCTGGGTAACTCAGAAAATTACTCAGCTCGAGGCAGTATTCCTGAATACTACCCCGTATGAAAAACACAGAATGCTAACAATCTGCTTGCCCATGGGGATAACACCACAAGTAGAAGATTGTACCACTTGGGGTACAGTCTTTGCTGCCATATATACCAGAACTCATGGTATACCATCCTTAGCTGTAGTACCAGATGTATTAAGACAAATACAAAACGAGTACGGAGCAGAGCCTGCCGTAAACTTAGGGATGAAGTTACTAGGTAACTATGACCAGGTATCAGCCATAATACTAGCTAATATTAAAGGGGAAGCAGCTTCAGTGGCAATCCGCCAATGCCTAAGGGAGTACAGTCCTTTGGATCAACAACACAAACTGCCCAAAATAATTGAAACTGCATATGCAGAATAAGGCAGAGACAGTTTGGGTGGGAAAGCTTTAAAACCCCAATTGATGGGCAGTCCTGAAAAGGACAATTCCAAGCAGACACCTGCTTCTTCTAAAAAGAAGTGGGATGATAAAAAACAACAAAACTTTAAAGGAAACAGATCTCAATCCTGAGGTAGATCTCCTCCACAGGAGCCCTCTGAGAAGAGGTACAACCTTAGGAATAGGGATAATATTAGGAAACCTGACAGGTATCAGGATACTGATACACGTTCCTCTCGTTCCTTTCAGGGCTCGACGAAAAACTCTGAGAGAGAAGGACGGTCAGAACACAAAGAAGAGCGTACAAAGTCTAGAGACAAGCAGCACGCTCAAGACTATACTTCCAAAAAAGAAGAAAAGCCAAAATCAAAACCTCAGTTTAAAAAGAAGAAAGTTGCAGGCCTGAAGATCAGACATGCCCAGAATTCTGAGGACACAACTTCTGAACGGGGAATGGGCTCAGACGATGCTAGACAGTGCGGCAGAAGTAACAATAGCTCGCCAGAACCTGATGGAATTTCTGGTGATAGCGGACTTGAATGATTACATCATGGTGGAAACTAGGCCTGGGCGGAAAACTACGCTACGCTCGCGTAGTTTGCGTAGTTTGCGCAACTACGCACTACGCGAATTGCACGTAGCACAGTGCAAAAACGCGTAGCGGACATTTTTTGCTTGCTCGCGGTCCTCAACGTCAAGTTGGTGACCGCGAGTGAGCAAAATGACATCCCGGCGAGACTTTTTCCTCGTTCGCGATCAGCAACATCAAGTTGCCGATCGCGAGCGTGGAAAATAAACCTCCCGGCGAGATTCTTAACGCGGGGAGGTCAGGTTTCTCATTGCGAGTGGTCGCGTATGCTCGCGACCGCTAACGATGAGAAACTACCAGTCCGCGTTGAGAAAACTGCTGCTCGAGTACAAATCTACTCGAGCGGCAGAAAACGACCGCTTGCACTGTGCAAGATGCCGTTTGCAATGATTGCACAGTGCGGACAAGCATCCGGCACTGTGCAATCATTGCGAACAGCATTTCCTACCGCACTACGCAGTTCGCGTAGTGCTACGCGTAGCTCGCGTAGTGCGAAGTGCACTTCGCGTAGCTACGCGCAGCGCTACTACGCGAACTACGCCCAGGGTTAGTGGAAACACCAGATACAAGGGTGAGCGTTCCACATAAGTTACACGAAATAACACTCCAAATGGAGGGGGACAAGCCCAGGAAAGTTAAAGGTCTCTTTTGGAAAAACCTATCATCTGGTTATGACATCCCATTAGCTGAACAAGATTGGCCGCCAGCATTCATTATGGAGTGCCCTAGGGGAGAAACGGTAATTTTTCCAGCCTAAATTGTTTTAAAGCCACATTGAAATTGATTCTCACCTTTTCGTGTCGCTCTATGCTCGCCGACTCCCCGGTCCACCACAGCTATCCCTATGCTGGTTGAGTGGAGGGAGGTACCGAGCTCATCACTTCCTGGTTGGGACACTATTGGGCGGCCATCTTGGCAGGGTGATGCTCCAGTTTTTCTTTGATCCTGACTATTTAGGGCGGAGGCGCTGACGCGCAGCTGATAGAAGGTAGAGCTTGCTCGGCCTGTGTTGCTGCGCTAGCGCTTTGCCAACTGTTTTTAAAACTGCACTAAATTGTTTTTAAAGCCACATTGAAATTGACTCTCACCTTTTCGTGTCGCTCTATGCTCGCCGACTCCCCGGGCACCACAGCTATCCCTATGCTGGTTGAGTGGAGGGAGGTACCAAGCTCATCACTTCCTGGTTGGGACACTATTGGGCGGCCATCTTGGCAGGGTGACGCTCCAGTTTTTCTTTGATCCTGACTATTTAGGGCGGAGGGCGCTGACGCGCAGCTGATAGAAGGTAGAGCTTGCTCGGCCTGTGTTGCTGCGCTAGCGCTTTGCCAACTGTTTTTAAAACTGCACTAAATTGTTTTTAAAGCCACATTGAAATTGATTCTCACCTTTTCGTGTCGCTCTATGCTCGCCGACTCCCCGGTCCACCACAGCTATCCCTATGCTGGTTGAGTGGAGGAAGGTACCGAGCTCATCACTTCCTGGTTGGGACACTATTGGGCGGCCATCTTGGCAGGGTGACGCTCCAGTTTTTCTTTGATCCAATCTATTTCAGGGTGGAATGGCGCTAACGCGCAGCGGACGCGCGCAGCGGACGCGCCAAAGGCGCGCCAAAGGCAAGCCCGTCTGCGCCCGTCCGCGCCCAACCGGGCCCAGGGGCCACAACCCTTGGCAATTTCCCCGACAATTGTATAACCTACAGTTCTTACTCTCTGTTTGAGCTGAGAGGGGTTACTAATTCCAACTGTTTACACTCTCTAAATATTGCTAATAACCCCTCCCACTGCCCACACTGTAACTTTGAGTTAATGCCTCACAAACACTATAGGCTTCATACTAGCACACCCGTAAGGATGTTTCTGTTAAATTGCAGATCGCTTCCTAAGCATTCTGTGGAATTAGCATTGTTAATAGATGAGCTTGAGCCAGATGCTCTTTTTCTAACAGAAACCTGGCTCCAGATTGAAACGGACCCTGCTATTACTCAAACCCTCCCTCAAGGCTACTCAATACTTAGAGCTGATCGTATGTCCGGCAGAGGCGGAGGCCTTGCTATTATATTCAAAGACACTTTTAATTGTCGTACCACACTGACCATGCTATCAGACTGCGAAAGCATGGCCTTCTCCTTAGAGTTCTCGCCTACGAGCACCTTCTCCGGTCTGCTGATCTACCGCCCCCGGGAGTCTTAGGGCAATTTCTCCCTAATCTCCCCACTTTGGTTGCCAATATAGCACTGGCCCCAGCCAATTTTACGGTACTCAGTGACTTCAATATTCATCTAGATGACCCCGCCAACCATATAACCAACGAACTACTATCTAGCCTTCTGGCGATCCAACTCAAACAAAAAGGATTTGCCTCCACACATGTGAAGGGTCACCTTCTTGACCATGTATTTAGCAATTTGCACAACCTTGTTGTAGGTACTCCTACTCCTCTCCCCTGGACGGATCATTTTTTGATCCCCCTAAGTTGGGAGACTGTCGTGCAATTGCCCCCCCAGAGAGCAGCACCGACTCTGGAAAGAAAGTGGTCGAGGCTCTCCCCTAATCGTTGGATCATAGCTCTTGACAATACACGACCATTGAGAGATCCTAATTCAAATCTGGCCAGTAGTAACTTCAATGCTTGGATCCAAAGCTCCCTTGACCTTGTCCTCCCTAAGGAGCCCATCTACAAGAAAAACAGACAGAAAACAGCCCCATGGTTTTCCCCCAAATTGAGGGACTTAAAGCAAACATGCCGGAGACTGGAAAGAAGTTGGAGACAGAATTTCTCAGAGACTAGGAAAGTGGAATACAGGAAAGCAATTAGGTTATATAAATCAGAAATAAAAATCGCCCAAACCACATTTTATGAAGAAAAAATAAGTACTGCAGCAAACTCACCCAAAGAGATCTTTCGCAAGGCTAAATCACTTATCACCCTACCTCAAAAACCTTCAGTAACGGAAGGAGCACTTACACGGTGTAATAATTTGGCAATCTTTTTTCATCAAAAGATCCAAAATATCTATATGTCCTTTCCTAACACAACACCTGAGCCCATGGTGACCGCAACAAGTAGCTCGAGCGTCACTTCTAAATGCTCGTTGGAGCAATTTCCCCCTTTAGATGGGGTTCTACTGGATTCAATCATCACGAGAGTAACCTCAGGCTCTCCATTGGACCCTGCCCCTCCGCAACACCTCACTTTAGTCATTAATGCCATTCGCCCAGTCATCCTTGATACTCTGAATTCCTCCATCACCTCTGGTATGGTACCTACAGCTTGGAAATGCGCTATGGTTAGGGCCCTTCTGAAGAAACCCAATTTGGATCAATCCAATCTGGCCAACTATCGCCCAATTTCCCTCCTCCCTTGGCTGAGTAAGCTGGTTGAGAAGCATATCAATACCATATTGGTTGATTATTTGGAATCCAACGGGCTGTTGCATTACTCTCAAACAGGCTTTCGTACTCAGCATGGGACGGAAACGGCATTAGTAGTAGTAGTAACAGAGGAGGCAAGAAGGTTACTGGACCAAGGAGGAACAGCGGCAATCATCCTCCTGGATCTCAGTGCCGCGTTTGACACTGTTAACTATAACATCTTAGCCCATCGACTTAAAAGCATGGGAGTGTCAGGCACGGCACTGACTTGGTTCCAATCCTTCCTCAGCAACCGCTTCTTCCAAGTCTTTGAAGGAGATGTGGTGTCCTCTCGGTTGCCTCTTAGCTGTGGGGTTCCTCAGGGCTCTGCCCTGAGCCCCACGCTTTTTAACATCTACATGAGTCCCCTGGCGGAGATTGTCCATCCATTCAGCGTTAAGATTATCACCTATGCAGACGACACTCAGTTAGTGGTAGCATTGAATCACTCTGAGGGGTCGTCTAGCACCCTAGGTCCTTGCCTAGAGGCGGTGGCCGAATGGATGGAACTCTCCTGCCTCAAGCTCAACGGGGACAAAACGGAGATTATGCTCCTGGGCAACCCTTCATCCTCCATCCCGTGGCCGGTATGCCTGGGTCCTGCTCCATCTCCTAAGGCACAAATTAAAAGCCTTGGCATATGGCTGGACAGCTCTCTTGATTTTAACCACCAGGCCACCAAGCTTTCAGCCATGTGTTATGGACTGATGAGAATGTTGCGGAAAATCATTCCGATTCTCCCCTTCCAGGCGAGAAGAATTATCGTACAGGCCCTTATTCTTTCTCGCCTTGATTATAGGAACGCCTTATATCTCGGTGCTCCTCAATTCACCATTCACAAACTGCAAGTAACTCAGAACTGTGCTGCCCGCCTGCTTCTCCAGATTCCGCGGTGGCAATCTGCTAAACCAGCTTTGAGGAGTCTTCACTGGCTCCCTATTCCGGCTAGGATACAGTTTAAAGCTATGTGCCTAGTTCATAGAGCCATCCGGAAGACTGGTCCGGCTATTATCCACTCCTTGGTCACTCCCTATCTCCCTCACAGAACCCTGCGATCCAGCTCCTTATGCTTGGCCGCCCGCAAGAAAATTCGAAGATCCAGGTGGGGTGGACGCTCCTTTTCGTTTAATGCTGCAAAGATCTGGAACACTCTTCCTCCCACCTTACGTAAGGACAACAACCTCTTGGCCTTCCGGAAGCTCTTAAAAACCTACCTCTTTAAGACAGTCCCTTAACATCGCGGCTTCTGTTTTCCTCTACTCTTCTATCAAACAGCGCTGGGAGGCCTCAGGGTAGCCATGCGCTATACAAGTACAATTTCATTCATTCATTCATTCTCCGACCTCGTTCCCATACACCTTAAACATGCATATGCACAGGAGTGGGCAGTTGCCCTAGCCCCAGCATTGTACAAAAATCATGCCGGGTGGGATGAAGATTCAACCCACCATTTGATCCCGTTAAAAGTTTCACCAAATGCACAGAGGCAATATCCAATAAAGCAAGAAGCTAAAAAACAGGTCAGGGAGATCTTAGATCAACTTGAATACCAAGGGGTGATTGAAACATGCACCTCACCAATGAACAATCTTTTGTTTCCCGTATCAAAACCGTACAACTCATATCGTCTAGTTTTGGATTACAGACATTTAAACACATGTACAAAGACATTCGCTGTCCAAAACGCACACAGTGCCGCATTAATGAATAACATTGTGCGGAAAAAGTACAAAACTACACTAGATATCTCAAATGGATTCTTCTGCCAAAATATAGCACCTGAAAGCAGGTATTTGACCGCATTCTCGGCGTTGGGGTCCCAGCGACAATTTTGTTACCTCCCCCAGCGGTATAGGAACAGCCCGGGGGTATTCTCAGCAAGAGTAACTGAGTTACTCCAAAATTTTGATGAAGAAGCATTGTCCTATGTGGATGATATTTATCTGCCGGACGATGACTTAAAAAGGCACTTGACCAGGGTGAGCACCATTATTATGGGATTCGCCTCTGGGGGCTACAAATTTAATTTTAAGAAATCTAAAATAGCCCACCTCAATGTCCTGTTTTTAGGATATGAGCTTCCAAGTGAAGGGAAAAGTCTGGCAGCTAACGTTTTAGAAAATTGTGCGCTGCTCCAGCCTCCAAGATCATTAAAAAATCTCCAATCGATACTGGGATTCCTAAATTTCGGCAGAACATACATTTTAGATTACGCAGAAAAAGTAAAACCTTTCTACAACTTAATAAGACCTGACTTTTCAGTTAGACAATGGACACAGGAACACACAAACATCCTACGTTCACTTCAAGAAGACATGATAGCTTCAAAACACTTACAGACACGCGTAAATGTATGCAACTTAGTGATCCGAGTAATAGCGGGTCAATGCGGGTACACTTACTTAACCTTCAATGAAGGCGAAATGGTACCAATCCCATACAAATCACAGCTCTACACAAACGCAGAAATGCGTTTCACTTCGACAGAAAAAATCCTGACAGCAGATCAGACCGCTGTAGCAAGAGAAAGAGCCCTGGCTCAGGGAAAACGCATAATTGTCGTGACCCCAGTACCAGCTTTAGAAGCTGTTACAAAGGCTAGCATTCCAAATGCAAAAGCCTAACATCCAAGATGGATACAATGGGCTAATTCCCTTACTGCAACGGATGTTGAATACAGATTTGATCCAAGTCTAAAAACACAGGCATTCCTGCAATACGAACAAGAATATCCTCTACCAAATGAAATCTTGCCTCTAGATCAGTATGAATATATAATTTACACTGACGGATCTGCTCAACCGGCCATAGGGAGTAAGCAACAATACAGCGCAACATGTGCAATCGTTAAAGGTCGCATGCGGGATGGAAAATTCCATCCAAGTTGCACCAAAACGCAATCTCTAGGAGACTGCACGGCTCAGTTGGCAGAATTAAAAGCACTAATACTGGCACTTGTAAATATGGATCACGAATTCCCCACACTAATTGTGTGTGATTCTTTTTACTGTGTACAGTCATACAATGAATATTTACATCATTGGGAACAAAACGGGTTCAAAGACGCAAAAGGTGGCACAATTAAGCATAAAATGCTATGGGAACGGGTAGTTGAGTTGAAAAATGAACTACCACGGGCTCACGTGATTCATACACTGAGTCATCAACGTGATGGCGTTCACGTTGAAGGAATTCATTGGCTGATGAAGCCGCAAAGGGGCTGTACGAGCGGCTTCCGTAGCTGCAATTCCTCATTCAAAAACGAGAAAATACGGTGAGATTGTGGCGGTTGTTATTGCTTTAAGCAAAAACAGCGGTGCAGTACCAAAGAAATTTACACTCAAGTACTCCTACAAGTTAGATGCAAACAACATTCCATATGCTCAGATTCCTGGAGTGGGGGACAGAGTAATACCAAATATGGATCGTAGGCAAGGTTTAATTATTGCTGCACACGAGGGTTTGGGCTCTGCACACACAGGCGTTACAGCGACTATTTCATTGTTGAAACAGCGCTATTGGTGGCCAGGTCTAACAAAACAAACTAAAGACTATGTCTTGAAATGTGACATCTGCCAGCAGATGAAAGGCTCCACCATAACACGCCCGGCACAGACACCGTTGCTAAAATCAGACAAACCTCTCGCATGTGTGTATCTGCACCACTGCGGCCCCTTACAATCTGATGGGGCTTACAAGTATATCATGGTTGCAGTGGATTCCTGCTCAAGATTCCTATGGGTATGGCCTCAGCGCTCGGCTGACGCTCGAACTGTTATCAAAGATTTGTGAGTCTTTATAGGGACATATGCAGTTGGCACGTTACATTCGGACCGTGGCCCGGCGTTTAGCTCTCAGGCTTACAAAGAGGCCATGGAAAGTATGGGCGTAGCATTGCGGTACTCCTCTCCGTACCATCCTGAGGGAAATTCAGTTGTGGAGAGGAAACACCGGGACCTAAAGCAATCTTTAACAGCTAGGGTATTAGGCAAGGGCGGTAGTTGGGTCAATCATCTATATGGGGTACAACGAGCACTCAATAACCAGCCAAGAAGTTCTCTAGGGGGTGTCACTCCATATGAGGTCCTATTTGGGACGAGAATGTGGGTACCTGATCAGTGAAGGCGCAGTGGCGGAAGAGAAACCATTTGATATCCATGATCGTTTGGCTGTTTTACAGGATCTAAATGAATCCAGGACACAACACAGTAACGTCCTCCAGAAACAGACCGACACTGGGGAAGTCAAGGCAAACACGGCAAGACCTGTCTGGATCCCAAAGGTCGGGGATCTGGTCAGAGAGAAAATAGCAGACAAAAAAGAATTTGGACCATCATACAGAAAGCCTGTACCTGTCCTAGCAGTTCAAGGAACAAGAACTCTACTTTTGCCGCCTCTTGCCGGAAAAAAGGAGAAAAGATTTGTCTCAATCGACTTAATCAAACCACACTATGTGGCCGATACTGAACAGTAGGCCTCGTGGACTCCACAGTAGCAGACGCCCTTCTCTAGCTACAATTCAAGAAGTTCAAACAGAAAGACTCATCACGTTTGAAGAGCCTCCTGTACGGATTGAAGGACAATGCAACAATGCTATGGAACTCGTTCCCCTTGAACCAGAAGTTCAACTTCAAAATTCAATAAAAAATAACACACAAGTTGCAATTAGACCAAATACAGTCGTCTACGTCGACATGCCTTGACAAGAGCAAAATGCGATTTCAACAAATCCTGATGCAATTCCTACAATTGATCGAACTGCTTCTGGCTACTTCATAAACTTTGATACGTTCTCCTTGGATCCAAGTGAACCGGAAACGACGCCAGCCCAAAAATCACGCAAACAGCAAGCTAAAGACTTTCTGAACTTTCTCAAAAACACTTACCTGGTATCGCCTTGGTTAGAACTCTGGGTAATTACTGGGATACTGTTCTTTCTTTTCTGGCTAGGCTTAGTTTTAACTTTTAGCATGCTTATTAATGGACGATACCTTCAACAAAGCTCCGCAGCCCAAAAAGTTAATTTGATTCTGAAACCACATCAGTCCTCACATCGTGAGCAAAGAGACTTGACATCAGTGAACATCACAGCAGTTCCTATACCGGACGGTATAGTTTGGGACAAGGTTGATTTTGATATATTCGGTCCGACTGAACTTTTAAAACTTTCACATGTATTTAAAATTCCATTGAGTGATATCATTACCTCCAGTACATTTTCTGATGATTGGGACTCTGAAACTGTTTATAACATGTTGTCTGATTCAGAAAAAACTGCCGCATTTCCGAACACTGAAACGTTTGAAGGTAATTCAGACTATGATGCTTTGTACAGTTACCAACATTATGGTCATCATTTCCTGCACAAATCTATTTTGAGTACCACCAGTGGGAACATTGCCCTACACCACCAAAAAGTAGTTCACAAACATTTGCACAGAAATGTTCATATTTTTCAGGGTTTAACACCACTGACCCAACGTCATTTTATTATAAAGTTACACCGACATCGGCACTGAAAATGATGTTGACTAACACCAAACAGATATACTCTGCTTCCTTTATTGCCCAATTGTCTGAACAAGGGTTTGACCTATGGAAGGACACAATAGACTTAAAATCAGTCTGGGGATCTAGAGACTGGCAAGTCCAGGGAACAGAAGCGCTATTTAGAGCATGCCTCATTCCACAGCAGATGATATTTCTAAATGACACTGTGCAACAGACATCCTGTCTTGGACTAGCCAAGAACAAGGACCTGAACACACCTCGGTTTCCAACACCATCGCAGATGGAGGGGGGGGGATGGTGAAAAAATTCAAATACACAGGGAGGGGCAACAATAGATGACATCTTACAGTACAACAGAACAGACCCTAATTGGAAAGAATGGTTGGTTTGGCCCTTAGACACAAACACATGTCAGAAAAGATTCTGGGGTATAACCGAAGGGTTCAGTATCCACAGGCCAGACCCACGCTATGTACAAAGAGAACATCCAGGGGTAGTGACGTCCTACAGTGTTGGAAAGTTGTGCCTTTATTGGCTAGAGACCTCAATACTCACAGAAGTGAAACAACACTTGACTTTACTCACACAAGACATGGATCTCAGGGACTTTTTACTAAGTCCTAGGAAACATCGTCAGAAACGCTTCATATATGCTGGCATTTATGCTGCCTACAATAAAAATTGGAAAATATCCCAACAGGAGGCCGCATAGAGAATAAGGGAAATAGACCATATTAACTTAGAAAAAACATTAGCAGTAGAGGATAATGGGTTAACAACTTTGACCTCCAGGATATATTCCTTAGGCAACATTGTATCTTCTGTAGGCCTGGGCGGTAAATTCCGTTCTGCTCGCGGAATTTGCGGAATTTGGGTAATTTCGCGTTCCGCGGAGAACGCGGAATTACCAAAAATTACGCGATCTGCGGCTTCGCGGAATTTTTTGCTTGTTCGCACTTTCAAAATGCGTGTTCGTGAGCTATTTCTCCCCGAGCACGCAAACAGCGTTCGCGAACAGGAAAAAAGCATTGCGAACGGGCGGAACAAGCAATTCCGCGTGTTTGCGGAACTTTTGCGTGCTTGCGGAGATTTTTTACCGTTTCGCGGAGTTTTGCGTAGCGCGACTACGCAAATTCCGCCCACCCCTATTTCTGCGATAGACATACTGGAACAAGATTTAGCCATATTACAACACGGGCAATCTCAGTTACGTTCTGTTATGTTATTAAGCTGGACGCTACAATCTTTGCATGCAGGCTATGTGCCTTGGTGTTTCATCAACAGTACGTCTCTGTTTTCTGAATACAATCTAACAGATAAACAGATGGAAATGGCACAAAGGGGAGCAAAATATACAATGCTGCGTATTGAAAAACTGGACAGACTACTGTTTACGGTAGCGGAATCTCCATCTACGGAGTGGCTTATCCATGGCCACATAACTCTACCGGTCACTACTTTCCAGTTTCAATATTGCCTCGAGCAAAGGCAGGCTGGCCAATATGAAAAGATGGGTAAGGACTACATTAAGGAATCTTGGGAGTTACCATATAGATTTCAATGCCGGAGTGGGGATCGAGAAGTGTTTTTAAGCGGTACAAACTGCGAGAGCGCTTTAAGCGGTTCTCTCATGTGCCAGGACATTTCACTGCACGGAGCTTGCAATGCTTCACTAGCAAACTTGTCCTGCCACATGAAAGGGACTCCAGCAGCTGTGATTACACCAGTATTCGAGCTGCTCTCGAATGGGAGTTACTTGATGCTGAACAATCAAGGTTGCTATGGGATGCTTCCGGGCAATGCCTATCTGGTCACTGTGAACTCCAGGGTTACTTGCTGTATGCAAGTATTGTTTCCCCCAACAAGTACAGTCAGGGAGGCGCCGTTATGGCCTTCGTTGAATGTTTCCTTTATACAGTTTGATACTTTGAGCAGACTGAAAGCCATGCTTTTACAGCAAACCGTACCCTTAACCTCCGCTCGAGAGACCTTTGATCTTCAAATCGCAAGGACCTCGACTAAGATACAGGCCCTTATACGTACAAACTGCCCCATTCATTTTGCAGAAATGGTGGGTCGTATCTTCAATATGTCTGATACGAGTGGTATTGTACATCTATTTAAGACCATAGGGTCAGGATTTCTAAGCACCTTTCAGACAATCCTCGGAGTTATTCCAAATTTTATACACTCCGTATTGGGAAGCGTTTTGGAGGTCTTCCGCTGATCCTGCTTTCTATCGCAGGAATCCTGATCGTCATTTTCCTGCTCCGCAATGGATGGCCCAATCACCAACGAGATGGCAAAAGCACTCCTGGAGCGCAAGTACCGTGAACGCATGGTACAGCATCTGGGCACACCTCGCCTACGGGAACTGAGCACCTCTTGGTTCCTATCGTTTAGACCAGTCTGGATGGACTGCATCTTACATGTTCTTCGATGCCTGTTTTGCGGTGAAGAATGCGTGTTGGATCTCTGTCTGACACCTGCATCGGACACGCCTGCGGACTTGAATACCAGGCTGGAAACCCTGAGGGCCCATGCTCGGCAATGTCCCCAGCGTATTCCCATATTGATGGCTGTATTCCTCGAGAATCCGCAGGTGCCTTTTACAACTGGGTTGAGCATCAGCTCTTCCACTGGCACTCAGGTTTCGACAACAGCACTGACTGCCTCTACACCAGCTATTGGCAGCTCTGAATATCATTTGTGCTCCATTGACGTACTCTGTGAGGTGTTACAAGGACCGTCCCCTGCAGCGGCACGCAACGACGATGTTGTGTCTCCCAGCCAGGACACTTAATCTATAATTGGCTCATCGTGTGCTGGGAAAGGATTCAGTTTTTCTTTTTTCTTCAAAATTCAACTAAATTTGGAACATTTCCTTTAAATTGACACTTTTGCTGAAAAGCATGGCCTTCTGACGCTTGTAGTGGTTCCACTTATATAAATGAACTCAATTAGGACTTCGGCTTAGGTAACAATTCCAAAAACTGATTTTTGACTGTTTTTAAAAATGATTTTAAGACAATGTTTTTATAAAGCTCACTGATAGTTTTTATGCGCTACTACCTAGTAAAAGAGAGTAGTTCGATGGCATTTTATCATTGTTGACTATTCGGAAGAGGAGTGGGTGTTATGTTTCATATAGGTACCCTAATGTAAGCCCGGGTAATATCATACACCTTCACCTACATTACCTCCCCTACACTACACAGTAACCAACCTTTTAGGATTGAACCTTTACCTAGTTCTAGTCCTGGGCGCAGAAGGAGGGTTTCTCCCTGAACAATAGTGTCCTATAAACTTCATCAATAGACTCACACAGTATGAATGAATATTCATAAGGGTTCTTGGAAACCAGGCTGGGGCTACACCACCTGCATAATATCTACGTACAAGGTTCATCGCATACATCATCCTCAAATCCAACAATGGCTAACACAAGAAACAAGGGACAAAGGAACCGTAGATGCTTTCTGTATAAATACAGCACATCTTGCTAGTGTTGGTTAGAGGGAACTGAGACTTCTAGGCCGACACACTGCCCAGAGATGCTCCAGCTGACAGTGGTCTAACACATCCCTTGCGGGGTGTCCAACTCGGGACCAGGACAGGCTCCTACATTCTCACACTTCAGGTAATGGGGTTCGACCAAATCCTAGAGGGATTCTTGGCTTCACACCTACTCACATGCTAGGTACACTTAGGTACATCTAGATAGGCATTGTAGGAGTACGCTCTTTCTTTTATCATGCATTTTATATTCATGTATGCATTTATGATTATTGCAAAATGATAGAACTGTACTATCCATTTATATTCACTATACTGCTAATCATATATATCTGCTACTGTCTAACGATTATTGCAGCACATCTATTTTACACTAGAAGAACAACCGTGCAATAAATTCTTATTGTAACACGCCCGACTGTTTCTTCTGTGTAACTCTCTGAGACCGAATAAGTGAGCACGAGTGACTGAGCGAAAAGTAGTATATTGTTTCCACGATCCTGAGGGATCAGGGTTGTCATGTTCTGAGGTTGCCAGAAATTATTCTCTCCCCGATAAGAGGAGACACTAGTGGCACTGTGAGCTAGCTAATGCAAACAGGCTAACTTTTTCGGTGGGGGTGTTCAGAGTCAGTCTGCCACCAAGACCACAGTTCATGTTATCCGAACGCGCAGATTCTGTATAAGTTATATATAGGAACTACACAACACCCCATTATGTCTCTCACACTCTTTCACCATTTATTCTGCTCTTCATTCTTCTCTGATTCCTTTTCTTATTGTCTTCTTTTAGGCCCCTTTTGGCCCCTGCTGCATTTCCCATCTTTTCTTGCACAGCACACTTACCTCCTGCTCCCTCATTTTCCTACCACTTGCTCCTACTCCAGCCAGACCCGCCTCTGCCCTCCTAATCTCCTCCCTCCTTCCAGATATACCTAAAGATGAAAACAGTGAACACCAGCCAGTAAGAAGGTGCTGCCTGGCCCTGCCTGCCCGCTCTACCTCTGCTCAATTCTCCGACCAGGCAGAGCTCTTTTGGATCCCGCTCTATTGCTGCTAAGGACTAAGGGATCTCTGGCTCTGCCTCACATTCTTGCCTCTCACTTTCCCTTGGCCTCTTTGCCACTCTCACTCTTTGACTCTTGCTTTTGCTATTCTGCAATTTTGCTTTTTGCATCTTGTTAGATTTGGGGGTCTCTAGTTGGCATAGGTAGGTACCTGTGACAAATAGGGACCCTTGCGTCTTGTCAGGGTGAGGGGCTACACTCCTAAAATAACACCTGCTCACCCCCTTGGTAGCTTGGCATGAGCAGGCAGGCTTATCTCAGAGGCAGTGTATAAAGCATTTGTGAACACATACAGTAATACAGTGACAACACTACAGATGGACACCACACAGGTTGTATTATAAAAATAGTATTTTTATATAGACTTAACACAAGACCAAACGACAAAAATCCACAATACTGTACTCAAAAATAGACTTTAGAATGTTATAAAATAGTTCAGTTCTCTCAAGTTGTAGATGCGACACTTTACTCTCAATGTACCTTGAATGCGTAACGCAAAGAAAACAAAAGGGTCGCAGGGAAGGTGATGCGTCGGTTCCTTACACTCAGGGAGTGGATGCGTCGGTTCCTTACTGCTGCGCAGGGAGTTGATGCTCGCTTCCTTACTGTGTGGGAGGTGATGCGTCGGTTTCTTACTGCTCTCCGGTGCGATGCGACAAGATGGCACCTTGATGCGATACTCTTCTCCGGTGCGATGCGACAAAATGGCGTCTTGGCTGCGATGCGACAACGTTGATGTGATGCGTGCACGCCCGACGGCCGTGCGGCGACTCGATGATCTTTGGAGCCGCGACAGGCCCTGCGACGCGCTTCTCCGGTGATGCGACAATGTCCTCTGTGGCAGCGTCCCGCTTCTCCGGCGATGCGTCACGCTTCGGCGATGCGATGATGACAGCGGCAGCGGCGTCTCGCTTCCTCGGCGATGCGATGACAGCGGCTGCGGCGGCAACACGCTTCTCGTCGTTGCGTCGCGCTTCCAGCTCCCAGCGACACGCAGTCTCTCAGAAGGCCCAGCACAACAGCAGGCACTTCAATTCCCAGCAAGGGAATTCAGGGGGGAGCTCGTTGGTGAAGTCTTGTATCCCTGAGACTTCAGGCAGGAGGCAAGCTCTAGTTCAAGCCCTTGGAGATTCTTCTTCAAGTTGATAGAAAGCACACTCAGTCCTTTTCTCCTTTCTTTGGCAATGAAGCAACCACTGCAGGCCAACCCCCAAACACACAGCACAGGGGTAGTCTCCTCCTTCAGCTTCCTGGTTCTTCTCCTCAGCAAAGGTTCATCTTGATTCCCAGAAGTGATCTAAAGTTCTGGGGTCTGAGTCCCCCTTTTTTTATACACAGTTTCTCTTTGTTCTCTGAAGGCAGAGAGGCCTATGCCTAGTCCAAAACCAGTTCTGGTCAGTCCTGGAGCACTTTGTTGACAAGACTCCTTCTTTCCTTTCACAGTGTAGGCCAGGGACATCAGACACACCACAGGAGGTGGAGCCAGCATTGTGGAGGAAAGGCACAGCCCTATTCAGGTCCCAGGTGCAACTCCTCCCTCCTATCTGCATGCAGATCTCTCTATTCAGCTCTGTGCTGACTCACCGTGTCTCCTGGAAGCCCCCAGCCCCTGTCACTCAAACTCCAGACAAGGAATATACAACCTAGCAGAGGCAGGCTTGGATAGTTAGGCAAGAAAATACCTACTTTCTAAAAGTGGTATTTTCAAACACAGAATGTTAAATCCAACTTTACTAAAAGATGTATTTATCATTCTGAGTTCAGGCATACTAAACTCGAATTTCTACCTGGTTCCCTGAGTCAGTTAGGATTATAAAATGTAATAATCTAACTGCCCATTCTGGCCTATGGGGAACAGGTAGCCTTGCAATAGTGAAAAACGAAAATGGCTGTAATTCACTATTAGGACATGCCACACACACCAGGGCATGTCCTACCTTTTACCTACAATGCACCCTGCCCTTGGGCCTACCTTAGGGGTGACTAATATGTATAAAAGGGAAGGTTTAGGGACTGGCAAGTGGGTACACTTTCCCAGTCAACATGGCAGTACCAAACTGCCCACAGGCTCTGCAATGGCAGGCCTGAGACACACTTTACAAGCTGCTCCGGTGGGTGGCACAACCAGTGCTGCAAGCCCACCAGCAGCATTGGATTTACAAGCCCTGGGCACACGCAGTGCACTGTACTAGGGACTGACAGTAAGCCAAACAAGCCAATCATGGAGTCACTAATCCATACATCAATTTACCATAGGGAGCACTTTGTGTATTTATTGTTAACTGTACAATTAATTAAAATCATTACAGTAAAAACAGTCATCATGTTGCAGCTAAAACAGTGAGTAAAAAAAAACATTTTACATTTTTTTTTTTAAATAAAAGAAGTTTGCCGCCCCTCCCCAGTTCCACCACAATCAGCCTTCCCCAGGGTTTGTGGATGCGGAGGTAGGGCTTTATGGCAATCCGAAAGCCCACATTGTTCTATGGGGATGGATGACATTGTGCAACTGTGGCAGATGTCCATTGACCATGGGTACGTATTCCTGTGTGGCTCTGTCCTGGGGGGGATGCTAGAAGTACGGAGAAGCGTCAATGCAGTTACGAGGCCACCTCGCCGTCATTCCTTGGGTTTGTAATGCATTGCTCCAGAGTTTTGTTTCGTTCATTTGCCTTTTTTAAGGCGAGCCTGATGCTGTAGATCAATTTCCCCAGTCTTGCCAGGGTCATTGTGCTAGACTTGGAAAAGCACATAGCCGACGCTTCGCTACAGGATTTTATTCCATAGATGTTACAGATTGGGCGCAGTAGTCTTCTTCGATCGTCATTGAGATTCGGGCAGCAGCATAAGAGGTGCAGCCACGATTCCTTCTTGTATGGGCAGAGTCTGCAATTTGTGGCATCTCCCCTTCGGGCCCATGCCGGATCGAAGTCCGCAATTCCTAGAGTGATTAATCTCATGGACAGTATTTTACTTCGGGTTGATGGAGTGAGAGCGTCACTTAGGTAAACCTGGGCTTTGCCTACCATATAGGAGCTATTCAGCGGGTCTAGGTGTGGACTTGAGCGGAGGGATTTGCAATCGAGATCGAATGAAATTTCGCCCACTTGTTTATTTATAGCTCTTTTCCAGGTGATCATTGGAATTTCCGGCCTCGATATGCTCTCTTCCACTATGTTCAATGCCTTGATTGCTTTGTGCAGGACGATGTGCCAGAGCGTGCGTGGCTCTTCAAAGATGGATCTCAGTTGGTGTTTTAATGAATTCGCTGGGGCCCTTAAAATCCTAAAATAAAGTTTTATAAAGTCCCCCTGGCACATCAAATCGGGCCTTGCCAAGCCTAATTCCAGCCTTAGCCTTGCATTCCTTGCTGACCTCGGAATTTGGAGCACCGTTTTATAAGCTTTAGATTGTATTGAATTAAAGCTAGCGTGCTGTGACCTGGGGAAAGCAAGGTGGCCATAACTGATTGCTGGTAGAAGTTTCGCTTTTAGAACTTTCAGTATTGGGCCGGCAGTCGGGCTGATCAGGTGGTGGTTTAATTGCTTGAGTAGATGTATCACCATGTTGGCCTTAGTACTCTGGTGTTTCAAGTGGGCCTTCGCATTTGCCCGTTCCGTCAGCCAGACCCCCAGGTAGTTGTATGACTCTGCTGTATTGATATGCAAGTTGCCCATTTGCCATTGCGCTTTCTTTTTCTGGTGGTAGGTCCCGAAGATGACGACTTTGGTCTTTCCTTGGTTTACGGTCAGGTTATTGATTCTGTTGAAATGATTTAGTGCGGTTAAGGCTCTTTGTAGACCAACCTTTGTGTGGTCCATTATGGCTGTATCGTCGGCGTATTGGAGCACCGGCAACCTCAAGTTACCTAGTCTTGGTGCTACTAGGCAGGCTCCTTTTAGGGTGTCCCCCAGATCCGCCGTGTATAGGTTAAACAAAATGGGTGCCAGCACACACCCTTGCTTCAGCCCGTTCTCTGTAATTATTTTCGAGGACACTGTGCTGGTACTGGTTTTGACTCTTACCCAGGTGTCCTCATAGAGCGATCTTATTGCCTTCAGTAGGTTTGGAGGAATTCCCCAGTTTTCTAACTTCCACCATAATCTTCTGCGAACAACTTTGTCGAATGCTGTGCTGTAATCCACAAAGCAACAGAAGAGTGGGGGGTGGTTCTTCCGGGTAGCCTGGGCAGATAGATAGGTCAGTGCCAGTACATTATCCATTGTTGATGCCTGTTACCTGAAGCCAGTTTGGTAAGGAGGCATAATACTATTCTCCTCCACCCACTCCTCCAGGTCCTTTAGTAGCAGGCGGGTGTAGGCCTTGGCCTCAAGGTCGAGTAGGGCAATAAGCCTATAATTTGATGGCTTTAGGCGGTCTCCTTTTTTAAAGATAGGGACCAAGATGGAGCCCCTCCAGGCATCAGGCGTTGTTGCTGTCTGGAAAGTGTGGTTGTATAGGGGAGTTAATATTGCAGTCCAAAAGTCGGGGGCCTTTTTGAAAACCAGTGCTGGAATCCCGTTTGGCCCAGGGGCCCCGTCATTCTTCATGTTCTTGATGGTCTTAATGACCATTTGAGGGTTTAGCTGGGCTGTTACTACACTGTGTGTGGCCGCCGGTGATCTATTACCCTCGGACCGGTTGCAATGGCTGGCTTTCGTGCCTTCTGGCGTGATGTCTGATTGCCAGTCTGGGCCATCACCTCCGCGGGCCCCGTCTGAGCTATCTTTATATGCGGGGGTAGTTGTGTAAAGCTGTTTGACATAGATCAGCCAGTCCTTTTCTGCCTCTCCGTTCTCTCTTGAGATTCCTCTGCTGCTCAGTTGGTTTATGTGTCTCCACAGCTGCGCTGGATTCTTCTGTTTTAGCAGGGAGAAAACTTTGAGCCATTCCCTTTCCCTGGTGGCGTTTTTGTGTTCCCATATTTTCTTCCTCAGTGCTGCCCTCAATGAGGCAACCGATGGTCCCTCCGGTAAGCCGCCCCCTCTTTTCTTGTTTGCGAGGGCCTTGCGCAGGAGCCGTTTGCTGTCCTGTATGTCTTTGTTTGGCCCTATCCTGCCCCTTCTTGGTTGCCCATTAAGTCTGGGGGGATGTGACTGGGGATTCCCGAGCTTAGCTTGTAGGTCCTCCACGATGTCTTCCCAGGCCTTTATGTGTGAGAGCGCTGACGACAAATAGCCTTCCTGTTTTTCTTCGAGCCAAGTTTGTAGCGTGTTGCCTGTATTGTCCGACCATTTGATCCTCCTGAGAGCGCTGTATTTTTCATCCCCTCTTGATGCTCCGATGGTTTGATGATAGAGAGCAGACGGAACTGTCATCTGGAAGACCGCTCTCAATGGCCTGTGGTCGCTTTCCGACCTATCTTCTACTTCAAAGTCATCAAGTCTGGCCGCCAGTGCCTCGCTGACCATGATGTAGTCAATTCTTGAGATGTCTCTGAAGGTGGGGAGAGGATCCCATGTGTTCGAGTGGGCCTTTTTCAGTACGTGAGTTGAGGTCAGTTTATGGTTACTAATTAAATTGGACAGGGGGGCTGCCCTACCGGATCTCAGGGTAGGGGGTTTGTTTGTGCCCAGATCTCTCAGGTTGAAATCCCCCGCTAGGATAACCTGGTGTGTTTTATATTTACACAGGAGGTCTTCAAGTTTCCCCAGCAGTCCCTCCAGCTTCTCTTTCATGGTAGGCTGTGCCGGGTTGATGTAACAGTTAATTATTAAGAGAGGCATTGGATATGAATTAAAGTACAGGCCTCTGATGTGTAAGGCTTGCAGTCCAGGTGTGTTTAAGTCAATTGCCGTAGCTTCCAGGGCGCTTTCGTGCTTTATGAAAACTGATAGACCGGCGGCTGGTCGGCCAAATAGATTCTTTTTTATGGCTGGAATGAAGTGTTCGTAGTACCCTACCAGTGGAGTACTGGACGAGGCCCACGTCTCTAGGAGGCAGAGTATATCGCCTGTTTCCAGAAACTGCTTCAAAATTTCAGTGCCGCTGATTTTTCTTATCCCTGCTATATTCCAGGAAATTATGGCTAGTTGCAGTTTGTGGGCTGCTCTTCGCCTTGTCGCTCCCCTGGCTAGCTGGAATTCTCTGCCGTTAGGGATGCTGGTGCCCCCCATTTGGAATTCCTGATGGAATAGGAGAAAAGGGACCTGCACTAATGATCCGATGATTGTTTTGGCACGAAATCCTGATGTCCATTGGGACCCTTAGGGCGGTGCGAGTAATGCCCGAGCAACCCGAACTATTTGTCCCCTGCAGGATCGACCAGGGGGCCTTTTCCCTGTTGTCTGGTGCCAGGACGTACGGGTATTTTGGATGTGGCACCATCTGAACATCGATGCCCCACTCTGCAAGTTGTAGGGAGTTGTTCACGATGGCTTGTTGTATTTTTATGTGGTTTAATCCCACCACTGATGAGTCTCCATGTGTGTCCCCCTTCGTACTCAGGAATTTCACCCATTCTATGTCGCCTGTTTGTATTTGTTCTAGGGTGGCCAGGTGTTTAAAGAGGCGGAGTATATTACTCCTGTTCAAGATGTCATGCTGTCCAGTGCTGTGATACCTTGGGATGAGGAGTACCTCATGGACCCCTGTTGGTGGGCCGTGGATTGGGGCCACTCTGCCATGTAGGTAGGGGCTCTGCCGGCCTTGACCCTGTGCTTTGCCTTCCTAATTTGATCCTAGGCTGTCTTGCTTGGGACCACTTGTTATGGCCTTGGTTGACCCCGGTGTCAGACTCTTGTCCAGATTCTGGTTGAAGTGGGGACGGATCCATCTGTTCTAGCGCTATTGTGGGCATCTCTGCTTGAGGGCTTGCCTCGCGTACTGCCAAGCTTAGTCTGACTGCTGAATCGTGGCCGCTGGGCTGGTCAGGCCTTGTTAAGAGTTTTTGGGCCATCCCAGTGCGGGACGTCGGGGAAGTCGGTTGTATTTGCTCTTCCACCAGAAGATGACAGGCCTGGGACTCCTTTTTGCTCCAGTTTTTGGCAATGAAAATTGGGTAAGGCTGAGGTGGATTGGTATTCCCATGCGGGGGCGGGGTTGTACTCTTCATCAACTGCTGTTGTCTCCCTCTTATCTTCGTTTCTTTCCGTTGTTTCCTCAGCTTCTTTTTTGCTCGCCTCGATAGCGTGGTATCTTGTGCTTCCACTGTACTGGGGATGTGTTCCTGCAAGTCTAGTGCCGGAGCCTCGTCCCCTCCGCTGTGCCCCTTGATTACGCTGGATGTCCCGTTGGCCCTTTTGGAGCTGCCCTGATCGTCTGGAGTCTTTGAATCCGGGCCCACTCGCCATCCTACTTGTTGTCTTGCCTCCAGGTGGTTACGGTTTGTTAGCGCCATGTCATCTGTGGTGGATGTGCTAAATGTCTCCCGGCATCCTTTGACTGTTTCTACTATATTCATTAGGATCTCAGGGAGGGAGGCACATTTCTCCATGAGGGTTGAGCAACAGCAGGTGCAGTCGCCCCGACTAGAAGTCATGTACTGGTGGAGCTTGTTATCTAATTCATCCACTCTGGAACTTATGTTGACTAGCCGGGCTGCGATGGCTTGAAGGAGGTCTATTTGAACTTCCATTTTGGATGACTGCCATAGCAGGGCTTTGTTAGTGGTATAGCTCATCTCTGACGGGAGAGCTTTCTCCCAGTCTGCGTCCATACTTACGTTGCAGGGTTTGTTGCCAGTTTTTACATTGACGCCCCCTGGGGGTGTCAAAGGCATAAGCAGATTTGGAGTTAATTCAAGGGTTCTTTCAATCTTCTGGCCCAAATTGTGGAGAAATGAGGCTGTTAGATCCCCTCCCACTGGGGAGTCTGATTCCTCGATGACTGAGTGTGGCCATGTGCTTGTGCGGTTTGCTTCAGGTTCCATGCTCTGGGAGTCTGGGCCGTAGGCTGTGGCCCGATGAATTTGCGCTTTCGTCGTTAAAGTTGGTACGTCCTTGATTGGAACTGATTCGTGTGGCATGGTGGGTGTAACGTCTCCCCCCATGGCTGAGATTTGAGGAGGAATTGGGCACATGGTTAGACCTTTGGGCTGCGTTAGGTCGGGGAGGCCTCGGGCCACACCCTCCATTTCCTTCTGTCCACTGGGTTCGTTGCTCAGGAATAGTCCCTCTCCGCAAGTATGCTCCGGGGGTGATCTACCGAGCTCTTTGAAACTGCTGTCTTGTGCCATACTTAGGCCATGGGGTAGAGCACCAGGGGTTCCCCCCTGGTCATGGTTAATGTTGGAGGTATCCTTTTTCCTCAGAAAGTACCTTATCGAGCCCTTTTGTGCGGCGTCGTGCGGTGATTCCTTTCGGTCGTCTGTAAGTGATTTACTCCTTGTGGTCCTCGTGGACCCCTTTTTTTGGAGGTGAGCATTGAGAGATTCCTCTGGAGTCATGTGCGCTCGTCCTTTTCTTTTGGGTCCCATGTCTAGGTGGAGCACTGGAATAGCTCCTCCTGCTGTGTCTCTGCTCACTTACAGATCTTGCCGAGCTGAGCAAGCGCTCCCTCGTTGGTACAAAGGAGTTGCAGCTATGCTGGGGGAGGAATGGCTTTAAAGGATCTTAACGTGTCTGGCAGTATGCTCTGTGGGCCCCTTGCTGCGGCCGCCTACTAAAGGGCAGCCGCGCTTGCCTCCAACAGACCCACTGGTCTTTTCCCAATTTTTCCAGTTTTCCAATTCCCTTTCCAGCGGGGGATTTTTCCCCAAAGCCCAAGGTCCAAGGGTCTAGTGCACACAGCCCACGGTTTTCCCAGTTTTTTGCCTCTCCAAGACCAGTGGTGCGATGGTGTTTTAACTGACAATTTTAGCAGGCAGTGCTGGGGGCTGGCTGGAGTTCTTCAAGAGATTGGCGGGGGATTAGCGGCAGATTTTGTTTAAAATTTTTTTTTTGAATGAGGTAGAGCGAGTGAGGTGGAGCGAGCTAGCGGGCAGAGCCGGTGGGGGGAGCCAGGTGGGGGAAGGAGGAGGGGGAGGGGACAGCGGTGATAGTGGTGAGCGGCGGGCAATTTGCAGGCTAATTGCGTTTTGCTGTGATGGCTACGGGCGTCAGATTTTGCCTGCTGCTGTTACCGCCACACACAATGTCCACACGCACTCACCCGGGCTCCGCGGCCCCCCTCCTTCCACGCAGCCTTGATTCCCGAGCTCCCAAGCTGGTGTTTTCAGCGATTTCGGCCGCGATTTTCGGCCGCGGTGCGCGGCTCTTCCTGCTCTGCTCCGCTCCGCTCCTGCTGCTTGCAGCTAGTTGCTGGTCGAACGCGGTTGAAAACCTGGACTGGACTTCCTCTGTCGTCACGTGTCTCTCCTCACACTAGTGCACCAGAGATTCGCACCATCGAAGGGAGTCACGCACAGCTCTGCCGGGAGCACTTGCACTGTGGCACTGAACAGCAGTGGCACAGTGCCCAAAAGCATCTAAAACCAGCAAAAACATAAGAGGCAACAGCAAAAAATGGAAGGGAGACCCACGCCAATGGTGCCAGGTCTAACACATCTTGTGTACCTTCTTGCTCCATCGCACAGACTTTGATATTCACTCTTGGATTCCTCCTCACCTTCTGCCTCTTTTGCTCTACATGTCAAGTATTCAACGCCTAGAAGTCTCTCTGGAAGCACTGAAGGCACTTCTTAGCCTTCACAGACTTCATCTGCCAGAGGTATTGATAACCCCTTCCAGTGGCCACGATAACGCCAACACAGATTAGCGCCACGCAGAACGTGCCCCCTGAAAGGAGCCCCAAGCATGAAAAATCCAATAGGTAAAAAAACCTCCTGATGACTGAAGTTGAGGGCTCCGTTGCCAGCAGAAGAACAAGAGGGAGAATGCTGCCACCAAAGGCCTATGCAGGAAGGAGATGGCTGAAGCAAGGACCCAGGGAAATGGGAGGAAAATTGAGAATGAGCCGAAGAAGAGTAACAGGAATCCAGACACCAGGCTATGAGCAAAATTAAGGAGAAGCACATTTGTGCAGACGCAGGAGGAAACACCAGGACTGGCCAGGATCGAGGAACATGACAAGAACACTACACAAACCTTTGCAACACAAGGGTAGGAAGAATCCTTCCAATGTTATAGGCAGGAAACAGGAAATAACCTCAGAGGAACCATAACCACCATCTTGAATTGGGAAGGCCTATGGAGGATTCAGGTATGTGGCGGCCATCTTGGAATGGGTACGTTATTCTTCCCAAAAATCCTCAATGAAGGGTTCTGGGAAGAAGAATGCATAGGGGTAATGTAGGCAAGGCCGAAAGTCATCTACATAAAAGAACCCTAGGTGGAGAGGAGCGATGACGGGGAAGGCTACATCGGCGAGCCAGCCACCGTAAAGTAAGTTTATTCTGAGAGCACAGTGGCCTGCTAGCATATGGTCAGCCACCATTGGACAGGATAGAACCTGCAAACCCTGAGAAGGACCAGCCATCATCTACACAAAACGTATCAACTGCTCCAGCACATCCACAAACCCCAGAGACCATCTCAAATACATGCTTTCAAGCTTTGCATCTGAAACAATACCACCTTGGGAGTGGTCCTACTCTACCCATCACCCGTACCCAGATCCATATTCAGAAATACAATCTCAAACTTTACCGCCCCTCTTGAGCTTGCCTTCAGCTCCTTCATCCTCCTTTGCAACCGCAGCTTCCACCTAGTGGCCCACACTGACCCGAATTCCGCCAACCTCGTGGAAGACCTGAGGACAATCAGACTCACACAATAAGTGAATAACCCCATCCACAATGCAGGACACCTCCTTGACCTGGTCTACATCAACTTCGCTGACATCATGGTGGACATAAAGATTGACCACTCCCTTGTTTGATTCATCCTGCACCAGCCTACCAACACAATCTGCAATCACCAAACCCGAAGAGACACAACTGGAACAAGGTACCCAATGATACATGGACCATAGAATGTTAAACTAACTGACCACAGCACCAAGATGACCTCACCCGGTCCATCACCAACTTCAACACTTTGATCACCTCCTGCGCTTACACCCTGCCCTTGCTCAAAACCACCGCTACAGACCAGGCCTCAGGCAAACTGATACACAGATGGCCTTAGACCCTTCAAACACCTCTGCAAACAGCTGGAATGCTGATGGCGATATACTCATGACAACAATGACAGAAATACAGATCAGCCCTTTAGGTCTAACACCAGCTACTACCACCCAACTCCTGAAGAGACTCAAGACGATACACAACTCAGCTGCCAGTCTCATCCTCAACCTCCCCAAATGGACCCACATCACCCCCCACCTCAGGAACCACCACTGGCTCCCAGTCCAGAAAAGATGCCAATTCAAGATGCTGATATACACCTACAAGGCCCTGCAGACCAAGGACCAGGTTGGATCAATGGTCGCCTGAACTACCACCAACCCTCCAGACACCTGCGCTCCACCTCCTTCGATCACAGTCCCCGCATCGGTCGCAGCCACAGTGGAGGATGCTCCTTCTCCTACCTTGCCACCAGGGCCTAGAACAACCTCCCCCTTCACCTTCGAATATCATCCTCTCTCCCGGAATTCAGAAAGGGGATCAAGACCTGGCTTTTCGACTGATCGCAGTAGGATCCCAGTGCCTGTATACCCTCACAGGTGATTAGCCATGCTCTACAAATCCCGACTGATTGATTGATTAAAAATCCACTTAGAGCTAGTTCTTAGCAAATGGATTCAATTCAACAGATTCAAGATGGCTGAAGATCATACGAATCCAATGGAATTAGAAGATCATCATCTAAAGACTCCTGAGGTTTAACAAAATGTAAATAATTTCTGCCCACAAGCTATCTTTGTGCCGAATAAAGAATTGCAGTTTGTGGTAACTAAGGAGACTACGCCTTAAGTCTACCGTTTCTGGCACAGGGGAGTTAGAGGTAAGCTGAGTTTAGTTTTATGATATTGTTGGTGGCCAGTTGTTCATTCTAATGTTAATAAACATGCTGTTGCCTATCGTATTCTTGTCCAATGTAAATAGCTATACACTAAGGGGGATATTCTCAAGAACGTGCGATAATCATCGCCAAAATAGGTTAACGCAATTTTTCATATCACCGTCTACCGCGGGAAAATAACTCTGTGTTAACGGTGTATTCTCAACATGGCGGTAACATGCAATAGTTTCCCGATAACCCATCAAATGTCCGCGATAACATTACCGGGACGGCGATAAAAATCTAAACCCTAACGTGAAAAAAGTTGCGATGGGCCCAACTGCGATAAAAAAACACAGCGATAAGCAGCGCCAGGCCTGCAAGTCCCACAAGTCAGGTGGGAAAAACCACTATAAAAGCGGCAACAAAAAACACAAACAAAACACAAACAACTGCGAAGCACCATGGAGGTATCCGGAGCAAGGTCAGAGGACAACCAGAACCCCACAAGCCCCACGGAGGACCAGCCTGGGACCTCGGGGTCAGGGAAGGGCAAGGAGAAGAAGAAGAGGAACCCGCGTTTCAGTACGCAGGAAAACCAGATCCTCATTACGGAGGTGACAGAACACCACCACCAACTGTTCATCACCTCCACTGTGTCATTGGCAACTAAAAATACAATATGGCAGTCCATCTTGGCCAAGGTGAATGCAGTCGGAGTGAAAAGAAGGGTAGTGGACGACTGCAAGAAGCGCTGGACTGATGTGAAGCGCAAAACCAAGCTGAAACTCGCAGCCAACCTGAAAGCAGCAATGCAGACTGGAGGTGGGAGTCCAGCGACACACCAGGAGCTGGATGAGATGGAGGAAATGGTGACCCGAGTCATCATTGGGGAGACGGTGGCAGGAGTTGGGGGACCGGACACTGCACAACATGACCTGAGCCAACAGCAACAGGGTGAGTAACGACCAGGGACTGGGTGTACGGGGGGTGGTGGCGGTGGGTGTTGTGGACCTCTTGGGTCTCCGAGCTGCATGATCAGTAGCTCCATGACATGTGTTGGTCTTCAGATGTGGCTCTGGGCTGGGCTCCCTTTCTACTGCAGGTTGTCATCCTGCTTAACACCAGTAAAAGGCAGGTGTTAAATCCCTGCTGCTAACGCGCCTTATCGCCTGTTTTTCGGTTGCATCGCAGATCTGGCTGGTCGTTGAGAATATCGCGAAGTGGTGTTTTCGTGTGTTTTTGCACGGGAACGCCTACTCTGCATATCATTAGCGTTAGTTGTTGCTCTCATCTGTGGCGATGCTTTTTGCGGAAGCTATCGCTGGAAAACTGGCGATATCGGCAGTTTGCACCAGCTTGAGAATAGGGCGATAAATCTATCGTCACTTTTGCGGCGCTAAAGTGCCGATAAATTGGCGATAGGTCCTTGAGAATATGCCCCTAAGCCTTCTGGATATTTACAGCCGGTGCCGGTGTCACACGTGCCCTGGTATATGACTTCCACAGATTCTAAAACGGTTTGTCTGTCTGCAGACGGATATCATGTGATAATGGTAACAGCAGACACCTTTTTCAAAGATGCCCAATTTTTCTCCTTTGTCCAAGTTACCAAGTGCTAAAGAAATGGCCCCATGTTTTTCACTATCTTTCACCTTCCTTCCTGACAGAGGTACTCAACATCTCTTATGTTGTGGCTGAGCTCTGTGTGCGGCATTTGGATCTGAACATGCCCTGCTCAAATGGGCAAACAGAGCGAACTAATCAAAGTTTGGAACAATGTCTACGGAGCTACTGCAATGCAAGAGTAAACAAGCATTTGCAATGCATGAGTAAAAAACTGGGCTTCATATTTACCAATTGTGGATTTTTTTGTGTACTAACTCCTAATGTCACCAGGGTTTCCTTTTTAATGTATGAAAATAATTCTTCTGAGAGTTTTCCCTTCTTTTCCTCATGTTTTTCATCCTCATTATTTGAATTTGCAACGTGTTTCTGGATGTTTATATCATTCTAAGGCCAAGATGAAGGAAAATCAAGATCAAATTCTTCTTCCTTTTCTCATGGAGAAAGAATTTTGGTGCCTTCACATTTTTTCCCTCTTCATAGACTGCCAGTTAATTTTGATCAAGATTTTATGGCCCATTTGTTTCACTAACTAGATCAGTCCTGTGACTTTTTGGATGAAGTTGCTTCACACTTAGAAAAGTAATTTTGTCCTTTATTCATCACAACTGAATCCATATGTTCCTGATCATTTTCATTGGTTGCCATTGTGTCGTCCACCTGTTATGGTACAAGGACAACCAGAATACAAGGTTCAAGAAATGTGTGATTCTCTCGAGCTTTGAAGCTGCCTACAATTTTTGATTAATTGGAGAAATTTTCCTTCTAGTGAGCATTCTTGGGGAGATACTACTTCAGATCATGCTCCCTTGTTAGTCCGCTGTTTCTCCCAATGGCACCGCAATATGTCCACTGCCAGGGGAGCATGCTGTTACATCTGTACTGGGAGCATGCCAGAGATTGCCGACATTGTAGAGAAGAAGGTGCGCTCTGCTGCAGTCAGGCAGCATGTTGCAGGAGGCCGTGCTGAGTGCGTGGGTAAGTGTGCTCTTGCCTGTTAGATCACACAGCTTTTTGAGGGATTTCAGTAATCCAGAAGGGTGTTCTACAAGCAGTGTAAAGTGGTGGGTGTGAGATATAACAGCACAACTGCTGAGACCAGTGCTGGGCAAAGGATGTGAAAGGATGTGAAACCTGCCTTCTTTGTGTGCCCAACCAATGCAAGGAGTTTCGAAAAGGGCCATAGACAAACCTTTCAAACCAACCTTTTCAAGATGGCGACCTGCCAATAGACTTCTGCATGACACTTCCAGTCTTAGGTAAAGATTAGTTTGTTCCTGTGATGTCAGTTTCTGTTTAAATCAGTATCTGGGGATGCTCTCTCATGCCTAGTGACCATTGTTAATGCCTCCCTCACTCAAGGCATCCTAGCAGTAGCAGACAGGTCAGATCCTCCCACTCCTAAAGAAAACCCTGATGACCTTGCCAATGACCCACCCATCACTCACCTACCATTCATAATCAAGATCACTGAGAAAGCAGTCTGTGTTCAACTCCAAGATCACATCAATGCTAACCATCTCCTGCATGACTACCAGTCTGGTTTCACATTAGTCCCAGGCAGAATTTCAATTCCGTAAGTGGAATTGGAGAATTTCGGCAATTCCGCGTTAATCCTGTAATGCGGAGTACCCACCAAATTCCATGAAACCACGGGTGGCGGAATTTTTTCCCTGTTCCAGCAACGTGATGACAATGGGAACAATGCAAGGCTTCAGAGTGTGAACTGGCAAGAGTTCAAGATTTGGCATCCCCCAGCATGATTTTCTGTCAAAGGAGGACCAGGATCTTACTAACGGGAGTGGTCATAAGCGCTCATGGTCAGAGGGCCGCTTCCAAGCAGATTTTCGACTCAAGCAACAGCAAAATCAATTGGGGAAAAAAGCGTGGTGCCGTGTGGTGATGATTTTTCAATGAGGCACTGAAATCAGAGTGCAAAGACCACAACATGCATTTTCCACCCTTTGGCGAAACTCTGCAGAATCTCACCTAGTTTTTATGTAACTCCACGTGATTCAGCGGAGTGAAATTCAGCGAGTTCCACCCAGCCATCTATAGACCATGCTGCAGCATGGAGACTGATACCTTACACATTGTTGACAATGCCCTCTTGACCACAGATGAAGATGACCCTGATATTGTTGGACCTATCAGCTGCCTTTGACAGAGTCGACATCCCATCCTTATATGCACCCTGGAATCTCAAATGGGATGCATCAGCAATGTCCTTCACTGGTTCTCATCCTACCTTTATAACTAACACAAGTCTTTTCCACAAGGGCAACTCCAAGTCCCAAAAAAAACCCTCACCTGCGGATCCCACAGGGTTCAATATTGTCCCCTGTCATCTTAACCTCCACAATGAGCCATTTGGTGCACTACTCACGGATAACAGCATGAAGATTCACCAATATGCACATATCACACAGCTCTAATTGAAAGTCTTGCCTGCTTTAAACGTCCACTGCCTCAAACACTGCTTGCTCATCATCCAGACCTGGAATTTCAGTGCCTTCCCTGAAGCTCAACCCAACCAAGTCAGGATTTCTGTTATTTGCCAAGAAAAACAAATTAGAAACGGTGCAAACCTTGCTCAATGACATGAACATTGACGGCTTCGAACCCAACTCTCACACGAACAGCAGTAGCCGAAGCCGGTCGCTCTCTCTTAGCTCATTGTTCCTGTGCTCCAGCAGTAGGAGTTTTGCGCCAGATTGCCCTTAATTACTCAAACTGATGCAATCACGTAGTTTTACATCACAAGAGTAATGCTTAATTACTGAGATTACTTCGGTTAGTCTGGCATATTTAAAATTCTGTCCAGGCCTACATTAAACCCCAAATTTCACTGAGTGCCAAGTCACTTGTATTCACGCTGGACGCCAACAACACTCTAAAGGAACACATTGGCAGAGAAATGAAGATGGCCAGAAACCAGCTCTCTCTTCTATAGGAAGTCAAACCATTTCTTCCAGAACGCGCCTTCTGAAATGCTGTTCAAGCCCTCATACTCTTGCATGTGCATGGTGGCAAAACCCTGGTCCGTGGCCTCCCAGACTACACACTGGAACCCGTTCAGGGCACCCTACATGCTACAGCGTGTCTTATCCAGGGCCTGAAGAAATATGATGACATCACTCCACCCTGATGAAACTCCATTGGCCCTCCTTCCCAGCTCGCGCCACCTTCAGAACCAGCTCCATCATTTACAAACTCATCATAATCAGCACCCTCCTCCCATCTTGCAAACAAACTCCCCATCTCTAGTGGTTCTCAGCGAGGACACCATCAGACGGCAGACTAAGAAGTGTAAAAGAGTAAAAGCAAGTTGAAACATCTATGTATTCAGGATTTGGAACGACATGCATGTATGCACTAGGACTACCCCAGTGCTACTCCAATTTGGGAAAGAGTTCAAGACTTGCTGCTTTAAATAACAGCACATAAACATACATGAACTGTCTACAAGACCGCTACTTCTCACATCACTCATTGACTTAAGCTTGTTTTTGACCGTGTACAGCGTGCCGCTTCCTTTTGGCTAGGCTTCCGCTATAGAAATACTACATACATACATCCATACATTCAATACAATTAGTTATGAACTCATTTTACACGTTCAGTAACTATCTCTGCCTGGACGCAGCTCCTACAGCTTTGTGAGTCCTTTCTGTCGGACGGGCAATGCCAGAATGTCTCTCAAACACATCCGTAAGCCTGTCTAGATAATCCGATGTTGATTCAACTCCACTCTGCTTGAAACTTGACGTTTGACTCTTGTCCCCATATACATGAACAGAATGATGCATCAGGGGTGGGCGGAATTTGCGTAGTCGCGCTACGCAAAGCTCCGCGAAATGGTAAAAAATCTCTGCGAGCACGCAAAAGTTCCGCAAACACGCGGAATTGCTTGTTCCGCCCGTTCGCGGTGCTTTTCTCCTGTTCGCGAACGCTGTTTGCGTGCTCGGGGAGAAATATCTCGCGAACACGCATTTTGAAAGCGCAAACAAGCAAAAAATTCCGCGAAGCCACGGATCGCGGAATTTTTGGTAATTTTGCGTTCTCCGCGGAACGCGAAATTACCCAAATTCCGCGAGCGGAACGGAATTTACCGCCCAGGCCTAATGCTGATCTTGTATTATGACTTGATACACAGGGATACACATGCTTAGAAGATACCTAGAGTTCCCATTTTGGTTGTTCATCACTGCATCAATAACGGGAGCTCAGAGTAATGCTTGTTCTCTTTATTTTTCTCTCTCTCTTTCTCCTTTTACCTCTTCATTCTCCCAGATGCTTTTTGCTAGCATAATTCTGCTCTATTGTCTATCTGAGGTGTGAAAAATGAACACTTGCCATAATATCACATAAGAATAATCTAAAATTAATCTATCACTGTTTATGAAAAATAATAAAGCTATATATAAAAAATTACATTTTAGCCCAATCTGTTTTCACTGGACACATATTCACAACTATATAACTGCATTCAACAACGAATCCCTTGCCGCATTCCCCATTATTCCTGGTATCCTGTGTCAGCCAACCAGATTTGTAAGCCAACCAATCTCTCACTTCATTTGGTGCCACCAGATGCAGCAATTCATTCATATAAGTCCAGTGTGTCAATACACTTCAAACACACTTTGAATTCTGCACAGAACTGGGTAGGGCCTTCTCTAATATTAGGGAACTGTCCCTTAATGCTTATTAAACCAGAAGGAGTCCAGGGGATGTGACCAGTGACTCTACCCCCAGGGGCGGGGCAGTCCCTGAATGGAAGGAGGGTTTTCAGGTCTGGTGATGTCTTTGTCATTTACATCGCTGAATCCTGTTCCTGTTCAATGATGTCTATGCCCAGTTAGGCCTGAACGCACTCTTTGTCTCGACCATCCTATAGTAAAGGACTCTGAGCGCTGTCTGGTTACTGGCGTGCTTCTGCATGGTGCTCTACTGTTAGTCGCTTGGATCGCAGAGTTCAATTGCAGTTACCCCCTTGTGCTCTAATGTTAGTCGCTTGAATCGCAGTGCTCGTTTGCAGTTACCCCCTTGTGCCCCACTTTTAGTCGCTTGAATCGCAGTGCTCATTTGCGTGTGACCCCCTTGTGTCCCACTGTTAGTCGCTTGAATCGCAGTCACTTGAATCGCAGTGCTCGTTTGCGCGTTACCCCCTTGTGTTCTACTGTTAGTCGCTTGAATCGCAGTGCTCCTATGCGCGTTACCCCCTTGTGCTCTACTGTTAGTCGCTTGAATCGCAGTGCTCGTATGCATGTTACCCCCTTGTGCTCCACTGTTAGTCGCTTGAATCGCAGTGCTCGTTTGCACGTTACCCCCTTGTGCTCTACTGTTAGTCGCTTGAATCGCAGTGCTCGTTTGTGCGTTACCCCCTTGTGCTCTACTGTTAGTCGCTTGAATCACAGTGCTCGTTTGCGCATTACCCCCTTGTGCTCCACTGTTAGTCGCTTGAATCGCAGTGCTCGTTTGCGTGTGACCCCCTTGTGTCCCACTGTTAGTCGCTTGAATCGCAGTCGCTTGAATCGCAGTGCTCGTTTGCGCGTTACCCCCTTGTGCTCTACTGTTAGTCGCTTGAATCGCAGTGCTCGTATGCGCGTTACCCCCTTGTGCTCTACTGTTAGTCGCTTGAATCGCAGTGCTTGTATGCGCGTTACCCCCTTGTGCTCTACTGTTAGTCACTTGAATCGCAGTGCTCGTATGCGTGTTACCCCCTTGTGCTCCACTGTTAGTTGCTTGAATCGCAGTGCTCGTTTGTGCGTTACCCCCTTGTGCTCTACTGTTAGTTGCTAGAATCACAGTGCTCGTTTGCGCGTTACCCTCTTGTGCTCCACTGTTTGTCGCTTGAATCGCAGTTCTCGTTTGGGCATTACCCCCTTGTGCTCCACTGTTAGTCACTTGAAGCGCAGTGCTCATTTGCGCGTTACCCCCTTGTGCTCTACTGTTAGTCGCTTGAATCGCAGTTCTCGTTTGCGCGTTACCCCCTTGTGCTCTACTGTTAGTCGCTTGAATTGCAGTTCTCGTTTGCGCATTACCCCCTTGTGCTCCACTGTTAGTCACTTGAATCGCAGTGCTCGTTTGCGCATTACCCCCTTGTGCTCCACTGTTAGTCGCTTGAAACGCAGTGCTCGTTTATGTGTGACCCCCTTGTGTCCCACTGTTAGTCGCTTGAATCGCAGTCGCTTGAATCGCAGTGCTCGTTTGCGTGTTACCCCCTTGTGCTCTACTGTTAGTCGCTTGAATCGCAGTGCTCGTATGCGCGTTAACCCCTTGTGCTCTACTGTTAGTCGCTTGAATCGCAGTGCTCGTATGCGTGTTACCCCCTTGTGCTCTACTGTTAGTCGCTTGAATCGCAGTGCTCGTATGCGCGTTAACCCCTTGTGCTCTACTGTCAGTCGCTTGAATCGCAGTGCTCGTATGCGTGTTACCCCCTTCTGCTCCACTGTTAGTTGCTTGAATCGCAGTGCTCGTTTGTGCGTTACCCCCTTGTGCTCTACTGTTAGTTGCTAGAATCGCAGTGCTCGTTTGCGCATTACCCCCTTGTGCTCCACTGTTAGTCGCTTGAATCGCAGTGCTCGTTTGCGTGTGACCCCCTTGTGTCCCACTGTTAGTCGCTTGAATCGCAGTCGCTTGAATCGCAGTTCTTGTTTGCGCGTTACCCCCTTGTGCTCTGCTGTTAGTCACTTGAATCGCTGTGCTCGTTTGCGCGATACCCCCTTGTGCTCTACTGTTAATCACTTGAATCGGTTCTCGTTTGCGCATTACCCCCTTGTGCTCCACTGTTAGTCGCTTGAAACGCAGTCGCTTGAATCGCAGTGCTCGTTTGCGCGTTACCCCCTTGTGCTCTACTGTTAGTCGCTTGAATCGCAGTGCTCGTATGCGCATTACCCCCTTGTGCTCTACTGTTAGTCGCTTGAATCGCAGTGCTCGTATGCGCGTTACCCCTTTGTGCTCTACTGTTAGTCGCTTGAATCGCAGTGCTCGTATGCGCGTTACCCCCTTGTGCTCTACTGTTAGTCGCTTGAATCGCAGTGCTCGTATGCGCGTTACCCCCTTGTGCTCTACTGTTAGTCGCTTGAATCGCAGTGCTCGTATGCGCGTTACCCCCTTGTGCTCTACTGTTAGTCGCTTGAATCGCAGTGCTCGTATGCGTGTTACCCCCTTGTGCTCCACTGTTAGTTGCTTGAATCGCAGTGCTCGTTTGCGCGTTACCCTCTTGTGCTCCACTGTTTGTCGCTTGAATCGCAGTTCTCGTTTGGGCATTACCCCCTTGTGCTCCACTGTTAGTCACTTGAAGCGCAGTTCTCATTTGCGCGTTACCCCCTTGTGCTCTACTGTTAGTCGCTTGAATCGCAGTTCTCGTTTGCGCGTTACCCCCTTGTGCTCATCTGTTAGTCGCTTGAATCGCAGTTCTCGTTTGCGCATTACCCCCTTGTGCTCCACTGTTAGTCACTTGAATCGCAGTGCTCGTTTGCGCATTACCCCCTTGTGCTCCACTGTTAGTCGCTTGAAACGCAGTGCTCGTTTATGTGTGACCCCCTTGTGTCCCACTGTTAGTCGCTTGAATCGCAGTCGCTTGAATCGCAGTGCTCGTTTGCGCATTACCCCCTTGTGCTCTACTGTTAGTTGCTTTAATCGCAGTTCTCGTTTGCGCGTTACCCCCTTGTGCTCTACTGTTAGTCGCTTGAATCGCAGTTCTCGTTTGCGCATTACCCCCTTGTGCTCTACTGTTAGTCACTTGAATCACAGTGCTCGTTTGCGCATTATCCCCTTGTGCTCCACTGTTAGTCACTTGAATCGCAGTGCTCGTTTGCGCATTACCCCCTTGTGCTCCACTGTTAGTCACTTGAATCGCAGTGCTCGTTTGCGCATTACCTCCTTGTGCTCTACTGTTAGTCACTTGAATCGCAATGCTCGTTTGCGCGTTACCTCCTTGTGTTCCACTGTTAGTCACTTGAATCGCACTGCTCGTTTGCACGTTACCCCCTTGTGCTCTACTGTTAGTCACTTGAATCGCAGTGCTCGTTTGCGCATTACCTCCTTGTGCTCCACTGTTAGTCACTTGAATCGCAGTTCTCGCTTGCGCATTACCCCCTTGTGCTCCACTGTTAGTCACTTGAATCGCAGTGCTCATTTGCGCGTTACCCCCTTGTGCTCTACTGTTAGTCGCTTGAATCGC
This sequence comes from Calotriton arnoldi, assembly GCA_963921515.1. NCBI lineage: Eukaryota > Metazoa > Chordata > Amphibia > Caudata > Salamandridae > Calotriton > Calotriton arnoldi. The sequence goes on from CAWUFW010000456.1 coordinate 2,483,608, forward strand.
AGTTCTCGTTTGCGCGTTACCCCCTTGTGCTCATCTGTTAGTTGTTTGAATCGCAGTTCTCGTTTGCGCATTACCCCCTTGTGCTCCACTGTTAGTCACTTGAATCGCAGTGCTCATTTGCGCATTACCCCCTTGTGCTCCACTGTTAGTCGCTTGAAACGCAGTGCTCGTTTATGTGTGACCCCCTTGTGTCCCACTGTTAGTCACTTGAATCGCAGTCGCTTGAATCGCAGTGCTCGTTTGCGCGTTACCCCCTTGTGCTCTACTGTTAGTCGCTTGAATCGCAGTGCTCGTATGCGTGTTACCCCCTTGTGCTCTACTGTTAGTCGCTTGAATCGCAGTGCTCGTATGCGCGTTACCCCCTTGTGCTCTACTGTTAGTCGCTTGAATCGCAGTGCTCGTATGCGTGTTACCCCCTTGTGCTCTACTGTTAGTCGCTTGAATCGCAGTGCTCATATGCGTGTTACCCCCTTCTGCTCCACTGTTAGTTGCTTGAATCGCAGTGCTTGTTTGTGCGTTACCCCCTTGTGCTCTACTGTTAGTTGCTAGAATCGCAGTTCTCGTTTGGGCATTACCCCCTTGTGCTCCACTGTTAGTCACTTGAAGCGCAGTGCTCGTTTGCGCATTACCCCCTTGTGCTCTACTGTTAGTCGCTTGAATCGCAGTTCTCGTTTGCGCGTTACCCCCTTGTGCTCTACTGTTAGTCGCTTGAATCGCAGTTCTCGTTTGCGCATTACCCCCTTGTGCTCCACTGTTAGTCACTTGAATCGCAGTGCTCGTTTGCGCATTATCCCCTTGTGCTCCACTGTTAGTCACTTGAATCGCAGTTCTCGCTTGCGCATTACCCCCTTGTGCTCCACTGTTAGTCACTTGAATCGCAGTGCTCATTTGCGGGTTACCCCCTTGTGCTCTACTGTTAGTCGCTTGAATCGCAGTTCTCGTTTGCGCGTTACCCCCTTGTGCTCTACTGTTAGTCGCTTGAATCGCAGTTCTCGTTTGCGCATTACCCCCTTGTGCTCCACTGTTAGTCACTTGAATCGCAGTGCTCGTTTGCGCATTACCTCCTTGTGCTCTACTGTTAGTCGCTTGAATCGCAGTTCTCATTTGCACATTACCCCCTTGTGCTCCACTGTTAGTCACTTGAATCGCAGTTCTCGTTTGCGCATTACCCCCTTGTGCTCTACTATTAGTCGCTTGAATCGCAGTTCTCGTTTGCGCATTACCCCCTTGTGCTCTACTGTTAGTCGCATGAATCGCAGTTCTCGTTTGCGCATTACCCCCTTGTGCTCCACTGTTAGTCACTTGAATCGCAGTGCTCGTTTGCGCATTACCTCCTTGTGCTCTACTGTTAGTCACTTGAATCGCAGTGCTCGTTTGCGCATTACCTCCTTCTGCTCCACTGTTAGTCACTTGAATCGCAGTGCTCGTTTGCGCGTTACCCCCTTGTGCTCTACTGTTAGTCACTTGAATCGCAGTGCTCGTTTGCGCATTACCTCCTTGTGCTCCACTGTTAGTCACTTGAATCGCAGTTCTCGTTTGCGCATTACCCCCTTGTGCTCCACTGTTAGTCACTTTAATCGCAGTGCTCATTTGCGCGTTACCCCCTTGTGCTCTACTGTTAGTCGCTTGAATCGCTGTTCTCGTTTGCGCGTTACCCCCTTGTGCTCTACTGTTAGTTGCTTGAATCGCAGTTCTCGTTTGCGCATTACCCCCTTGTGCTCCAATGTTAGTCACTTGAATCACAGTGCTCGTTTGCGCATTACCTCCTTGTGCTCTACTGTTAGTCGCTTGAATCGCAGTTCTCGTTTGCGCATTATCCTCTTGTGCTCCACTGTTAGTCACTTGAATCGCAGTGCTCGTTTGCGCATTACCCCCTTGTGCTCCACTGTTAGTCACTTGAATCGCAGTGCTCGTTTGCGCATTACCACCTTGTGCTCTACTGTTAGTTGCTTGAATCGTAGTTCTCGTTTGCGCATTACCCCCTTGTGCTCTACTGTTAGTCGCTTGAATCGCAGTTCTCGTTTGCGCATTACCCCCTTGTGCTCCACTGTTAGTCACTTGAATCGCAGTTCTCGTTTGCGCATTACCTCCTTGTGCTCTACTGTTAGTCACTTGAATCGCAGTGCTCGTTTGCGCATTACCCCCTTGTGCTCCACTGTTAGTCACTTGTTTCGCAGTGCTCGTTTGCGCATTACCTCCTTGTGCTCTACTGTTAGTCACTTGAATCGCAGTGCTCGTTTGCGCGTTAACTCCTTGTGCTCTACTGTTAGTCACTAGAATCGTAGTGCTCGTTTGCGAGTTACCCACTTGTGCCCCACTGTTAGTCGCTTGAATCGCAGTGTTCGTATGCATGTTACCCCCTTGTGCTCCACTGTTTGTCGCTTGAATCACAGTCGCTTGAATCGCAGTTCTCGTTTGTGCATTACCCCCTTGTGCTCCACTGTTAGTCACTTGAATCGCAGTGCTCGTTTGCGCGTTACCCCCTTGTGCTCCACTGTTAGTCACTTGAATCGCAGTGCTTGTTTGCGCGTTACCTCCTTGTGCTCTACTGTTAGTCGCTTGAATCGCAGTGCTCGTTTGTGCGTTACCCCCTTGTGCTTTACTGTTAGTCGCTTGAATCGCAGTGCTTGTTTGTGCGTTACCCCCTTGTGCTCCACTGTTAGTCACTTGAATCGCAGTGCTCGTTTGTGTGTTTTCCCCTCGTGCTCCATCTGCTTACAGTCCCACTCGCGCTCCTCCATTTCCAAGTGCATTCGCAGGTGCAGCCACATGTGCTATCATCAGGAAAACCTCCAGCAAGTCCTCCTTTCGTGGAGCCTCACTCTCCCTCCCTTTATCTTGTTGTTCATTCAGCTGAGGGATTTAGTAGGGAGGAGGCGGAGCAATGAGAGAACAAACCCTACCTATGTCCCTGAGGGGGCTTGCTTGGTATTCCAGTTTCTTCAAGGTCTGTTTCATGCCACATCAGGGTCTGTTTTATGCCACAGATGTGGGATTCTTGATTGCTGTTGTTGGTTTACTGGTGCCAATGTGCAATTGCTGGACACTCTTCAGCCTCTATTTTAATTGCATGATCTTTCAACTTCTATTGTAAGTTGACTAGCCAATCTAGTTGGAACATACCATGCTCAGGAAAGGTTTTTTCCCCATCCTCCTTAGTGAGTCCCACCCACTGGTCCAAAAATGTGCATGTGGCTTTGCCATACTGATGGTGCATAGCGCTTGCAGGAATCCCTTCAGCTGGGAGTTCACTTCATTTAGATTGATGTGCCTTCATCACTGATCCTTCATTCATACATGTAACCTAAACAGGGTCTGCCAACCTTGTGCCCACAACTCACCCCTTGGAATTGGAGTTGGGGAGCAGAGTAAGGGGTAGCTTGGTTATTTCTCTAACTGATCTTGTGGAGGGAGTAAGGAAAGATACTGCCCACTCACACCCAGTGAGCCCTGGTGGTCAGCCAGTCTTCGGGTGTTGCATCTATAGTGGCTCATGGAGGAGCCGGGGTGGCTGGATCATAGAGTCTCTTTCTCACACACATTCATTCTTCAAGGGTCTGTGCTTCGGGTCCTGGTACTCATGCATCTCATCCCTGCTCCTGCAGTATTTTTAGAGCCTGTTCACGCTAAGTCATGGATTGTATACACACTGGGGCCGATTCACAAAACTAATCTGAGACAAAATCCTAAATTTACTACTTTTGGTATTCACAGAAGGCATTTAGTATTAGTAAAGTTAGGAATCCTAACTTTACTACTACTAAATGCCTTCTGTGAATACCAAAAGTTGTACAGTTAGGATTTTATCTCAGTTTAGTAGTAGTAAAGTTAGGAGTCCTAACTTTACTACTACTAAATGCCTTCTGTGAATACCAAAAGTAGTAAGTTTAGGATTTTATCTCAGTTTAGTAGTAGTAAAGTTAGGATTCCTAACTTTACTACTACTAAATACCTTCTGTGAATACCAAAAGTAGTAAGTTTAGGATTTTATCTCAGTTTAGTAGTAGTAAAGTTAGGAGTCCTAACTTTACTACTACTAAATACCTTCTGTGAATACCAAAAGTAGTAAGTTTAGGATTTTATCTCAGTTTAGTAGTAGTAAAGTTAGGAATCCTAACTTTACTACTACTAAATGCCTTCTGTGAATACCAAAAGTAGTAAGTTTAGGATTTTATCTCAGTTTAGTAGTAGTAAAGTTAGGATTCCTAACTTTACTACTACTAAATACCTTCTGTGAATACCAAAAGTAGTAAGTTTAGGATTTTATCTCAGTTTAGTAGTAGTAAAGTTAGGAATCCTAACTTTACTACTACTAAATACCTTCTGTGAATACCAAAAGTAGTAAGTTTAGGATTTTATCTCAGTTTAGTAGTAGTAAAGTTAGGAGTCCTAACTTTACTACTACTAAATGCCTTCTGTGAATACCAAAAGTAGTAAGTTTAGGATTTTATCTCAGTTTAGTAGTAGTAAAGTTAGGATTCCTAACTTTACTACTACTAAATACCTTCTGTGAATACCAAAAGTCGTAAGTTTAGGATTTTATCTCAGTTTAGTAGTAGTAAAGTTAGGAGTCCTAACTTTACTACTACTAAATGCCTTCTGTGAATACCAAAAGTAGTAAGTTTAGGATTTTGTCTCACTTTAGTAGTAGTACAGTTAGGATTCCTAACTTTACTACTACTAAATACCTTCTGTGAATACCAAAAGTAGTAAGTTTAGGATTTTGTCTCACTTTAGTAGTAGTAAAGTTAGGAATCCTAACTTTACTACTACTAAATGCCTTCTGTGAATACCGAAAGTTGTACAGTTAGGATTTTGTCTCACTTTAGTAGTAGTACAGTTAGGATTCCTAACTTTACTACTACTAAATACCTTCTGTGAATACCAAAAGTAGTAAGTTTAGGATTTTATCTCAGTTTAGTAGTAGTAAAGTTAGGAGTCCTAACTTTACTACTACTAAATGCCTTCTGTAAATACCAAAAGTAGTAAGTTTAGGATTTTATCTCAGTTTAGTAGTAGTAAAGTTAGGACTCCTAACTTTACTACTACTAAATACCTTCTGTGAATACCAAAAGTCGTAAGTTTAGGATTTTATCTCAGTTTAGTAGTAGTAAAGTTAGGAGTCCTAACTTTACTACTACTAAATGCCTTCTGTGAATACCAAAAGTCGTAAGTTTAGGATTTTATCTCAGTTTAGTAGTAGTAAAGTTAGGACTCCTAACTTTACTACTACTAAATACCTTCTGTGAATACCAAAAGTAGTAAGTTTAGGATTTTATCTCAGTTTAGTAGTAGTAAAGTTAGGAGTCCTAACTTTACTACTACTAAATACCTTCTGTGAATACCAAAAGTAGTAAGTTTAGGATTTTGTCTCACTTTAGTAGTAGTACAGTTAGGATTCCTAACTTTACTACTACTAAATACCTTCTGTGAATACCAAAAGTAGTAAGTTTAGGATTTTGTCTCACTTTAGTAGTAGTAAAGTTAGGAATCCTAACTTTACTACTACTAAATGCCTTCTGTGAATACCGAAAGTTGTACAGTTAGGATTTTGTCTCACTTTAGTAGTAGTACAGTTAGGATTCCTAACTTTACTACTACTAAATACCTTCTGTGAATACCAAAAGTAGTAAGTTTAGGATTTTATCTCAGTTTAGTAGTAGTAAAGTTAGGAGTCCTAACTTTACTACTACTAAATGCCTTCTGTAAATACCAAAAGTAGTAAGTTTAGGATTTTATCTCAGTTTAGTAGTAGTAAAGTTAGGACTCCTAACTTTACTACTACTAAATGCCTTCTGTGAATACCAAAAGTCGTAAGTTTAGGATTTTATCTCAGTTTAGTAGTAGTAAAGTTAGGAGTCCTAACTTTACTACTACTAAATGCCTTCTGTGAATACCAAAAGTAGTAAGTTTAGGATTTTGTCTCACTTTAGTAGTAGTACAGTTAGGATTCCTAACTTTACTACTACTAAATACCTTCTGTGAATACCAAAAGTCGTAAGTTTAGGATTTTATCTCAGTTTAGTAGTAGTAAAGTTAGGAGTCCTAACTTTACTACTACTAAATGCCTTCTGTGAATACCAAAAGTAGTAAGTTTAGGATTTTATCTCAGTTTAGTAGTAGTAAAGTTAGGAGTCCTAACTTTACTACTACTAAATGCCTTCTGTGAATACCAAAAGTCGTAAGTTTAGGATTTTATCTCAGTTTAGTAGTAGTAAAGTTAGGAGTCCTAACTTTACTACTACTAAATACCTTCTGTGAATACCAAAAGTAGTAAGTTTAGGATTTTATCTCAGTTTAGTAGTAGTAAAGTTAGGAGTCCTAACTTTACTACTACTAAATGCCTTCTGTGAATACCAAAAGTAGTAAGTTTAGGATTTTATCTCAGTTTAGTAGTAGTAAAGTTAGGAGTCCTAACTTTACTACTACTAAATGCCTTCTGTGAATACTAAAAGTAGTAAGTTTAGGATTTTATCTCAGTTTAGTAGTAGTAAAGTTAGGACTCCTAACTTTACTACTACTAAATGCCTTCTGTGAATACCAAAAGTAGTAAGTTTAGGATTTTGTCTCAGTTTAGTAGTAGTAAAGTTAGGAGTCCTAACTTTACTACTACTAAATGCCTTCTGTGAATACCAAAAGTAGTAAGTTTAGGATTTTGTCTCAGTTTAGTAGTAGTAAAGTTAGAGTCCTAACTTTACTACTACTAAATGCCTTCTGTAAATACCAAAAGTAGTAAGTTTAGGATTTTGTCTCAGATTACTTTTGTGAATCGGGCCCACTGTGTTTGCTATACAGCGCCTCGCATTCTTGTCCACCCAAGCAGTCTATTATCCCATTGTCTACCACCCAGACAACACCTTCGGTGCACTTTAACGCAGCACAGAGAGTACAAAACAATACATGCAACGCAAGGAAGAATCAGCATGATAACACAGTTAGACTCCGCCTCATTTTAGTTTAACATGCTCACACTGGCATGAATCAGCAGACCCAGCACTGGGCCAGGCTCTGCCCCAGCCCCAAGGAGAAATATCTCCTGTATCTCATACCCTGGGTCGCCATACCGAGAACAGTCCAAAAGGCGTTTCCCGCCACACAACGCACCAGGTTCTGTAAAAGGAAACGAACACTCGGGAAAGCTCATAGAAGCCTAACACGTGATTAAGGCAAAATTGCCAGCAAGCATGAAAAGTACAGGTGGATTGCCATTTCAAGGGACCAGAGTGCTGCCCCCTGGTCAGTTGGCACATGTAATGCTAAATTCCATACATTTAAGTGCTACCTTTATACACTTTTCTGAATGCGATTGAATAGAGGAAGGAACATGATGTACAATGGGAACTACAGATAGGCACTAACGAGCAGGTGCCGGGCACTTCTCGTGGGAAGATTGTGAGAAGCCCTCGAAGAGTTACAGTAAGCCAGACTGAACTTTGTGCAGTTCTCGCTTTGTTGTGCCAACTTCTGAACTTGCCAGAACAGTTAGTCTAAATGTGCAGTGTCCAGCACGGGATAACAAAAAGGCAACGAATGTAAAATATGTGTACGTTTTCAATAATGCTAAGGATTTAGGGTGCTTTAAGCAGGTAAAAATGCAAAATTGCAATTGTTAATACAGCAAAAAATAGGTATACAAAAAGTATACATCCTCATAGCATATCTTTGGCAGACGGCCCATTCGCCCACCCCACTCTTTGCAGTAGTAAAACTTTATTTCAGCCGTAGGCCATAAAAGTACAAGATAAATACAGAGCACAAATTTGGTGGCAGATAAGAGTCAATAGATATCACTGTGATTAAAAGGCACAGATTACAGGAGTAAATTCTAATAGTGAAAAAAACAAGGAGGCAGAGTATTAGGATAAAGTGCATAGTGACATAGCATAAAACTCTGGTTGCAAGGGTAATAGGACGCAGTCTAAAAAGGGCACACAGAACTAAAAATAATTATGCAATCGTCACCCCAATTTATACAAAGCATTTCAGAGCAGTATTGGGGGGTACGTGCCCAGGGACCAGTACACAGTGGTTGGAAGGGTTATAAACTCAAGTACAAAGGGAAGAGAGAAGGACAAAATCCTCGTTGCCTGGTCCGCCATGTGCTCCTACAATTATGTTGTTAACTCTAAGGACTTGGACTGCACCCATTAAAGCCAGTGTTGGCAGCAGGGTTAGGGTCTCAACGGGTCACATAACAATGAGCCGGGGCGTTGGGAATGTGCAGACAGGAATAGTAGAGAATCAACCTATCTGCGGAATCCTGACCTTTTAGGGTCAATGATGTTCAAGGGTATAGTCAGTGGTAGGAGTGGGGAAAAAAAAGTAGGGGAACTGTGGGCGGAGCATCAGGTGGCGGGAATAACCAGAGGATTGGGTCAGTGGGCGGAGTCAGAGGTGTGGCTAGAAAGAGCATAACATACCAATTTTTAGTATGTTTGGCATTTCACTGACCAGTTACAGCTTATAACGTTATTTAATACAACCAATGGATACACGTTTATTTGAGGTTTAATATATGAGTTATTGACATTAAAATACATTTATAATGTGGGATAGGTTTTCAATCACAGAATGTCCCAAATGCGCTTCTAAGTGGAACCAGAATCCATTTGTCTCTGAGCCATGCAGTTTCTTTCATTAGCACTTCTCCTCCCCTTTTCTAACTATTTCTGAACAAAAGATTTAAATTCTATGACAGGAGGCCCCACGTGTTTGGGAGCACTGTTGAATACATCATTTTGTGCCCCTCGGTCAATGCAAAATTGTAGTCCTACATTTTTTGTGCTTCACGCAACATGTCATGAAGCCAGCATTAGATGCCTCTTAGTTTCCTGTTATTGTATCTATAAATAGCACTCAAAAATGAATATATACACCTAAAACAACCCAGACCTGTTCGTTTTGCATTTGCTTTTAGCAGTATCAAATGAATGAGATACAACTATAATATTAGTAGTTTGTGTAATTACTACTCAAGTTAGATAGCAATGAGAATTGCAAGTGTATCAGTTCTAAAATTATGAGACTCAAACATTGGTAGAGTCAGAAATAGGGAGTGGTCCTCGGATTATCTCAATCAGTTATTTTCTCCCCTTCAGACGACTATCCTCTGCAATCCCTATTAGACACCTTCATCCCTTGTCTCTCCACGAGCCCTGTAGGTGTCTAGAAATACCACCCAACAGAGACTGCATGAGGAAGTTCAAACATGAATGGCAAAATATCCTAGTTTGCAAATGTTTTCCACATAATTAGAGCTCTGCCGTATTTGCCACATAATACATCATCTGCTGCATAATCTGATGGTTTTAACTAAAAAATAGTTTGTAGCTCAAACAGATCAAAACAATGTGACTTGTGTTGCTGTGAAGTGGCGGGCCCTTTACAAAGGTAGACTGGTCACCGTTCTCACTGCTGCACTTGTATGTTAAACAAGTATTAATGAGGCAAAAGCTTTGCAGAGACTGTTAGTATGTGTAAAAATGTCAAAATAATAAAGCATCAGAAAATGTACCGCATTACGCTGCAGCCTTTCTTTGCTGCATAATTTAGTCAACACTGCAACATAATTTTGTCCTCCATTGCTGCATGTTCCTCGTAAATTTGCCATTCCTTCATTGCTGATCCCTGGTGAGTTGCACTACTACTGCTGGAACAAGGCCAATGGAGGCACCAATGGGTGAGGCGGACTGGCCTCAAGGGTCCTGTGACCTCAGTGACAAAGTCACTGTTGATCTAGGGTTTGCTGCTTCGTAGGCCTGCACGCAAGAGTGGAGGTGAACTTTAGTATGGATTGTGATGGACAGGGCTTCAAGGTTAACCCACACTGGCCACCGGTAGGGTCCACCTGCTGGTGCTAGGAGACCAGGGCTTCTATGGTCGAGCGGGGCCTTCTAAGGTCTAGTTGGGGAATGTGCTCCCTCAGGAGAGTGGACTGGTCATGAAGCCTGATCCTGGTTCTCCAGTTCCAAATTCGGCAGCTCTGGCCATAGTGCCCCATCCTCTCCCCCCCGAACACCTTTCTGCCCCACTGAGAGAAACTTGCACTGCCTTTAGCTACAACCCAATTGTACCCTGTTATAAACTCCTGGATGTGAATCAATTAAAATTATGCACTGCCTGAAAAAAAGTAACAACATCATGGGAAAAGCATACACTCATAGGCAATGCAAGATTATGTAAAGCATGCGAAATTTAAGCAGGAACGACATGGTTACCTTAATGCTTTTACACTCATTGTTCAGAAATAAATGAGTGTTTTTGCCTCAAACATTGAGGACATGAATACAGGTCTCCTCCTGTACACAGGTGTGCCTTTGTTGCACTCATGGACAGCAAGAAAGTGGGTAAAGCAGGGCTCAGAAGATAAAGGGACTCTTCAGGAAAATCTGATCTGACTCACGGAAACTCACAAGGGCTCCTCCACATTCATGTCAGCCGGCTAGCTGCTCAAACATCAACATTATGTATTCAATCGTCATGCAAAGGATACCTTTTGAACTGTCCGGCTTGGCTAACTCTCCTACCCACAAAAAACTTGAGAGAGCTCTTGAGAGTAAAAGGCAAAATTATATTTTCATTCGGGAAGTGAAGGATACATCCAACGTTATTTTCTTTGGTGACACAATAGTATGTTAGTGATGCTGTAAAGTGTCGCAAAAAAAAAAATCACAAACCTAAGAGGTCCCAAACGCAAGACCAATTGGCTTTGCCAATGCTCGTTTAGTTATCTCATTTGCTAAATGGGGCACTTTTAATTTGCTGCCAGACATGGCTGAACTGGGAACCCAAAGCAGCTCTGGCAAATTTTGTCCATCCCCTGTATGGTGTGTTGCGAGCAAACGCAGCAAGCGAGCCTGACCACTACAAAGGGGACATGGGGGAGAGGGTGTTCAATCCCCAGGAAGATTTTGGAAAAAATTACATAAAAGGTGCATTTTACAACACATGTTATTATATATTTAATTGTATAAAGTTTTAAAGCACAGTAAATGATGACCTTACAGTGCACCAGGATACAGCTATCTTTATTAGGGCTCTTCAATGATCCCCCCACTATCACCCTCCAACAGTGCCCCTCATCTCTCCATAGCCCCTCCCCCTCATGACCTCCTCCTCGGATTCCCTCACTATCACCCTCCAACAGTGCCCCTCATCTCTCCATAGCCCCTCCCCCTCATGACCTCCTCCTCGGATTCCCCCACTATCACCCTCCAACACTGCCCCTCATCTCTCCATAGCCCCTCCCCTCATGACCTCCTCCTCGGATTCCCTCACTATCACCCTCCAACAGTGCCCCTCATCTCTCCATAGCCCCTCCCCTCATGACCTCCTCCTCGGATTCCCTCACTATCACCCTCCAACACTGCCCCTCATCTCTCCGCAGCCCCTCCCCCTCATGACCGTCTCCTCTGACTCCCTCACTGCCACCCTCCAACCCTGCCCCTCATCTCTCCATAGCCCCTCCCCCTCATGACCTCCTCCTCGGATTCCCTCACTATCACCCTCCAACAGTGCCCCTCATCTCTCCATAGCCCCTCCCCCTCATGACCTCCTCCTCGGAATCCCTCACTATCACCCTCCAACAGTGCCCCTCATCTCTCCATAGCCCCTCCCCCTCATGACCTCCTCCTCGGATTCCCTCACTATCACCCTCCAACAGTGCCCCTCATCTCTCCATAGCCCCGCCCCCTCATGACCTCCTCCTCGGATTCCCTCACTATCACCCTCCAACAGTGCCCCTCATCTCTCCATAGCCCCTCCCCCTCATGACCTCCTCCTCGGATTCCCTCACTGCCACCCTCCAACAGTGCCCCTCATCTCTCCATAGCCCCTCCCCCTCATGACCTCCTCCTCGGATTCCCTCACTATCACCCTCATGAGTGCCCCTCATCTCTCCATAGCCCCTCCCCCTCATGACCTCCTCCTCGGATTCCCTCACTATCACTGTAGGAGAGTAGGATCTGCCTCTTATGTTGCCCCCACTTTTTTTCTGATGTTTACACTGGTTTCTGGCTATAGTCTGGCTGGGTCCCTGCTAATCAGGGCCCCAGCCTCTCTGTTCTCTCTAAACGACTTGGAGTGCACTCTAGGTGCACTAGTGATTGGATACTGTGGTACCTTATGAGTCCCTAGTATATGGTACCTTAGGTACCAAGGGCATAGGTACTTCACAGGCCTACCAGGGGCTGAAGCATGTATTATGCCACCCCTGGGAAGCAGACTAAATCTGACACCACAGGCCTGCTACTGCAGCCTGGGTGAGGTGGTGCTAGCACTCCTCACTGAGATATAGGTTCCCTATATCTCTCCTACACACACATATAAACCTATCAGTCACCCCTAAGGCAGGCCCTATCAATCCTGAAGGCAGGGTGCTTGGCTTCTATGTGAGGGGGTGCCTCTGCCTGAGCAGGGCCCCTCTGCAGCTCTCAGAGTCCATTCTCTGGTGCTGTTTGTGGATGCGGTTAAACCATATACTCTTAAGTGCATTATATCCTCGCGGTAAAATGCTAACTTTGGAATGGCTGCATCAAAACATGTCGTGTTTGGTGTCAAACATCTTGGAATACTACCCCCCCCCCCCGCCAGTCCTGGCGGCGGGGGTAGCATTCTACCCTTCTAGAGGGATAGACATGTACCTACTGTGGAAACCCGGTAGAATACTGCAGAGCCCTGGCATCACAAAATGGATGCCACCAGTCACAGACACTGGGCTGCCCTCCTACTGATGACCAACACTCGCAGTGGAGGAAGCCCAACAATAGATATCCTGTCCCAAGGGGGTGTGACCACCTTCCAGACAGGGTTTAGTGTATTGGGGCTGGGTGAGTGCACTCTTAGAGTGCTTTGAAGTCCTGCACTGGGGGAGCAGAAGGCTCCTCTGTGCATACCCCAGTTCAAACCGGCTCAGGGGCTACCTGCCCCTGCTCTGGCGCGAAACTGGACAAAGGGAAGTGGGTGTAGCCACCCACTCCCCTGACCCTCCCATAGGTAGGGTCATAGAGCTAGTCCCTCCCTTTCTTTTAGTATAAGAGGGGGAACCTGTGCATTGCACCCTAGATCTCCCTGGACGATGCTCTGAAGAAAAATTCTGGACCTTCGACGTTCCACTACCTTTGGAAGACTGAAGAATCTCCCTTGGAGTCAAGGAGTGACTCCCCTGCTTGGCAGGCACCAAAAACTACAAACGACGGTCGCAGACTACGCCGTTCCCGCCGGAGTCGAAGTCCCTGCAGCCCAAGAAGTGGATTTCCTGACTTCACAAAGGCCATCGTGAGTCCCCAGCAAAGCTGAGGCCAGTGGACCCCAAGAGTAATGAGGAACCGCGACCCCTGGGTACCATGCACTATTGTCGAGTGCAACCCCTTCACAACATTCTACGAACTTGTGCTTTGGACCACGTGTGGTCCTAGCCTCCAGCAGAAATCCCTCTGAAGATCAGAGGCCTACCATGTCCCGAGTGACCGTGGGCCCCTGTTGAGTGAATCCCCCCGAGGCATCTTTGCAAACCCTTGCCAGCCGGCTTGTGGGTCCACAGAAGACTTTCTAAAGAAACCAAAGGGCTCCCCTGGTTGCTCCAGGCCTGCCCTGACTTACCTTTGCTGGGTGAGTCCTTCAGACCTTGCTGGTCTGTGCCATTGATGTTTTGCACTTTCCCCGAGACTTGCTGTTACCAAGGCTTGTTGGCTCCAATCGAGTCGCTGACACCGCAGTAAGCTGCAGACATCATGGGACACGCCGAATCCAGCTCCTGGTCATCGTCGACACCTCCTGGACCTCGAGGCTGAAGAGTCAAGGCACCCGTGAACGACAAGAATCTTGCAACGACGGTGGGCATCCATCTTCCTTGCCCCGAGTCACTGCCAAGTGACTTTGAACACTGTCCCCTCTGCTTTCAGGTCTTCCATCTTCCGAATCCAGGCTTGGATTCCTCCGGACACTTCTCCTGTCGCCGCAAGCAGTAAGTCTTCACTGGCTCCCATTGAAAACGACGCCGCGACCCGACACCAAAGAACACCTATGCACCCGGCTCCCCTGGGTGAGGTAACTTCAGCACTACGGTGCTCCTGTGGGTGTGGGCCCTAGAACTACTTACCATGTAAGTGACTTGCTTGTAGCTACCCTAGAAGTGCCCTAAAACTCTTACTTTCCAAGTGCGACTATCGCGCTGACTCGTACATGGTTCGCGTCTGTGTTAGACACACCGCGTCCAACTCCCTTGCAACTCTATCTGCAACCGCGTCCTTCGACTCGTACAAGGACCGATCGGTGTGTTTGCCTCGAACACGCAAGGGACCTTTAACATTGAAATCTCAATCGCGTCTGTTCGCATAGACTCGTACAGGACTCGCACCGGTGCCAGGACACCGCGTCCGTCCCCTGTGGGTCTCCTACAACTACCTGGGGTGGTTCTTGGGGGTCCCTCGATTCTAGATGCCCTAGACCTAGGTCTAGCCAAACTAAGATTGTGATATTCGATTGTGCTAAACTTATTTTGATAACATTTGACTTGTACATATGTTCCTGACTTCTAATCTTACAAAGAGATTAGTAGAGAGTTGTTTATTAATAAATACATATATATTTGATATATATACCTGTGTGGTGTCTTTTCATTTGGTGATTTAAGAGATTGTGTGGTAAAACAAGCTGCTTTACATTCCTTCAAGACTTAGCCTGAAGGCTGCTCTCCACAGCTACCACTAGGATAGCTTTCTATAAAGGTTGTCTTAAACCTATCTACCATAAGAGTCGAATTGTTCTGGTGCAAGGTGTCCACTTTAATTAGTGGACAGCATATACCAGGCCAACTTCTCACAATCACCCTCCAACACTGCCCCTCATCTCTCCATAGCCCCTCCCCCTCATGACCTCCTCCTCGGATTCCCTCACTATCACCCTCCAACAGTGCCCCTCATCTCTCCATAGCCCCTCCCCTCATGACCTCCTCCTCGGATTCCCTCACTATCACCCTCCAACAGTGCCCCTCATCTCTCCATAGCCCCTCCCCTCATGACCTCCTCCTCGGATTCCCTCACTGCCACCCTCCAACAGTGCCCCTCATCTCTCC
Organism: Calotriton arnoldi; assembly: GCA_963921515.1. Classification (NCBI taxonomy): domain Eukaryota; kingdom Metazoa; phylum Chordata; class Amphibia; order Caudata; family Salamandridae; genus Calotriton; species Calotriton arnoldi. Next base: position 2,498,681 of record CAWUFW010000456.1, read on the forward strand.
ATAGCCCCTCCCCTCATGACCTCCTCCTCGGATTCCCTCACTGCCACCCTCCAACAGTGCCCCTCATCTCTCCATAGCCCCTCCTCCTCATGACCTCCTCCTCGGATTCCCTCACTATCACCCTGCCCCTCATCTCTCCATAACCCTCCCCTCATGACCTCCTCCTCGGATTCCCTCACTATCACCCTCCAACAGTGCCCCTCATCTCTCCATAGCCCCTCCCCTCATGACCTTCTCCTCGGATTCCCTCACTATCACCCTCCAACAGTGCCCCTCATCTCTCCATAGCCCCGCCCCCTCATGACCCCCTCCTCGGATTCCCTCACTATCACCCTCCAACAGTGCCCCTCATCTCTCCATAGCCCCTCCCCTCATGACCTCCTCCTCGGATTCCCTCACTGCCACCCTCCAACAGTGCCCCTCATCTCTCCATAGCCCCTCCCCCTCATGACCTCCTCCTCGGATTCCCTCACTATCACCCTCATGAGTGCCCCTCATCTCTCCATAGCCCCTCCCCCTCATGACCTCCTCCTCGGATTCCCTCACTATCACCCGCCAACACTGCCCCTCATCTCTCCATAGCCCCTCCCCTCATGACCTCCTCCTCGGATTCCCTCACTATCACCCTCCAACAGTGCCCCTCATATCTCCATAGCCCCTCCCCTCATGACCTCCTCCTCGGATTCCCTCACTATCACCCTCCAACAGTGCCCCTCATCTCTCCATAGCCCCTCCCCTCATGACCTCCTCCTCGGATTCCCTCACTGCCACCCTCCAACAGTGCCCCTCATCTCTCCGCAGCCCCTCCCCCTCATGACCTCCTCCTCGGATTCCCTCACTATCACCCTCCAACAGTGCCCCTCATCTCTCCATAGCCCCGCCCCCTCATGACCTCCTCCTCGGATTCCCTCACTATCACCCGCCAACACTGCCCCTCATCTCTCCATAGCCCCTCCCCCTCATGACCTCCTCCTCGGATTCCCTCACTATCACCCTCCAACAGTGCCCCTCATATCTCCATAGCCCCTCCCCCTCATGACCTCCTCCTCGGATTCCCTCACTATCACCCTCCAACATTGCCCCTCATCTCTCCATAGCCCCTCCCCCTCATGACCTCCTCCTCGGATTCCCTCACTGCCACCCTCCAACAGTGCCCCTCATCTCTCCATAGCCCCTCCCCCTCATGACCTCCTCCTCGGATTCCCTCACTGTCACCCTCCAACAGTGCCCCTCATCTCTCCATAGCCCCTCCCCCTCATGACCTCCTCCTCGGATTCCCTCACTATCACCCTCCAACACTGCCCCTCATCTCTCCATAACCCCTCCCCCTCATGACCTCCTCCTCGGATTCCCTCACTATCACCCTCCAACACTGCCCCTCTTCTCTCCTTAGCCCCTCTCTCACATGTATTTCATTTGTTTTATAGCGCCTCTCATACCAGTGTAGGGACTTGGAGCACTTTACATAATGCACACATACAGAGACAATGAATCATACGTGTGTAAATCAGTGTTTAGAAAATGTTATAGAAGACAAAAGGGACTACAAGGTGTAGGATTCACATGCCGTCAATTCTGGTAGGCATTTTTAAAGATCTGGAGAAGCACAGACCCAGGATTCAAAACGTAACGCAGTTGTTAGATTTACTAATGAGAATGTATTCTACCCAAACAAACCCATTTTAGCAGTATTAGGATAATGAAAGACAGGGGAAAAAAACATAACTTCCAAACCTGAACCATGCAGTTCGCGTGCAGCTCTTTGATGGCAGGTCATAGCTCAAGGTGCTAGATTTATTACGATTGTAAGTTATGCGCTGCGAGTAACTAAAGGATCTCTGTGACAAAAGCACTAACCCACTGAGCCTATGTACATTAAATACAGTTCTGTGATCTGTATGTTACACGTTCTTTGCAGCAGGTATAGTAACCTTCGGCGCTACAATAAATGAGTCAAAACTTGCAATAGACAATACTCCGATCTCTCTCCAACAGGAAGATAAACCACCAGAAACCTCAGTCTTTTATTGTTGCCTGAAAACTGCTGTGTTTACAAGGAACTCTCCAGTGATTTCTGTGTTTTCGAGAGTGAGAAGTGAGTCATTGTGCTGGACAGTCCTGCTCGTTTTGTTACTGGGGGACGGTTTGCAGCCCCTAGTAACAAAACCAGCCTCCCACCCTCCAGCCTCCGCCCGATGCCCATTATGCCAGTCCGGCCTGGGTGCCTGGGCCTATTTGTTTTCACAGTACGACCCTGGATGGGGTCTACAAGGGGCTCTGGTGTCACAGAAATGGACACCTCGGGCTGCTTTTATGTTACATCCTTAAAAAAAGTAAACAGTATTTTTAAAAAGACCACATCCCTGAACACAGACAGAGCAGCAGTACACATTTTATAAAATAACATAAGAAAAACAGCTGATAAGACATTAAACGTTTTATACAATAATTGTTTTAAAAAGCGTGTTTGGGCACAGTCTGCCACGAATTCCACAGTGGAGTGCGCTTCCTTTCCTTCTGGTGTCGTCAGTCTGTGTGAGCCCAAAAATAAAGGGCAGATGAGGTCGAGGGCGGGGCCGCCAATGCATCCTGATGTGACCATTGTATTGGTCACAGTGGGGGCAGGCAGGTGGCCTCCTCACTAAATTCGGTGTAAATCACGCTTTAAATGGGAAAAAATAAGTGCAGGTACTCATTATATTGAGCTAGGGGCGTGGCTAGTGGGCGGGGTTAGAGGCGGAGCGAGACATGGTGATACAAATCACTTCTATTGAGTATTCATGTTGCCCTGGCATCGCCCTGGATAATGGTCTCAACCTTTCCATACGTGCAGATCAGCAGCTTGAACCCTGAATGAGCCGAGCCATCAACAGTACTATTATCACTTTCAGGCCAATAAGGAATGTCTAGGACAGGAGAGACTCTGGCACTCACACAGGTTGCAGGACAGAAAATAACATGTTAGAAATGTATGAATATAAACAAAATGTATTAACTCGTTACACAAAATGAAGGCCAAACACCAAATGTTCATATTTCCTTGTTTTGTAAGATTTGCAGCTTCTTAGTATTATAATGATTCTAATGTTGCTACTCGCTTGCATTTGGTGCAATCCTTATATATTCAAGAGTGCACACACACATATAATAACATTCCACGCATTTCTTTTCAAATACCTGCTGATTCTCCTCCTCTTCGAGTTTGTTTCTCTCTCAGAGGCAAACATACAGTCTCTATCTGTTTTCACATCTCTAATCTTGCGATCCCTCCCGCACTCACTTCTCTCCCGTTTGTAGCTAATTCTGTCCCACTTTCTTTACCCCAATTGTACCCCATCACTCTCTCTACCATCACTCTTTCTATTTCTAATCTGCCATCTCCGCGCCTCTCTTCTGCTTTCGATAGCCGTCTGGATCTCTCCCCTATCTATCTACCCTTCCCCCTTCTGCCGCTCTATCTTTTGCCACTTTAAACTCTCTGCTCCTTCCACCTCACTCTTCACCTTCACTTACCCCCATTCTCCCTCCTCTCCCCTCGACAGAAGGCCCCACGGCCGGAGAGCTTGCAGTGGCAGACAATGAGCACAGCAGGGTCCCGAGCGCGTGCAGAGTCCCGCAGGGTAGAGGTCAGGGGAAGAACAATACTGGCCTCCGATGGGAAGGTCAGTTGACCTCCCCCACCTCACCTGGGCACCAGGGAGTCCGCTTAGGCCATATTCACCACCTCAACCCTGCCCATCATGGACTCAATGTCCCAGCAGGCGGCCTGGCGGGGTGGGGGTGGATTTGAAGGGCCAAGTGAGTCAGAAGAAAGTCAGACCCCAGTGGGAGGCCAAGAGGTGAAAATGGCTCTTTTTACCTGGGTTCCTCCTTGGTAGGTCAGGCACAGGCCCTCACCATTGTCCCAAACACTAACAGGAGGACCCAGCATCGACACCTGGCAGGGGGGTGGTGAGGATAAGGAAAGCTTCCATTTGGCTAGGAACGGAGCAGAGGCCCTCTTGCCCTTACGGCATGCCTCCAATAGGCCCCCACAGCGGAATAATACTGACAGACGGCAAACGGCCAACATGCTGCCCAAAAAAACGGCTCACAGTTCGCCCTCGGGCTCCAGTCCAGTGCCCAACTCATCAATCTGAACCTGGGTACCGGTACTCTCCTTGACAGTGGAGAAGTGCCGGTAGTCGGCTTGGTAAAATTAAGAAGTGCCGGTACTCAGTACTGGTGAGTACCGGCCCATTTAAAGCACTGTGTAAATTACACTGTAGCAGCAGGGCCACCAAAGGTATCTGTTTTCGCATGCTAATTGATTGCTCCTACAGTGCGACAGGGCTCCTACAGTGTTGCTGGCCAGGCCCCTGGCCACAGATACAGAGTGGAAGTGGGAGGAGGTCGTGGGCACTGCAGAGTAACCCTGGGCAAAGCACTACGCTACGCTCGCGTAGTTTGCGAAGTTTGCGCTACTTCGCACAACGCGAATTGCACGTAGCACAGTGCAAACACACGAAGCGTAGCGTAGTGCAGCAGTCATTTTTTGCTTGCTCGCGGTCCTCAACGTCAAGTTGGCGACCGCGAGCAAGCAAAATGACATCCCGGCGAGACTTTTTCCTCGTTCGCGATCAGCAACATCAAGTTGCCGATCGCGAGCGTGGAAAATAAACCTCCAGGCGAGATTCTCAACGCGGGGAGGTCAGGTTTCTCATTGCGAGTGGTCGCGTATGCTCGCGACCGCTCGCGATGAGAAACTACCAGTCCGCGTTGAGAAAGCTGCCGCTCGAGTAAAAATCTACTCGAGCGGCAGTAAAAGACAGCTCGCACTGTGCAAGATGCCGTTTTCAATGATTGCACAGTGCGGACAAGCATCCGGCACTGTGCAATCATTGCGAACAGTGCACTACGCAGTTCGCGTAGTGCTACGCGTAGCTCGCGTAGTGCGAACTGCACTTTGCGTAGCTTTGCGTAGCGCTACTTCGCGAACTACGCCCAGGCTTACTGCAGAGGCCTTCCTCAATGTGCGCCCCACAGGGCTTTATGATCACGTCATATTTTTTACGTTCTGACCATCCCTGCAGTCCTGGGACGCATTTTAAAAATAAACAAGTAGGGGAACGGACTGTTTTAAATTAAAAAAGTGGGGGCACGCCGTGCCCTTCCGATCCCGCCCACTTCTACCACTGGGTATAGTACTCGAGTTCAGCGGAATACCTTAAATGCACTGAACAAAAATGTCCCTAGAAATTAGAATGGGCACTCAGGATCCATTAGGAAGTGCCTGGATCGTATAGACCAGACCGCAAGGAGATATCTGCTGATGGCACATATAATAAACCTTGAGAAATCAGGTGTAAGGTTCCTATGGGCCACCTGAAATCTGTCAGTACCCAAGGTGAGGCACAGGGGGCGGCTCCATTTGCAAGGAGGGCGCAGATAAGGTGGGCACTCTTTGTGCTTCCAGGAACAATTTCAGCTGCGGTATTAATGTTACCTGCTAGTTGTATACTTAGATCCACTGCTGGTGAAGCACCATCTATTTGTTTCAGGACTGCTGGGTGGTGGCATCTAAGGTAGAAAATACAAGTCTCCACGACTGCATCTCTGTGGAACTGGTACCATTCCAATTGGGAAGCACAAATTCACTATTCAGGGTTTTTCCTGCGGGATCGAATAGGATGCCCTGCTTTTGGCAGCTATGTTTTCCTGGCTCCCTAAAAAGGGGTTTAGTTTAGTTGGTAAAATGCCCCATAATTGCATTTATACTGGGTGGAATAATGGTAGTTGCTTTCATTTTTTAGTTTTATGTAGCGCAAACTCGACGGGAAGGTATCAGAGTGCTTTACATGAGCACCAGTTGCGTTACATGAGGACACATTCATTTTGTTAGGCACAGGGAGATTAAGTGATTTGCCCAGAATCACAGGATGTTGAAGGTCCCTGCGGAGACTCGAACCTGGTTCCCCAGCTTCGACGTCGACCATTTTAGCCGTTAAGTCACGTGTCCTCAATGCCTCGCTGCTACAATACATAGTGTCAACTCTTAACCTATATTTCTTATGTCTGTCAATATGTCTACTGTGGCACATTGGTCCCTACCTTGCTGTGGTCTATATATAGCTAGTACAGGCCGTTTGCCCTGGCAGTGCCAGAGGACACACGGGTACCTTCTGCACCATGGTTGGTGGTCTCCCATGGAATGTAGTCATGTGCTCTCCTAAGGTAAAGCTACCTCAATAAAATCACATGGATCATAGCGGCTTAGAAGGTCTACTATTGCGTATTTTGCGGGTTGCCAAGCTGCACCCACAGCTTCTATTTCAATGAATGATTGAATGAATAGAATAAATCAGTACTACACACAGGCTATGCTTCCACCAACAGCATGACTCAACCCCTACTCAATGCGAATCCTCTTGCCGCCTGATGGTAAGTATCGGTGGACACACAGATGCTTTTCCTGCTACTGAGGAGAATGAAGAACAGTTCTCGATGTCTCTGGTTTAATTTGTGTGTGACTTAATTATGGGGGTCCCAAGTAGACCTCAGAAAAATGTAAATGACACCAGTGTAATTTGCGTAATTTCGAGGCTATAGCGGGCCATATTTATGGCAAAGAAACGCAACGCAGCGCAGCAAGTCAGCTTGCTGCGCTGTGTTGCGTTACATGGAAAGGACAGGAATGCACTGTATTTAAAAGAATACGATGCATTCCTATCCTTGTCCCCGCGCTGGCAACATTTTGGCTGCCTAGCACCAACGCAGGCACCCTCGCACCAACGCAGGCACCCTAGCACCAACGCAGGCATCCCCGCACCATGGTATAATTGTGCCTGCCTTGCAGATAGGATTGTTTTTGTGCAGAAAGGGGCACCTTCCTGCACAAAAACAACCCTGAGAGGAGAATTCCTCTTTCTATGTGTGCTGCAGAAAGAGGAAATAACAAGGAGAAATAAAGGTATTTCTCCTCATTACGCCTCACCTGGGGAGGCAGATCTTTTTTGTGCATCCCCAGGTTTACAAGTTCTTGTAAATCTGGGGATATGTCAAAATCCATGGGAGTTGCGTGGGAACACCCATGCAACACCCATAGAATGCCTTCCTAGGGCAGAGTAATGCAACGCAGTGATTTGCACTTCGGTGCGTTACTCCAGATATTTGGAGCCACTCAGAGCCACGCAAAGTGGCTTTTCGTGCCTTCAAAAATCTGTCTTACTGTTTGTGTCACTCTTGTAGCATGTTGTGTGATGCAAAAGCAACACAAACTGCCTCTTAAATAGTCCCCAACTTTCCTTAAGTGAAATTCCTGAAATGACACCATTACACCACTTTACGTAATTATGCACCATTTGTGGTAAAATCTTATCTCAAATTAGCCATTCAGTGTAAAATTTTACAGAGAACGCACAGGAACAACAAAATGCGAGCGGCTGTTGTAAGTCATACTTTTTTTGCACTTTTTTAAACGCATAATGCATTCTCGCTTCACAAATTGAGTCAAGGACGCATTTCTCACTGAAATATCGTGTAAAGGAAGGACTTGCAATTCATGTAATTATGCGTAATTCACATAATTTTGCAAACATTTTGCAAAATGTAAAATTATGCGGAAACAAATTACCAGAATGTTGCACACCCCTAGATCCAGGACCTCATGGGCCTTTAGCGGCCAGGCCCCATATTGGGTGCCATGTTGTGTTCACCCCATTGTTATTGGGGTCACAGGCGGCAGATACCCTTAGCCTCAAAGGGCTAAGGGTTCGGAGAAAAGAGGAACTGGCAGGTGTCTCTCACTCCCCTTCTACTGTGTTGCACTCTGTGAGACAAGCAGTGTTAGCAGTCAGAGAATGTCCAAGGTGAGAGGTCATTGTGTGGACAAGAGGGGTAGAAGCAGGAGGCATGATTGGGCCATATCTGCAATCAGGGGGCATATTTACAAAGATATCGCGCGGCAAGTCACCTGCTGCGTTGCACTGAAAGATGGGGAAAGGGCAGGAATGCGCCCTACTCAACAATATAAGGCACATTACTGTCATTCCCCAGCGCTGGCGAAAATGTGCTGCCTAGCGCCAACTCAAGCACCCTTGCACCATGGTGTTGAAAGCAGGATTGTTTTTGTGCAGGAAGGAAGACCTTCCTGCACAAAAACAATCCCCTGAGGTACATTCCTGTTTCTATGTGTGCTGCAGACATAGAAAGAGGAAGTAACGAGTGGAAATAAAGATATTTCTCCTCGTTATGCCTCACCTGGGAAGGCGTAGCATTCTGACTCATTCCCAGGTCTACCAGTGATGCTTTGGAATCCATGGGTGGAAGCGTGGGAACAGCCACGCTCCACCCATGGAACAGCCACGCTCCACCCATGGAACAGCCACGCTCCAACCATGGAACAGCCACGCTCCACCCATGGAACACCCACGCTCCACCCATGGAACACCCACGCTCCACCCATGGAACAGCCACGCTCCACCCATGGAACACCCACGCTCCACCGATGGAACACCCACGCTCCACCCATGGAACACCCACGCTCCACCCACGCTCCACCCATGGAACACCCACGCTCCACCCATGGAACACCCACGCTCCACCCTTGGAACACCCACGCTCCACCCATGGAACAGCCACGCTCCACCCATGGAACAGCCATGCTCCACCCATGGAACGCCTCCCTGGTGGAAGAGTAACGCAACGCAGTAATTTGAGCTGCGTTGCGTGACTCTGGATTTATCAAGCCACGCAGGGCCACGCAAGGTGGCCTTGCATGGCTTGATAAATCCTGCTTAGGTTTTGCGTCGCCCTTGCACCCCCTTGTTTGGTGCAGGGGTGACGCAAGACCTTTCTAAAGTTGCCCCCAGATCTTTGCATGGGATGCAAGTGTCTTTCAAAGATTTTCACAGGTCTGATTTGACGTTTGAGGGTCACCAGGAGGGGTTAACAACTTTATATAACTTATATGAATGCATCTACATTAACTGTTCTTTAGAAAAAAATCTGATATTTCTATCACAGCTCAAAATTCCTTTCCGATGACGGTCCAGGCGTCGAGTGTGATGTGAAGCATTGGTTGCTGAAGTGTGGCTTTTGATTTGCACAATATGTGTTGAATTAAGACTAACTCCGTTCACGTCTTAGCCATGTTTTATAAATTGACGATTTCAAACGCATATTTCTGTCTGGGTGGCTCTTTGAATGGCACAGACTTTGCACGAAAAACACGGTGCAAATATTTAAGTTATATTTAGTTTTAATGACAAATTTTAGATTAAACAAAAATTACTTTTTTTACAAAGCAAATATTATTGCAAAGTTAAGAAAGATCCGAACCACGTGGCTCATCTGGTTTTCAAAATTATTATGTTTTCTCAATTTTTTTTTAGCTTTGGGAATTTTGAAACAGGGACTAAAAACCCACAGCTGTGAGTGTCTTTTTTCCACGGACCTTTCAAGGGCGGTTTTGTGTTTTACGATAGAATCGATGCTTTCACGGCATTTTCAGTTTGGTTTTCCGGTCAGCACAAAGTATTCACCACAAGCATCCAGTGTAGGAGATTCTGCAAACATTCCGTGAAAAGAAACGTGTTATTATTCAAACTAAAAACAACAAGTGGTAACCGCTCACACCCTCCCTGGGTACACCTGTGCAAACCCCAAGGTGGCTTTTCACAGATGGGGGGGGGGGGATGGCGGCCTGAAAAAACCCTGGCACCGGATGGAATGCAGCGCTTGTCCCATGTGCTGACCCCTCTGCTGTTCTGCCTACCAAATAAATAAATAAATAAATACATAATAATAAAAAAATGAATGTGTCCTTGTGTAGCGTAAATGGTGCTCATGTAAAGCGCTCCAATACCTTCGGGTCAAGTTCGCGCTATATAAATCTGCAAAAAAAACTAATCACTATGGCAAGGCAAGCTCCCCCCACAAAAACGGCTCAATGCGCTTCCTTTCCAAGCTATGCCCTAAACATGTCTACGTTTTATACACAATTCTGAAGGATATCCCGTTAGCCAATCAGATATTTACACTTTTCACAATGCCCACAAGAAATATCTATCCGTGAAAAAAGGTGTTGTCTTATCAGGACGAACAAGGGCGCAGATAGTCTGCTTTGCAGCGCCCGACAATCATCTGACCCCAGTTTTCCCTGTGCATTTTGCTATGTGCATTTTTTATATTATAAAATAAACAAGCCTTGAGGTCAGCTCACTGCGCTCGAGGTTTGGCAATTGATGCATGAAGACTAGGGGTGGGCGGAACTTGCGGAGTTTCACTTTGCAGAATTCTGCAGAGTTACAGAAAAACTATGCGAGATTCTGCAGAATTCCACCAACGGGCAGAAAATATGCAGCTCGCACTGCAATTTAGTGCCAGTGGTGAGAGCAGCGTTCAAAGTCAGCGCAAACTGCACCATGCATTGTGCAAGAGCGCGCAAACATTCGAGTTGATCTTGCTGCCGCTCGAGTAGAAAATCGCCTTGAGCGGCAGCAATTCTACTCGAACTGCAGCACTTTGACCGCGACTGCTCGTGAACGGCAGCAACCGCCCGCATTAGAAAATCTCGCTAGGGGAACACTAAATCTTGCTTGCTCGCATATTCTGGAGCCTTGCAGAGAAAAATTCTGCGGCAATTGGCATAATAGGGCCAGAACTCCACGTTAAAGAGTAACACGGAGTGGCCTAAATTCCACCAATTCGGCGGGTTGAACGGAACATTCCTCCCACTCCCACCCCTAAAAGACATACTACGAACATCTGAAGGGTTGTGCAGCAGCCGAAGTTAGACATGCAACAAACTCTTTCACAAGAGAAGTACATTCTCAGACAATTCTCATTAAACATCCTCTGTTACAAAACTTTTAGACATCAGGAACCCGGTTCCAGTGGCAAACCAGCCTGAGCATGGGGTCCCATCAAATACTGCTGATGGACTGTTAGGACATCAAAAACACTTAAAGCACTTGACGGATAGAGTGACTGACTTGAACAGTTAATTTAAAGACAAGGACCAAACCACATGAAAATCACTTTTGGACTCACCACAAAAGGTGAGTACTAGGTGGCATCCTCTCCGAACGGGAGCACATGCTCACGCACTCTCCTGCCTTTTTGAGTAGTCATTGACGCTCTGATGGTGACTGCGCTGGACACCAGAAAAGTAATGGATGCAAATCCTTAATTCATTCGGAACTTGGGTAATTAGTCTAGCCTCATTCCATTCCACTATTCCATCAGTTTGAGTTTGTCTGTGCCACTACAAGCAGAGACCATCAATATGCAAGTCTGTCTTAGCCCCATGCTAAAAGGGACGGTCATGCAGAAACCGATAGGCCTCCTGCATCTGAATGGTAGAACAAAATACCTCAGACATGCTTCAACCTTACAGGGCCTCGTCAGTCAGATGCAGCTTGAGTCCTACGGCAATGGGAGATATGCCGCAGCCTTACTGGACCTAGTCAGTAAGGTGCAGCTTCAGTTCTACCGCAATGGGAGACATGCCTCAGCCTTACCGGGCCTCGTCAGTCCAGTTCAGCTTGAGTACTATGGCAATAGGAGACATGTCTCAGCCTTACTGGGCCTCGTCAGTCAGGTGCAGCTTGAGTCCTACGGCGATGGGAGACATGCCTCAGCCTTTCTGGACCTCGTCAGTCAGGTGCAGCTTGAGTCCTGAAGCAATGGGAGAAATGCCTCAACCTTACTGGGCCTTGTCCGTCAGGTGCAGCTTGAGTCCTACGGTGAAGGGAGACATGCCTCAGCCTTACCGGGCCTAGTCAGTCCGGTTCAGCTTGAATCCTATGGCAATGGGAGACCTGCCTCAGCCTTACTGGACCTCGTCAGTCAGGTGCAGGTTGAGTCCTGCAGCAATGGGAGATATGCCTCAGCCCTAACGGGCCTCGTCAGTCCAGTTCAGCTTGAGTACTACGGCAATAGGAGACATGTCTCAGCCTTACTGGGCCTCATCAGTCAGGTGCAGCTTGAGTCCTGCAGCAATGGGAGAAATGCTTCAGCCTTACCGGGCCTCGTCAGTCCAGTTCAGCTTGAGTACTATGGCAATAGGAGACATGTCTCAGCCTTACTGGGCCTCGTCAGTCAGGTGCAGCTTGAGTCCTACGGCGATGGGAGACATGCCTCAGCCTTTCTGGACCTCGTCAGTCAGGTACAGCTTGAGTTCTATGGCAATGGGAGACATGCCTCAGCCTTACCGGGCCTCGTCAGTCAGGTGCAGCTTGAGTCCTATGGCAATGGGAGACATACCTCAGCCTTACCGGGCCTCGTTAGTCAGGTGCAGCTTGAGTCCTGCAGCAATGAGAAACATGCCTCAACCTTACCGGGCCTCGTCAGTCAGGTGCAGCTTGAGTCCTACCGCAATGGGAGACCTACCTCAGCCTTTTCGGGCCTCGTCAGTCAGATGCAGCTTGAGTCCTATGAATGAGTAGACACTTATAATGAATGAGTAGACACTTATAAAGCGCATGGCTATCAAAGGCTTCCCCGCAAAATCGGGAAAATCAGGAGAACAGCAGAGTCTTCAGACGTTTGCGAAATAGAAGATGGTTGGCCTCGAACCGAATATGATCTGGTAACTGATTCCAGCACTTTGCAGCGATGACAGAAAATAGACGGCCAGCGCTCCGAGCTCGGTTGACTCTGGGCACAGTAGCAAGATGTTTTTTCTCAGAGCGAAGAGATCTTTTAGGAAGATACGGGGAAATAATGGAACGGAGAATTGGCGGAGCACAATCCGACATTGATTTATGGGCGATACACAAGGCCTTAAATTGGATTCTTACGGCCACTGGCAACCAATGCAAAGAGTTAATATAAGGTTTGGCAGATTCCCTATTGTGGGCCTGCATAAGGAGTCGAGCCGCACAGTTTGGAACCGTTTGAAGTTTCTTTATAGTCGAACAGGGGGAGCCAAGATAGAGCACATTGGCGTAGTCAAGCCTCGAGAGAATCAGGGCTTGTACCAGCAGTTTCCTGGCATTAAAAGGCAGAAGGGGCAAAATCCTTCTAATCATTTCAGGATGCCATAGCAGGTACCTGCCACCCTACCCGCCTGTACCTTAAAGTTCAGGTTATGGTCCAACCATACTCCGAGACTTTTTATTTGGTCTTTAGGGGGTGGCATGGCCCGAGACATTTAGGCCATAGTGTGCTACTCTCCAAAATGGTAGGCGTACCTAAAAACATCAGTTCCGTTTTAGCAGCATTCAGCTTTAGGAAAGAGGAGTCCATCCATGCTGAGACCTTTTCCAGACAATTGGCCAGAATAGACTTATTGTTGTCTAAAAGATTGAGGGACACAATGAGCTGAGTGTCATCAGCGTACGTGACAATCTTGACCCCAAACGGCTCAACAACCTCAGCCAAAGGGCGCATGTAAACATTAAAAAGTGTGGGGCTCAAGGAGGAGCCTTGAGGTACCCCACACTGCAGCGGCATCCATTCAGAGGCAGCATTGTCCTCAAAGACTTGAAACAACCGATCTGCTAGAAAAGACTCAAGCCATTTTAGTAAAGTTCCAGTCACCCCATTCTCTCTGAGTCTTACTATCAACAATTGGTGATTGACCGTGTCGAAGGCAGCGCTAAGATCGAGTAAAATAATGGCCGCGGAGCCTCCGACATCGAGTATCTTCCTCGATTCTTCAATCACCGCTAACAGGGCAGTCTCAGTGCCTTGCTGGGGTCTAAAGCCCGTTTGGGAGAGATGAAGGCGTTCATTCTCCTCCAGAAAGGCGGAGAGAACACAATTAACATATTTTTCGCTTATTTTAGCAATCCCAGGCAAGAGCGAAATAGGGCGATAATTAGCGAGGACCTCGGGATCCAGGGTAGGCTTCTTCAAAAGGGCTCTAACCATGGCCCGTTTCCAAAGGGAGGGGACAGTCCCAGAGGAGAAAAAGCTGTTAATCAGATCCAGAATAACAGGGGCGACAGTCAAATACCTGGTTAAGAATGCTAGGGGGGGCAACGTCACAGGGGGAACCAGATTTCAAACAATCAAAGTGCATTTTTAAAACTTTCATATCCTTAGATGGAATGGATTCAATGGATGGGTTTCGAAATTGGGGTTGGTCCTCAGTCTGGGGGGGGCTTGCCGAGGCAGAAAGAGGAGGAAAGGCAGTGTAAATATCTTCAATTTTCTTATAGAAAAAGAGGGCCAAATTACTGCACCGTCCAAGGGAATCCGCTGGAGGCAAAGGGGGCTCAGGAGGTTGCAAGAGTGATTTTGTTATTTTAAAAATTTCACGGGGGGAGTTAGAGGCTAAGATAATTTTCTTTTCGTAGTAAGCAGATTGTGCAGTTCTGATTTCTGCTTTATAAGTAACCCTGGGCAAAGCACTACGCTACGCTCGCGTAGTTTGCGAAGTTTGCGCTACTTCACACAACGCGAATTGCACGTAGCACAGTGCAAACACGCGTAGCGTAGCGTAGCGTAGTGCAGCGGTCATTTTTTGCTTGCTCGCGGTCCTCAACGTCAAGTTGCCGACCGCGAGCAAGCAAAATGACCTCCCGGCGAGACTTTTTCCTCGTTCGCGATCAGCAACATCAAGTTGCCGATCGCGAGCGTGGAAAATAAACCTCCCGGCGATATTCTCAACGCGGGGAGATCATACGCGACCACTCGCAATGAGAAACTACCAGTCCGCGTTGAGAAAGCTGCCGCTCGAGTAAAAATCTACTCGAGCGGCAGTAAAAGACAGCTCGCACTGTGCAAGATGCCGTTTTCAATGATTGCACAGTGCGGACAAGCATCCGGCACTGTGCAATCATTGCGAACAGTGCACTACGCAGTTCACGTAGTGCTACGCATAGCTCGCGTAGTGCGAACTGCACTTTGCGTAGCTTCGCGTAGCACTACTTCGCGAACTACGCCCAGGCTTATTTATAAGCCTTAACGGCGTCTCTATATTTAAATTTCTCAGAAGTGGAGAAATCCTTTCTCCAGCTTCTCTCAAGCCGCTTACATAACTGTTTCAGCTCTCTAAGTTTGGGAGAGTACCATGCTGCGCCGTGCCCAACTTTTTTGCTGGAAATCCAGTTTTTAGGGATTAAAGTATCTAATGATGACTCGAGCCATTGTTTGACTTTAATGTTGTTAAATTCAGGGTCAGGATGGCAATGGGAGACATGCCTCAACCTTACTCTCGTCAATGAGAGTCACCCTGAGTCCAATGGCACAGCAAGCTTTTCTACTTAGTTCTATACTTTTATACGAAATAAATGTTTTTGGGTAGTTCCCTTTCTTGAGCATCAATAACCTGAAATACCTGTATCATGGCTCATACACTGCACTAAGGAGGAAAACAGGGAATCCATGTTTGCTCAAACATGGAGGGATTAGACCTGCATTTGGACAAATAGTCACACTGGTGACTTCTAAATGAACTAAGCTGGCTCCTAGAGCGGGTCATCAGATGACGTCATGTCACCGGTGACACCGTGCTCCGGTCCAGGGATTTCTCCTTTCATGGAAAGGTGGAAGTTTAATCCAGTTGGCCGACTCCATGCCTTTGTTTGTGGCAAGAAAGCTCAGGCTGGGGCAAGAGGTTGCTGTTGACATAGAGACCACAGATACTGAGAAATATAACACTCTCTAAGCAATGATTGTGCCAGGTTTGTGTGAAAACGTAATCTGAAAAAAACCAGACTCAAAAACAAATGCTGCCAAAATACCTTTTGGACATGTATGTATCCATCAATATGTTTAGATTTGTTTACAAATCTTAGATCCGGTGGAACTGTCTTCGGACATTTTGTAAGGCTCAGACACCTCCTTTTGTCTCTAAAATTGCTATAATTACATGGAATAATTAGCAGAATTTTACTGTGTTTGTTTCTATTTCTGTAATCACAGCATTCTGAATATGATTGGTCATCGCCACCCTTGGTTTCTTGGACTGAGGTTTGCACATGATAAAGATGGATGAAAGACTATGAAGATAGTAGAACGTGAAGACAGACTGACATTTTAAGATTTCCACCATGTGCTATGCAGGTTCTTTGCTGATCATAGTGTGAGCAACCATGTGTTGGAGCAGTGATGCTAAGACATTGTGGAAATAACACAATTTATACCAATTACTGTCTTCCTAAGGAAGTGAATGAAATCCACGAAACGCATGGAATGTCGTTGTGTTCTCTTCTTCCATTTAAAAGAATGATTTTGTAGAAGAAGATTTTTCTATTGCTTTTGAATTGTTGATTTATTTTATACATTTTCAAGAACCATTATTTCCTTCTGCAAATAAATATTGCTTAGATTTCTTTTAAACGAAGAAAACAACATTCGAGTCTACAATTCATGGAAATATATTTTTCTGTGGAATGTACTGGTGGCATGTGAGTGGTTTCAGCCTTGATGTGAGTGGTTTCAGCCTTGATGTGAGTGGTTCCAGCCTTGATGTGAGTGGTTCCAGCCTTGATGTGAGTAGTTCCAGCCTTGATGTGAGTGGTTCCAGCCTTGATGTGAGTGGTTTCAGCCTTGATGTGAGTGGTTCCAGCCTTGATGTGAGTGGTTTCAGCCTTGATGTGAGTGGTTCCAGCCTTGATGTGAGTAGTTCCAGCCTTGATGTGAGTGGTTCCAGCCTTGATGTGAGTGGTTTCAGCCTTGATGTGAGTGGTTCCAGCCTTGATGTGAGTGGTTTCAGCCTTGATGTGAGTGGTTCCAGCCTTGATGTGAGTAGTTCCAGCCTTGATGTGAGTGGTTTCAGCCTTGATGTGAGTAGTTCCAGCCTTGATGTGAGTGGTTTCAGCCTTGATGTGAGTGGTTCCAGCCTTGATGTGAGTAGTTCCAGCCTTGATGTGAGTGGTTTCAGCCTTGATGTGAGTGGTTTCAGCCTTAACGTGAGTGGTTCCAGCCTTGATGTGAGTGGTTTCAGCCTTGATGTGAGTGGTTTCAGCCTTGATGTGAGTGGTTCCAGCCTTGATGTGAGTGGTTTCAGCCTTGATGTGAGTGGTTCCAGCCTTGATGTGAGTAGTTCCAGCCTTGATGTGAGTGGTTTCAGCCTGGATGTGAGTAGTTCCAGCCATGATGTGAGTGGTTCCAGCCTTGATGTGAGTGGTTCCAGCCTTGATGTGAGTGGTTTCAGCCTTGATGTGAGTTGTTCCAGCCTTGATGTGAGTAGTTCCAGCCTTGATGTGAGTGGTTTCAGCCTGGATGTGAGTGGTTTCAGCCTGGATGTGAGTGGTTCCAGCCTGGATGTGAGTGGTTCCAGCCTTGATGTGAGTGGTTCCAGCCTTGATGTGAGTGGTTTCAGCCCTGATGTGAGTGGTTCCAGCCTTGATGTGAGTGGTTCCAGCCTTGATGTGAGTGGTTTCAGCCTGGATATGAGTGGTTTCAGCCTGGATATGAGTGGTTTCAGCCTTGATGTGAGTGGTTTCAGCCTGGATGTGAGTGGTTCCAGCCTTGATGTGAGTGGTTCCAGCCTTGATGTGAGTGGTTCCAGCCTTGATGTGAGTGGTTCCAGCCTTGATGTGAGTGGTTCCAGCCTTGATGTGAGTGGTTTCAGCCTTGATGTGAGTGGTTCCAGCCTTGATGTGAGTGGTTTCAGCCTTGATGTGAGTGGTTTCAGCCTGGATGTGAGTGGTTTCAGCCTTGATGTGAGTGGTTCCAGCCTTGATGTGAGTGGTTCCAGCCTTGATGTGAGTGGTTCCAGCCTTGATGTGAGTGGTTCCAGCCTTGATGTGAGTAGTTTCAGCCTTGATGTGAGTGGTTTCAGACTTGATGTGAGTGGTTCCAGCCTTGATGTTAGTGGTTTCAGCCTGGATGTGAGTGGTTCCAGCCTTGATGTGAGTGGTTCCAGCCTTGAAGTGAGTGGTTCCAGCCTTGATGTGAGTGGTTCCAGCCTTGATGTGAGTGGTTTCAGCCTTGATGTGAGTGGTTCCAGCCTTGAAGTGAGTGGTTCCAGCCTTGATGTGAGTGGTTCCAGCCTGGATGTGAGTGGTTTCAGCCTTGATGTGAGTGGTTTCAGCCTGGATGTGAGTGGTTTCAGCCTGGATGTGAGTGGTTTCAGCCTTGATGTGAGTGGTTCCAGCCTTGAAGTGAGTGGTTCCAGCCTTGATGTGAGTGGTTCCAGCCTTGATGTGAGTGGTTCCAGCCTTGATGTGAGTGGTTCCAGCCTTGATGTGAGTGGTTCCAGCCTTGATGTGAGTAGTTTCAGCCTTGATGTGAGTGGTTTCAGCCTTGATGTGAGTGGTTCCAGCCTTGATGTGAGTGGTTCCAGCCTTGATGTGAGTAGTTTCAGCCTTGATGTGAGTGGTTTCAGCCTTGATGTGAGTGGTTCCAGCCTTGATGTGAGTGGTTTCAGCCTTGATGTGAGTGGTTTCAGCCTTGATGTGAGTGGTTCCAGCCTGGATGTGAGTGGTTTCAGCCTGGATGTGAGTGGTTTCAGCCTGGATGTGAGTGGTTCCAGCCTGGATGTGAGTGGTTCCAGCCTTGATGTGAGTGGTTCCAGCCTTGATGTGAGTGGTTCCAGCCTTGATGTGAGTGGTTTCAGCCTTGATGTGAGTGGTTCCAGCCTGGATGTGAGTGGTTTCAGCCTTGATGTGAGTGGTTCCAGCCTTGATGTGAGTAGTTTCAGCCTTGATGTGAGTGGTTTCAGCCTGGATGTGAGTGGTTCCAGCCTGGATGTGAGTGGTTTCAGCCTTGATGTGAGTGGTTCCAGCCTTGATGTGAGTGGTTTCAGCCTTGATGTGAGTGGTTCCAGCCTTGATGTGAGTGGTTTCAGCCTTGATGTGAGTGGTTCCAGCCTTGATGTGAGTAGTTCCAGCCTTGATGTGAGTGGTTTCAGCCTTGATGTGAGTGGTTCCAGCCTTGATGTGAGTGGTTTCAGCCTTGATGTGAGTGGTTCCAGCCTTGATGTGAGTAGTTCCAGCCTTGATGTGAGTGGTTTCAGCCTTGATGTGAGTGGTTTCAGCCTTAACGTGAGTGGTTCCAGCCTTGATGTGAGTGGTTTCAGCCTTGATGTGAGTGGTTTCAGCCTTGATGTGAGTGGTTCCAGCCTTGATGTGAGTGGTTTCAGCCTTGATGTGAGTGGTTCCAGCCTTGATGTGAGTAGTTCCAGCCTTGATGTGAGTGGTTTCAGCCTGGATGTGAGTAGTTCCAGCCATGATGTGAGTGGTTCCAGCCTTGATGTGAGTGGTTCCAGCCTTGATGTGAGTGGTTTCAGCCTTGATGTGAGTTGTTCCAGCCTTGATGTGAGTAGTTCCAGCCTTGATGTGAGTGGTTTCAGCCTGGATGTGAGTGGTTTCAGCCTGGATGTGAGTGGTTTCAGCCTGGATGTGAGTGGTTCCAGCCTGGATGTGAGTGGTTCCAGCCTTGATGTGAGTGGTTCCAGCCTTGATGTGAGTGGTTTCAGCCTTGATGTGAGTGGTTCCAGCCTTGATGTGAGTGGTTCCAGCCTTGATGTGAGTGGTTTCAGCCTGGATATGAGTGGTTTCAGCCTGGATATGAGTGGTTTCAGCCTTGATGTGAGTGGTTTCAGCCTGGATGTGAGTGGTTCCAGCCTTGATGTGAGTGGTTCCAGCCTTGATGTGAGTGGTTCCAGCCTTGATGTGAGTGGTTCCAGCCTTGATGTGAGTGGTTCCAGCCTTGATGTGAGTGGTTTCAGCCTTGATGTGAGTGGTTCCAGCCTTGATGTGAGTGGTTTCAGCCTTGATGTGAGTGGTTTCAGCCTGAATGTGAGTGGTTTCAGCCTTGATGTGAGTGGTTCCAGCCTTGATGTGAGTGGTTCCAGCCTTGATGTGAGTGGTTCCAGCCTTGATGTGAGTGGTTCCAGCCTTGATGTGAGTGGTTCCAGCCTTGATGTGAGTAGTTTCAGCCTTGATGTGAGTGGTTTCAGCCTTGATGTGAGTGGTTCCAGCCTTGATGTTAGTGGTTTCAGCCTGGATGTGAGTGGTTCCAGCCTTGATGTCAGTGGTTCCAGCCTTGAAGTGAGTGGTTCCAGCCTTGATGTGAGTGGTTCCAGCCTTGATGTGAGTGGTTTCAGCCTTGATGTGAGTGGTTCCAGCCTTGAAGTGAGTGGTTCCAGCCTTGATGTGAGTGGTTCCAGCCTGGATGTGAGTGGTTTCAGCCTTGATGTGAGTGGTTTCAGCCTGGATGTGAGTGGTTTCAGCCTGGATGTGAGTGGTTTCAGCCTTGATGTGAGTGGTTCCAGCCTTGAAGTGAGTGGTTCCAGCCTTGATGTGAGTGGTTCCAGCCTTGATGTGAGTGGTTCCAGCCTTGATGTGAGTGGTTTCAGCCTTGATGTGAGTGGTTCCAGCCTTGAAGTGAGTGGTTCCAGCCTTGATGTGAGTGGTTCCAGCCTTGATGTGAGTGGTTTCAGCCTTGATGTGAGTGGTTCCAGCCTTGATGTGAGTGGTTCCAGCCTTGATGTGAGTGGTTTCAGCCTTGATGTGAGTGGTTCCAGCCTTGATGTGAGTGGTTTCAGCCTTGATGTGAGTGGTTCCAGCCTTGATGTGAGTGGTTCCAGCCTTGATGTGAGTGGTTCCAGCCTTGATGTGAGTGGTTCCAGCCTTGATGTGAGTAGTTTCAGCCTTGATGTGAGTGGTTTCAGCCTTGATGTGAGTGGTTCCAGCCTTGATGTGAGTGGTTCCAGCCTTGATGTGAGTAGTTTCAGCCTTGATGTGAGTGGTTTCAGCCTTGATGTGAGTGGTTCCAGCCTTGATGTGAGTGGTTTCAGCCTTGATGTGAGTGGTTTCAGCCTTGATGTGAGTGGTTCCAGCCTGGATGTGAGTGGTTTCAGCCTGGATGTGAGTGGTTTCAGCCTGGATGTGAGTGGTTCCAGCCTGGATGTGAGTGGTTCCAGCCTTGATGTGAGTGGTTCCAGCCTTGATGTGAGTGGTTCCAGCCTTGATGTGAGTGGTTTCAGCCTTGATGTGAGTGGTTCCAGCCTGGATGTGAGTGGTTTCAGCCTTGATGTGAGTGGTTCCAGCCTTGATGTGAGTAGTTTCAGCCTTGATGTGAGTGGTTTCAGCCTGGATGTGAGTGGTTCCAGCCTGGATGTGAGTGGTTTCAGCCTTGATGTGAGTGGTTCCAGCCTTGATGTGAGTAGTTTCAGCCTTGATGTGAGTGGTTTCAGCCTTGATGTGAGTGGTTCCAGCCTTGATGTGAGTAGTTTCAGCCTTGATGTGAGTGGTTTCAGCCTTGATGTGAGTGGTTCCAGCCTTGATGTGAGTGGTTTCAGCGTTGATGTGAGTGGTTCCAGCCATGATGTGAGTGGTTCCAGCCTTGATGTGAGTGGTTCCAGCCTTGATGTGAGTAGTTTCAGCCTTGATGTGAGTGGTTCCAGCCTTGATGTGAGTGGTTTCAGCCTTAACGTGAGTGGTTCCAGCCTTGATGTGAGTGGTTTCAGCCTTGATGTGAGTGGTTTCAGCCTGGATGTGAGTGGTTTCAGCCTTGATGTGAGTGGTTCCAGCCTTGTTGTGAGTAGTTCCAGCCATGATGTGAGTGGTTCCAGCCTTGATGTGAGTGGTTCCAGCCTTGATGTGAGTGGTTCCAGCCTTGATGTGAGTGGTTCCAGCCTGGATGTGAGTGGTTTCAGCCTTGATGTGAGTGGTTCCAGCCTTGTTGTGAGTAGTTCCAGCCATGATGTGAGTGGTTCCAGCCTTGATGAGAGTGGTTCCAGCCTTGATGTGAGTGGTTCCAGCCTTGATGTGAGTGGTTCCAGCCTGGATGTGAGTGCTTTCAGCCTGGATGTGAGTGGTTCCAGCCTTGATGTGAGTGGTTCCAGCCATGATGTGAGTGGTTCCAGCCTTGATGTGAGTGGTTCCAGCCTTGATGTGAGTGGTTTCAGCCTTGATGTGAGTGGTTCCAGCCTTGATGTTAGTGGTTTCAGCCTTGATGTGAGTGCTTTTAGCCTGGATGTGAGTGGTTTCAGCCTTGATGTGAGTGGTTTCAGCCTTGATGTGAGTGGTTCCAGCCTTGATGTGAGTGGTTCCAGCCTTGATGTGAGTGGTTCCAGCCTTGATGTGAGTGGTTCCAGCCTTGATGTGAGTGGTTTCAGCCTTGATGTGAGTGGTTCCAGCCTTGATGTGAGTGGTTTCAGCCTTGATGTGAGTGGTTTCAGCCTGGATGTGAGTGGTTTCAGCCTGGATGTGAGTCGTTCCAGCCTGGATGTGAGTGGTTTCAGCCTGGATATGAGTGGTTTCAGCCTGGATGTGAGTGGTTCCAGCCTTGATGTGAGTGGTTCCAGCCTTGATGAGAGTGGTTTCAGCCTTGATGTGAGTGGTTCCAGCCTTGATGTGAGTGGTTTCAGCCTTGATGTGAGTGGTTCCTGCCTTGATGTGAGTGGTTCCAGCCTTGATGTGAGTGGTTTCAGCCTGGATGTGAGTGGTTTCAGCCTTGATGCGAGTGGTTCCAGCCTTGATGTGAGTGGTTTCAGCCTTGATGTGAGTGGTTCCAGCCTTGATGTGAGTGGTTCCAGCCTTGATGTGAGTGGTTCCAGCCTTGATGTGAGTGGTTTCAGCCTTGATGTGAGTAGTTTCAGCCTTGATGTGAGTGGTCCCAGCCTGGATGTGAGTGCCTCCAGTTCTGCAGCACACCCCTTGTGAATGTTCAGTCGGGCACCCTTGAATGTTGAGCATGTCTTATTACTGGAATGTAGTTGGTTCTTGTTTGATGTTTTGAAGGTCTGAGTACATGTTTAGCTGTTGCGTTACCCAAGATCATTTAATTTTACTAACATTATGCGTACAATATACTTACTTTCATTGCTGTTTAGCCAGCCTTCGACATCCATTCGCTTGTTAATGTGTCATTCACATTATTCCCCCGCCCACTACAGCATGCAGCATGGGGCCTTGGGCCCGCCCACTACAGTCATTGGTTAACTTCAGTGTGAGTGATGACACTCTGTCCTCCATACACAAAATAGTAGTTCCCTTAAATGCCAGGGACCACTTTGGCAATGTCTGCTTTTTTTTTTAGACTGAATAAATATTTTTACTTCTAGACATTTTATTTTTTAGATTGATGAGGATCTGACAGCTTCCCCAACAATAAGGCTTTGTTAAAACCAAGACAAAGCAAAACAAGCATTGACAAAGGCAAAAGGCTGGCGGCCAATGCCAGGTCAATTGATTTTTCCAATGCTTATTTATATTTGCATGGCGCTCCTTTCAGATAAAGAATGAGTTACTGGCAGCTTTAAATTAAGAAACGCAGCACAATGTGTCAGACCTGGTATTGATCTCTCTTTGTAATGCGCAGCGTCATCTGTACATTTGTTTGAACATCTATTTAACAGATTAATTTACACAATTAGCCTGCCTTTCAGAAGAGCACATTGTACCACACAGTTCAAAAGCAGAAACCTGCCTTTGAGCTTCTGTGCCTACAACTGTCTTTTGTTGACAAATTGGAGTTTTATCTCAGCAGCTGCATTCATTCTGCTTCCATTGCTGCTTGTGAATGTGCGTCGATGCCAACTTTACTTCCTGATGAAAGCCCACTTTGTAATATTCCTCTAAAGGCTGAAACATATAGGCTTGCTCTCAATGACTGGCATCTATCACGACTGTGCCTCTTTTGGGACTGTATTTTGTATGAAAGAAATACAAATCTTATGTGATCTACACCAGTAAACAGAAAGAATGGCTCAGTGGAATGAAAGCTTGACTCTGACAATTTTCGTCTTTTGAAGGTTGTGGGTTCAAATCCTGGCATGGAAGGTTTCTGTCCTTCAGAGGTGGCATATTGAGCTCCATAATTTATCTTTTTATTTGGTTGTTTGTTGAAAATGTACAATTTGGGATTATTGCATTTCAAGGAACAAGCTCAGCTAAAGGCATTAGGATGGGTCAGATGCTTTGGCAGACAGAGCTCGATATGTCAAATGAGGCCGATTTAAAGTAGCAGAGTAAGGCCGGATGCCCACAGGGGCCCCATCTTTAATCTTCAATAATCCTCTCTTTGGAATCCTTAAAGACAACATTCTACAATATCACTCCTGCGTGGATGACACATATTTATCTGTGGGTCAAGGGACCTCGGGATGACTTTTTTGCCTTTAAGTCAGGATTGGATGACGTGGAGTCCTTGATGAGACAAGGTGGTCTTAAGCTCAATTGATCTGCGTGGGCTACTAACTTCTTCTGCTAAACCAATGTGCAGCCTTGGAAGGGTCCCTGAAGCTGAAGGTCCTTGTAGACTCAGTGGTAAAATCAGGATTCTCCAAAGAGCAGTTTAGTTCTATCCATAAGCCCTTCCCCCTCCAGATAGATAGAATGTACATTATTTATGCCCCTGACAGAGAGAGTGTACATCATTTAAGTACATTCTGTTGGGGGAGGGGACTGCTGGATAGAAAATCAGGCTGTGACCAGGGGCAGAGCTTCCAGTGGTGCAGAAGGTCCAGTGTCACCGGGACCCAGAGGTCTGCGGGCCCACTGAACCCTGATTATTGCTGTATTTTATAATTCAGACAGGGAGTCCGTTTCCTTCCTTCCACTAGGGCCCATCCAACCGCTGGCCCTGTCTGCAGCAGTCCTTCCTACCACCCCGGCCCATACGCCGCACCTCCACCGTGCACCAACAGTGTCTCGGCTCGCCCACATTACATAGAGGAGCACTTGCCAATGCTGCATCGGCTTTAAGGTAACACTTCTTGTCCTAACCATTTGGTGCCTGCAGCCTGTTCTTGGGTCACATGACTAGGGGTCGTTGGGAGTAGACCTTTGTGTAATCCTCTCAGACAGTCTCACAATAGGATGACTAGGTGTTGGCAGGGTGGGTCGTCTTAGCAGGATAGGGGGCGTAGTTGTGCAGAGCCCCACTTACACTTCAAAGACACTGCCTAACCACACACACAACGAACTTCACTCTAACCTTTTGTGAACAGTGGAGCCTGGCCAGGGAGGCAGGAAATTCTAGACACCTCTGTGGGGGAAAAACTCCAGAAGCTTCTTCCACTTCAAAGCTGGCACCAGGTATAAAAATAAGACCCTCAGACCCACTCTTCAGTACACTCCTGGAGCTGTGGATACTACAGCAGAAGGGCTGCCCTGTTGCCAGAGGACTGCCCTGCTGCTGGAGGCCTGCCCTGCTATCTGAGAAGGAAGACTGGACCTGCTCCCTTCATCCCGTGCCACCTGAGGTGCCTCCCAGGGTCATCTGACTGACCTCCTGCTCACAGCTACAGGACAGAGGACTCCCTGCAACAGCCCAGCTGACCTGCTGCACTGGACCTGCAACTCGGCCTCCCTGAGCCCTGTTGGCTTCTGCAAGACTGAGTCCTTGATCCCAAGAGGTGCCTCCCCAGGTCCTGGGCCCTTGGCTGGCATCAGAATGTATTCCTCTGACCAAGAAGGAGAAATCAAGACGTTTTGGTCTATTTGCAACCGTGAATGGGCCCGGGCCGTTCGCCCTAAGATGTTGACCCTCACGCTGATGGCCAAGGCAAAGCTCCGGGGGACCAAACTCTTCGATCTACAGTAACCTCCAACATCGACCAGCAACGCAAGATCTGTACTTTCTGCTACAGCATCAACAGCCCGCAGTGACTGTCAATGCAAAGCTTCAGCAACATCCGTCCACAACATCTGACAGGATCTTCGCACTACAGCGACGACAGTCCGTGCCGCCCGGCCTGTTCCATCCTTGATGCTTCCCCTGATGATCGAGGACACCCTCAACAGCAAACTGGACTCTTCATGACAGACTTTGAGAAGGAAACTCTTTCAGTGGAACTAACCTGGTCCCCATATCTGGCCCACTCTCCATCGCAATCAGCCTGAACTTTTGACTTTCCCTCAGTCTAGCACGGCCAGTTGACCGTGAGTGGGGCTTTGTGCTTTTAGCTGTCATACTTACTTAAATCTTTAAAATTCCATATTTCCAAATCTACTGATTGGATTTTTGTTATTATGGTATTAAATAATTTTTTTAATTTTACTCTATTTTTCTCTATTGGCGTGGCATTTTTCTTGTGTTGTGTTTTCTCTGTATTACTATTTGAGTGCTGCATCAATACTTTACACACTACCTCTAATTTAAGCCTACCTGCTTTTGTGCCAAGCTACTGGGAGTTAAGCACAGGTTAATTTAGTGATTTTTGTGGTTCACCCTGACAAGGGTCGTGGCTGCTGCCTGAGAAGGGCTCACGCGTACCTCAACCAACAACCACAATTCTAGCATTGATGGCATTGTTGGGACAGCTAGATTCTGAAACTAACAACATGTACGTCTGGTCATAAAGTGAATACAGTATGGCAAAATTCATATATCCAATTGGTGTCCTGTTACTAATCAGTGTATGTGTGATGGAGCTGCCAGAGAAGAAATCCTTTTTAGGACAAGAACCCACACTCACCTGAGGGTGACATCTTCATCATAGGGTTCCCTCCTCACACCCGGACTGCAAGGTCCATGGTGTGGGCTACAACTCCCCTATGGGGAGGAGCTGAGGTGTTTTAAGATGAGCGGCGTAATGGCGTTAGTGACGGACAGAGTGCAAAGGTATAACAATTGAAGGTCAGTAAAACTATCTCCAGGGGGCCGGATCGACTTTATTCAGTGTTCCACTGGGATAGAGTTAAAAAGAGGACTGGGGGTTTTTAATCAAAAATACCCCTATCAGTGGTCAACATGTTTCTGCCCATATATGACCCCAGTGTGGCGCTGGGGCATTCATCGGGGCCTAGAGCACTGTATATATAGTCACTCTGTAAAGGGTTGTGAAAATAAATGAAAAAATACTGGCCACAAGGAGATCAAAAGCTGGGTTAGAGAAAGCGCAAGCCTCTAGTGCTCTTGAGAACGCTGAGTGAATCTGCGTCCTCCAATACAGGCACTGCTCTCATGCTGGTGAGAGCAGCACCAGGATTGGTTAGGGGAGTTGGCTGTGTCCCGCGTTTGAGCCTGCCAGAAGACCGAATGTGGACGACGTCACGTCGCGGAAGAAGGTAAGTCTGTTTTAATAATTATTTTTTTTTGTCACCAACCCTTGGTACATGCCAGCCGCCACTGCTCACAACCAAAACCCAATCGGAACCCTAATGGGACAAATGTAACCGTCCAGAAAATGCTATGGCCTTTATCAGTCCAACAAAGCAAACAATGCCAAACCATGAAGAACACACATTTGAGCCATCGACTGAAGGGGGCTGACCCAATGTTGTTCTCCCTCAGATCATCTTCTTGTGCTTTTTGGAAGACTTGATGGGAGCTAATGCTGAGAACTAATGCGACTGTGGAAGCTGCTTTTCTTTCTGCATTATAAGCGCATCCCAAATTGAGCCGACACTTACTTAAGTTGTGTTTACACTGTCCTCCATCTTGAACCAACATCACCATACATCACATCATGAGTACTGCTGTCTTGTTCTAAATAAAGAATTGTGTGCATCACACGAGTAACGGGGGAGTGTTCCCAGAGACTTCTCTTAATGTACCAGGCAATGGACATTCCAACTGTCTCGGCTACCTTAATGCAATGTCTCCACTAGAAGGCTTGAATAAACTGTGAGAATGCATGAAAACCCAATGTATTGTTACCATAAGAGAAACCTCAAATGTATGCTGTGGTGAAATGTTTCTTCTTGCTGGTTTCCTATTTAACATGCTCACAACATCTCAGAAGCTCACTCTCTACCAGGAAACAGCACTCACGGTCACACAACAGAACACACCAAGGCAGAACTCCTAACTTCCACCCAACATGGCCAAATTGTGAAACCAATTTCATATTAATTTATTGTAAAATGTGTGTGGCAGTGTGTAAAATTTAAATTGCTCTATATTTAGTGTAAATATGTTTTGCATAAAAGAAGCATACAGGCCCTTACTCAAACATAGATATGTCATTGAAATAGTAAAACTATGCACAAAGATTAAGTACCTTGATTGTGCGGTGCATTTTAACCAATTGTTCATTAAAGCATTGAAGGAACTTCTCAGATATAACATAGGGCCTGATTACAATGGCGGTCGGATGAGCGTCCGACCAGCATCGCTGTGGGCAGGTGACCAACTGACAATGAGTCGGCGGTCCCGCCCGCTCTATTACAATACGATTGCTGTGCAGGAGGTCGTAAAATTCCTTTTCTACTGCGGCTTCTGCTGCGGGCCAGTAGAAAAAGGCACTTTTCAAACATCCATGCACCATGTGCCAGGCACCATAGGTGCCTGGCACACACCATAGGTGCCTGGCACACAGTGTATGGATGTGTGGGGAGGCATAACATGTGCCCCTCTGTCCACTTAGCAGCGGTCGACGGGGGACGGGGGCCCCACTTGGGGTCCCCAAAGTCCGTTTCCATCAGCCTTTTCATGTCGGTGGGACCGCCATGAAAAGGCAGTCGGAAAGGGACATCCTAATCCCTACAGCGGTGCCTGCGCAGGCACCGCCTCCATTGTAGGGATAAGAGTCTGACCGCCGCCCTGACGGTCTCCTTGAGCCTGTCAGAGGTGGCAGTCTCCCCACCCCTGACATATTCGCTCTGACTGCTGGTATTGTAATCTGGAGGTCGGTCCGATGGTCTGGATGTCGGGTGGATCGCCACCGAAGGCCTGTCTGTGGTGGTTCGCTCGACATCATAATGAGGGCCTTACTGTTGTACAGGAAGTCTTTGAACAGTCACAAAGCCTATGTAACTCAGACTATCATGCAAATGAACTGCATTTTATTGACTTGCCTTCAGTTAAGCCAGATACACAATTTTTAATAAAAGAAATGGGTGTTTGTGTGGCTCACTTCAATGTGCAATTAACTCACCTTCACTCCAACTTAACATTGAATGCTTTCTACACACAGTGAGGAAATGTACATACTTTGCACATATAAAATGCAATGACTGTTTCTATCAGGGGCCTTCTTTAAAAGCAATACAGTTTGGTCTTTTTGAATACTCTCTTATCTAAGCTGTGATAGTAAAAAGTGAAGTTCTTCTTGAGGGTCTCAGATGCTGAACAAGGATGCTCTAGTATTTCCAGGGTAGGTTCTCTTGCCAGGTCTTTTGTGTTTATGAACAAGGTTATGTGCTAGCCAGGTGTTAAGCTGACACGTTTCAACCTATGATTGAAGGGGTTCTTCCTCAGGGTTAAATGGGGCTTCCTTACAAAAAAATCTTCAAAAATGTATTTTCCTACGAAGAGTGATGAGTGCCCGGCACAAATATTGAGAGTGAGGCTTACACATAATACTGAAAATAAGACCTTAGTGAATAGTGATCATAGATTACTGTGCTTGGACCGGAGAGTACATGGGCCACATGTAGCCTATGTAGGTCTTATCAACAGTATTTTTTTTTTTGCTGAATCTTGTGAGTGCAAGACTGGTTGTAAAAAAAATCTAAACATTGTCAGGACTACCGTTCATTGAGTTCAATCAATCAATCAATCAATCAGGGAATTGTATGTGCGCTACTCACCCGTGAGGGTCTCAAGGCGCTGAAGGGGGGGGGGGTCCGCAGATCTGTTTAGCCGAAGAGCCAGGTCTTGAGGGCCTTCCTGAAGGTGTTCAGGGAGGGGGCGCGTCTGATGTCTGCCGGTAGCTCGTTCCAGTTCTTGGCTGCAATGTGAGAGAAGGATCTTCCGCCTGCTCTGGCTCTGTGGATGCGCGGGGTTTCGGCCAGTGCAAGGTTGGAAGATCGGAGGTTTCTTTTGGGTACGTGGAAGTTGATTCTGTCGTTGAGGTATTTGGGCCCGTTGTTGTGTAGGCATTTGTAGGCGTGAGTGAGGATTTTGAAAGTGACTCTTTTCTCCACGGGGAGCCAGTGGAGACTTCGTAGGTGTTGGCTGATGTGTTCGTGTCGGGGGATGCCGAGGACAAGTCTGGCGGCGGTGTTCTGTATTGTCTGGAGTTTGCAGAGTAGGGACTTGTTGATGCCGGCGTAGAGTGCGCTTCCATAGTCCAGTCTGCTGGTGATTAGTGCGTGGGTGACTGTCTTCCTTGACTCAGGGGGGATCCACTTGAAGGTCTTGCGGAGGATGCGGAGGGTGTTGAAGCAGCTGGAGGTGACAGCGTTGACCTGTCGGTTCATGGTGAGTGATGAGTCAAGTACGATGCCGAGGTTCTTGGCATGGTCTGAGGGGGTAGGTGGGCTTCCGAGGGCGGTCGGCCACTAGGTGCTGTCCCATGCAGAAGGGGTGGTACCGAGGACGAGGACTTCTGTCTTCTCGGCGTTGAGCTTCAGGCAGCTGTTGGTCATCCAGACTGCGACGTCTTGCATTCCTTTCTGGAAGTTGAGTTTGGCAGTGGTGGGGTCTTTGGTGAGGGAGAGGTTGAGCTGGGTGTCGACGGCGTAGGATACGATGTTGAGGCCGTGTTGTCGGACGATGGCTGCGAGGGGGGCCATGTAGATGTTGAAGAGGGTGGGGCTCAGTGATGAACCCTGTGGGACTCCGCAGGTGATTTTCGTGGGGTCGGAGAGGAAGGGTGGGAGTCTGATCCTTTG
The DNA here is from genome assembly GCA_963921515.1 of Calotriton arnoldi. Classification (NCBI taxonomy): domain Eukaryota; kingdom Metazoa; phylum Chordata; class Amphibia; order Caudata; family Salamandridae; genus Calotriton; species Calotriton arnoldi. The sequence continues at coordinate 2,529,073 of CAWUFW010000456.1, forward strand.
GCTTCTTCCGGTGAGGAATGATCGGATCCAGTCCAGGGCTGTTCCTTGTATGCCTGCGTCATGTAGTCTGGCGACTAGTGTGCGGTGGGAGACGGTGTTGAAGGCCGCTGATAGGTCAAGTAGGATGAGGGCTGCGGAGTGGCCTTGGTCCAGGAGGGTGCGGATGTCGTCTGTGGCGGCGAGTTGGGCGGTCTCTGTGCTGTGGTTGCTTCAGAATCTGGATTGGGACGGGTCGAGGACGGCGTTCTCTTCAATGAATCGTGTCAGTTTCCTGTTGACTGTTTTCTCTGCAACTTTGGCTGCGAAGGGGAGGAGCGAGATGGGCCGATAGTTCTTGAGGTTGGTGGGGTCAGCTGTGGGCTTCTTGAGCAGGGGTCTGACTTCTGCGCGCTTCCAGTCATCTGGGAAGGTGCCTATTTTGAAGGTGGTGTTGATGGTGCGTTGTAGTTCGGATGCAATGGCGGCCGTGGCTCTGTGGTAGGTGTGAGGGGGGCAGGGGTCGGTGGGGGCCCCCGAGTGGATGCTTTTCATGGTCGAGGCGGTGTCTTCAGCCGTGATCGGTGTCCAGTTGGAGATGGCTGGTGTTTCTGGGGGACGGGGGGCCGTCTGTGGTGCCTGGTGGATGGTCGATGAAGTTGTCGTAGAGGTTTTTGATCTTGAGGTGGAAATAGGTTCCAAGCTTGTCGCAGAGGTCTTGGGATGGGGTGATGTCTGTGGCTTCGCTGCGTGGGTTGGTGAATTCTTGAATGACACTGAAAAGTTCCTTGGAGTTGGTGGAGTTGGGGAGGATTTTGTTGTGGATGAAGTTCCTCTTGGTGGCTCTGATCTGGTTGTGGTAGTCCGTCATGGCATCCTTGTAGGTGGTGTGGTTTTCGGTTGTCTTGGTGTTTCTCCAGTTCTTCTCCAGGCGTCTGCAGGTGCGCCTGGCTTCTTGGAGAGCGGTGGTGAACCAGGCGGCTTTCCTGGGGCGTTGTCTGTTGGGGTTGCGTAGCGGGGCGAGCTCGCCTGCGCAGTTGGAGATCCAGGTGTGGAGTTCTCTGGCTGCGTCGTTTGCTTTGGGTGCCCAGGTGTGGTTGTCTCGGGTGAGGGTGGAGTTAAGTTACTCGTCTGTAACCTTGCTCCAGTTCCTTCGTGGTGGGCGTGGGGCTGGTTTGGGTGCCTTGGGTTTGTTGATGGCGAAGTGTACGCAGTGGTGGTCGGTCCATGGCGGCTGCGTTGTGTGGCTGAATTGGACGCTGTTTCCTGCCGCGAAGATGGGGTCGAGGGTGTGTCCTGCTCTGTGGGTTGGTGTGTTGACGAGTTGTTTAAATCCGATGCTGGCGAGGTTGTCACGAAGGATAGTGGAGTTGGGGTCGCTGGGGTTGTCGAGGTGGAAGTTCAGGTCTCCAATGAGTATGTAGTTTGTTGAGGCGATGGCATGGGGTGCGATGAAGTCGGTGATGGTGGTGGTGAAGGGTGTTCGGGGGCCGGGGGGGTCTGTAGACGAGGGTTCCTCGGAGTGTTGCTTTGGGGGTGGTCTGGATCTGGAAGTGCAGGTGTTCGGCGGAGGGGAAGGTTTTGCTGGAGGTGGTGAGGCGGAGGGTGCTCTTGTGGGCGATGGCGAGGCCCCCTCCTGGGTGGTTGGGGCGGTCTTTCCTCTGGATCTAGTATCCGTCTGGGATGGCGGTGCTGATGTCGTTGGCGGAGCATGTGTTGGTCCAGGTCTCTGTGAAGAAGGCGATGTCGGGTGAGAGAGAGTCGAGTAGGTTCCAGATTTTCATGGCGTGTTTGTGTACGGAGTGTACGTTGAGGAGGATGCATTTTAGGGTGTCGCCGGTGCTGGCGTCGCCGGTGTTGAAGGCCAGGGTGGCGGTGAGGGTCTGGCGGCAGTGGAGGCAGGAGAACTGGCCGTGGGTCATGTTCGGCGAGGCCTGTTGGCATTCTCTAACTCTTCCAGGGTTGAGTTCGAGGAGGGTGGTGGTGTCGTAGCCATGGGTAGTGGGAGGTCCAGGGTTCCTGGCACTGGCCGCGGTCGGGTTGCGGACGGGCGCAGATGGGCTTTCCTTTGGCGTGCCTTCGCCAGCAGCCACCATTAAGTAGGGGAGGTGGGAGGGAGGAGAGGCTGGGAGGCGGGAGCGGGGCAATTCCGGGGGGGAGGGGCTGCAGAGGCAGCAGCGGCGAAAGACGAAAGGAACAGGCAGGCACGAGAAAATAAAAACAGTGGTGGAATTCGAGCAAGACATAGATGGGCACAATAACAGTGGCACAACAGGGAAAAAATTAAGAAAAAAAACGGCTGAGAAAGGTTACGGTGGTTGCAGGCAGTCTGGTCCCAGTTAGAGCGGGCAACAGGTGCAGGAGCGGGCAGCAGCCTCGAACCTCCCAAGGAGGAGGTCGGGGTCTGGAGGCAAGAGACGGCACAGCGGAGCTGCGGGGAGAGAGTGGTCCTAGACCGAGGGTCGGAGGTGGCCCGTATTACGAAGCATTGAAAGCTACATTTCCAATACATTTGCAGGTCATTCAGCATACTGAGTAACCCTGGGCGTAGTTCGCGAAGTAGCGCTCGCGAAGCTACGCAAAGTGAAGTTCGCACTACGCGAGCTTCGCGTAGCACTACGCGAACTGCGTAGTGCGTGTTCGCAATGATTACACAGTGCCGGCTGCTTGTCCGCACTGTGCAATCATTGAAAACGGCATCTTGCACAGTGCGAGCTGTCTTTACTGCCGCTCGAGTAGATTTTTACTCGAGCGGCAGCTTCTCAACGCGGACTGGTAGTTTCTCATTGCGAGCGGTCGCGAGCATACGCGACCACTCGCAATGAGAAACCTGACCTCCCCGCGTTGAGAATCTCGCCGGGAGGTTTATTTTCCACGCTCGCGATCGGCAACTTGTGTTGCTGATCGCGAACGAGGAAAAAGTCTCGCCGGGATGTCATTTTGCTTGCTCGCGGTCGCCAACTTGACGTTGAGGACCGCGAGCAAGCAAAAAATGACCGCTGCACTACGCTACGCTACGCTACGCGTGTTTGCACTGTGCTACGTGCAATTCGCGTTGTGCGAAGTAGCGCAAACTTCGCAAACTACGCGAGCGTAGCGTAGTTTTCCGCCCAGGCCTAATACTGAGTAGGAAGTTGTACTTTATAAGAAGATTTCTTTTAAGGCAACCCCTTTTAGTTCTGCGGAACAGCGATGTCCACTTCCAAGGGTTGAAAGGTATCAGTGTAAACAATTGGCAGGAATACAACCGAGTCAATAAACATCAAAGACTGGACAAGAGAGCCTACAATGAAGGTACAAGTGAGTTCTTTCCCTGGTGCCCAAAAAGGACTGCACTTCCTAATGTGATGTCATAGGATTTAGATAACAGATATTTATTAATGCTACCTAGGGTGACCCACAACCTTAGTAAGGTGCTAGGTTCATGTACTCAAACAGTAAGTGAAATTTATCCAAAAACCAACACAGCTGAACCTGTACCTTTTACTTCCCTCTCCATCAGTGCTACCATTAGTACTTTACCTGAGGAATTGCTTCGTCCACTTCCAAGAGTCGAAACACATCAGCGTAAATACTTGGCAGGCATACAACCTAGTCGATAAACATCAAAGACTGGGCAAGAGAACCTATACTGAGTGTACTAGCGGGTCCTTTCCCAGTCCTAGGTCCCCCAAGAAGGACTCCACTTCCTAATATCATGTCACAGGGTTTTTCATAACAGGTATTTATTAATGCTACTTAGGATGACACAAATCTTAGTAAGGCGCTAGCCAGGTTCATTTACTAAGACAGTAAGGGCCCAATTACAAGTCTGGCAGTCCGAGGACCGCCAGACTCATGGATGTGCAGTGGTGGCGGTCCAGCCACAGCCACACCGGCGATCCGACCCCCCCATTATGAATAGGGCGGTCCGACCGCCATGGGACCCCCCCACGCAACCAGGGAACCGCGGTTCCCTGGAGGTGGCGTGGCTGTCCTGAGGCCGCAATTTGCTTAGCGTGACCACCTGGTCCCGCCAAGCATATTACGAGTTTCCTCTCCGCCAGGGTTTTCATGGCGGTTCCTCCTTAATGAAAACCCTGGCAGAGAGGAAACAAAGGGGTTCTATGGCATGCACACCAGTTCCTGCACGACTTATACATTACAGTCCATGCCGTCCAGGAACACTATGTGGCATTCCTATTGTGGTGCCTCTTTCAAAGGCACTACCGTCTTTGAAAGAGGCACCACAGTCTGCCCGCCAGACTACTTTTAAATTGTAATCTGGCGGGTGGGCAGTGGTGAATCTTGGTGGTGGGGTGACTTTTGGTGGTGCGGGGGCGCAGCAGAGGCATGCCGCCCGCATCACCAGAAGCCGTAATTGGTCCCTAAGTCAAAGTTATTTGACTATCAACCCAGATCAACCTGTACTTTTTACTTCCCTCTCCATCGATTGTACCATTAGTACTTTACCATAAAACATCTTGTCGTGTAGTTCCTATAGTACCCCTGCAGGACCTGCGCGTTTGGATAACATAAACCGTGGGCTTGGTGTTAGACTGACTCTGTGCACCCCCACCGCGTATGTTAGCATTAGCTAGCTCACAGTGCCACTAGAATCTCCTCTTATCGGGGAGAGATTAGTTTCTGGCAACCTTAGATCATGACAACCCTTATTCCTCAGAATCGTGGAAACAATGTACTACCTTTCGCTCAGTCACTCGTGCTCACTTATTCGGTTTGTCTCAGAGAGTTACACAGAATAAACAGTTGGGCGTTTCAATAAGTATTTATTGAACAGTTGTTATTCTAGTGTAAAATATATGTGCTGCAGTAATCAGCAGACAATAGCAGAAATATTTTATTAGCAGTACGATAAAAGTGAACGGATAGAACAGTTCTACCATGTTGCAATAATCATGGATACATACATGAATATAAAAGCATTATGAAAGTGCGCGTACTCCTAGGATGCCTAACTAGATGTACCTGAGTGTACCTAGCATATGTGTGTAGGTCTAAAGCCTAAGAGCCGAGAATCCTTCTAGGATTTAGTCGAACCCCCATACCTGAATAGAGAGAGTGTGGGACCCCGTCCTGGTCTCGAGTTAGACACCCCGCAAGGGCTGTGTCAGACCGCTGTCAGCTGGAGCGACTGCATGCAGGAGCCTCAGCGTCTCTGGTCAGTGTGTCAGCATGGAAGTCTTGGTTCCCTCTGTCTTACCGGGGTAAGATGTGGTGTATTTATACCCTGAAGACTCTAGTTGCTTCGTATGGTTTGTATTGGGCCTTGTTAGACTTGAGGAAGACGTCAGGGGTGAACTTTGTACATACATATTATGCAGGTGGTGTATTCCTAGAGAGTCATGCATAATTGATGAGTACAGTGTGGGCCTGTGTTTGGGAAAAACCCTGCTGTATTCAAAACCACAGGCTAGATAACGTTCAGCCCTCAGAGCTCATTGTGTACTAGCGAGGACCAATGTAGGTGAAAGATCATGCCTATATAAGGAATCATGACTATAATAGGACATGTACAGTTATGACCATAATAGGGCATATGCGGCTTTGACCATAATAGGGCAAGTACGAATATGACCGTATTAGGGCAAATATGAATAGGTCCATTTTAGGGCATGTATGAACGGGTCTACATTAGGGCCTCTATACGGGACATAACACCCACTCCTCTTCCGAATAGAATGACAATTACCATACTTAAAATCTGGACAATTTAAAAACATTTTAAAAGCAAGTAAAAACATGGTTTTAAAATCGTTAAAAAAAAATTCTTCCTAAAATGTTAATAATTCAGCTATTTCCAATTGCCACTAAAAGAATGTCTATTTTGTTTCTCTATATAAGTTGCTTCACTCAAAGCGGAAGAAGGCCATGCTTTTCTCAAGCAAAAAGTGTCAATATAGGAAATGTTCCAAATTTACTCTGTTATTATGAAAACGAGTGGAGAAGCCGAATTCTTTCCCAGGACGCAATGAGCCAATTCGAGATTAGGTGTCCTGGCTGGGAAGCACAACATTATCAGTGTGAGCTACTGCAGACAACAAATCCAACGCCTCACAGAGAACGTCAATCGCACATAGATGGAATGTAGCACTGCCAACAGTCGATGCTGCGGCAGCTTGTGCGGCAGATGTTACCTGAGTGCCTGTGGAGGAGCCACCTAACCCAGCAGGAGCAAATGGCACCTGTGGATGCTCAAGGAATGCGTTCATCAGAATTGGAAGACGCTGGGGACAACGCAGAGCATGGGCCTTTAGGGGGTCCAGCATAGCATCCATGTCCGGAGGCGTATCTGATGGAAGTGTTAGACAAAGATCCAACGTGCATTCTTCTCCGCAAAGCAGGCATCGAAGAACAGGTAAGATGCAGTCTACCCAGACTGGTCGAAAGGATAGAAACCAGGAGGCATTGAGTTCTCGCAGGTAAGAAATGCCCAGAAGTTGTACCATGCGTTCACGGTATTTCCGCTCCAGGAGCATGTTCGCCATTCCCTCGGGAATTGGGCCGTCCACTGCGTAGCAGTAGTATTATAAAAAGGACCCCTGCAATCAGCAATAGGATAAGCGGGAGTCCTCCAAATACGCTTCCCAATACGGAGTGTATAAAATTTGGGATTACTCCAAGGACTGTCTGAAAGGTGCTTAACAGTCCTGACCCTACGGTCTTAAATAGGTGTACAATACCGCTCGTATCAAACATATTGAAGATACGACCCACCATTTCTGCTAAATGAATGGGGCAGTTTGTACGTATGAGCGCCTGTATCTCACTCGAGGTCCTTGCAACTTGAAGTTCATAGGTTTCTCGAGTGGAGGTTAAGGGCACAGTTTGCTGTAAAAGCATGGCTTGCAGTTTGCTCAAAGTATCAAATTGTATGAAAGAAACGTTCAGTGAAGGCCATAGCGGCGCCTCCCTGACTGTGTTCAGTGGCGGAAACAATACTTGCATACAGCAAGTAACCCTGGAGTTAACAGTGACCAGATAGGCGACGCCCGGAAGCATCCCACAGCAACCTTGATCATTTAGCATCAAGTAACTCCCATTCGAGAGCAGCTCGAAAACCGGCATGATCACTGCAGCTGGGGTCCCAGTCATGTGACAAGATAGGTTCGCTACCGAACCGCTACAGGCTCCGTGCAGAGAAATATCCTGACACATGAGAGAACCGCTTAAAGTGTTCTTGCAGTTTGCACCACTCAGATACACTTCCCGATCCCCATTCCGGCATCGATATCTATATGGTAACTCCCAAGTTTCCTTAATGTAACCCTTACCCATCTTTTCATATTTGCCTGCCTGCCTCTGCTCAAGGCAATATTGAAACTGAAACGTAGTGACCGGCAGAGTGAGTTGGCCATGAATTAGCCATTAAGTTGATGGTAATTCGGCTACAGTTTATGGTAACCTTTCCAGTTTCTCAATACGCAGCATTGTATATTTGGCTCCCCTTTGTGCCATTTCTGTCTGTTTATCAGTTAGCTTGTATTCTGAAAACAGAGACGTAGTGTTTATAAAACGCCAGGGCACATAGCCTGCACGCAAAGACTGTAGCGTCCAGCTTAGCATCATAATAGAACATAGCTGAGATTGCCCGTGTTGTAACAAGGCCAGATCTTGTTCTAATATGTCAATTGCCGAAGATACAATTTGCCTAAGGAGTAAATCCTAGAGGTCAAAGTTGTTAACCCATTATCCACTACAGCTAATGCCTTCTCTAGGTTAATACGGTCTATTTCCCGTATTCTTTCTGCGGCCACCTGTTGGGATATTTTCCAGTTTTCATTATAATAGGCATAAATGCCAGCATATATGAAACGTTTCTGACGTGTTTTCCTTGGGCCTAGTAAAAGATCCCTAAGGTCTACATCAGGTGTGAGTAAGGTCAAGTGTTGTTTCACTTCTGTGAGTGTTGAGGTCTCTAGCCAATCAAGGCACAACTTCCCAACACTATAGGATGTCACTACCCCTGGGTGTTGTCTCTGTACATAGCATGTATCTGGCCTATGGATACTAAACCCTTCGTTTGTATTCATAAATCTCTGTTGACAGGTGTTTGTGTCAATGGGCCAAATCAGCCATTTCGTCCAATCAGGATCTGATCTGTTGTACTGGAGAATGTCATCTAATCCTAACCCTTGTGTAGTTGAAATCTGACCCCCACCCATCTGTGATGGTGTAGGAAACCCGGGTGAGTTCAGTTCCTTGTTCTTGGCTAGTCCAAGACAGGATGTCTGTTGCACAGTTTCATTCAGAAATATTGTAGGAGAGTAGGATCTGCCTCTTATGTTGCCCCCACTTTTTTTCTGATGTTTACACTGGTTTCTGGCTATAGTCTGGCTGGGACCCTGCCAATCAGGGCCCCAGCCTCTCTGTTCTCTCTAAACGACTTGGAGTGCACTTTAGGTGCACTAGTGATTGGATACTGTGGTACCTTATGAGTCCCTAGTATATGGTACCTTAGGTACCAAGGGCATAGGTACTTCACAGGCCTACCAGGGGCTGAAGCATGTATTATGCCACCCCTGGGAAGCAGACTAAATCTGACATCACAGGCCTGCTACTGCAGCCTGGTTGAGGAGGTGCTAGCACTCCTCACTGAGATATAGGTTCCCTATATCTCTCCTGCACACACATTTAAACCTATCAGTCACCCCTAAGGCAGGCCCTATCAATCCTGAGGGCAGGGTGCTTAGTTTCTATGTGAGAGGGTGCCTCTGCCTGAGCAGGGCCCCTCTGCAGCTCTCAGAGTCCATTCTCTGGGGCTGTTTGTGAATGCGGTCAAACCATATACTCTTAAGTGCATTATAACCTCGCGGTTAATGCTAACTTTGGAATGGCTGCATCAAAACATGTCATGTTTGGTGTCAAACACTTTGGAATCATACCCCCACACAACTGGTGTGGGAGTATGATCCCACCCTTCTAGAGGGATAGACATGTACCTACTGTGGAAACGCGGTAGAATCCTGAAGAGCCCTGGCATCACAAAATGGATGCCACCAGTCACAGACACTGGGCTGCCGTCCTGCTGATGACCGAAACTCGCAGTGGAGGAGGCCCAACAATAGGTATCCTGTCACAGGGGGGTGTGACCACCTCCCAGACAGGGTTTAGTGTATTGGGGCTAGGTGGGTGCACTCCTAGAGTGCTTTGAAGTCCTGCACTGGGGGAGCAGGAGGCTCCTCTGTGCATACACCAGTTCAAACCGGCTCAGGGGCTACCTGCCCCTGCTCTGGCACGAAACTGGACAAAGGGAAGTGGGTGTAGCCACCCACTCCCCTGACCCTCCCATAGGTGGGGTCATAGAGCTAGTCCCTCCCTTCTTTTCAGTATAAGATAGGGAACCCTTAACATTGCAAACTAGATATCCCTGGATGATGCTCTAAAGAAGAATCCCGGACCTTCGACGTTCCACTACCTCTGGAAGACTGAAGAATCTCCCTTGGAGTCAAGGAGTGACTCCCCTGCTTGGCAGGCACCAAAAACTGCAACGACGGTCGAAAACTACGCTGATCCCACTGGAGCCTGAAGTCCCTGCAGCCCAGGAAGAGGATTTCCTGACTTCTCCAAGGCCATCGTGAGTCCCAAGCGAAGCTGAGGCAAGTGGACCCCCCGAGTGATGAGGAACCGCAATCCCTTGGTACTGTGCACTACTTTCAAGTGCAACCCCTTCACGACGTTCTACGAACCTGTGCTTTGGGCCACGTGTGGGCCCAGCCTCTAGCAGAGATCCCTCCCAAGATCAGAGGCCTACCCTGTCCCGAGTGACCGTGGCCCCTGTTGAGTGAATCCTCCCGAGGTGTCTTTGCGATCCATTGCCAGCCAGCTTGTGGGTCCCCTGAAGACTTTTCTACAAATCCAAAGGGCTCCCCTGGTTGCTCCAGGCCTGTCCTGATTCACCCTTACTGGGTGAGTCCCACAGACCTTGCTGGTCTGCACCGCTGACTTTTTGTCCTTTCCACAAGACTTGCTGTTACCAAGGCTTCTTGGCTCCAATTGGGTCGCCAACACCACAGTAAGCTGCAGACTTCATGGGACACACTGAATCCAGCTCCTGGTTGTCATCGATGCCTCCTGGACCTCGTGGCCGAAGAGTCAAGACACCTGTGAATGACCTGAATCTGTCGACGACGGTGGGCATTCATCTTCCTTGCCCCGGGTCACTGCCAAGTGATTTTGAACACTGTCCCCTCTGCTTTCAGGTCTTCCTTCTTCCGAATCCAGGCTTGGATTCCACCGGACACTTCATCTGTCTTCACAAGCAGCAAGTCTTCATTGGCTCCCATTGAAAACGACGCCGCGACCCGACACCAAAAGACACCTATGCACCCGGCTTCCCTGGGCGAGGTAACTCCAGCATTACGGTGCTCCTGTGGGTGTTGGCCCTAGAACTACTTACCCTGTAAGTGACTTGCTTGTAGTTTCTCCCGAAGTGCCCTTAAACTCCTAATTTCGAACCGCGACTAGCACCATTGAAGTCTACGGCGATCCGCGCCTGTGTTCACACACTGCACGCGTCCCCCGTGGGTCCTTTACTTACCTGCCTTGGGTGGTTTTGTGAGGCCCCAGCGCTTCTGAAGGCCCTAGGCCTTGTCCCTTTGCAAGTCGTTGTTCTTAAGTCTCTTTTTTAGTATATGGTCTGGTACGCCCCTAGGGCCCCAGCCATATTTGTGCTCAATTTGTTGTGAAACGTTGATTTGTGCATATGTTCCTGACTTCTAATCTCATAAAGGGATTAGTAGAGAGTTGTTTAGTAATAAATACATATATATTTGATATATATACCTGTGTGGTGTCTTTTCATTTGGTGATTCAGGAGATTGTGGGGTAAAACAAGCTGCTTTACATTCCTCCAAGACTTAGCCTGAAGGCTGCTCTCCACAGCTACCACTAGGATAGCTTTCTGTAAAGGTTGTCTTAAACCTATCTACCATAAGAGTCGAATTGTACTGGTGCAAGGTGTCCACTTTAACTAGTGGACAGCATATACCAGGCCAACTTCTCACATTGGTGGGCAGCGTGTGGGATTCCAGCTTGCTATTGTTTTACCAGAAAATCTCTATTTGAATTACTAACTGAAAACCACTATAGGTACTCAAGGTACATATAAAGTCAAGCTTAGTATCAATAAGTTCTACTGAACTTAGAGCTGTGTGCCAAGGGATAGCACACCCTTTCTACAGCTCAAGCTAGTATCAGTAGGCCACAAACTAGTGTAGGTAGTACAACACTGCACAACACTAGAATGTCCTTAAGGGTTGGACCCAGTGGATCCACTCAGCCTCAGTATAAGGACATGACTTTCTTGGACTTGAAAGCCATGTGTGCTGCAAGGCACCTGAAGATAGGACAGAGTCACTCCACACTACACCTGATAGATTTGCTGACAGCAGATGATCTTAGATTAGCTCTAGGAGCTAATGGGTCTGAATCAGTGAGTGGGTCAATTACAGTGTCTGGGTCAGATGATGGACATCAGGATGACCAAGACTCTGTGGTTGTAGGGCCAGGTCCCAAGGGGTCTGAACAGGACAGAGGAATTCTCCCTAAGAGAACTGACATAGTGGAGGAGAGGCCTAGGTCCCTTTCTAGGGAATCTGACCACTCCTATCACTCTGGCAGAGAATCTGTCCACCAGAGGAACTCCTACTTCCCAAGAAGAGAGACCTCCTCTGACAGAATGTACAAACTGCTGCAGTATGAGGAAGCAAGATTTGCCCTCAAAACCAAGCAGTTGGCATTAGCTAGAGAAGCCTTTGAGCTCCAGAGAGCTTCTAGAAGAGAGGGGTTAGAACCCCCTGGTGGCAGCAACAGTGTCCCTAGAGGCAGAGAAAATATTCCAGACCATAGGAACCTGAGCAAGGTTGTTCCTCCCTACCAGAGTGTGGATGATATCCATAAGTGGATAACTGCTATGGAAAGGGCCTGTAGAGAACAACAGGTCCCCCAAAAGCAGTGGGCAGCAATCTTGTGGCTCTCCTTTTCAGATAAAGGTAGAGACAAGCTCCTCACTGTTAGAGAAGAGGATGCTGATGACTATGAAGTCCTGAAGAGTGCACTGATAGATGGGTTTGGCTTAACCACTGAGCAGTACAGGTTGAAGTTCAGAGACACCCAGAAGGCACAGACTCAGGACTGGACTGACTTTGTAGATTGTGCAACCAAGGCTCTGGAGGGTTGGCTGGTTGGCAGTAGGGTTACTGATTTCAAGGGATTGTATAATCTAATGATGAGTGAACAGATCCTTAATAATTGCCAGAACCAGTTGTTGCATCAATACCTGGTGGACTCAGATCTGACCTCTCCCCAAAAATTGGGAAAGAAGGAAGACAAGTGGGTCAGAACCAGGGTGAGGCAGAAAACCCAGAACCAAGGGGGTGACACAAAGAAGCAGGATTCTAAGGGCTCTGAGAAAAGTGGGGATAAGTCAAAAGACCAGAAGTCTTCACAAGGGCCCCAAAAATCTGCATCTGGTGGGGAGTCACAATCCAATAAGGGAAAAGGCCAAAAGAAGCCCTGGTGCAAATTCTGTAAACAGAAAGGGCACTGGACTTCTGATTGTAACAAGTCCAAAGACCAAACCACCACCACTCCTGCCCCTAAGGCAACTGTTCCCCCTAGTTCAGCTACTGGTGGAAGGTGGTACTCAGAATAAGGGTGTAGTGGGGTTGACCCTGGGTTCTGAAGTGGACTCTGGCCTAGTCAGAGTACCCACTCAGGCAATGCTGATTTGTGATGGAGACATTGACATGTCCTTCCTGGTGAGCCCCAGTAATCTGGGCAAATACAAACAGCAGCCTGTAATAAATGGCAAACAGGCTTTGGCATTTAGGGACACAGGTGCTAGTGTCACCATGGTGGCAGAGGATCTTGTGGACCCTGGACAGATCATCCTGGGCGAAATGTACCAGGTGACCAATGCAAGCAATGTCAGGACCAACCATAGTCTGGCAGTTGTGAATTTCTCCTGGGGAGGGGTAACTGGCCTCAAGAAGGTTGTAGTCAGTGCAGACCTCCCTGTAGAATGTCTATTGGGCAATGATCTAGAAACTTCAGCTTGGTCTGAAGTAGAGTTATGGACTCATGCTGAGATGTTGGGTATCCCTGCAGAGGTATTTGCTGTGACCAGGTCACAGGCCAAAATGCATAACACTGAACCAGCTCTGGATCCTGGAACCATGGACCAGATGCTTCCCAAGAAGAGGAGCAGTAGGGGTAAGGCAGTGCCTTCCCCTCTGTCTCAGATCACAGATTCACCTCTTGAGGGAGGAGGAGCAGATCCTGAAGAAGGAACTGCCCCAGAGGGACTTGAGCCTGATCAGGTTGAGTTCTTGGGGGCAGGGGGCCCTTCTAGGGAAGATCTGAGTAAGGAGCAACAGTGCTGCCCCTCTCTTGAACCCCTCAGACAGCAGGCTGCTGCTGAGGCTGCTGGGAGTGCTAGTGGGTCCCATAAAGTTTATTGGGATGAGGGACTCCTATATTCTGAGGGTAGAGATCCAACCCCTAGAGCCACCAGGAGGTTGGTAATACCTCAGAAGTTTAGGGGTTCCTCTTGACCCTAGCACATGATATCCCTTTGGCAGGTCACTTGGGCCAAAACAAGACCTGGGACAGGCTTGTTCCACATTTTCATTGGCCACATATGTCAGAAGACACAAAGGAGTTTTGTCGCTCCTGTGTCACATGCCAAGCCAGTGGCAAGGCAGGTGGCACAACAAAGGCCCCCTGATACCACTACCTGTGGTGGGGGTACCCTTTGAAAGGGTAGGGATTGACATTGTTGGTCCCCTTGACCCTCAAACTGCATCTGGGCACAGATTTATCCTGGTGGTAGTGGATCATGCCACCAGGTACCCAGAGGCAATTCCCCTGAGGACCACCACAGCCACTGTGGTGGCAAGAGCCCTCATTGGAGTTTTCTCCAGAGTGGGTTTCCCAAAGGAGGTAATCTCTGACAAAGGTACCAACTTCATGTCAGGATATTTGAAAGCAATGTGGAAGGAGTGTGGTGTAACTTATAAGTTCACCACCCCCTATCACCCACAATGCAATGGGTTGGTTGAACGCTTCAACAAAACCCTTAAGGGAATGATTAAAGGACTCCCAGAGAAGCTTAGGCGGAAATGGGACCTTCTTCTTCCCTGCCTGTTGTTTGCATACAGAGAGGTCCCACAGAAGGGGGTTGGTTACAGCCCATTTGAGCTTCTGTTTGGGCATCCTGTAAGAGCTCCATTATGTTTGGTAAAAGAGGGCTGGGAGTTACCTCTCAAACCCCCCAAACAGGATGTGATGGACTATGTACTCCGCTCCAGGATGGCCGAATACATGAAGAAGGCAACCAAAAACCTGGAGGCCAGCCAAGAATTACAAAAAGCTTGGCATGACCAAAAGGCTGTGCTGACTGTGTACCAGCCAGGACAGCAAGTGTGGGTGTTGGAGCCTGTGGCCCCAGCAGCCCTCCAAGACAAATGGAGTGGCCCCCATACAATAGTTGAGCAAAAGGGAGAAGTCACCTATCTGGTGAATCTTGGAACTCCCAGGAGCCCCCTGAGGGTGCTCCATGTCAACAGATTGAAACCATATGTTGACAGGGCTGACAAGGGCTTGCTCATGGCAACTGATGAGGAACAGGAGGAGGAGAGTGACCCTCTCCCTGACCTGCTCTCACAGAACCCTGATGATGGGTCAGTCGATGGTGTTGCTTTGGCAAGCAGCCTCACTGACCATCAGCAAACTGAGTGCAGACAAGTTCTGCAGCAGTACAGACATATGTTTAGCCTGACCCCTAGTCAGACTACCTGGTGCACCCATGAGGTGGACACTGGGGACAGTCTGCCTGTCAAGAGTAAAATCTACAGGCAACCTGACCATGTCAGGGACTGTATCAGGACTGAAGTCCAGAAGATGTTGGAGTTAGGTGTGATTGCGCCTTCAGATAGCCCCTGGGCTAGCCCAGTAGTCCTGGCTAGTACCCAAGCCTCATACCCAGGGTGGTAAGAAAGAAATGAGGTTTTGTGTAGACTACAGAGGCCTCAATGCAGTCACCAGGACTGATGCCTATCCCATACCAAGGGCAGATGAGCTGATTGATACTTTGGCCTCAGCCAAGTATCTGAGTACATTTGACCTAACAGCTGGCTACTGTCAGATCAGGTTAGCTGATGGTGCAAAAGCTAAAACAGCATTTTCGACCCCTAGTGGGCACTACCACTTTGTGGTGATGCCCTTTGGATTGAAAAATGCACCTGCCACTTTTCAGAGGTTGGTGAACAAAGTTCTGGCAGGGATGGAAACTTATTGCTCAGCTTATCTAGATGATATTGCTGTCTTTAGTTCCTCCTGGCAGGATCATCTGGTCCACCTCAGAAATGTTTTGGAGGCTCTGCAGAAAGCAGGCCTCACTATCAAGGCCCCTAAGTGCCAGATAGGGCAGAGTCAGGTTGTGTACCTGGGCCACCTTGTGGGTGGGGGCCAGGTTCAGCCTTTACAGAGCAAAATCCAAACCATAATGGAATGGGTTGCTCCAACCACCCAGACACAGGTGAGAGCCTTCTTAGGCCTGACTGGGTACTATAGGAGGTTTGTGAAGGGATATGGATCTATAGTGACCCCCTTGAATGATCTGACCTCAAAGAAAATGCCAAAAAAGGTTCAGTGGACAGCTAGCTGTCAGAAGGCATTTGAAGACCTAAAGCAGGCCATGTGCACTGCCCCCATCTTACAGAGTCCAGACTACACCAAAAAGTTCATTGTCCAAACAGATGCTTCTGAGCTGGGTGTGGGAGCTGTACTGTCTCAACTGAATGATGAAGGTCAAGACCAGCCAGTAGCTTTTATTAGCAGGAGGCTGACCCCTAGAGAGAAATGTTGGTCAGCTATAGAGAGGGAGGCCTTTGCTGTGGTGTGGGCCCTGAAGAAGCTGAGGCCATACTTGTTTGGCACTCACTTCATAGTTCAGACTGACCACAAGCCCCTCCTATGGCTTAAACAGATGAAAGGTGAAAACCCAAAACTTTTGAGGTGGTCCATTTCCCTACAGGGGATGGACTATACCGTGGAACATAGACCTGGGACCCAACATGCCAATGCAGATGGACTCTCAAGGTATTTCCACTTAGAACACGAAGACTCAACTGGTCAAGGTTAGTTTAGTGTCCCTGCGTTTGGGGGGTTGTGTAGGAGAGTAGGATCTGCCTCTTATGTTGCCCCCACTTTTTTTCTGATGTTTACACTGGTTTCTGGCTATAGTCTGGCTGGGACCCTGCCAATCAGGGCCCCAGCCTCTCTGTTCTCTCTAAACGACTTGGAGTGCACTCTAGGTGCACTAGTGATTTGATACTGTGGTACCTTATGAGTCCCTAGTATATGGTACCTTAGGTACCAAGGGCATAGGTACTTCACAGGCCTACCAGGGGCTGAAGCATGTATTATGCCACCCCTGGGAAGCAGAATAAATCTGACACCACAGGCCTGCTACTGCAGCCTGGGTGAGGAGGTGCTAGCACTCCTCACTGAGATATAGGTTCCCTATATCTCTCCTGCACACACATTTAAACCTATCAGTCACCCCTAAGGCAGGCCCTATCAATC
This sequence comes from Calotriton arnoldi, assembly GCA_963921515.1. NCBI lineage: Eukaryota > Metazoa > Chordata > Amphibia > Caudata > Salamandridae > Calotriton > Calotriton arnoldi. The sequence continues at coordinate 2,545,639 of CAWUFW010000456.1, forward strand.
CTGAGGGCAGGGTGCTTAGTTTCTATGTGAGAGGGTGCCTCTGGCTGAGCAGGGCCCCTCTGCAGCTCTCAGGGTCCATTCTCTGGGGCTGTTTGTGAATGCGGTCAAACCATATACTCTTAAGTGCATTATAACCTTGCGGTTAATGCTAACTTTGGAATGGCTGCATCAAAACATGTCGTGTTTGGTGTCAAAAACTTTGGAATCATACCCCCACACCAGTAACTGGTGTGGGAGTATGATCCCACCCTTCTAGAGGGATAGACATGTACCTACTGTGGAAACGCGGTAGAATCCTGAAGAGCCCTGGCATCACAAAATAGATGCCACCAGTCACAGACACTGGGCTGCCCTCCTGCTGATGACCGAAACTCGCAGTGGAGGAGGCCCAACAATAGGTATCCTATCACAGGGGGGTATGACCACCTCTCAGACAGGGTTTAGTGTATTGGGGCTAGGTGGGTGCACTCCTAGAGTGCTTTGAAGTCCTGCACTGGGGGAGCAGGAGGCTCCTCTGTGCATACACCAGTTCAAACCGGCTCAGGGGCTACCTGCCCCTGCTCTGGCATGAAACTGGACAAAGGGAAGTGGGTGTAGCCACCCACTCCCCTGACCCTCCCATAGGTGGGGTCATAGAGCTAGTCCCTCCCTTCTTTTCAGTATAAGATAGGGAACCCTTAACATTGCAAACTAGATATCCCTGGATGACGCTCTAAAGAAGAATCCCGGACCTTTGACGTTCCACTACCTCTGGAAGACTGAAGAATCTCCCTTGGAGTCAAGTAGTGACTCCCCTGCTTGGCAGGCACCAAAAACTGCAACGACGGTTGCTAACTACGCCGCTCCTGCCGGAGCCCGAAGACCCTGCAGCCCAGGAAGGAAATTTCCTGACTTCTCCAAGGCCATCGTGAGTCCCCAGCAAAGCTGAGGCAAGTGGACCCTCTGAGTGACGAGGAACCACAATCCCTGGGTACTGTGCACTACTTTCAAGTGCAACCCCTTCACAACGTTCTACGAACCTGTGCTTTGGGCCATGTGTGGTCCCAGCCTCTAGCAGAGATCCCTCCCAAGATCAGAGGCCTACCCCATCCCGAGTGACCGTGGGCCCCTGTTGAGTGAATCCTCCTGAGGCGTCTTTGCAATCCCTTGCCAGCCAGCTTGTGGGTCCCCTGAAGACTTTTCTACAAATCCAAAGGGTTCCCCTGGTTGCTGCAGGCCTTCCCTGACTCACCTTTGCTGGGTGAGTCCCACAGACCTTGCTGGTCTGCACCGCTGACTTTTTGTCCTTTCCATGAGACTTGCTGTTACCAAGGCTTGTTGGCTCCAATCGGGTCGCCGACACCACAGTAAGCTGCAGACTTCGTGGGACACACTAAATCCAGCTTCTGGTTGTCATCGACGCCTCCTGGACCTCGTGGCCGAAGAGTCAAGACACCCGTGAACGACCTGAATCTGTCAACGACGGTGGGCATTCATCTTCCTTGCCCTGGGTCACTGCCAAGTGACTTTGAACACTGTCCCCTCTGCTTTCAGGTCTTCCTTCTTCCGAATCCAGGCTTGGATTCCACCGGACACTTCATCTGTCTTCACAAGCAGCAAGTCTTCATTGGCTCCCATTGAAAACGACGCCGCGACCCGACACCAAGAGACACCTATGCACCCGGCTTCCCTGGGCGAGGTAACTCCAGCATTACGGTGCTCCTGTGGGTGTTGGCCCTAGCACTACTTACCCTGTAAGTGACTTGCTTGTAGTTTCTCCCGAAGTGCCCTTAAACTCCTAATTTCGAACCGCGACTTGCCCCATTGAAGTCTACGGCGATCCGCGCCTGTGTTCACACACTGCACGCGTCCCCCGTGGGTCCTTTACTTACCTGCCTTGGGTGGTTTCGTGAGGCCCCAGCGCTTCTGAAGGCCCTAGGCCTTGTCCCTTTGCAAGTCGTTGTTCTTAAGTCTCTTTTTTAGTATATGGTCTGGTACGCCCCTAGGGCCCCAGCCATATTTGTGCTCAATTTGTTGTGAAACGTTGATTTGTGCATATGTTCCTGACTTCTAATCTCATAAAGGGATTAGTAGAGAGTTGTTTAGTAATAAATACATTTATATTTGATATATATATCTGTGTGGTGTCTTTTCATTTGGTGATTCAGGAGATTGTGGGGTAAAACAAGCTGCTTTACATTCCTCCAAGACTTAGCCTGAAAACTGCTCTCCACTGCTACCACTAGTATAGCTTTCTGTAAAGGTTGTCTTAAACCTATCTACCATAAGAGTCAAATTGTACTGGTGCAAGGTGTCCACTTTAACTAGTGGACAGCATATACCAGGCCAACTTCTCACAAATATTATCTGCTGTGGAATGAGACATGCTCTAAATAGTGCTTCTGTCCCCTGGACTTGCCAGTCCCTAGAACCCCAGATTGATTTTAAATCTATAGTGTCCTTCTATAGGTCGAAACCCTGTGTAGACAACTGGGTCATAAAGGAAGCAGAGTAAATCTGTTTGGTGTTAGTTAACATAATTTTCTGTGCTGATGTTTTTGCCACTTTGTAATAAAATTACTTTGGGTCAGATGTATTAAACCCTGAAAAGTATGTGAATTTCAGTGCAAAAGTTTGCGAACTACCTTTTGGAGGTGTTTGGCAGTGTTCCCACTGGTGGTATTCAAATACATTTCTCGGTGTTATGGATTTGTGCAAGAACTGATGACCATAATGTTGATACAATGTGTCATAGTCTGAAGTACCTTCTAACATTTCATTGTTCGGAAATGCTGCAGTTTTTTCTAAATCAGACATCATATTATTTACAGTTTCAGTGTCCCAATCATCAGACAATGTACTGGAGGTAATGATATCACTTAAAGAAATTTTAAATACATGTTTAAACTTTAAAAGTTCAGTCGGACCGAATATATCAAAATCAATCTTGTCCCATACTATACCGTCCGGTATAGGAACTGCTGTGATGTTCACTGAAGACAAGTCTCTTTGTTCACGATGTGAAGACTGGTGTGGTTTTAAAATCAAATTGACTCTTTGGGCTGTAGAGCTCTGCTGAATATATCGTCCATTAATAAGCATACTAAAAGTTATAATTAAACCTAGCCAGAAAAGAAAAAATAGAATCCCAGTGATATACCATAGTACCATAATACCGGAGCTAGACCCCTGACCTCCGTCAGAGATCAGCTCTTCCCCCGCAGCTCCGCCTGACTGCGCACAGCTTTCAGTCACACACAGGCAGGGTTTGAGACCCTGACCTGCTGGGTCCCGCGCTCCTATTTTTTCTATTTTCTATTTTCTTTCAGCCCCCTGAATTGCCTCTTCTGCCTATGGCTCACTCTTGTTTTTACTGGCTTGTCCCCCCGCTTCCCCCCTTAGCCCACAACGCTGCCTCAGCGTTCGCCTTCCCACCACAACAAGCCCCGCTCCTGCCTCCCAGCCGCTCGCCCAGCCCCCCTCCCCTAATTAAATGGCGACTGCTGTGCGGTCGTGCAGCGGATGCGCGCAGCGGGCGCGCCGCTGGCGCGCCAAAGGCGTGCCTAAGGCAAGCCCGTCCGCGCCTGGACCGCGCCCAGCGACAGACCCCCTGCCCCCACGAACACCGCGACGGCAGGCGCCGGTATGACGCCACCCTCCTCCACGCACTCAACACCGGCCGATCCACCGCCTGCTTCCAGGCCACCCCGAAGCACACCCACGGACCCTTCACCTGCCGAAACTGCAGCTTCGCCAGCCAGCGTACACCAGCACGCCCCACCCCCCCACCAAGGCAGACAACAACCACCTCAGATGCATACTGCTCAACACCCGCTCCGTCCAGTGGCACGCCATCGAACTCTGGGACCTGCTCGACTCATCCTCCCCGGACGTCGCATTCCTGACGGAGACCTGGATGAACTCCTCATCGGCACCCGACGTTGCCATAGCCATTCCGGATGGCTACAAGATCACCCGCAGGGACCGCATCAACAGACCGGGAGGAGGAATCGCCATCGTCCACAGGAATACCCTCAGAATCTCGACCAACACCGAAGACACCCTCAGCACCGCCGAACACCTGCACTTCCAGATCCACATCGATCCCAACACCACCCTCAGAGGAACCCTCGTGTACAGACCCCCCGGACCCCGGCCACAGTTCATCGATTCCATCACAGACGCCGTCAGCGCGCATGCCCTGGCCTCCACAGACTTCATCCTCCTCGGGGACCTGAACTTCCACCTCGAGAACACCAGCGATAGCAACTCCACCGCACTACTGGACAATTTTGCCAACCTCGGCCTCAAACAGCTCGTCACGACACCCACCCACTCCGCCGGACACATGCTCGACCCCATCTTCTCCGCCAGCAGCCACGTCTCCATCAGCCACACCACCGAACTCCACTGGACCGACCACCGCTGCATCCACTTCTCCTTCAAGAAAACCACAGCACACAACCTCCAGCGAAGAATCCCCCACAGCAGCTGGAACAAGGTCACCGAAGACCAGCTAATCACCAGCCTCGCCCGAGACCCACCGATCGACCACACCGACACCAACACAACCGCCCGCAACCTCAAGCAATGGATCGACGACTGCGCCAACACTCTCGCCCCGTTCAAGAAACCCACAAACAGACGCACCGACAGAAGAGCCATCTGGTTCACCGCCGACCTCCAGACATCCAAGCAGACCTGCCGGAGACTAGAGAAAAAATGGCGCCGCGAGCAAACACCGGACAACCAGGCAGCCCTCAAGACCGCCAGCCGCAGACACCACCAACTCATTTGAACGGCCAAAAGGACCTCCTTCAAGGAACGCATCGACAACAGCACACACAATAGCAAAGAGCTCTTCAACATTGTGAAGGAACTCTCCAACCCCAACTCCAACGACATCCCACCGTCACAAGACCTCTGCGACTCCGTAGCTACCTTCTTCCACCGCAAGATCGCAGACATCCATGACAGCTTCAACACCCAGACCTCTCCGACAGCCGCCGACACCCCAGACTCACCGCCCCCCAGTCACACCGGCCGTCTGATCTCCTGGAACCACATCAACGATGAAGACAACATCAAGACCATGAACACCATCCACTCCGGCTCACCATCAGACCCCTGCCCCACCACATCTTCAACAAAGCGAGCTCTGTCATCTTACCCCAACTCCGTAAGATCTTCAACAGCTCATTCGAGACCGCCACCTTCCCGGAAAGCTGGAAACACGCAGACATCAATGCCCTACTCAAGAAACCCAAGGCAGACCCTAAGGACCTCAAGAACTTCCAGCCCATCTCCCTGCTCCTGTTCCCGGTGAAAGTCATCGAGAAGATCGTCAACAGACAACTGACCCAATTCCTCGAAGAGAACAACACCCTGGACTCATCCCAATCCGGATTCCGAAGCAACCACAGCACCGAAACCGCCCTCATCGTCGCCACCGACGACATCAGGGCCCTGCTGGACAACGGTGAAATTGCGGCCCTCATCCTCCTGGACCTCTCGGCCGCCTTCGACACCGTCTGCCACCACACCCTACGCACACGCCTCTACAATGCGGGGATCAGCGACAAAGCCCTGAACTGGATCACCTCCTTCCTCACCGACAGAACCCAGAGAGTCCGCCTCCCTCCATTCCGATCCGAAGCCACCAAGATCACCTGCGGCGTACCCCAAGGATCATCCCTCAGCCCGACCCTCTTCAACATCTACATGACACCGCCCGCAAACATCGTCCAATCACACGACCTCAACATAGTCTCATACGCCGACGACACCCAGCTGATCCTCTCCCTCACCAAAGACCCTGCCACCGCCAAAACCAACTTCCACGCAGGGATGAAGGCCGTCGCCGAATGGATGAAGAGCAGTTGCCTGAAACTGAACTCAGACAAGACGGAGGTCCTCATCCTCGGCTCCACCCCTTCCGCCTGGGACGACTCCTGGTGGCCAGCCTCGCTGGGAACTGCACCGACACCCACCGACCACGCACGCAACCTGGGGTTCATCTTGGACTCTTCTCTGTCAATGACCCAACAAGTCAACGCCGTCTCCTCCTCCTGCTTCAACACCCTCCGTATGCTTCGCAAGATCTACAGATGGATCCCCTCCGAAACCAGAAGGACGGTCACCCAGGCCCTTGTCACCAGCAGGATGGACTACGGCAACGCCCTCTACGCGGGAACCACGGCCAAACTCCAGAAAAGACTCCAACGCATACAAAACGCCTCTGCACGCCTCATCCTCGACATCCCCCGCCACAGCCACATCACCGCCCACCTGAAGGACCTGCACTGGCTTCCCGTCAACAAGAGGATCACCTTCAAGCTCCTCACCCACGCTCACAAAGGACTCCACGACGCCGGACCAGCATACCTCAACAAGCGACTCACCTTCTACACCCCCAACCGCCAGCTCCACTCCACCGACCTCGCCCTCGCCACCGTCCCACGCATCCACCAAACAACCACCGGCGGCAGATCCTTCTCCCACCTCGCCGCCAAGACCTGGAACACCCTCCCCATCCACCTTCGACTGACCCAGGACCTGCTGACCTTCAGGAGACTCCTCAAGACCTGGCTGTTTGATCAGTAGCTGCTCCCCCCCCCTCCCCACAGCGCCTTGAGACCCTCACGGGTGAGTAGCGCGCTTTACAAATGTCTGATTGATTGATTGATAGTTCTATCCAAGGTGACACCAGGTAAGTCTTTCTAAAAAAGTTCAAAAAGTCAATGAGTTTCTGTTTGTGTGATTTTTTGGCTGGCGTCATTTCCGGCTCGCTTGGATCCAGTGAAAACGTATCAAAGTTCATGAAATAGCCAGAAGCAGTTCAATCAATTGTTGGAATTGCATCGGGATTTGTTGAAATCGGATTTTGCTCTTGACGAGGAATGTTGACGTAGATGTCAGTATTCGGTCTTAATGCAACTTGGTTGTTAAGTTGATTTTCTTCTTGAAGTTGACTTTCTTGTTGAAGTGGAACAAGTTCCATAGCATTGTTGCTTAGTCCTTCATTCCGTACAGGTGGCTCTTCAAACGTGATGAGTCTTTCTGTTTGAACTTCTTGGATTGTAGCGAGAGGAGGGCGTCTGCTACTGTGGAGTCCACGAGGCCTGCTGTTTAGTATCGGCCACATAGTGTGGTTTGATTAAGTCGATTGAGACAAATCTTTTCTCCTTTTTTCCGGTAAGCGGCGGCAGAAGTACAGTCCTTGTGCCTTGGATTGCTAGGACCGGTACAGGCTTTCTGTAGGATGGCCTGAATTCTTTCTTGTCTGCAATCTTCTCTCTGACCAGATCCCCGACTTTTGGGATCCAGACAGGTCTTGCCGTTACTGCCTTGACTTCCTCAGTGGCGGTCTGTTTTAAGTGGACGTTGCTTTGTTGTGTTCTGGATTCATTTAGATCCTGTAAAACAGCCAAACGATCATGGATATCAAATGGTTTCTCATCCGCCACTGTGCCTTCACAATCAAGATCAGGTACCCACATTCTTGTCCCAAATAGGACCTCATAAGGAGTGACACCCCCTAGAGAGCTTCTTGGCTTATTGTTTATTGCTCGTTGTACCCCATAAAGGTGATCGACCCATCTACCGCCCTTGCCTAATACCCTTGCCGTTAAAGATTGCTTTAAGTCCCGGTTTTTCCTCTCCACAACAGAATTTCCCTCAGGATGGTACGGAGAGGAGTACCGCAATGCTACGCCCATTCCTTCCATGGCCTCTTTGTAAGCCCGAGAGCTAAACGCCGGGCCACGGTCAGAATGTAACGTGACAACTGCGTATGTGCCGATAAAGACTCGCAAATATTTTATAACAGTTCGAGCGTCAGCCGAGCGCGGAGGCCAAACCCATAGGAATCTAGAACAGGAATCCACTGCAACCATGAAATATTTCTTGGCCCCATCTGATTGTAGGGGTCCGCAGTTGTCCAAATATACACATGCGAGAGGTTTGTCTGATTTTAGTAATGGTGTCTGTGCTGGGCGTGTTACTGTGGAGCCCTTCATCTGCTGGCAGATGTCGCACTTTAAGACATAGTCTTTGGTCTGCTTTGTTAACCCTGGCCACCAGTAGCGCTGTTTCAGTAAAGAAATAGTCGCTGTAACGCCTGTATGCGCAGAACCCAAACCCTCGTGTGCTGCGAGAATTATGCCTTGCCTACCATCCATATTTGGTATTACTCTATCCCCCACTCCAGGAATCTGAGCATATGGAATGTTTTGTGCATCTAACTTGTAGGAGTACTTGAGTGGAAATGTATTTGGTACTGCTGTGCTGCCTTTGCGTGAAGCATTGACAGCTACCAAAATCTTGCCGTCTATTCTCGTTTTTGAACGAGTAATTGCAGCTACGGAAGCCGTGCGATCAGCCCCCTTTGCGGCTTCATCAGCCAATGAATTCCCTTCAACGTGAACGCCATCACGCTGATGACTCAGTGTATGTATCACGTGAGCCCTTGGTAGTTCGTTTCTCAACTCCACTACCTGTTCCCATAGCATTTTATGCTTAATTGTGCCACCTTTTGCGTCTTTAAACCCGTTTTGTTCCCAATGATGTAAATATTCATTGTACGACTGTACACAGTAAAAGGAATCACACACAATTAGTGTGGGGAATTCGTGTTCCGTATTTACAAGTGCCAGTATCAGTGCTTTTAATTCTGCCAACTGAGCCGTGCAGTCTCCTAGAGATTGCATTTTAGTGCAGCTTGGATGGAACTTCCCATCGTGCATGCGACCTTTAACGATTGCACACGCTGCGCTGTAAGCTTGCTTACTCCCTATGGCCGGTTGAGCAGATCCGTCAGTGTAAATAATGTATTCATACTGATCTAGAGGCAAAATCTCATTTGGTAGAGGATATTCTTGTTCCTATTGCAGAAATGCTTGTGTTTTTAAACTTGGATCAAATCTGTATTCAACATCCATTGCAGTAAGAGAATTAGCCCATTGTATCCACCTGGGATGTAAGGCTTTCGCATTTGGGATGCTAGCCTTTGTAACAGCCTCTAAGGCTGGTACTGGGGTCACGACTATTATGCGCTTTCCCTGAGCCAGAGCTCTTTCTCTTGCTACAGCGGTCTGAACTGCTGTCAGGATTTTTTCTGTTGAAGTAAAACGCATCTCTGCGTATCTGTACAGGTGTGATTTGTATGCGATTGGTACCGTTTCGCCTTCATTGAAAGTTAAATAAGTGTACCCGCATTGACCCACTATTACTCGGATCACTAAGTTGCATACGTTTACGCGTGTCTGTAAATGTTTAGAAGCTATCATATCTTCCTGTAGGGAACGTAGGATATTTGTATGTTCCTGTGTCCATTGTCTGACTGAAAAATCAGGTTTTATTAAGTCGTAGAAAGGTTTTACTCTTTCTGCGTAATCCAAAATGTATGTTCGACCAAAATTTAGGAATCCCAGAATTGATTGTAAATTCTTTAATGATTTAGGAGGTTGGAGCAGTGCACATTTTTCTAAAAAGTTAGCTGCTAGGCTTTTTCCTTCACTTGACAGCTCATATCCCAAAAATAGGACATTGAGATGGGCAATTTTTGATTTTTTGAAATTAAATTTATAGCCCTCAGAGGCGAATCCCATAATAATGGTGCTCACCCTGGTCAAGTGCCTCGGAAAGTCATTGTCCATCAGATAAATATCATCTACATAGGACAATGCTTCTTCATCCAAATTTTGGAGTAACTCTGTTACCCTTGCTGAAAACAACCCCGGGCTATTCTTATACCCTTGGGGCAAACAACAAAATTGCCGTTGGGACCCTAGCGCTGAGAAAGCGGTCAGATACCTGCTTTCAGGCGCTATATTTTGGCAGAAAAATCCATTTGAGATATCAAGTGTTGTTTTGTATTTTTTCCCCACAATGTTACTCATTAATGCGGCACTGTGTGCATTTTGAACTGCAAATGTCTTTGTGCAAGTGTTTAAATGTCTGTAATCCAAAACTAGACGATATGTGTTGTCAGGTTTGGCTACGGAGAACAAAGGATTGTTCATTGGTGAAGTGCAATTTTCTATCACACCCTGGTATTCAAGTTGAACTAGGATCTCCCTGACTTGTTTTTTAGCTTCCTGCTTTATAGGGTATTGCCTTTGAGCATTTGGGGAAACTTTTAACGGGATCACGTGGTGGGTTGAATCCTCATCCCAACCAGCATGATTTTTGTACAATGCTGGAGCCAGGGCAACAGCCCACTCCTGCGCATATGCATGTTTCAAGTATATGGGAACGAGGTCGGAAAAGGCTGGAAAAATTATAGTTTCTCCCCTAGGGCACTCCATGACGAATGCTGGCGGCCAGTCTTGCTCTGCTAATAGGATGTCATATCCAGATGACAGATTTTTCCAAAATAGACCCTTAACTTTCCTGGGCTTGTCCCCCTCCATCCGGAGTGTTATCTCATGTAACTTATGTGGGACACTTACCCGAGTATCAGGTGTTTCCACCGTGATATACTCACTCAACTCCGCTGTCACCAGAAATTCCTTCAGGTTCTGGCGAGCTATAGTTACTTCTGCCGCGCTGTCTAGCATCGTCAGAGCCCATTCCCCGTTCAGAAGCTGTGTCCTCAGAATTCTGGGCATGTCTGATCTTGAGACCTGCTACCTTCTTCTTTTTGAACTGAGGTTTCTGTTTATCTCTTTTTTAGGCGCGTAGTCCACAGCGCGTTGCGTGTCTCTGGACTTTGTACGCTCCTCTTGTCTGTGTTCTGACCGTCCTTCCCTCTCAGAGTTTTTTGATGAACCCTGAAAGGAACGGGAGGAACGTGTATCAGTATCCTGATACCTGTCAGGTTTTTTAATATTATCCCTATTCTTGAGGTTATACCTCCTTTCAGAGGGCTCCTGTTGAGGAGACCTACCTCTGGATTGAGATCTACTGTCTTTATACTTTTGTTGTTTTTTATTTTCCCACTTCTTTTTAGAAGAAGTAGGTGTCTGCTTTGTAGTGTCCTTTTCAGAACTGCCCACCAGTTGTGGTTTTAATGCTTTCCCACCTAGACTGTCTCTGCGTAGTTCTGCATATGCAGTTTCAATTATTTTGGGTAGTTCGTGTTGTTGATCTATTGGACCGAACTCCCTTAGGCGTTGGCGGATTGCCACTGAAGCTGCTTCCCCCTTAATGTTAGCTAGTATTATGGTTGATACCTGGTCAAAGTTATTTAGTAACTTCGGGGCATATTTACAACCCCCTTGCGCCACCCGTACGTCACTTTTCCCATGTTAAAAATGACGCAAAAGTGGCGCAAGGGGCTTGTAAATAAGCCCCTTCATCCCTAAGTTTAGGGCAGGTTCTGCTCCGTACTCATTTTGTATCTGTCTCACTACGTCAGGTACTACTGCTAATGACGGGATACCATGTGTTCTGGTATATATGGCAGCAAAGACTGAACCCCAAGAGGTGCAGTCCTCTACTTGTGGTGTGAGACCCATGGGCAAGCAGATTGTTAGCATTCTGTGTTTATCATAGGTGGTAGTATTCGGTAATACCGCCTCAAGCTGAGTTATTTTCTGAGCTATCCAGAATGGTATTTGTTCGCGTTTTGCAGGCATTTTGCCCATTACTGCGTGTAATGTTTGAGGAGTAATTTTAGTTGCTGTACCCTGGAATTGGGTCCCGTTTGTTGCAACTGTTGTTAGTTGAACTGTGAGAGTCCTCATGACGAATTGTGTCAAGTTCCTGTAGATTTTAATTAAATCTCTGTGTTGTATGAGTAATTCTGGCTGTGGCATTGTTCCAATGTCAGGATGCGGTGTGTAAGCCGCTAGTATTGGCCATGTGGCCTCGTCTCCTCCGAGCGGGCCTAGTCTTACTCTTGCTCTTAAGTGGGGTAGGGCGCCTTTAAACCAGTATAAGTGTTCCTGGTAAGTGAGTGGAATCTCTATGTCATCGAATGGACAGTATTCCTCTGGTGCATCTCCTTCTATGTAGTAGTGAAATGTCTTTGTTACAGCATCTGCTGCTGGGAATGTAACCCATGACTAGAATACCTCTGTTTTATTTGATTTGTGTGCCTCAATCACGAGAGCTACTATGCCACCTCTTGGTGGTAAACCATTTTTTAATAGTTTCATGGTGACCGAATGTATGAATTTGGGTGCAATTTCAATTGCATTTTCGGGTGGATCTCTTGCAGAGACATGCAGATCTACTCTTTCTCCATCGCTCTGAGTCATTTTGAAAAGAAAAGCTTTTCCAAGAGAACGTAGTTAAAAAGGTTTTATGCACACTTTAGGAAATAAATGTCCTTCAAGCTTGATTAACCAACAGCCGATAAATAGGATATCTCGCCTACTCAGCTGTGACGGAGTTTGTGCCCACCCACTCCAGATTACGATGTCAGATTCTGACAGCCTTTCAGACTCGGACTGTCTGACATGAAAAGGCTGTCGGAAACTGACTTTGGGAGCCCCTAGCAGGCCCCCCTTCATCCTGAGACCTCCGGTTGGGGGTTGTGGGGGGACCCTCCTGTACAACCATGCACTGTGTGGCAGGCACCATGGGGTACCCGCAACAGGGTGCAAGGTTTTCCGCAGATACCCCTTTCCCCATAGGAGCCTGTGTGGTCGGTTGGAACTCAGGCTCCCATTGAAGTCAATGGGAGTCCTTCCGAACGGTGTTCGGAAGCATCGTAATCGGTCGTGCGGAACCGCTGATCACGAGTCGGTCGGAACCGAATCCGACAAGGAGCCGGGCGGAAAGTTTCCGCACAACATCGTAATCGGCCTCTAGGTATATAGACACTTGAGCGGTCTTTGCCATGGGTGTCTGCTGTTCGGCGTCCTGTCCGGGGTTCCCGGCAAGGTTGTCGTCCTTGGTTCATTTTGTTTGTGGGCGAGGTCTCCTGGTGTTTCGGGTTTGTCAGTTGTTCCCTTGCTCCTGTGTAATTGCGGATCAGTCATGCTCTGTCTTTGGTCTGCTTTGCTTTTGTTTTTTTCCAGGCCGGTGGTGATTGGTTCGGCTACCTCTACTTCTGGTGGGTTGGTGGGTGTATTCACTGGCCCAGTTTCCGGTGGCTTTGTTAATCTTTCTTGCTGTCTGTGATGGTATCAGCATCTTGCGTTCTGGCTCGGTCGCTGCTCCTCGGGCTGCTCACGTTTTTGGGTTCTGTTGTCTTCTGGGATGGCTCTGTTGGTGTACATTGGGTGTGGCCTCTGTTGGGGTCCACCCTCCCAGGTTCTCGATCTCCTGATCCTGGTTACTCCAGCTGTTATCTCGGATCTGAGTTGGTGGGTGATGCCGGCTCATCCTTTCCTGAGGATTACCTAGTGGCCCAGTGTGGTCCATTTCAATGGGAGGGATGGACATCTACGGGTTTATGGTGGTCGTTGATGTCATATGTTGGGATTTCTTCCCTTCCCGGACTTTACTCTCACTCTATGAGGTGGTCTTTCCTCGGGAGTGTCAGATATAGTTGCAGGGCCGGCTTTAGTGCTGGAGGCACAATCTGTTTTTTATCCCCCCCATGACCTCCTCCATGGTTTCCCTCACTACCACCAGGAAAAAATGCCCCTCATATCACCATAGCCCCTCTATCACATATATTTCATTTGTTTTAAAGCACTGGTAAAGGATGGCTTTACCAACAAGAATGTATATCTACTCAAAGAAGTGGAGAGGTGTGGTGCAGCGGCCAGGGCAGCTGACTTCGGAGCACAGGGTTCACGGTTCGAGCTCCGGCGGCAGCTCAGCTCAGCACCATGTGACTCTGGGCAATAGCTCACTTAATTTCCACTACAGCCCCCAGCGCCTTGAGACCCGTAAGGGTGAGTAGCTGCGCTATATAAAAAACGGACTTACTTACATTTTAAAGAAACTCTTTTTAACAACACTGAGAATAGAGAATCAAAGACTGGGGAAAAAACACATAATGTCCTAAGCTATTTTATGCAGTTTGCATGCAGCTCTTTTACGACAGTTCGTAACAGCCAAGGTTCTGTAATAGAACTGTATCTTATGAACTGCGGCAACAAAAGAACCTCTGTGAGAAAAGCAGTAATCCACTCAGCTATCCACATAAAATACAGATCTGTGATCTTCGCAGTATGGGTTCTTTGCAGCAGGCATATTAACCCTCAGAGCTACTTTATGGCATGTCAAAACTCCCTCTAGACAAAACTCCATCTCTCTCTCTAGCAGGAACATTAATCACAAGAGTTTTCTTCACACATGTTATTGCTGCCTGAAAACTGGATGTACAAGCATCTCTGCAGCAGGTGTTTTTAAATTGTACATTATTGTTAAACACAGCGCCCCGCCTGAGATCAGTGCCCCCTTCTGAGGTCAGCGCCCAGTGCAGTTGCACCAGTCGCACTGCCCTTAAGCCGGCACTGTATGGTTGTCTCTTCCTGGGCCTCGTTTGCCTCCTGCCTTGTTGCGGGGTTTCCTGGGGTTGGCCTGTTGCGGGCAGCCTGTAGTCTGGGGGGTATCTGCTTTGCCCATTCTTGGTCTCACCTTTGGTTGTGTGCCTTTCATCACTGAGCTTCCTTACCAGGTGCCTGATTTGTCTGCTGGGGGACTCTTGGATGCTCCTGGTGCTGGGGGTCTTGGTTGGCCCCGCCGCTCTTGGTCTCTGGGTCTCGGGCTCGTGGTGTTCCAGGTGTCCTGGTTATTTTTTGGCTCCCCTCTTCTCTGCGGTCTGTCCTTCGTTTCTGTCGGAGGGTTTGTCACTCAGTTGTGAATTGAGAGCAGGAGATTGCAGTGCTAGGGGCTTCTTCGGCATTTTGTGGTAGCCCTCGTTCTTTCTCGTGGTTCTTCCCCTCTACTGTCCTTTGGGTGTCAGTTGTAGTTTCAGCATTGGTGGGGTTTCTTCAGTGATTTCCCCTGATGTGTTCCCGGTTTGCTGTCTTGTTCTGTGGGACAGGTTTGTGACCTGTTGGAGTTGTCTCGTTGGCGGGCCCATGGGTCTGCCGTCTTGGCATTTGGATCCCCATGGGGGTCCCTGTCTGCCAGGATGGGCTGGGGGGACAGGATTGCTGTGTGTCGGCTTTCTCCTGCTTGCTTCTTGTTGTTGCCTATGTTCCCCGTTCGGAGCCTGGCTTCTGGTCTTGGGGGCTCCGGTTTCCACCCTTTGTGTTGGTAGTGCTGGGGTGGACAATTTATTTTGTCCTGTGGTATGTGGTTTTGGTGGTCAGTGCTCCAGTGTTTAGGCCTGGCGACTGGGTTATTCGAGTTTTTTTGGTGACTCAGGTTTCCTTTGGTTTTTTGCCTTTATCCTGCTTTTGTCATTTCCCTTCCCCTGGGAGTTTCACTGTTCCTTGCCCTCTGGTCTTGTTTGGCCTCCTTTGATGGCTGCTGTTGGGCCAGATCAAGGGCCCTTGCTGGCTGTGGACTGGGCCTTGCTGTTTTCTTTCGGTTCAATGGTCTTCCTTTGGGCGGCCTGGTCCTTGGTGGTTTCTTTGGATGATTCCTCCCACGAGGAGGGTATTTTTCTGGTTCCATTCGTCAGTGGATCGCACATGGGTTCAGCTGGCTTGTTCTCTGTCTACGACTCCTCCTCCATTGGAGGTGCGGAGCGCCTTGTTTGGAACATGGCTGCTTCTCGGGCTGCTTTTGGTTGGGTGTCTTTTTGGCCATTTGCTGGGAGACTGTTTGGACCCCTTCTCCTTCCTCTGTTTGTTGTTTCAACTACAGGGGTTGGGGGCTCATTCCCCGATTCTTTGGTTTGGGGGTTACTTGCTGTGCCCTCCTGGGTTGGGTTTTGGCCTGTGTGGATACATATCCTTTGGGTGCTGCTGTTTGGTGTTGTATCCTTTTGTGTTTTTATTCTAAACGAATGCTGGGTTCCTGGCTTGGGTATTTTCAATTTGTAATGATTGGGATGGGGACAGGAGGGACATGGGGGTAACCCCCTATTATTAGCGGTAATATCCATTACTCCTGTCCTGTTATCCTCGTCCCTTTCATTGCGCCCCTCCCCGACGGACGGCCTTCATATGTGGGGCTTGGAAGTTCAGAAGAAATGCTGGGTAGGTACACCTTATGCACTCCCAGTGGGAGGGGTTGGGGTATGGGTTACCAGTGTTCCTTTGGTTCTTTTTTCTGTCTGTGAGATAGATATATCTCATTAGTAATTAATGGATGAGGACAACAGGACCAGGAGTAATGAAGATTACCGGCGAGTAATAGGGCATTCATGCCTGTGTCAGTGAGAACATGAGTCTGGCAGTGACACCTCACCTCTCTGTCTCTCCGCTTTACTTTATGCCAAAAAACCTTGGCAGGCATTTACTAGGCATTAGGTGAGAGAGTTCACAATTAATGCCCCCTCCGCCCCACTTTACTCTGATTGGCACCAAACTCCACTGACTGAGTCACAGCGAAGGGGTGAAAGAGAAGCTGCCTCAGCCAGCAGGGTGATCTGTGCAGTGCCATGCAGGCAGGAGCAGGCAGCTAAATACAGAACGCAGCAGGCAGCAGGGTGATCTGTGCAATGCCATGCAGGCAGGAGCAGGCAGCTAAATACAGAATGCAGCAGGCAGCAGGGTGATCTGTGCAATGCCAAGCAGGCAGGAGCAGGCAGCTAAATACAGAATGCAGCAGGCAGAGGGTGATCTATGCAATGCCAAGCAGGCAGGAGCAGACAGCTAAATACAGAATGCAGCAGGCAGAGGGTGATCAATGCGATACCATGCAGGCAGGAGCAGGCAGCTAAATACAGAATGCAGCAGGCAGCAGGGTGATCTGTGCAATGCCGAGCAGGCAGGAGCAGGCAGCTAAATACAGAATGCAGCAGGCAGAGGGTGATCTATGCGATACCATGCTGGCAAGAGCAGGAAGCTAAATACAGAATGCAGAAGGGTGATCTGTGCGATACCATGCAGGCAGGAGCAGGCAGCTAAATACAGAATGCAGCAGGCAGCAGGGTGATTTGTGCAATGCCAAGCAGGCAGGAGCAGGCAGCTAAATACAGAATGCAGCAGGCAGAGGGTGATCTATGCGATACCATGCAGGCAGGAGCAGGCAGCTAAATACAGAATGCAGCAGGCAGCAGGGTGATCTGTGCAATGCCGAGCAGGCAGGAGCAGGCAGCTAAATACAGAATGCAGCAGGCAGAGGGTGATCTATGCAATACCATGCAGGCAAGAGCAGGCAGCTAAATACAGAATGCAGAAGGGTGATCTGTGCGATACCATGCAGGCAGGAGAAGGCAGCTAAATACAGACTGCAGCAGGGTAATCTGTGCAATGCCATGCAGGCAGGAGCAGGCAGCCAAATACAGACTGCAGCAGGGTGATCTGTGCAGTGCCATGCAGGCAGGAGCAGGCAGCTAAATACAGAATAAAGCAGGCAGCACGGTGATCTATGCAATGCCTTGCAGGCAGGAGCAGGCAGCAAAATACAGAACGCAGCAGGCAGCAGGGTGATCTGTGCAATGCCATGCAGGCAGGAGCAGGCAGCTAAATACAGAATGCAGCAGGCAGCAGGGTGATCTGTGCAATGCCAAGCAGGCAGGAGCAGGCAGCTAAATACAGAATGCAGCAGGCAGCAGGGTGATCTGTGCAATGCCAAGCAGGCAGGAGCAGACAGCTAAATACAGAATGCAGCAGACAGAGGGTGATTAATGCGATACCATGCAGGCAGGAGCAGGCAGCTAAATACAGAATGCAGCAGGCAGCAGGGTGATCTGTGCAATGCCGAGCAGGCAGGAGCAGGCAGCTAAATACAGAATGCAGCAGGCAGAGGGTGATCTATGCGATACCATACTGGCAAGAGCAGGCAGCTAAATACAGAATGCAGAAGGGTGATCTGTGCGATACCATGCAGGCAGGAGCAGGCAGCGAAATACAGAATGCAGCAGGCAGCAGGGTGATTTGTACAATGCCAAGCAGGCAGGAGCAGGCAGCTAAATACAGAATGCAGCAGGCAGAGGGTGATCTATGCGATACCATGCAGGCAGGAGCAGGCAGCTAAATACAGAATGCAGCAGGCAGCAGGGTGATCTGTGCAATGCAGAGTAGGCAGGAGCAGGCAGCTAAATACAGAATGCAGCAGGCAGAGGGTGATCTATGCGATACCATGCAGGCAAGAGCAGGCAGCTAAATACAGAATGCAGAAGGGTGATCTGTGCGATACCATGCAGGCAGGAGAAGGCAGCTAAATACAGACTGCAGCAGGGTAATCTGTGCAATGCCATGCAGGCAGGAGCAGGCAGCCAAATACAGACTGCAGCTGGGTGATCTGTGCAGTGCCATGCAGGCAGGAGCAGGCAGCTAAATACAGAATGCAGCAGGCAGCACGGTGATCTATGCAATGCCTTGCAGGCAGCTAAATACAGAATGCAGCAGGCAGCACGGTGATCTATGCAATGCCATGCAGGCAGGAGCAGGCAGCTAAATACAGAATGCAGCAGGCAACACGGTGATCTATGCAATGCCATGCAGGCAGGAGAAGGCAGATAAATACAGAATGTAGCAGGCAGCAGGGTGATCTATGCAATACCATGCAGAAAGGCAGCTAAATACAGAATGAGCAGGCAGCAGGGTGATCTATGCAATGCCGAGCAGGCAGCTAAATACAGACTGCAGCAGGATAATCTGTGCAATGCCATGCAGGCAGAAGCAGGCAGCTAAATAGAGAATGCAGCAGGCAGCACGGTGATCTATGCAATGCCATGCAGGCAAGGGCAGGCAGCTAAATACAGAATGCTGCAGGCAGCATGGTGATCTATGCAATGCCATGCAATCAGGGGCAGGCAGCTAAATACAGAATGCAGCAGGCAGTAGGGTGAACTGTGTGATACCATGCAGGCAGCAGCAGGCAGTGGGGTGATCTGTGCAATGCCATGCAGGTAGGAGCAGGCAGCTAAATTCAGAATCCAGCAGGCAGCACGGTGATCTATGCAATGCCATGCAGGCAAGGGCAGGCAGCTAAATACAGAATGCTGCAGGCAGCATGGTGATTTGTGCAATGCCAAGCAGGCAGGAGCAGGCAGCTAAATACAGAATGCAGCAGGCAGAGGGTGATCTATGCGATACCATGCAGGCAGGAGCAGGCAGCTAAATACAGAATGCAGCAGGCAGCAGGGTGATCTGTGCAATGCCGAGCAGGCAGGAGCAGGCAGCTAAATACAGAATGCAGCAGGCAGAGGGTGATCTATGCAATACCATGCAGGCAAGAGCAGGCAGCTAAATACAGAATGCAGAAGGGTGATCTGTGCGATACCATGCAGGCAGGAGAAGGCAGCTAAATACAGACTGCAGCAGGGTAATCTGTGCAGTGCCATGCAGGCAGGAGCAGGCAGCTAAATACAGAATGCAGCAGGCAGAGGGTGATCTATGCAATACCATGCAGGCAAGAGCAGGCAGCTAAATACAGAATGCAGAAGGGTGATCTGTGCAATGCCATGCAGGCAGGAGCAGGCAGCCAAATACAGACTGCAGCAGGGTGATCTGTGCAGTGCCATGCAGGCAGGAGCAGGCAGCTAAATACAGAATAAAGCAGGCAGCACGGTGATCTATGCAATGCCTTGCAGGCAGGAGCAGGCAGCAAAATACAGAACGCAGCAGGCAGCAGGGTGATCTGTGCAATGCCATGCAGGCAGGAGCAGGCAGCTAAATACAGAATGCAGCAGGCAGCAGGGTGATCTGTGCAATGCCAAGCAGGCAGGAGCAGGCAGCTAAATACAGAATGCAGCAGGCAGCAGGGTGATCTGTGCAATGCCAAGCAGGCAGGAGCAGACAGCTAAATACAGAATGCAGCAGACAGAGGGTGATTAATGCGATACCATGCAGGCAGGAGCAGGCAGCTAAATACAGAATGCAGCAGGCAGCAGGGTGATCTGTGCAATGCCGAGCAGGCAGGAGCAGGCAGCTAAATACAGAATGCAGCAGGCAGAGGGTGATCTATGCGATACCATACTGGCAAGAGCAGGCAGCTAAATACAGAATGCAGAAGGGTGATCTGTGCGATACCATGCAGGCAGGAGCAGGCAGCGAAACACAGAATGCAGCAGGCAGCAGGGTGATTTGTACAATGCCAAGCAGGCAGGAGCAGGCAGCTAAATACAGAATGCAGCAGGCAGAGGGTGATCTATGCGATACCATGCAGGCAGGAGCAGGCAGCTAAATACAGAATGCAGCAGGCAGCAGGGTGATCTGTGCAATGCCGAGTAGGCAGGAGCAGGCAGCTAAATACAGAATGCAGCAGGCAGAGGGTGATCTATGCGATACCATGCAGGCAAGAGCAGGCAGCTAAATACAGAATGCAGAAGGGTGATCTGTGCGATACCATGCAGGCAGGAGAAGGCAGCTAAATACAGACTGCAGCAGGGTAATCTGTGCAATGCCATGCAGGCAGGAGCAGGCAGCCAAATACAGACTGCAGCTGGGTGATCTGTGCAGTGCCATGCAGGCAGGAGCAGGCAGCTAAATACAGAATGCAGCAGGCAGCACGGTGATCTATGCAATGCCTTGCAGGCAGCTAAATACAGAATGCAGCAGGCAGCACGGTGATCTATGCAATGCCATGCAGGCAGGAGCAGGCAGCTAAATACAGAATGCAGCAGGCAACACGGTGATCTATGCAATGCCATGCAGGCAGGAGAAGGCAGATAAATACAGAATGTAGCAGGCAGCAGGGTGATCTATGCAATACCATGCAGAAAGGCAGCTAAATACAGAATGAGCAGGCAGCAGGGTGATCTATGCAATGCCGAGCAGGCAGCTAAATACAGACTGCAGCAGGATAATCTGTGCAATGCCATGCAGGCAGAAGCAGGCAGCTAAATACAGAATGCAGCAGGCAGCACGGTGATCTATGCAATGCCATGCAGGCAAGGGCAGGCAGCTAAATACAGAATGCTGCAGGCAGCATGGTGATCTATGCAATGCCATGCAATCAGGGGCAGGCAGCTAAATACAGAATGCAGCAGGCAGTAGGGTGAACTGTGTGATACCATGCAGGCAGCAGCAGGCAGTGGGGTGATCTGTGCAATGCCATGCAGGTAGGAGCAGGCAGCTAAATTCAGAATCCAGCAGGCAGCACGGTGATCTATGCAATGCCATGCAGGCAAGGGCAGGCAGCTAAATACAGAATGCTGCAGGCAGCATGGTGATCTATGCAATGCCATGCAATCAGGGGCAGGCAGCTAAATACAGAATGCAGCAGGCAGTAGGGTGAACTGTGTGATACCATGCAGGCAGGAGAAGGCAGATGAATACAGACGGCAGACTGCAGCAGGCAGCAGGGTGATCTATGCAATACCTTGCAGGCAGGAGCAGGCAGCTAAATACAGAATGCAGCAGGCAGCACGGTGATCTATGCAATGTCAACCAGGCAGGGGCAGGGAGCTAAATACAGAATGCAGCAGGCAGTAGGGTGAACTGTGTGATACCCTGCAGGCAGGAGAAGGCAGCTAAATACAGACTGCAGTAGGCAGCAGGGTGATCTGTGCCATACCATGCAGGCAGGAGCAGGCAGCTAAATACAGACTGCAGCAGGCAGTAGGGTGAACTGTACGATACCATGCAGGCAGCAGCAGGCAGCTAAATACAGACTGCAGCAGGCAGAAAAGTGATCTGTGTGATACCATGCAGGAAGGAGCAGGCAGCTAAATACAGACTGCGGCAGGCAGCAGGGTGAACTGTGTGATACCATGCAGGCAGCAGCAGGCAGCTAAATACAGACTGCAGCAGGCAGAAGAGTGATCTATGTGATACCATGCAGGCAGGAGCAGACAGCTAAATACAGATTGCAGCAGGGTGATCTGTGTGATGCCATGCAGGCAGGGGCAGGCAGCTAAATACAGACTGCAGCAGGCAGCAGGGTGATCTGTGCCATACCATACAGGCAGGAGCAGGCAGCTAAATATAGACTGCAGCAGGCAGTAGGGTGAACTGTGCGATACCATGCAGGCAGCAGCAGGCAGCTAAATACAGACTGCAGCAGGCAGAAGAGGGATCTGTGTGATACCATGCAGGCAGGAGCAGGCAGCTAAATACAGATTGCAGCAGGGTGATCTGTGTGATGCCATGAAGGCAGGGGCAGGCAGCTAAATACAGACTGCAAAAGAAACAATTGATGGACGGAATGCTGGACAATGCAAACATTCACCCCCAGTCACAAGGATCTGGGTTAAATCCATCATTCTTTTGCTCACCACACCACCCCAGTTTGCACCCAGCCATATGCAAATCAGTTTTGACCCTGTTCCTTGTGGGAACAGTCCATCCTGAACTGCCAAGCCAGGTCCTCCCTGGACCGGAAACAAGCATCCTGGGACCGGTTTCAGGGCATCACCCTTCATCAGCCAGGCTAGCTTGAATCCAGTGGTGTAGTGAGCACGGGACCCACGTCTGGGCATACCTTTCCCACTTGGGGCGACAAATGCAAAAGAAACAATTGATGGACGGAATGCTGGACAATGCAAACATTCACCCCTAGTCACAAGGATCTGGGTTAAATCCATCATTCTTTTGCTCACCACACCACCCCAGTTTGGACCCAGCCATATGCAAATCAGTCTTGACCCTGTTCCTTGTGGGAACAGTCCAGCCCGAACTGCCAAGCCAGGTCTTCTCTGGACCGGAAACAAGCATCCTGGGACCGGTTTCAGGGCATCACCCTTCATCAGCCAGGCTAGCTTGAATCCAGTGGTGTAGTGAGCACGGGACCCACGTCTGGGCATACCCTTCCCACTTAGGGCGACAAATGCAAAAGAAACAAATGATGGACGGAATGCTGGACAGTGCTCACTGTGCCACTGGATTCAAGCTAGCCTGGCTGATGAAGGGTAATACCCTGAAACCGGTCCCAGGATGCTTGTTTCCTGTCCAGGGAGGACCTGGCTTGGCAGTTCGGTCTGGACTGTTCCCATGAGGCACAGGGTCAAGACTGATTTGCATATGGCTGGGTCTAAACTGGGGTGGCATGGTGAGCAAAAGAACGATGGATTTAACCCAGATCTCTTGACTGGGGGTGAATGTATGATTCATTCAGCATTCCGTCCATCATTTGTTTGCGAAATACAGACTGCAGCAGGCAGCAGGGTGATCTATGCGATACCATGCAGGCAGGAGCAGGCAGCTAGATACAGAATGCAACAGGGCAATCTGTGCGATACCATGCAGGAAGGAGCAGCAGGCAGCTAAATACAGACTGGAGCAGGCAGCAGGGGGATCTATGCAATGCTATGGAAGCAGGAGCAGGCAGCTAAATACAGACTGCAGCAGGCAGAGGGTGATGTGTGCAATGCCATGCAGGCAGCAGCAGGCAGCTAAATACAGACTGCAGCAGGCAGCAGGGTGATCTTTGTGATACCATGCAGGCAGGAGCAGCAGGGAGGTAAATAGAGACTGCAGCAGGCAGCAGGGTGATATGTCCCACACTATGCAGTCGGCAGCAGGAAGCTAAATACAGACTGCAGCAGGGAGGAGGGTGGTGATCTGTGCCACACTATGCAGGCAGGAGCAAGCAGCTAAATACAGACAGCAGCAGGGTGATCTATGTGATACCGTGCAGGGAGTAGCAGGCAGCTAAATACAGACAGCAGCAGGCAGGAGGGTGAGCGGTGTGATACTATGCAGGCAGCAGGAGGCAGCTAAATACAGACTGCAGCAGGCAGCTAAATACAGACTGCAGCAGGCAGCAGCCTGGTGACTGTCACCTGTGACCACAACAACGAGCAACGAAACTCTCTCGACAGCGCCGTCTGTCAGGACAACATGCTCAGCCTTAGCTGTAATTTCACTTAATGAGAATGGCCTATAAAATAAAGTGTTCTGAAAACGCTGCTATTAGGGAGGAGACGTTCAGCTCTGTTTGCAGTCTGCAGTGCGGTGCACAGGAGGGCAGGGCCGGCGCCTGGCGGGCACATGAAGGCTTCATTCAGTCAGCAGCTCTTCCGGCCAGCTTGTTGAGCGGATAGTCAACGATGAAGGGAAAAGGCCACCTGTGCGCGTTTGTTATTAGACCATATACTCTAACCAAGGTCAGTGAGTTACCCAGGACGCGGCTGAGGAGGTCCATGATTCAGGTTTGGGACCCACTTGGATTCTCCTTGGTTGTGTGATCTCTGGCAGCTCACTGCCTCAGCCTTCACACTCTGCCATCTAACTCTCTCAAACTCTCAGGCGCATCCTGGGTCACTCATCCTGGGTGCACATGAATGGGCCCATTTGGACTCATCTAATTGTCCTTTCCACCTCTTGTCCACACCTCGTCTAAGAGTGACCCGCACACATCTATATCTTTCTCTCAGGATCCACACATATTTTAAGTCCTGATGAAGATCCCAACATTCTTGAAGGGATTGAAACATCACCGACTGTAAATACGGACCCTTCGCATTTTGTGTATTGTATTGACAGGCCGTTCTTGTTTTCTTGATACTCATATCGATCACGCTTTATCAATTTTGTGTATCACACTTAAGAGAGCACATTTGTGCACAAGAACCCACTGCGTCAATGTGTTTATGATAGTTTTTCATTCTGTGTTTTGATAAAATGCCATTTGGTTATAAACATTATTATTGTTTTTAGGAACCAGTGTCCTCTTTATTACTTCTATACCCCAGGACCCTGGTGGTTCTCGTACTATTAATACTAGTATTGATCCTTCTGTGGCACGTGCCCTCATGCCCTGATCCCCTCTTGTATATGCTGATGCACATGGGGTGCGATGCATCGCACATCTTGACCCCCAGGAGGCACATGGATCTCACATGGCCTCACCAACACAGGGCGCATGCTTTCTTATGTCCTAATTCCATGGTGGCACACTATCCTCACACGTGATGATCCACAGGTGGCACATTCTTCTCCTATGTGCTGATTGGCAGGAGGCACACTGTTCTCATGTCTTGAGCTCTAGGTGGCACATTTGACTCATGATTCTTCATCTCCAGGTGATACCAAAGGGGCACGTGGTTCTCATAGGGGCTCGCCAATATATGACACTTGCTCTCTTGCGGACTGATCCCTGGATGGCACACTGCTCTTGCACATGTTGATCCCCAGGTAGCACACTGCCCTCTTGTGTCCCGGTGTCCGGGTGACACACTGCCTTTGCACATGTTGATCCACAGGTATCACACTGCCCTCTTGTGTCCCGGTGTCCAGGTGGCACACTGCCCTCTTGTGTCCCAGTGTCCGGGTGGCACATTGCTCTCATGTGCTTTGAACCCTGTTTGGCACACTGCCCTCTTGTGATGTCTGGGTGGCACACTGCCCTTGCGCATGTTGATCCCCAGGTGGTGAAGGAAGTGACCCGATTAGGGCCACCCGGGTCACTTATGACCACCTCATGGCCTTCCAAACAAGTGAAGAGTCGGTCAGACAGTAGAGAATACAAACAATCATTTATTAGTAAAATACACTGCAGCGGAGTCCAATCTGACCAGCACCCAGAGATGGCTGTCGAGGGGACTGGTTCCCCAACACTTGGTAACGCATAATCATTCTTCAGACAACCCCAACCCCGCCCCCAGTGGAAAGTTACCGGTTTGAGCCGTACATGAACAAAGAAAGCACAGAAAGATGGGCTGCCACCTGCGTGATGAGTACACACTATCTCAAGGTTGCCTTGCTAGGCTCGGCTCCTCCTAACGTGGGAGCAGGGCTACGAAGAGGGATAGGCATGCAGATGCAGAATGGCCTATTCATTAGTGAATCCAACCTTGAACACAAGAGAAAAAAATAGCTGAACACAGTCTTCTCTGAGGCAAGAAATACAGATAATGGGGGCTTGAATCAGTCACCACCTAACATGG
Organism: Calotriton arnoldi; assembly: GCA_963921515.1. Classification (NCBI taxonomy): domain Eukaryota; kingdom Metazoa; phylum Chordata; class Amphibia; order Caudata; family Salamandridae; genus Calotriton; species Calotriton arnoldi. Next base: position 2,571,356 of record CAWUFW010000456.1, read on the forward strand.
CCTACGAACTACAAAATGGAGCCGCAAATGCTAACTTAAGCTCGTATTATAAGGATAGCTCAGTGGGTACATTTAGGCATAGCGGCTACTACTAATCATAGCCTTCTAAATGCTAACATAACATAACACAAAACCAGTCCATGAACGTACATAAATTGCCAAATTCTAACAGACCCTCCTTTTAGCATATAGAAGGCTAACTTTATTAGTGCTATCAGGTAAGGGTCTTTACAATTCTAAGCAGGAAGGAATAGTCACGATTTACATTTTCTCTGTTACTAATAGAGCCAGATAATCATGTAATTACGAAACATGTTCAGTATTCAAAAATGCCCTCATCAATATTCATCATATCCTGGACATCTTGCATCATCATAATTGTGGCTTTAGCATCAGGTCCCGCTATGTTGGGTGCAGGTGTCAACTTACTAACACAGTAGGAGCAACAGGCTGGAGACAGTTAATGCACAGACAGCACGAGAAGATGATACCTGCGATGGCCACTAAGAAAAGAAGTATTTTCCAACCCCAGGTAGTTATCAAATCCCAGAACCACCCAGATAAGGACCAGGTCCCATTTTCTTGGTGAATATCAGAAGCAAGCCTGTGCAACTTCTGTATGGCTGCATAGACATTCGGAGCGTGGTCCGGTATGTACACACAGCAACTACTGCCGATGACGCGGCAGGCTCCACCCCTATCAGCAAGTATGACGTCTAACACCATCCTGTTTTGAAGAGCAACGAGTCTGGTAGCCTGAAGCTCGACTGTAATATTGGTCAGAATTCCTGCAGTGGTATTAATAACCCCTTCCACTACCCTGGTGAGGCGACGAATACTACAACTGTTGTACATAGGACCCCAGAAGGGCAAGATACTCTTCATTGCATCAGTGAATTGTTGCAGGGTAGTGTCTGTTTGATCTATATCTTCAGCATCAATGACCCTTTTCACCTGGGCAGGTGTGTACCCCTACGCTGGAGCCTATGGTCTTTGTGATAATTAGATGGTGCAATATATAAGGGTGGCAGCAGGAAGAAGACGTAACATATGCCAGACCAGCCCCTAGGGAGCCATATATAAGCTTGAGATCCACAAACAAAATACACATTATGGGGCAGGAGTAAGGGTGGGCTACTAGTTGTATTCAATCAATATGTGTAGTTGCAATTACTTTTTCCTACTGGGACATTTCCGAAATCCTAAACACAAAAACTTGCTGTAATGTTGACTACCGGTACTGGCATTGCTCTGTCTTGGGTAATGTTACGTGAATGGAAATATTTAAAGTACTCAGTGACATTAAATCCCTGAAAATCCATCATCTCGTTCTGGAGCCATGTGGCATTTTTCTTGCGTTCATAGACATTCATGCAAGCATCGGGGTGTAAAGTACCCTGTTCCCCTCCTTCTCCCGGAGTAAATCCTTGATGTTCTACTATATATTCTAACACGGTCTCATAGTCAGACTGAGTTATATTCATAGCATCGGCATGGTAATGGATATACACCATCGAAAGCAACTGGAACCATGACTCACAGCTACTCAAATATGACATGGGTAATGACACCAATAAATGAATTTTATGCATGACAGAAGGGAGTAACCCACACACCCAGCAATCAGTAACATTGGACGTCTGATGTGCTTGATGGAGCATCTGAAGGAAGACATTATCCACATATGTCTGTCTGTGCCTCTCTTTATGCGGGGCCAAAGTAACAAAGATATGTTCAGGAGGGACAGGAGTTGTTCCCAGCAGAGTATGCACAGGATGCTTTTCTTCTAAATACCACACCACCCCAAATACTGTTATCAATACTACAAAAACAAACACCACTGCTACTATCCTACTTTTAGTGGACCAACTAGACCAACCAGGGCTACTCTGCTCTACTAGAGGGGCTGCTAAGGGCTGCTCTTCTTCCATAGTGGGACGACCAAAGCGGTACATTTTCAAGATAATGAGTAATTCGCAACTGCCAGAGGAAATCCGTATACTGGAGCCAACAAAGGTATAATAAGCTAAAAAGGGCACAAGTCAACCAGCGTCCTTCAGAGCCTCGCTGGTAGACTCCTATTGTTCATCTACGGTGTGCACTCGTCGGTGGAGCTGTGCGATCGCAGCCCTTACTGGAAAATGAGTCCTCTTCTTTCAGGATAGGGCACCTTCCCTCCTGGGAAAACACCCTCAGCTGATCCTGGCCAGTGTCCGGGCAGTGCACCACTCTTCTTCTGACCCTATTGCTATCACCGGTACCTTAGACAGGGTTCCTGCACCCTATTCTTCATCCATGAAGTCAATCCCTATTCTTCTGACTTTCCCTCTGGTGCACTGTCCTTCCATCGTGGACGCAAATTGTATCGTGCGACTCCAGGCACAATGTCGTCACGAAAAAGAACCTGAAACTCAGGAGCAGAAGGAGACTGACACTGAATTGCTGGTGAGCTAAACGAGGGTTGCTCTTGGGAAGCCCTGATCCCTGTTCTAGAATGCGCTGTCGCCCTGGTGGATAACAAAGCTAAGGGTAGAGCATCTGGCCATTGCAATCCTGTGCTTTCCTTTATTTTTGCTAACTTCAGCTTGAGAGTGCCATTGTACTTCTCAACCAAACCTGCTGACTGAGAGTGATTTGCTGCATGGAACTTTTGTTTAATGTGCAGACCATCGCACACCAGTTGGATAACTTTTGAATTGAAGTGACTTCCATTGTCACTCCAGATCAAACGTGGCAAACCAAACCGCGGGAAGAACTGCTTCAAGAGTGCCTTCGCCGTCCCCAATGCTGTATTCTCTTTAGTGGGGTAGGCTTCGATCCATTTACTGAATGCACAAACCACCACCAATACATATTTCAAATTGTTCACTCGTTCCATTTCGATGAAATCCATTTGGAGAACCTCGAAAGGGAAGGAAGGCGGCGCAAAATTGCCAGTGGGGGAAGGGGTGCCCTTTCCAGGATTGTGTATCATACAGATCATACAGTGTTTTACCAGTTGAGCGGCTACCTTGGGGATATTGTCATTCTGCCATACGGGATCTAGCATCTTACATATTCCCTTCGTGCTAATGTGGGGTGGGCCATGTGCCATAGTGACAACAGGAAGCACATATGCATTAGGCAACATCCATCTTTGTTTCCCAGACAGATCAGTCCAGCACCCATCCTCATCTAGACGCCCCGTACTCTCCTGCCATATTGCCAATTCATCCATTGTCGCCTCACTCTGTATTTCCTTAACATTGTCTAGTGTGTCCTCAAACATCCCATTTTCAGGCACCCATCTAGCCGGACCTGCTACAAACATCTTTTTCATCTTTGATCTAGCTGTCTCTTTCACTGTCTGGTCTGCAAACGCATTTCCTCTCCCAACATCATCAGTAATCGCCTTGTGTGCACTGCACTTCACTATGGCTACTCTTTTTGGACGTGTCAGAGCCGACAAAATTCTATGTATCAGTGGGCCATTCTGTATTCGTAAACCATGTGAGGTCAGAAACCCTCTCTCCGCCCAGAGGCGCCCAAAGTTATGAGCGACCCCGAAAGCGTACTGGCTGTCAGTATAAATATTGACAACAAGTCCTTCACTGAACTCACAAGCCGGAGAAGGGCAATAACCTCTGCAGCTTGGGCCGACTGATACAGGACATGTGATGTTTCTACAACAGTACGCAGCGTTGTTATCGCATACGCCGTAGTAATGGTGCCATCCGGTAACTTGAAACAAGAGCCATCGACATATAGTTCCCCCTGTGGGTCAGATAGGGGAACATCAGTCAAGTCTATCCGTCCCTTCGTCGCTTCCTCCGTACGATATGCACAATTGTGTACATCTGCATCCCCGTTCACCGAAGGGAGGGGTAGTAACGTGGCTGGATTCAGAGTGGCACATCTTTTGATGGTAATGTGTGGTGCAAATAACGTTAGTTCAGAGCCAGTCAAACGTGCACTAGTAAGGTGCTGTGTCTTTGTTTTGTTTAGAAGTGTATCCACAGCATGAGGTACCATAACTGTGAGATCAGTATCAAGAACAAGCCCTGCCGATTGCCTGATAGAGACGGCCATGGCCGCAGCAGCTCTTAGACAGCTCGGGAGGGCTCTGGCGACATTATCCAGGATAACAGAAAAGTAAGCGCAAGGCCTTTGCTTACCTCCAAAGGCCTGTGTTAAGACAGAAAGCGCGCAACCAGCCGTCTCATGTACATAGAGCACAAATGGCTTCTGGTAATCAGGTGTACCAAGCACAGGAGCAGAGCAAAGCGCAACCTTTAATTGCTCAAAAGTTTGCTGGCATGCAGGTGTCCAAGGTAGGGGTTCGTGCACATCTTTGGTGGTTAGTTGGAGTAGGGGTTTTGTTAGTAGGGAGTAATTAGGGATCCAGTTACGGCATTACGAAGTAATGCCAATAAACGCACGCACATCACGTTGGGTTTTAGGGACAGGCATGTTAGTTATAGCAGCAATGCGCTCAGGCGTTAGTCTACGACCCTCCTTCGACAGTAGGTGACCTAAATAGGTGACCTCCTGTCGACAATATAGGAATTTAGAAAGGGACACTTTATGTCCGTGATGCGCCAGATGTAGCAATAATTTAACAGTTGCGTCTTTGCAGCCGTCCTCAGTGTCAGAGGCCACTAAGAGGATGTCGACGTACTGCAATAGGACATTACCAGAGGGAAGTGTCAACGAATCCAATTGTCCTTTCAGAGCTTGACTATAGATACTAGGGCTTTCAGTGTAGCCCTGAGGAGCACAACAGGATTGAAAGCTCCTGCCAGCTATGGAAAACCCAAACAGATATCTACTATCTGGATGGATTGGAATGCTAAAGAAAGCATTTTTAAAATCAATCACAGAGAAGAATTTCGCCGAGGGAGGAATCATCGTTAGCAATGTGGTGATGTCAGGAACCACAGGATATTGAGGGATCACAATCTTGTTTATCGCGCGCAGATCAATAACGAAACAGTAAACATCAGGGTGAGCATCAGAGGCATCAGAGGGTGCTTTCTTAAGGATGGGAAGAATAGGGCTATTGCAGACATTTGCTACTGTTTCCTCAACCACGCCTGTCCTTATTAAGTCCTTAATTATTTGCAGAAGGGCTTTCTCCCCTGCCTGCGGTATCTTATACTGGGGAATACGCTGTAATACAGCATTATCTTTGATCTTGATAGAAACCAGTGGGATCCGTAACAACCCCACATCTGTATCTCCTGTAGCCCATAAAGTATGTGGCACATCTTTGAACTCTGCAGGGAGGGGGGTATCTTTAGTAAAACACTGTTTTGTACTAACCACCTTCGGGCCAATGGTCATGTAAACTCCATCTGGTGAACAGAATATGGTTGCATGTAACTTCTTCAACAAATCTAATCCCATCAAATTTTCCCCACAATTCGTTGTCAGTAGAAATGGTGAATCAACCGTAAAAGGGGCAATAGTCAAAGCAAGAGGCTTGAAAATGGGGCTCACAACCAGCACGCCTGAGACACCTAATGAAACATTATTTAGGCCAGACAGAGCTGCCCCTGGGACCAGCGAATGAGAAACAGAGCTACTCATAGCACCCGTATCAATTAGGAATGTCTTGGCCGTGCCATGTAGGTCCGCGGTGACATAAGGCCCACGCTGATCTACAGGCACTGAAACTGGTCCCTCGCCCTGTCCGTGCCAATCCTAGCTGTAGGACATTCCTGTCACCTCATCCATATCATAATCATCATGATAATATTGTCCTCCTCGAGTATCATCAAAATAGTTCTTATTCTGACGACCAAATGACGAATCCTCCTTCTGCATCTCATCACAGCCACCTCCATCACGACCACGTCCTCTATAACTCCAACCTCATGGAGCTGCAACTTTGTGCAACAGCTCCGGACACTCACTTCGCCAATGCCCCTCCTTTTTACAATACGCACATTGGTTCGGTCCAACAGGTGCACCTGCGGTGCTATTCCTGTTTGTCCGAGGCAACTGCTGGACCGATTTCGGACCACCTCTTCCCCTTCCATTGCCCCCTGTCGCTTGCTGCATTAACACCTTCGTCTTTAAATCCTTAGTCTTTTTCTCCACTTTCTCCTTCTCCTCATTCTCCCAATGCTCATAATACTGTGCCATACTCAATATTACCGATGGGGAAGAAGTAGTCCAAGTATTCTCCGAAGCCTGCAGCCGAGTCGCGATCTCGGGAAGCAGGTTCGTAACAAATCTGTTAACAGACAATCGGACACCACCCTCCACCGACAAATCTTGGCCGCTAAAATCGAAGAACACACCTTCAAACCTAGTAAAGAAATCAGACCCACTTTCATCCTTCTTCTGACGACATGCTGCTAACTTGTCCCAATCTACTCGTCGAGGTGGGATAAGGGAATCCATATAAGTAATGATGCGACCCGGTAAAGCTAATATTTCTGCCCTCGGCTTCTCGCCAGGCTTCCGGTCCTTATCCCATGCCCTTATCTCATTCCATGTCCCCCCTAACTCCACTGCATGGTCCTGCGTATGCACCTGCCTCCATATATCCACTGGTACCAATAATCCGAAAAACAGCTCAATATCAGCTAGTGTCATTACCGTAGAGGAAGCCGCCTCCGTCAATTCCTTATAATACGCAGTTGGATTCTTCCTAGGGTCTGGCAACTGACTTTTAAGGGATAGTACCTCACTCCTCTTCCAAGGAGTGTAGACCCACTGTTCCTGGAAATGAGCCTCTACCCTTTGCTGAACCACAACATTCGCTGCATTACGCTGCTCCGGAATCTCGGGATGGTAAATGGGATGTACCTCCCTCATAGGGAACTGCGCACCCATCGTTGGGGTCTTCTGATGTAATCTACTACGATAACCAATCAATGTCGCAACATTACTAAAAACGTCATTGGGGGCCAAATCAGTAGCATACACATGATACCGGATATCATATATGATCTGTGGTGCAACGCCATTGAAACACTGTTCCCACAATCCTATTAGCGTAGCCGACATGTGCTTAAGAGCATGCTGCTGCACGAACGGCTCATAATCTTTCATCACACTCTACACATCTTCCACACTGTAAATCGGGTTCTGGGCCCACTGCGCAGCCTGGTCAGCTTCCATTATTTTCTCCTCATTTCCCACATCAGATCTCATCAATGCCTTCCCCATTCGCTCTTGCGCTGCTGCCCAATTCCCCTCAACTGCTCCACGCACAGGCGTCCCAGCACTCAGTAACACCGGAGACGAAACATTTGAGGGGGACAGAACAGATGAAGAAACAGGTATCAATGTTAACAAAGATTGCGATGAAGGGGTGAGAGACCGGGAGACAACAGGTGTAGGGACACCGGGCCGAACAGGAGAACTAGCGGCCCCGCACCTGTTGCTGACAAAGACAGAGAGGAAGCAGGCGGGGCCGAGGCCAGAGCAGTCGAGCCAGAGACAGGAAGACCAGCAGTAGCAAGTGCAGGGTCTGGAGGCTGAGACGCTGGAACAATGGGATACACCCTCTGTGGGGCATAAGGAGGTGGGGATCGGGTATCTAATAGCTCTTCCACAAAAACATCACCTTCTTCCCGAGCAACATAACATTTATCACTCTATAAGCGAAACTTCCGATCTGCACATTCTATACCCTTCTCTGTTCTCTCTCTATCAAAAGCCACAGCTTTCTGCGTCACTGTCTGCACCTTGCCCCTTCGGGCCTCCTTCTCAGCCCTCATACGTCGCTGCTTCGCTTCCTTCTGCCACACCTGGAGATTGTCAAACATCGACTGTCTACTTCTTTTAGCAAAAATTTATCCTGCAGGAAATTCAATTTTCGTTCATCGAAGGTACCCGTAAGTGGCCACTGCAAGTCGGCATTGTCCCTCATATACTTATGCCAAAGCATGCTAAACATAATAGGGCCAATACCATACTTGACGTATACGTCGAAATTTGGGGTACCTTCTGGAGGCACAGGCTGCCTCTCCTCCAATCCGGCCTCGGTAGAACAACACCGGCATCCAAAACACCCCAATTTACTCAAACAAGGCATCTTAATAAAAGACACATTCACTGTCCACACCGAACAAATATCATACCAACAACACAAATCAAGACGGTCCGAAAACCATACCAGGCAGTCCGCAGACTGCACCAGACAGTCCGAAGACTGTACCAAGACAAGAAGATAGGCTCTCGCCCCAGGCCTTTTCGAGAGTAGACCGAATTTCCAAGTGGCCTGGCAGAGCGTTCGCAAACACTCTGTACCTCAAGGGTCCGCAGACCCACCAAGTTCGAACAAACTAGAACTCAAAATGGCGCCATATTTATCACAAGACAAACTCACCTGGTGCACACAGGTCAAGCAAAGTTATTCTCCACTGCCGACTCTTCGGACCAAACGGTCACATCCAAGGGTTTCGCCTTCTCAGGACCCCAGCCCGGGTGACCACTAGACGAGGAGCCGTCTGATCAGACAGGCGGGCAGCTGCGAGTGCAAAGCTCTATCGTGAAGGGTACCCTGATCCGCCCATCCGACCAGACGTAACCCCATCCTCCTTACACCTGATTACAGGCGAGGATGGGACACCCGATGGAGGAGTCCCTGTTCGGGCACCAACTGAAGGAAGTGACCCGATTAGGCTTCCAAACAAGTGAAGAGTCAGTCAGACAGTAGAGAATACAAACAATCATTTATTAGTAAAATACACTGCAGCGGAGTCCAATCTGACCAGCACCCGGAGATGGCTGTCGAGGGGACTGATTCCCCAACACTTGGTAACACATAATCATTCTTCAGACAACCCCCAACCCCCAACCCCAGTGGAACCTCCTAACGTGGGAGCAGAGCTACAAAGAAGGATAAGCATGCAAATTAACCCTGGGCATAATACTTCGCTACCGCACATTAGATGTAGCAGAGTGAAAAACGGTGCTAATTGACGTAGCAGCAGTATACTAAACACCCAGAAATGCTTTGATAAAGCAATTTTCTATGCTAAAAAGCATATAACCAATTCACAAAAGTGAACTTTGACAATAAAATATCAAGCAATAGAGAGGTGATGATTTTGGGGTCCCCCTAACCTAGGGGAGGACCAAGCAGATGCCTTGAACACAAAAAGCATATCATGTGAACGATTCAGTGGTGGTCCCTTCCTCCTAGGACCACCCCAAGCACAGTTATGGGCAAAAATACAATCCCTACCAAAGGCCCTACAAAGCATTATGGGACGAGATTAGCAGTGGGCAGTGAATATTATAGTGTCCAATATCAAAATAATTCTACAAAGAGCTGCAGTTCAACTAGTCGTTACTAGATGTCCTCACGAGTCAAATGCAAAAGCATTGAAATTATTAATACATCAAGCTGCAGTTCCACTAGTCGTTACTAGATGTCCTCACCAGTCAAATGCAAAAGCATTGAAACCCTTTCATGAAGCTTTTGCATTTGACTCGTGAGGGACATCTAGTAACGACTAGTTGAACTGCAGCTCTTTGTAGAATTATTTTGATATTGGATACTATAATATTCACTGCCCACTGCTAATCTCGTCCCATAATGCTTTGCAGGGCCTTTGGTTGGGATTGTATTTTTGCCAATAACTGTGCTTGGGGTGGTCCTAAGAGGATGGGACCACCACTGAATCGTTCAAAGATGTGCTTTTTGTTTTCAAGGCATCTGCTTGGTTCTCTCCCTAGGTTAGGGAGGATCCCAAAATCATCACCTCTCTCACTGCTTGTTAATTTATCGTTTTTCACAAACTACGCCCAGGCTTAATGCAGATGCAGAACTTTGCTGAGACAAGAAATACAGATAATGGGGGCTTGAATCAGTCACCAGTTCACCACCTAACATGGCCAATGAACTACAAAATGGAGCCGCAAATGCTAACTTAAGCTCGTATTATAAGTATAGCTCAGTGGGTTATATTTAGGCATAGCGGCTATTACTAATCATAGCCTTCTAAATGCTAACATAACACAACGCAAAACCAGTCCATGAACGTACATAAATTGCCAAATTCTAACAGTGGCCCACTGCCGTCTTGTGTCCCGGTGTCCAGGTAGCACATTGCCCTTTCACATTTCGATACCCAGGTGGCACACTGCCCTCTTGTGTCCCGGTGGTACACTGGCTTTACACATGTTGATCCGGAGTTGGCACACTGCCCTCTTTTGTCCTCTTGTCAGGGTGGCACACTGCCCTTGCACGTGTTCATGCACAGGTGGCACACTGCACACTGCCCTTGCACATGTTGATCCCCAGGTGGCACACTGCCCTCTTGTGTCCTGATGTCCAGGTGGCACATTGCACTTGCATATGTTGATACCCAGGTGGCACTCTGCCCTTTTGTGTCCAGGTGGCACATTGCCCTTGCACATGTTGATCCCCAGGTGGCACTCTGCCCTCTTGTGTCCTGGTGTCTGGATGGCACACTGCCCTTGCACATGTTGATCCCCAGGTGGCAATCTGCCCTCTTGTGTCCTGGTGACCAGGTGGCACACTGCGCTTGCACATGTTGATCCACAGTTGGCACTCTGCCCTCTTGTTTGCTGATGCTCGGATAGCACATTGCCCTTGCACATGTTGATCCCCAGGTGGCACAATGCCCTCTTGTGTCCGATGCCCAGGTGGCACATTGCCCTTGCATATGTTGAACCCCAAGTGGCACACTGCCCTCTTGTGTGCTCGTGTCAGGGTGGCACATTGCCCTTGCACTTGTTGATGCACATGTGGCACTCTGCCCTCTTATGTCTGATGTCCGGGTGGCACATTGCCCTTGTACATGTTGATACCCAGGTGACACACTACCCTCTTGTGTCCCGGTGTCCGGATGGCACACTGCCTTTGCACATGTTGATCCACAGGTAGCACACTGCCCTCTTGTGTCCCGGTGTCCAGGTGGCACACTGCCCTCTTGTGTCCCGGTGTCCGGGTGGCACATTGCTCTCATGTGCTTTGAACCCTGTTTGGCACACTGCCCTCTTGTGATGTCTGGGTGGCACACTGCCCTTGCATATGTCGATCCACAGGTGGCACACTGACGTCTTGTGTCACGGTGTCCAGGTAGCACATTGGCCTTGCACATTTTTATACCCAGGTGACACACTGCCCTCTTGTGTCCCGGTGTCTAGGTGGCACACTACCCTTGCACATGTTGATCCCCAAGTCGTACACTGCCATCTTGTGTCCCCGTGTCCGGGTGGCACACTGCCCTTGCACATGTTGATCTACAGGTGGCACTCTGCCCTCTTGTGTCTTGATGCCCGGGTAGCACATTGCTCTCATGTGCATTGAACCCGGTTGGCACATTGCCCTCTTGTGATGTCCGGGTGGCACATTGCCCTTGTACATGTTGTATCCCCAGGTGGGACTCTGTCCTCTTACGGCCTAATGCCCGGGTTGCACACTGCCGTCATGTGATGTCCGAGTGGCACATTGCCCTCGTGTGTCCTGATGTCCAGGTGGCACACTGTCCTTGCACATGTTGATCCCCGGGTGGTACACTGCCGTCAAGTGATGTCCGAGTGGCACACTGCCCTCTTGTGTCCCGGTGTCCAGGTGGCACACTGTCCTTGCACATGTTGATCCCCGGGTGGCACACTGTCTTCATGTGATGTTCGAGTGGCACATTGCCCTCTTGTGTCCTGATGTACGGGTGGCACATTGCCCTTGCACATGTTGATACCCAGGTGGCACACTGCCCTCTTGTGTGCTGATGCCCGAGTGGCACTTTGCTCTCATGTGTCCTGATCCTCGGTTGCCCGGTTGGCACACTGCTCTTGTTCATGCCGATGCCCACGTGGTACTTGTTTTCTTCTGCCCTGCTCCCCAGGTGTCAGACTGTTCTCGCAGGTGCTGGTCACGAGGCGGCACATTGTCCTGGCATGGGTTTACTCAGGCGCGCCATGTACCCTCTCGTGGGGAGGCCCAGACTTGGCCAAAATGTCTCTCCTGTGCTAACGCACAAGTGGGCACACTGCCCTCTCGGGGTCCCATCGTTGTATATTACAGAACTCTGAGCCCCTCCCCCTGTGGCATGCAGAGCCGTGGCCTGGCACATGCCCAAGATGGCACGGTGGCAGCCACCCTCCAGTAACATACACCGCGGGCACGGCTCTCTTTACGCACTCCGTGCACGCGCTGCACAGTAAGAGACCCCGTTAATCCCGGGGTATCAGCGTCACTGTGAATGCACCGGACATTCCAGGCCTCCAGGAGGCATCGCAGTGACAGATGTGCTGTCTGCGCGCGCAGGGCCCCCACCCCATCCCCCCAGGGGCTCCGTCGCCACCTGTGCTGTGAGTGATGTGGGGCGAGGTGCAGCCCTGTCCCGCCGAGGCAGAATAAATGACCTGCGAGGCGCTATGTGACATCATTATCCCAGGCGCTGCAAGGAACAGGCAGTTAATTCATAAAACACACACGGGGCCCTTTTAACCCTAATGAGAGGTGCGTGGACGCGCCTCGTGCAGCCCAGGCCCCGTGCCTTCATCATCACGCGAGGGGCGTGAGGGGGGGGGGGCGGGGGGGGCAAGAGACAGCCAGGGTGGCCAAACGGATGCACCTTGGTAGAACTGGGACAGAAAACATCGGACCTCTGAAAGGCAAGGAAGGCAGGCCCACTCCGGAGTCTGACTGAACTCCTCGGACAAGCCAACGGGGCTGAGGGAGAGTCAGTGACATCTGTACATAATCTGCACATAAGAGTGAATCATAGTGCAATACGTTAGTTAGTGTGTGACTGTGAGTGTGTATGTGTGTGTAGCCATGTTTAACACACACTGCGACGACAGAACCCATCCTCACAGCAGAGGTGCAACTAGAGCCTAATTTCGGGGGGGCTACCAAACATTTCGGGGGGAGGGGCTGATTCTTTCAGCAATATGCAGAGTGGAGATGCAGGGGCTCTAAGAAGGGGTGAAAACACAACCAAGCCTCGTTAGCAAGTAAATGGTCTTTTAAAGACCTGTGAAGTACCTCGGGAGCGGCTGTGTGTGCTCCCAGGAAGCTGTCCCAGCCGGGCTGACACACAGGAGGGGGGGGGGGCTGAAGCCCTTTGAGCCCAATGGGCGTTGCGCGCCTGCCTCACAGTGTGGTTAAACACTTTCAAAACCAGACAAACACCATCTCAGCGAGGACTATTGGGCTCTGGCCACCAGTCTCCGTAGTGTGTTTTGGTACTTGTGACTGAGTCCATTAATAAACTGCAAATGCAGTTATATTTCCTTGGGTCTGGTCCATCACCTAACCCAGTATCAAGACGCGTGTGGAGTTAGAGTAGTAAATATCAATAAATAACAGTCAGTGACCAGTCGTTGTATATATAGATATCACATGATTTGTGAGTGTGTATGTGTGTGCGTGGTGGGAATGGAAGCATGTGGAGAGTAGGAGTGTGCAAAATCTCTTTCATTTGCTTTTTGCGTAACTACATGAAATTTTGGCAAAATGACACAAAATTATGCGTAGTTATACAAAATGCAAATCCGCCCTTTCGTGCTGTATTTTGGTGCAAAATGCGTCCTGAAGTCAATTTTTTGGCTCAAGGTTGCCTTTTGTGTGTGTGTTGCACAACAGTTGCTTGCATTCTGTTGTTTGTGCGCATTTACTGTAAATTTGTACCATGCGTTTCCCAGTACATTTTTACTGTGGATGGCGTAATTACGCGAAGTGGCATAATGGACTCATTTTGAGAATTTCACATAACAAGCATAATGCGAATTTCCATAAATTACTAGGGGTGCGCAGTAAACTCAGTTCTGCCAACAGAGTTCGCCGAGTTTTGCCCACTTGGCACTCTGTTCGGAGCACGGAGTTCAGCAAAAACTCCACCAACAGCCGCATGGCAGAGTTTTTCTCGCGCACTGCTCGCCAATGATAAGTTGGCGAGCGAGAAAAAACGAGTGCTAGACAGCCTCCCAGTGAGATTACTCAACATGGGTACTCGTGGCAGGCCGCTACCGCACGTATTGAGAAAGTTGCTGCTTGAGTTGCGAAAGCTGCTGCTCGAGTAGAAAAACTACTTGAGCGGCAGAAAGTAGCAGCACCCTCTGGCATGCCGCGTGATGCAGTTTGCGCATATTTTGCAGCGCAGAACAAGCTCTCAGCGGAAAAAATCTGCACGAGCAGTGTGGCGGATCAGAAATCCGCCGCTTGTGGAACTCAGTGGAATCTCGTAGAGTTTTTGGGTACCACGGAGTAAAACTCAACAAGTTCCGCCCACCCTTATAAATTGCATAAATTATGCCGGTGTAATTTACATTTTACCTAGGCCTAGTAGAGAGTAGATAGTACAATTGGTGGGGGGGATACCCTGACTAAAGCTACGTGCCTGATGTTCTACATGTAAAGAAAGACGATACCCTCCTCCCTCGGAGTGCCTCCTCACTCACCCTTGAAGAACCTTTCTCAAGACTTAACAAGCAGTCACTGCCCCGTCAGTCTTTCCTGTAGGAGGAGCTGTCAGCTCTCTTCTGTGTCCCGGCCCTGCCTTCCTTTAAAAGCTAGAAACCTGACGATCATAAGCTTCACTTTGTATGGACTCCTTCAGTTATTTTACTTCATCTGGATGACTGACATCATCCTCAGTACACGGGCGTGCTCCGATAGGGCTCATTTTAGTGCCCAGGCAGAAAGGTAGCTAATGATGTTGGGCAAAGGGAGTGACTGCATATATCCCATACCCTAAACCGTCTCTCTAACCTAGCCCTTGTCCTACATCATCCTTTATACCATCCCATACCATAAACCTTCTCTCTAGCCTAGCCCTTGTCCTACATCATCCTTTATACCATCCCATACCATAAACCTTCTCTCTAGCCTAGCCCTTGTCCTACATCATCCTTTATACCATCCCATACCATAAACCTTCTCTCTAACCTAGCCCTTTTCCTACATCATCCTTTATACCATCCCATACCCTAAACCGTCTCTCTAACCTAGCCCTTGTCCTACATCATCCTTTATACCATCCCATACCCTAAACCGTCTCTCTAACCTAGCCCTTGTCCTACATCATCCTTTATACCATCCCATACCATAAACCTTCTCTCTAACCTAGCCCTTGTCCTACATCATCCTTTATACCATCCCATACCATAAACCTTCTCTCTAACCTAGCCCTTTTCCTACATCATCCTTTATACCATCCCATACCCTAAACCGTCTCTCTAACCTAGCCCTTGTCCTACATCATCCTTTATACCATCCCATACCATAAACCTTCTCTCTAACCTAGCCCTTGTCCTACATCATCCTTTATACCATCCCATACCCTAAACCGTCTCTCTAACCTAGCCCTTGTCCTACATCATCCTTTATACCATCCCATACCATAAACCTTCTCTCTAGCCTAGCTTTTCCCCACATACCTTGCTTTACACCAACCTTCAAACCATCCTAGACCATAACCCTTCCTAACCCTTCTGTCTACTCTACTCTCCTTACATCATCCTTCATACCATCCCATGCCCTAACCCTTCTCCCCATCCTAGCCCTTGCCCATGTACCTTGAATTACATCATCCTTCATCCCATCCCATCCCCCAACCCTTCTCCCTATCCTAGCCCTTGCCTTACATCATCCTTCATACCATCCCATCCCCTAACCCTTCTCTCTGTCATGGCCCTTGCCCATATACCTTGCCTTACATCATCATTCATACCAACCCATCCACTAACCCTTCTCTCTGTCCTAGCCCTTGCCCATGTACCTTGCCTTACATCACCCTTTACACCATCCCACACCCTAACCCTTCTCTTTCCCCTTGCCCTTACTCATGTTTCTTGCCTTATATCTTCCTTCATACCTTCCCACATGTAAAACGTCTCTCTATCCTACCCCTTGCCCATGTACCTTGCCTTACATCACCCTTTACACCATCCCACAGCCTAACCCTTCTCTTTCCCCTTGCCCTTACTCATGTTTCTTGCCTTATATCTTCCTTCAAACCTTCCCACATGTAAACCTTCTCTCTATCCTACCCCTTGCCCATGTACCTTGCCTTACATCATTCTTGATATCATCCCATCCCCTAACCCTTCTCTCTATCCTAGCCCATGCCCATACCCTTTACCATACATCATCACTCACACCATCCCTTACTACGTTTATGGTTTTGAAATGTATAAGGTGCTACCTGTCAACCCTATAGGGACATCCTGGCACTCAACCCTTCGTAGCATAAATGAAACCATAACACCTAAAATATGAGATAACACTGAAGATTCTGATACATACCCTACATCGGGGTTGTTAACCACATCGAACCGTGTTTGTGGAAGCGCCAGGTCTTCAAACTTCCCCTGAAACTAAGGAGATTAGCTTCTTTCCTAAGACATCCAGGAATACCACCATATCTTTTTGTGGCAGAGGTTCAAAAAGCTCAGTCACCCTAAAGAAACCTCAGGAAGTTGAAGGATTACTAATAGTGGTGTATCTGAGAGACCGTATGGGATGATACCACTCAACGCGGCCCTTAAGGACATTCCGCCTTGTAGAACACAGAGCATCGTGTACCAGGCAGAGAGATTTAAAAACAATATGGCCTGTAACTGGGAACTAATGAAGGGAGGCCAGCGATTGCCAGATAAGATGCCTTGCTTTTATTTTAGTTTATTCCCAATGCCAACCTTGTACCATAGTTTAATATGAGTAGCAATCTTTCAATTAGATATTCAGAAAGATTTAAATAGATTGTGTTGCAGTAGTCCAGCTGAGAAGCAATGAAGGTGCTGAAAATCTGCTTCTTGTGAGGAAAATCACAAAGTGTTTGCAACCTCTTTCAAGTTCATCTCTGGAACAAACAGGAACTCACAGCAGACTCAATCCGTTCGACTACAGAAGGCTTGGAATCCACTTCGACTCATAGGTTGTCGACTCCACTTCGACTTATAGGTTGTCGACTCCACTTCGTCTCATAGGTTGTTGACTCTACTTCGACTCATAGGTTGTCGACTACTCGACTCCACTTCGACTCATAGGTTGTCGACTATACTTCGACTCATAGGTTGTGAACAGACAGTGCTGGAAAAGGTTCAGTCCTAGGCAAGGTGGGCCTAAAGAGCAAACTCTGAAAAGGAAGTGGATTTCAATGGCCAGAGAATCTCTGTTTTATTAGCATTTAATTTGAATTGATGATGCTCGATCCATTTTACAACATGAGATAAGTACAGAACTGGAGTGCCCTATACAGACTGAAACCATGGGATGGGATGAACCAAGCCAAAGGGGCCTTAGCAATGGGGATAATATTGATCCATAGGGGCTTCACAATATATTGACTGGGATGATGTTGAATATTCTTTGTACTAAAGCCCTACAACTATCTCTTAAACATAACCTAAACCCAATCTTCTCCCTAACCTCATGTTTTACCCCAGGTCAAATGCATGCATTATAATGACTTTTTTCTATGTTTTTGTATATTATTCTTTGTTTGTAGTGTGAGTTTTCTGCTTTCTTACTTTTTTGTCTCTACATGTTTTGTGCTCTAGAATAGATTTTATTCTTAATTATTGTGCTGCGAACCAGAAAGACAAGTGTTTGAGCTGGCAGGATTAGAGAGCTTTATTTTGCGGAATTCTAAAGTCTCTATAGGTTTAATTCCAGTGCCACAGCCTAGACGAGATGCAATAACTCGTACATTCCCAACAAAAACAAACACTGGCAAAGCCAATAATTCTCCATTTTGGGAACCATTGGCTTTGCCAATGCTTTTAGTCAGGATGTACACTATCCTTGATGTTGTGCAGCATGGCTTAAAAAGAGGGGAAAAAGTTGTTTTGTAGGTGCGCACACCAAGCATGCAATCGCCTTAAAACGACAACAGTGCTATTTCTTTTCTTTTTGTTTAGCAATACTTGTTGTCAGGGCACGAGTCGGGGGTACACGCGGGTGGACGGCGTCCACCCACTATTTTCACAGAGTGGACGCCGTCCACCCTGCCAAGAAGTTGGGCCCCACTGAAAAATATGCTGAAATCGTCCTGGTGTAATTTGCAAACACCGGGACACACTCAGCAGCGCCTGCACGTTGTTGTCTGCTTTCAATCCACAACAACGTGCAGGCGGGGGTGGGGCTTTCTTAATTCAGACTCCTGCTGGGCCCATAACAAAGGCCGAACCTGAGGGGTCATCAGGCCTCCTTTTGTTCAAGTCTCCTGGCTGGGAGCAGTCAGGAGCCTCAGGCTCACACCTGATGCAAATGAAGCGGAGGGGAAACAAAGGCTCACACCTTGTTAGCTCTTCACACATACTTAAGAGAGGCAGCTTTTCACTTTGTTCAGTCCCTGTTTACAAGATATGCATTCGCTGTAAGAATGTCAGATGTGTTGGTCTTATCGTGTATTTACACAAAATAAATGTAATTTATATAGTGCTTACTACCCCTGAGGAGGCATTGAAATAATTTAAGTACCACTATTTTTTCTTTTAAAGCACTATGGGTAGAGGGGGTTTACACTGACAAAAGGCAACACTGTTTTATGTGTAGCTCACAAAAGTGTGAATCTTCTGCCCAAAGCAGGAGGGTTTCCTATATACTCGAAATATGCTCCAATGTACTCACAATAGACATGTTAAACATATATGTGAGGGCTTAAGATCTTATGTCACTTCTTATGATGCCACTTCCTGTGATGTCACGCGCCGTGATGTCACGCGCCACGATGTCACACGCCGTGATGTCACGCGCCGTGATGCCACTTGCATTCTGATTAACTAGGTTAGTCCTCCCACTTCTTTTTTTAGAACTTGTGCCCTGCTTGTTGTATCAGTAAACACAAAGAAAAAAAGAGGAGCGCAAGCATGTGGGGAACAACACTTCGGAGGGACTGGTATCACGAAGGGTGTGGTTCAGGAAGGAAGAGGAGGGTAGAGTTAGCAACACTGGGGGCTGGTAGAAGCAACAAGGGGTGTGAGTGGAGGAAGCAATATGGAAGGTTCAGGGAGGGCAACAAACGGAAAGAGAGGAACGTGGTGAAAGCAATAGACAAGAAAGCACCATGTGGAGCTGGAGGGGAGAAGCTCACGAGTGAGAAAGCAACGTGGCAGAGAGAAGCACACAAAGGCGAGCATATCATAGAGGGTGGCAAAGAGAAGCACACAGGCAGAGAAACTCGAGTGTGCCCGCAGGGAGAAGTACACAATGGAGACAGCTAGAAAACACATGCACTCCCAAGGAGTGCTTAAATAAAATGAAAAAAGCTGAGCTGGAAAAGTGGGCAGTGGAAGAGGAAAGGTAATGCGTCCCTATGGACAAACACGAAAATGAAGCAAGGCCCATGCAAGCTAACGAATATGAAGCAAGCAAATTAGAGTGAGAAAGAAGCCAGCCAATGGGTGGGCTCTAAGCCTGAGAGTGACAATGGAGCCAACCAATGGTAAGCAATGGGCGGGCTCTTAGCCTGAGAGTGACAATAGAGCCAACCAATGGTAAGGAATGGGTGGGCTCAAAGCCCATTGTAAGCTGATAATACGTCTCGCAACAGACAGCGCATGCACAGTCTTCTAGATAGAGCGGCGGGGACTGTCTGTCTGGAATGACTCAAGGCCTGTGTCGAGGTAGTGATTAGTAAGGAGGTTGGAGGGAGTTCCTGAGGGCGGCCTTCGAGTGAGTGACTGAATGTTCGGAAAGTGTGGAGTTGTTGAAAGCCTGCAGAGAGTGAGAGCGGTTCCAAATGTTTGTAATAGATTGATTGCCCTCACTAACTGGCTGAGAACAAGCAGCAGGCGATTACTGTAATAATTTTGGATGCTGATTGTGTTTCATGTTACAAAGCTCCTGAGTTTTCACCTTCACACTTTGTTCTTCGAACCTCAGTCCTGCCCTCACCTCACATATCTGGAGGCAGCATCTATCCACGAAAACCACCACTGTTAACCAAACCATATCCAATGATGAGGGGGCAACAACAAAAGGGAAGGCACAAAGGCAGAGCCATAGAAGGAGGGCATTTAAAGAGACCTGCACCATGGATGGTTTGGAATTGGAAAGAAACACAATGGCCGCGAGAAGCTTATTTGTTATATGACTTGTGGGAAAAAAGGTTACTGCTAGCTAACATGTGGCATTCCCATTCCATGGCACGGGAAAAAGTGCTTGGAAGATGTTTCTGGAGAATTCTTCAGACTACATTGTGAGATTTCATTTCCGTGAACGCAGACGGCAAGGGTGCCAGGCAAACTTACATCATAGAAAAACCTCTCGTTATGTTTGTTTGTTTAACTCACTTCCATCGTAGGTTTCTCGAAGTCTTGCCTCACCTTCTGAGTGACAGACACACTTACCCTGGAGTCAGGCATTGACGCTGCATCCTGGGAGGGCCCTGATGGCAGCTCAGAAGGATGTATGTGCCCGGATGTCAGAGGCCGCCCTTCCCGCTAGTGCCCATTCTCTCCCCACATATCTGCGCCTATTATGAGGTAAACCTCACCCAATGGGGAATAACAGATTTACCAGGTGGAATTGTGCATGAAATTCCAAAAATCCAGGGACTTGACTCCGACATTGTCCACCTTCTTTGAGCAGCAATCTCTGCATGGCAGCCTTAGGGGAGAGAGAAGATGGGGGTGGTGGGGGGAGGGTCAAGAGGAGGGGAGGGTGTTGACTGGTGGGCGGGGGGGGGTATTCCATGCTCCCCCTTGCCTTTGTAAAGCAGGGCCAGGCCCTTTAGCCGGCTGCACTGCAGCCCATTCCAAATGTGCATTTAGTGCCAGGATTTTACAGACGTGAAATCAGGTCCCGCCCCGGGAAGTCCCACCCTCGGGAAGTTCCGCCCCCAGGAAGTCCTGCCCCCACGAAGTCTGCAGGAATACTAGCTCACTTACAACTAAGTGCAGGGAGCAGACTTCCACAGGAGGAAGCCGCTCCTCTCAGTTCGCAGTCAGGGCGCAAAGGATGAATGTGTTATGGTGCCCAAAATATCAACCTACCTCATCATACATGATGGCATGACATTCGGCATGTGCGTTCTCAGAGATTCCTTTTAGGAACATGTGATGCTCTTTCTGGCTGTTATTTCTTTTCGTCTATGTGTCGTGTGGATACAACAATGTCCATGTGTAGGATTGTTGAAGATCAGTGTAAACTGAGGCTTCACAGCACACTCAGTGCGCCATGGAAGAGGTAGAGTATTAAACACACCAAGACAGAGATAGAGTATTGAACCCGCCATGGCAGAGGTAGAGTATTGAACACGCCATGGCAGAGGTAGAGTATTGAACGCGCCATGGCAGAGGTAGAGTATTGAATGCACCATGGCAGAGGTAGAGTATTGAACGCACCATGGCAGAGGTAGAGTATTGAACGCACCATGGCAGAGGAAGTGTATAATTGAACGTGCCATAGCAGAGGTAGAGTAGTGAACCCGCCATGGCAGAGGTAGAGTATTGAACCCGCCATGGCAGAGGTAGAGTATTGAACGCACCATGGCAGAGGTAGAGTATTGATACGCCATGTCAGAGGTAGAGTATTGAACCCGCCATGGCAGAGGTAGAGTACTGAACCCGCCATGGCAGAGGTAGAGTATTGAATGCACCATGGCAGAGGTAGAGTATTGAATGCACCATGGCAGAGGTGGAGTATTGAACGCGCCATGGCAGAGGTAGAGTATTGAATGCACCATGGCAGAGGTCGAGTATTGAACGCGCCATGGCAGAGGTAGAGTATTGAATGCACCATAGCAGAGGTAAAGTATTGAACGCGCCATGGCAGAGGTAGAGTATTGAATGCACCATGGCAGAGGTCGAGTATTGAATGCACCATGGCAGAGGTAGAGTATTAAACGCACCATGACAGAGATAGAGTATTGAATGCACCATGGCAGAGGTAGAGTATTGAATGCACCATGGCAGAGGTAGAGTATTGAATGCACCATGGCAGAGGTCGAGTATTGAACGCGCCATGGCAGAGGTAGAGTATTGAATGCACCATGGCAGAGGTCGAGTATTGAACACACCATGGCAGAGGTAGAGTATTGAACGTGCCATGGCAGAGGTAGAGTATTGAATGCGCCATGGCAGAGGTAGAGTATTGAACACACCATGGCAGAGGTAGAGTATTGAACGTGCCATGGCAGAGGTAGAGTATTGAACACGCCATGTCAGAGGTAGAGTATTGAACGCACCATGGCAGAGGTAGAGTATTGAATGCCCCATGGCAGAGGTAGAGTATTCATCGTGCCATGTCAGAGGTAGAGTATTGAACACGCCATGGCAGAGGTAGAGTATTGAACGCACCATGGCAGAGGTAGAGTATTGAACGCACCATGGCAGAGGTAGTGTATAATTGAACGTGCCATAGCAGAGGTAGAGTATTGAACCCGCCATGGCAGAGGTAGAGTATTGAATGCACCATGGCAAAGGTAGAGTATTGAACACGCCATGTCAGAGGTAAAGTATTGAACCCGCCATGACAGAGGTAGAGTATTGAATGCACCATGGCAGAAGTAGAGTATTGAATGCACCATGGCAGAGGTCGAGTATTGAACGCGCCAAGGCAGAGGTAGAGTATTGAATGCACCATGGCAGAGGTAGAGTATTGAATGCACCATGGCAGAGGTCGAGTATTGAACGCGCCATGGCAGAGGTAGAGTATTGAATGCACCATGGCAGAGGTCGAGTGTTGAACGCGCCATGGCAGAGGTAGAGTATTGAATGCACGATGGCAGAGGTCGAGTATTGAACGCACCATGGCAGAGGTAGAGTATTAAACGCACCATGACAGAGATAGAGTATTGAATGCACCATGGCAGAGGTAGAGTATTGAATGCACCATGGCAGAGGTAGAGTATTGAATGCACCATGGCAGAGGTCGAGTATTGAACGCGCCATGGCAGAGGTAGAGTATTGAATGCACCATGGCAGAGGTCGAGTATTGAACACACCATGGCAGAGGTAGAGTATTGAACGTGCCATGGCAGAGGTAGAGTATTGAATGCGCCATGGCAGAGGTAGAGTATTGAACACACCATGGCAGAGGTAGAGTATTGAACGTGCCATGCTAGAGGTAGAGTATTGAACACGCCATGTCAGAGGTAGAGTGTTGAACGCACCATGGCAGAGGTAGAGTATTGAATGCCCCATGGCAGAGGTAGAGTATTCATCGTGCCATGTCAGAGGTAGAGTATTGAACACGCCATGGCAGAGGTAGAGTATTGAACGCACCATGGCAGAGGTAGAGTATTGAACGCACCATGGCAGAGGTAGTGTATAATTGAACGTGCCATAGCAGAGGTAGAGTATTGAACCCGCCATGGCAGAGGTAGAGTATTGAATGCACCATGGCAAAGGTAGAGTATTGAACACGCCATGTCAGAGGTAAAGTATTGAACCCGCCATGACAGAGGTAGAGTATTGAATGCACCATGGCAGAAGTAGAGTATTGAATGCACCATGGCAGAGGTCGAGTATTGAACGCGCCAAGGCAGAGGTAGAGTATTGAATGCACCATGGCAGAGGTAGAGTATTGAATGCACCATGGCAGAGGTCGAGTATTGAACGCGCCATGGCAGAGGTAGAGTATTGAATGCACCATGGCAGAGGTCGAGTATTGAACGCGCCATGGCAGAGGTAGAGTATTGAATGCACGATGGCAGAGGTCGAGTATTGAACGCACCATGGCAGAGGTAGAGTATTAAACGCACCATGACAGAGATAGAGTATTGAATGCACCATGGCAGAGGTAGTGTGTTGAATGCACCATGGCAGAGGTCGAGTATTGAACGCGCCATGGCAGAGGTAGAGTATTGAATGCACCATGTAGAGGTCGAGTATTAAACGCACCATGACAGAGATAGAGTATTGAACCCGCCATGGCAGAGGTCGAGTATTGAATATGCCATGGCAGAGGTAGAGTATTGAGCACGCCATGGCAGAGGTAGAGTATTGAACGCGCCATGGCAGAGGTAGAGTATTGAACCCGCCATGGCAGAGGTAGAGTATTGAATGCACCATGGCAGAGGTAGAGTATTGAACGCACCATGGCAGAGGTAGTGTATAATTGAACGTGCCATAGCAGAGGTAGAGTATTGAACGCGCCATGGCAGAGGTAGAGTATTGAATGCACCATGTAGAGGTCGAGTATTAAACGCACCATGACAGAGATAGAGTATTGAACCCGCCATGGCAGAGGTCGAGTATTGAATATGCCATGGCAGAGGTAGAGTATTGAGCACGCCATGGCAGAGGTAGAGTATTGAATGCACCATGGCAGAGGTCGAGTATTGAACGCACCATGGCAGAGGTAGAGAATTGAATGCACCATGCCAGAGGTCGAGTATTGAACGCGCCATGGCAGAGGTAGAGTATTGAATGCACCATGGCAGAGGTCGAGTATTGAACGCGCCATGCCAGAGGTAGAGTATTGAACGCACCATTGCAGAGGAAGAGTATTCGTCGTGCCATGGAAGAGGTAGAGTATTGAACGCGCCATGGCAGAGGTAGAGTATTGAATGCACCATGGCAGAGGTAGAGTATTGAATGCACCATCGCAGAGGTAGAGTATTGAACGCGCCATGGCAGAGGTAGAGTATTGAATGCACCATTGCAGAGGCAGAGTATTGATCGTGCCATGTGAGAGGTAGAGTATTGAATGCGCCATGGCAGAGGTAGAGTATTCATCGTGCCATGTCAGAGGTAGAGTATTGAACGCGCCATGGCAGAGGTAGAGTATTGAACGCACCATGGCAGAGGTAGAGTATTGAACGCACCATGGCAGAGGTAGTGTATAATTGAACGTGCCATAGCAGAGGTAGAGTATTGAACCCGCCATGGCAGAGGTAGAGTATTGAATGCACCATGGCAAAGGTAGAGTATTGAACACGCCATGTCAGAGGTAAAGTATTGAACCCGCCATGACAGAGGTAGAGTATTGAATGCACCATGGCAGAAGTAGAGTATTGAATGCACCATGGCAGAGGTCGAGTATTGAACGCGCCAAGGCAGAGGTAGAGTATTGAATGCACCATGGCAGAGGTAGAGTATTGAATGCACCATGGCAGAGGTCGAGTATTGAACGCGCCATGGCAGAGGTAGAGTATTGAATGCACCATGGCAGAGGTCGAGTGTTGAACGCGCCATGGCAGAGGTAGAGTATTGAATGCACGATGGCAGAGGTCGAGTATTGAACGCACCATGGCAGAGGTAGAGTATTAAACGCACCATGACAGAGATAGAGTATTGAATGCACCATGGCAGAGGTAGAGTATTGAATGCACCATGGCAGAGGTAGAGTATTGAATGCACCATGGCAGAGGTCGAGTATTGAACGCGCCATGGCAGAGGTAGAGTATTGAATGCACCATGGCAGAGGTCGAGTATTGAACACACCATGGCAGAGGTAGAGTATTGAACGTGCCATGGCAGAGGTAGAGTATTGAATGCGCCATGGCAGAGGTAGAGTATTGAACACACCATGGCAGAGGTAGAGTATTGAACGTGCCATGCTAGAGGTAGAGTATTGAACACGCCATGTCAGAGGTAGAGTGTTGAACGCACCATGGCAGAGGTAGAGTATTGAATGCCCCATGGCAGAGGTAGAGTATTCATCGTGCCATGTCAGAGGTAGAGTATTGAACACGCCATGGCAGAGGTAGAGTATTGAACGCACCATGGCAGAGGTAGAGTATTGAACGCACCATGGCAGAGGTAGTGTATAATTGAACGTGCCATAGCAGAGGTAGAGTATTGAACCCGCCATGGCAGAGGTAGAGTATTGAATGCACCATGGCAAAGGTAGAGTATTGAACACGCCATGTCAGAGGTAAAGTATTGAACCCGCCATGACAGAGGTAGAGTATTGAATGCACCATGGCAGAAGTAGAGTATTGAATGCACCATGGCAGAGGTCGAGTATTGAACGCGCCAAGGCAGAGGTAGAGTATTGAATGCACCATGGCAGAGGTAGAGTATTGAATGCACCATGGCAGAGGTCGAGTATTGAACGCGCCATGGCAGAGGTAGAGTATTGAATGCACCATGGCAGAGGTCGAGTATTGAACGCGCCATGGCAGAGGTAGAGTATTGAATGCACGATGGCAGAGGTCGAGTATTGATTGCACCATGGCAGAGGTAGAGTATTAAACGCACCATGACAGAGATAGAGTATTGAATGCACCATGGCAGAGGTAGTGTGTTGAATGCACCATGGCAGAGGTCGAGTATTGAACGCGCCATGGCAGAGGTAGAGTATTGAATGCACCATGTAGAGGTCGAGTATTAAACGCACCATGACAGAGATAGAGTATTGAACCCGCCATGGCAGAGGTCGAGTATTGAATATGCCATGGCAGAGGTAGAGTATTGAGCACGCCATGGCAGAGGTAGAGTATTGAACGCGCCATGGCAGAGGTAGAGTATTGAACCCACCATGGCAGAGGTAGAGTATTGAACGCACCATGGCAGAGGTAGAGTATTGAACGCACCATGGCAGAGGTAGTGTATAATTGAACGTGCCATAGCAGAGGTAGAGTATTGAACGCGCCATGGCAGAGGTAGAGTATTGAATGCACCATGTAGAGGTCGAGTATTAAACGCACCATGACAGAGATAGAGTATTGAACCCGCCATGGCAGAGGTCGAGTATTGAACATGCCATGGCAGAGGTAGAGTATTGAATGCACCATGGCAGAGGTCGAGTATTGAACGCACCATGGCAGAGGTAGAGAATTGAATGCACCATGCCAGAGGTCGAGTATTGAACGCGCCATGGCAGAGGTAGAGTATTGAATGCACCATGGCAGAGGTCGAGTATTGAACGCGCCATGCCAGAGGTAGAGTATTGAACGCACCATTGCAGAGGAAGAGTATTCGTCGTGCCATGGAAGAGGTAGAGTATTGAACGCGCCATGGCAGAGGTAGAGTATTGAATGCACCATGGCAGAGGTAGAGTATTGAATGCACCATCGCAGAGGTAGAGTATTGAACGCGCCATGGCAGAGGTAGAGTATTGAATGCACCATTGCAGAGGCAGAGTATTGATCGTGCCATGTGAGAGGTAGAGTATTGAATGCGCCATGGCAGAGGTAGAGTATTCATCGTGCCATGTCAGAGGTAGAGTATTGAACGCGCCATGGCAGAGGTAGAGTATTGAACGCACCATGGCAGAGGTAGAGTATTGAACGCACCATGGCAGAGGTAGTGTATAATTGAACGTGCCATAGCAGAGGTAGAGTATTGAACCCGCCATGGCAGAGGTAGAGTATTGAATGCACCATGGCAAAGGTAGAGTATTGAACACGCCATGTCAGAGGTAAAGTATTGAACCCGCCATGACAGAGGTAGAGTATTGAATGCACCATGGCAGAAGTAGAGTATTGAATGCACCATGGCAGAGGTCGAGTATTGAACGCGCCAAGGCAGAGGTAGAGTATTGAATGCACCATGGCAGAGGTAGAGTATTGAATGCACCATGGCAGAGGTCGAGTATTGAACGCGCCATGGCAGAGGTAGAGTATTGAATGCACCATGGCAGAGGTCGAGTGTTGAACGCGCCATGGCAGAGGTAGAGTATTGAATGCACGATGGCAGAGGTCGAGTATTGAACGCACCATGGCAGAGGTAGAGTATTAAACGCACCATGACAGAGATAGAGTATTGAATGCACCATGGCAGAGGTAGAGTATTGAATGCACCATGGCAGAGGTAGAGTATTGAATGCACCATGGCAGAGGTCGAGTATTGAACGCGCCATGGCAGAGGTAGAGTATTGAATGCACCATGGCAGAGGTCGAGTATTGAACACACCATGGCAGAGGTAGAGTATTGAACGTGCCATGGCAGAGGTAGAGTATTGAATGCGCCATGGCAGAGGTAGAGTATTGAACACACCATGGCAGAGGTAGAGTATTGAACGCACCATGGCAGAGGTAGAGTATTGAATGCCCATGTCAGAGGTAGAGTATTGAACACGCCATGTCAGAGGTAGAGTAGTTGAACGCACCATGGCAGAGGTAGAGTATTGAATGCCCCATGGCAGAGGTAGAGTATTCATCGCGCCATGTCAGAGGTAGAGTATTGAACACGCCATGGCAGAGGTAGAGTATTGAACGCACCATGGCAGAGGTAGAGTATTGAACGCACCATGGCAGAGGTAGTGTATAATTGAACGTGCCATAGCAGAGGTAGAGTATTGAACCCGCCATGGCAGAGGTAGAGTATTGAATGCACCATGGCAAAGGTAGAGTATTGAACACGCCATGTCAGAGGTAAAGTATTGAACCCGCCATGACAGAGGTAGAGTATTGAATGCACCATGGCAGAAGTAGAGTATTGAATGCACCATGGCAGAGGTCGAGTATTGAACGCGCCAAGGCAGAGGTAGAGTATTGAATGCACCATGGCAGAGGTAGAGTATTGAATGCACCATGGCAGAGGTCGAGTATTGAACGCGCCATGGCAGAGGTAGAGTATTGAATGCACCATGGCAGAGGTCGAGTATTGAACGCGCCATGGCAGAGGTAGAGTATTGAATGCACGATGGCAGAGGTCGAGTATTGAACGCACCATGGCAGAGGTAGAGTATTAAACGCACCATGACAGAGATAGAGTATTGAATGCACCATGGCAGAGGTAGAGTGTTGAATGCACCATGGCAGAGGTCGAGTATTGAACGCGCCATGGCAGAGGTAGAGTATTGAATGCACCATGCAGAGGTCGAGTATTAAACGCACCATGACAGAGCTAGAGTATTGAACCCGCCATGGCAGAGGTCGAGTATTGAAAATGCCATGGCAGAGGTAGAGTATTGAGCACGCCATGGCAGAGGTAGAGTATTGAACGCGCCATGGCAGAGGTAGAGTATTGAACCCGCCATGGCAGAGGTAGAGTATTGAATGCACCATGGCAGAGGTAGAGTATTGAATGTGCCATGGCAGAGGTAGAGTATTGAACACGCCATGGCAGAGGTAGAGTATTGAACGTGCCATGGCAGAGGTAGAGTATTGAACCCGCCATGGCAGAGGTAGAGTATTGAATGCACCATGGCAGAGGTCGAGTATTGAACGCGCCATGGCAGAGGTAGAGAATTGAATGCACCATGCCAGAGGTCGAGTATTGAACGCACCATGGCAGAGGTAGAGTATTGAATGCACCATGGCAGAGGTCGAGTATTGAACGCGCCATGGCAGAGGTAGAGTATTGAACGCACCATTGCAGAGGAAGAGTATTCATCGTGCCATGGAAGAGGTAGAGTATTGAACGCGCCATGGCAGAGGTAGAGTATTGAATGCACCATCGCAGAGGTAGAGTATTGAACGCGCCATGGCAGAGGTAGAGTATTGAATGCACCATTGCAGAGGCAGAGTATTGATCGTGCCATGTGAGAGGTAGAGTATTGAATGCGCCATGGCAGAGGTAGAGTATTCATCGTGCCATGTCAGAGGTAGAGTATTGAACGCGCCATGGCAGAGGTAGAGTATTCATCGTGCCATGTCAGAGTTAGAGTATTGAACGCGCCATGGCAGAGGCAGAGTATTGAACATGCCATGGCAGAGGTAGAGTATTGAACGCACCATGGCAGAGGTAGAGTATTGAATGCGCCATGGCAGAGGTAGAGTATTGAACGCGCCATGGCAGAGGTAGAGTATTCATCGTGCCATGTCAGAGGTAGAGTATTGAATGCGCCATGGCAGAGGTAGAGTATTCAATCGCGCCATGGCAGAGGTAGAGTATTGAATGCACCATGGCAGAGGTCGAGTATTGAACGCGCCATGGCAGAGGTAGAGTATTGAATGCACCATGGCAGAGGTCAGAGTATTGAACGCGCCATGGCAGAGGTAGAGTATTGAATGCACCATGGCAGAGGTCGAGTATTGAACGCACCATGGCAGAGGTAGAGTATTAAACGCACCATGACAGAGATAGAGTATTGAATGCACCATGGCAGAGGTAGAGTGTTGAATGCACCATGGCAGAGAAAGAGTATTGAACCCGCCATGGCAGAGGTCGAGTATTGAACACGCCATGGCAGAGGTAGAGTATTGAATGCACCATGGCAGAGGTCGAGTATTGAACGCACCATGGCAGAGGTAGAGTATTGAACGCGCCATGACAGAGGTCGAGTATTGAACGCGCCATGGCAGAGGTAGAGTATTGAATGCACCATGCAGAGGTCGAGTATTAAACGCACCATGACAGAGATAGAGTATTGAACCCGCCATGGCAGAGGTCGAGTATTGAACATGCCATGGCAGAGGTAGAGTATTGAATGCACCATGACAGAGGTCGAGTATTGAACGCATCATGGCAGAGGTAGAGTATTAAACGCACCATGACAGAGATAGAGTATTGAATGCACCATGGCAGAGGTAGAGTGTTGAATGCACCATGGCAGAGGTCGAGTATTGAACGCGCCATGGCAGAGGTAGAGTAGTGAATGCACCATGCAGAGGTCGAGTATTAAACGCACCATGACAGAGGTAGAGTATTGAACACGCCATGGCAGAGGTCGAGTATTGAACATGCCATGGCAGAGGTAGAGTATTGAGCACGCCATGGCAGAGGTAGAGTATTGAACGCGCCATGGCAGAGGTAGAGTATTGAACCCGCCATGGCAGAGGTAGAGTATTGAACGCGCCATGGCAGAGGTAGAGTATTGAACGTGCCATGGCAGAGGTAGAGTATTGAACACGCCATGTCAGAGGTAGAGTATTGAATGTACCATGGTAGAGGTAGAGTATTGAACACGCCATGGCAGAGGTAGAGTATTGAATGCACCATGGCAGAGGTCGAGTATTGAACGCGCCATGGCAGAGGTAGAGAATTGAATGCACCATGGCAGAGGTCGAGTATTGAACGCGCCATGGCAGAGGTAGAGTATTGAATGCACCATGGCAGAGGTCGAGTATTGAACGCGCCATGGCAGAGGTAGAGTATTGAACGCACCATTGCAGAGGAAGAGTATTCATCGTGCCATGGAAGAGGTAGAGTATTGAACGCGCCATGGCAGAGGTAGAGTATTGAATGCACCATGGCAGAGGTAGAGTATTGAATGCACCATCGCAGAGGTAGAGTATTGAACGCGCCATGGCAGAGGTAGAGTATTGAATGCACCATTGCAGAGGCAGAGTATTGATCGTGCCATGTGAGAGGTAGAGTATTGAATGCGCCATGGCAGAGGTAGAGTATTCATCGTGCCATGTCAGAGGTAGAGTATTGAACGCGCCATGGCAGAGGTAGAGTATTCATCGTGCCATGTCAGAGTTAGAGTATTGAACGCGCCATGGCAGAGGCAGAGTATTGAACGCACCATGGCAGAGGTAGAGTATTGAACGCACCATGGCAGAGGTAGAGTATTGAATGCGCCATGGCAGAGGTAGAGTATTGAACGCGCCATGGCAGAGGTAGAGTATTCATCGTGCCATGTCAGAGGTAGAGTATTCAATGCGCCATGGCAGAGGTAGAGTATTCAATGCGCCATGGCAGAGGTAGAGTATTGAATGCACTATGGCAGAGGTCGAGTATTGAACGCGCCATGGCAGAGGTAGAGTATTGAACGCACCATGGCAGAGGTCGAGTATTGAACGCGCCATGGCAGAGGTAGAGTATTGAATGCACCATGGCAGAGGTCGAGTATTGAACGCACCATGGCAGAGGTAGAGTATTGAACGCACCATGACAGAGATAGAGTATTGAATGCACCATGGCAGAGGTAGAGTATTGAACGCACCATGGCAGAGGTAGAGTATTGAACGCGCCATGGCAGAGGTAGAGTATTGAACACGCCATGGCAGAGGTAGAGTATTGAATGCACCATGGCAGAGGTCGAGTATTGAACGCACCATGGCAGAGGTAGAGTATTGAATGCACCATGGCAGAGGTCGAGTATTGAACGCGCCATGGCAGAGGTCGAGTATTGAACACGCCATGGCAGAGGTCGAGTATTGAAGGCACCATGACAGAGATAGAGTATTGAACCCGCCATGGCAGAGGTCGAGTATTGAACATGCCATGGCAGAGGTAGAGTATTGAATGCACCATGGCAGAGGTCGAGTATTGAACGCACCATGGCAGAGGTAGAGTATTAAACGCACCATGACAGAGATAGAGTATTGAATGCACCATGGCAGAGGTAGAGTGTTGAATGCACCATGGCAGAGGTCGAGTATTGAACGCGCCATGGCAGAGGTAGAGTAGTGAATGCACCATGCAGAGGTCGAGTATTAAACGCACCATGACAGAGATAGAGTATTGAACCCGCCATGGCAGAGGTCGAGTATTGAACATGCCATGGCAGAGGTAGAGTATTGAGCACGCCATGGCAGAGGTAGAGTATTGAACGCGCCATGGCAGAGGTAGAGTATTGAACGCAGCCATGGCAGAGGTCGAGTATTGAACATGCCATGGCAGAGGTAGAGTATTGAACCCGCCATGGCAGAGGTAGAGTATTGAACACGCCATGGCAGAGGTAGAGTATTGAACGTGCCATGGCAGAGGTAG
Source organism: Calotriton arnoldi (assembly GCA_963921515.1). Lineage (NCBI taxonomy): Eukaryota > Metazoa > Chordata > Amphibia > Caudata > Salamandridae > Calotriton > Calotriton arnoldi. The sequence continues at coordinate 2,603,774 of CAWUFW010000456.1, forward strand.
AGTATTGAACACGCCATGGCAGAGGTAGTGTATAATTGAACGTGCCATAGCAGAGGTAGAGTATTGAACCCGCCATGGCAGAGGTAGAGTATTGAATGCACCATGGCAAAGGTAGAGTATTGAACACGCCATGTCAGAGGTAAAGTATTGAACCCGCCATGACAGAGGTAGAGTATTGAATGCACCATGGCAGAAGTAGAGTATTGAATGCACCATGGCAGAGGTCGAGTATTGAACGCGCCAAGGCAGAGGTAGAGTATTGAATGCACCATGGCAGAGGTAGAGTATTGAATGCACCATGGCAGAGGTCGAGTATTGAACGCGCCATGGCAGAGGTAGAGTATTGAATGCACCATGGCAGAGGTCGAGTATTGAACGCGCCATGGCAGAGGTAGAGTATTGAATGCACGATGGCAGAGGTCGAGTATTGAACGCACCATGGCAGAGGTAGAGTATTAAACGCACCATGACAGAGATAGAGTATTGAATGCACCATGGCAGAGGTAGAGTGTTGAATGCACCATGGCAGAGGTCGAGTATTGAACGCGCCATGGCAGAGGTAGAGTATTGAATGCACCATGCAGAGGTCGAGTATTAAACTCACCATGACAGAGATAGAGTATTGAACCCGCCATGGCAGAGGTCGAGTATTGAACATGCCATGGCAGAGGTAGAGTATTGAGCACGCCATGGCAGAGGTAGAGTATTGAACGCACCATGGCAGAGGTAGAGTATTGAACCCGCCATGGCAGAGGTAGAGTATTGAACCCGCCATGGCAGAGGTAGAGTATTGAATGCACGATGGCAGAGGTCGAGTATTGAACGCACCATGGCAGAGGTAGAGTATTAAACGCACCATGACAGAGATAGAGTATTGAATGCACCATGGCAGAGGTAGAGTGTTGAATGCACCATGGCAGAGGTCGAGTATTGAACGCGCCATGGCAGAGGTAGAGTATTGAATGCACCATGCAGAGGTCGAGTATTAAACGCACCATGACAGAGATAGAGTATTGAACCCGCCATGGCAGAGGTCGAGTATTGAACATGCCATGGCAGAGGTAGAGTATTGAGCACGCCATGGCAGAGGTAGAGTATTGAACGCGCCATGGCAGAGGTAGAGTATTGAACCCGCCATGGCAGAGGTAGAGTATTGAACACGTCATGGCAGAGGTAGAGTATTGAATGTGCCATGGCAGAGGTAGAGTATTGAACACGCCATGTCAGAGGTAGAGTATTGAATGTACCATTGTAGAGGTAGAGTATTGAACACGCCATGGCAGAGGTAGAGTATTGAATGCACCATGGCAGAGGTCGAGTATTGAACGCGCCATGGCAGAGGTAGAGAATTGAATGCACCATGGCAGAGGTCGAGTATTGAACGCGCCATGGCAGAGGTAGAGTATTGAATGCACCATGGCAGAGGTCGAGTATTGAACGCGCCATGGCAGAGGTAGAGTATTGAACGCACCATTGCAGAGGAAGAGTATTCATCGTGCCATGGAAGAGGTAGAGTATTGAACGCGCCATGGCAGAGGTAGAGTATTGAATGCACCATGGCAGAGGTAGAGTATTGAATGCACCATCGCAGAGGTAGAGTATTGAACGCGCCATGGCAGAGGTAGAGTATTGAATGCACCATTGCAGAGGCAGAGTATTGATCGTGCCATGTGAGAGGTAGAGTATTGAATGCGCCATGGCAGAGGTAGAGTATTCATCGTGCCATGTCAGAGGTAGAGTATTGAACGCGCCATGGCAGAGGTAGAGTATTCATCGTGCCATGTCAGAGTTAGAGTATTGAACGCGCCATGGCAGAGGCAGAGTATTGAACGCGCCATGGCAGAGGTAGAGTATTGAACGCACCATGGCAGAGGTAGAGTATTGAATGCGCCATGGCAGAGGTAGAGTATTGAACGCGCCATGGCAGAGGTAGAGTATTCATCGTGCCATGTCAGAGGTAGAGTATTCAATGCGCCATGGTAGAGTATTCAATGCGCCATGGCAGAGGTAGAGTATTGAATGCACTATGGCAGAGGTCGAGTATTGAACGCGCCATGGCAGAGGTAGAGTATTGAATGCACCATGGCAGAGGTCGAGTATTGAACGCGCCATGGCAGAGGTAGAGTATTGAATGCACCATGGCAGAGGTCGAGTATTGAACGCACCATGGCAGAGGTAGAGTATTAAACGCACCATGACAGAGATAGAGTATTGAATGCACCATGGCAGAGGTAGAGTGTTGAATGCACCATGGCAGAGAAAGAGTATTGAACCCGCCATGGCAGAGGTCGAGTATTGAACACGCCATGGCAGAGGTAGAGTATTGAATGCACCATGGCAGAGGTCGAGTATTGAACGCACCATGGCAGAGGTAGAGTATTAAACGCGCCATGACAGAGGTCGAGTATTGAACGCTCCATGGCAGAGGTAGAGTATTGAATGCACCATGCAGAGGTCGAGTATTAAACGCACCATGACAGAGATAGAGTATTGAACCCGCCATGGCAGAGGTCGAGTATTGAACATGCCATGGCAGAGGTAGAGTATTGAATGCACCATGGCAGAGGTCGAGTATTGAACGCACCATGGCAGAGGTAGAGTATTAAACGCACCATGACAGAGATAGAGTATTGAATGCACCATGGCAGAGGTAGAGTGTTGAATGCACCATGGCAGAGGTCGAGTATTGAACGCGCCATGGCAGAGGTAGAGTAGTGAATGCACCATGCAGAGGTCGAGTATTAAACGCACCATGACAGAGGTAGAGTATTGAGCACGCCATGGCAGAGGTCGAGTATTGAACATGCCATGGCAGAGGTAGAGTATTGAGCACGCCATGGCAGAGGTAGAGTATTGAACGCGCCATGGCAGAGGTAGAGTATTGAACCCGCCATGGCAGAGGTAGAGTATTGAACACGTCATGGCAGAGGTAGAGTATTGAATGTGCCATGGCAGAGGTAGAGTATTGAACACGCCATGTCAGAGGTAGAGTATTGAATGTACCATGGCAGAGGTAGAGTATTAAACGCACCATGACAGAGATAGAGTATTGAATGCACCATGGCAGAGGTAGAGTGTTGAATGCACCATGGCAGAGGTCGAGTATTGAACGCGCCATGGCAGAGGTAGAGTAGTGAATGCACCATGCAGAGGTCGAGTATTAAACGCACCATGACAGAGATAGAGTATTGAACCCGCCATGGCAGAGGTCGAGTATTGAACATGCCATGGCAGAGGTAGAGTATTGAGCACGCCATGGCAGAGGTAGAGTATTGAACGCGCCATGGCAGAGGTAAAGTATTGAACCAGCCATGGCAGAGGTCGAGTATTGAACATGCCATGGCAGAGGTAGAGTATTGAACCCGCCATGGCAGAGGTAGAGTATTGAACACGCCATGGCAGAGGTAAAGTATTGAACGTACCATGGCAGAGGTAGAGTATTGAACACGCCATGTCAGAGGTAGTGTATAATTGAACGTGCCATAGCAGAGGTAGAGTATTGAACCCGCCATGGCAGAGGTAGAGTATTGAATGCACCATGGCAAAGGTAGAGTATTGAACACGCCATGTCAGAGGTAAAGTATTGAACCCGCCATGACAGAGGTAGAGTATTGAATGCACCATGGCAGAAGTAGAGTATTGAATGCACCATGGCAGAGGTCGAGTATTGAACGCGCCAAGGCAGAGGTAGAGTATTGAATGCACCATGGCAGAGGTAGAGTATTGAATGCACCATGGCAGAGGTCGAGTATTGAACGCGCCATGGCAGAGGTAGAGTATTGAATGCACCATGGCAGAGGTCGAGTATTGAACGCGCCATGGCAGAGGTAGAGTATTGAATGCACGATGGCAGAGGTCGAGTATTGAACGCACCATGGCAGAGGTAGAGTATTAAACGCACCATGACAGAGATAGAGTATTGAATGCACCATGGCAGAGGTAGAGTGTTGAATGCACCATGGCAGAGGTCGAGTATTGAACGCGCCATGGCAGAGGTAGAGTATTGAATGCACCATGCAGAGGTCGAGTATTAAACTCACCATGACAGAGATAGAGTATTGAACCCGCCATGGCAGAGGTCGAGTATTGAACATGCCATGGCAGAGGTAGAGTATTGAGCACGCCATGGCAGAGGTAGAGTATTGAACGCACCATGGCAGAGGTAGAGTATTGAACCCGCCATGGCAGAGGTAGAGTATTGAACCCGCCATGGCAGAGGTAGAGTATTGAATGCACGATGGCAGAGGTCGAGTATTGAACGCACCATGGCAGAGGTAGAGTATTAAACGCATCATGACAGAGATAGAGTATTGAATGCACCATGGCAGAGGTAGAGTGTTGAATGCACCATGGCAGAGGTCGAGTATTGAACGCGCCATGGCAGAGGTAGAGTATTGAATGCACCATGCAGAGGTCGAGTATTAAACGCACCATGACAGAGATAGAGTATTGAACCCGCCATGGCAGAGGTCGAGTATTGAACATGCCATGGCAGAGGTAGAGTATTGAGCACGCCATGGCAGAGGTAGAGTATTGAACGCGCCATGGCAGAGGTAGAGTATTGAACCCGCCATGGCAGAGGTAGAGTATTGAACACGTCATGGCAGAGGTAGAGTATTGAATGTGCCATGGCAGAGGTAGAGTATTGAACACGCCATGTCAGAGGTAGAGTATTGAATGTACCATTGTAGAGGTAGAGTATTGAACACGCCATGGCAGAGGTAGAGTATTGAATGCACCATGGCAGAGGTCGAGTATTGAACGCGCCATGGCAGAGGTAGAGAATTGAATGCACCATGGCAGAGGTCGAGTATTGAACGCGCCATGGCAGAGGTAGAGTATTGAATGCACCATGGCAGAGGTCGAGTATTGAACGCGCCATGGCAGAGGTAGAGTATTGAACGCACCATTGCAGAGGAAGAGTATTCATCGTGCCATGGAAGAGGTAGAGTATTGAACGCGCCATGGCAGAGGTAGAGTATTGAATGCACCATGGCAGAGGTAGAGTATTGAATGCACCATCGCAGAGGTAGAGTATTGAACGCGCCATGGCAGAGGTAGAGTATTGAATGCACCATTGCAGAGGCAGAGTATTGATCGTGCCATGTGAGAGGTAGAGTATTGAATGCGCCATGGCAGAGGTAGAGTATTCATCGTGCCATGTCAGAGGTAGAGTATTGAACGCGCCATGGCAGAGGTAGAGTATTCATCGTGCCATGTCAGAGTTAGAGTATTGAACGCGCCATGGCAGAGGCAGAGTATTGAACGCGCCATGGCAGAGGTAGAGTATTGAACGCACCATGGCAGAGGTAGAGTATTGAATGCGCCATGGCAGAGGTAGAGTATTGAACGCGCCATGGCAGAGGTAGAGTATTCATCGTGCCATGTCAGAGGTAGAGTATTCAATGCGCCATGGTAGAGTATTCAATGCGCCATGGCAGAGGTAGAGTATTGAATGCACTATGGCAGAGGTCGAGTATTGAACGCGCCATGGCAGAGGTAGAGTATTGAATGCACCATGGCAGAGGTCGAGTATTGAACGCGCCATGGCAGAGGTAGAGTATTGAATGCACCATGGCAGAGGTCGAGTATTGAACGCACCATGGCAGAGGTAGAGTATTAAACGCACCATGACAGAGATAGAGTATTGAATGCACCATGGCAGAGGTAGAGTGTTGAATGCACCATGGCAGAGAAAGAGTATTGAACCCGCCATGGCAGAGGTCGAGTATTGAACACGCCATGGCAGAGGTAGAGTATTGAATGCACCATGGCAGAGGTCGAGTATTGAACGCACCATGGCAGAGGTAGAGTATTAAACGCGCCATGACAGAGGTCGAGTATTGAACGCGCCATGGCAGAGGTAGAGTATTGAATGCACCATGCAGAGGTCGAGTATTAAACGCACCATGACAGAGATAGAGTATTGAACCCGCCATGGCAGAGGTCGAGTATTGAACATGCCATGGCAGAGGTAGAGTATTGAATGCACCATGGCAGAGGTCGAGTATTGAACGCACCATGGCAGAGGTAGAGTATTAAACGCACCATGACAGAGATAGAGTATTGAATGCACCATGGCAGAGGTAGAGTGTTGAATGCACCATGGCAGAGGTCGAGTATTGAACGCGCCATGGCAGAGGTAGAGTAGTGAATGCACCATGCAGAGGTCGAGTATTAAACGCACCATGACAGAGGTAGAGTATTGAGCACGCCATGGCAGAGGTCGAGTATTGAACATGCCATGGCAGAGGTAGAGTATTGAGCACGCCATGGCAGAGGTAGAGTATTGAACGCGCCATGGCAGAGGTAGAGTATTGAACCCGCCATGGCAGAGGTAGAGTATTGAACACGTCATGGCAGAGGTAGAGTATTGAATGTGCCATGGCAGAGGTAGAGTATTGAACACGCCATGTCAGAGGTAGAGTATTGAATGTACCATTGTAGAGGTAGAGTATTGAACACGCCATGGCAGAGGTAGAGTATTGAATGCACCATGGCAGAGGTCAAGTATTGAACGCGCCATGGCAGAGGTAGAGTATTGAATGCACCATGGCAGAGGTCGAGTATTGAACGCGCCATGGCAGAGGTAGAGTATTGAATGCACCATGGCAGAGGTCGAGTATTGAACGCGCCATGGCAGAGGTAGAGTATTGAACGCACCATTGCAGAGGAAGAGTATTCATCGTGCCATGGAAGAGGTAGAGTATTGAACGCGCCATGGCAGAGGTAGAGTATTGAATGCACCATCGCAGAGGTAGAGTATTGAACGCGCCATGGCAGAGGTAGAGTATTGAATGCACCATTGCAGAGGCAGAGTATTGATCGTGCCATGTGAGAGGTAGAGTATTGAATGCGCCATGGCAGAGGTAGAGTATTCATCGTGCCATGTCAGAGGTAGAGTATTGAACGCGCCATGGCAGAGGTAGAGTATTCATCGTGCCATGTCAGAGTTAGAGTATTGAACGCGCCATGGCAGAGGCAGAGTATTGAACGCACCATGGCAGAGGTAGAGTATTGAACGCACCATGGCAGAGGTAGAGTATTGAATGCGCCATGGCAGAGGTAGAGTATTGAACGCGCCATGGCAGAGGTAGAGTATTCATCGTGCCATGTCAGAGGTAGAGTATTCAATGCGCCATGGTAGAGTATTCAATGCGCCATGGCAGAGGTAGAGTATTGAATGCACTATGGCAGAGGTCGAGTATTGAACGCGCCATGGCAGAGGTAGAGTATTGAATGCACCATGGCAGAGGTCGAGTATTGAACGCGCCATGGCAGAGGTAGAGTATTGAATGCACCATGGCAGAGGTCGAGTATTGAACGCACCATGGCAGAGGTAGAGTATTAAACGCACCATGACAGAGATAGAGTATTGAATGCACCATGGCAGAGGTAGAGTGTTGAATGCACCATGGCAGAGAAAGAGTATTGAACCCGCCATGGCAGAGGTCGAGTATTGAACACGCCATGGCAGAGGTAGAGTATTGAATGCACCATGGCAGAGGTCGAGTATTGAACGCACCATGGCAGAGGTAGAGTATTAAACGCACCATGACAGAGGTCGAGTATTGAACGCGCCATGGCAGAGGTAGAGTATTGAATGCACCATGCAGAGGTCGAGTATTAAACGCACCATGACAGAGATAGAGTATTGAACCCACCATGGCAGAGGTCGAGTATTGAACATGCCATGGCAGAGGTAGAGTATTGAATGCACCATGGCAGAGGTCGAGTATTGAACGCACCATGGCAGAGGTAGAGTATTAAACGCACCATGACAGAGATAGAGTATTGAATGCACCATGGCAGAGGTAGAGTGTTGAATGCACCATGGCAGAGGTCGAGTATTGAACGCGCCATGGCAGAGGTAGAGTAGTGAATGCACCATGCAGAGGTCGAGTATTAAACGCACCATGACAGAGATAGAGTATTGAACCCGCCATGGCAGAGGTCGAGTATTGAACATGCCATGGCAGAGGTAGAGTATTGAGCACGCCATGGCAGAGGTAGAGTATTGAACGCGCCATATCAGAGGTAAAGTATTGAACCCGCCATGGCAGAGGTCGAGTATTGAACATGCCATGGCAGAGGTAGAGTATTGAACCCGCCATGGCAGAGGTAGAGTATTGAACACGCCATGGCAGAGGTAAAGTATTGAACGTGCCATGGCAGAGGTAGAGTATTGAACACGCCATGTCAGAGGTAGTGTATAATTGAACGTGCCATAGCAGAGGTAGAGTATTGAACCCGCCATGGCAGAGGTAGAGTATTGAATGCACCATGGCAAAGGTAGAGTATTGAACACGCCATGTCAGAGGTAAAGTATTGAACCCGCCATGACAGAGGTAGAGTATTGAATGCACCATGGCAGAAGTAGAGTATTTAATGCACCATGGCAGAGGTCGAGTATTGAACGCGCCAAGGCAGAGGTAGAGTATTGAATGCACCATGGCAGAGGTAGAGTATTGAATGCACCATGGCAGAGGTCGAGTATTGAACGCGCCATGGCCGAGGTAGAGTATTGAATGCACCATGGCAGAGGTCGAGTATTGAACGCGCCATGGCAGAGGTAGAGTATTGAATGCACGATGGCAGAGGTCGAGTATTGAACGCACCATGGCAGAGGTAGAGTATTGAACGCACCATGACAGAGATAGAGTATTGAATGCACCATGGCAGAGGTAGAGTGTTGAATGCACCATGGCAGAGGTCGAGTATTGAACGCGCCATGGCAGAGGTAGAGTATTGAATGCACCATGCAGAGGTCGAGTATTAAACTCACCATGACAGAGATAGAGTATTGAACCCGCCATGGCAGAGGTCGAGTATTGAACATGCCATGGCAGAGGTAGAGTATTGAGCACGCCATGGCAGAGGTAGAGTATTGAACGCACCATGGCAGAGGTAGAGTATTGAACCCGCCATGGCAGAGGTAGAGTATTGAACCCGCCATGGCAGAGGTAGAGTATTGAACCCGCCATGGCAGAGGTAGAGTATTGAACCCACCATGGCAGAGGTAGAGTATTGAATGCACCATGGCAGAGGTCGAGTATTGAACGCGCCATGGCAGAGGTAGAGAATTGAATGCACCATGCCAGAGGTCGAGTATTGAACGCGCCATGGCAGAGGTAGAGTATTGAATGCACCATGGCAGAGGTCGAGTACTGAACGCGCCATGGCAGAGGTAGAGTATTGAACGCACCATTGCAGAGGAAGAGTATTCATCGTGCCATGGAAGAGGTAGAGTATTGAACGCGCCATGGCAGAGGTAGAGTATTGAATGCACCATGGCAGAGGAAGAGTATTGAATGCACCATCGCAGAGGTAGAGTATTGAACGCGCCATGGCAGAGGTAGAGTATTGAATGCACCATTGCAGAGGCAGAGTATTGATCGTGCCATGTGAGAGGTAGAGTATTGAATGCGCCATGGCAGAGGTAGAGTATTCATCGTGCCATGTCAGAGGTAGAGTATTGAACGCGCCATGGCAGAGGTAGAGTATTCATCGTGCCATGTCAGAGTTAGAGTATTGAACGCGCCATGGCAGAGGCAGAGTATTGAACGCGCCATGGCAGAGGTAGAGTATTGAATGCACCATGGCAGAGGTAGAGTATTGAATGCGCCATGGCAGAGGTAGAGTATTGAACGCGCCATGGCAGAGGTAGAGTATTCATCGTGCCATGTCAGAGGTAGAGTATTCAATGCGCCATGGCAGAGGTAGAGTATTCAATGCGCCATGGCAGAGGTAGAGTATTCATCGTGCCATGTCAGAGGTAGAGTACTGAACGCAGCATGGCAGAGGTAGAGTATTCATCGTGCCATGTCAGAGGTAGAGTATTGAACGAGGCATGGCAGAGGTAGAGTATTCATCGTGCCATGTCAGAGGTAGAGTATTGAACGCACCATGGCAGAGGTAGAGTATTCATCGTGCCATGTCAGAGGTAGAGTATTGAACGCGCCATGGCAGAGGTAGAGTACTGAACGCACCATGGCAGAGGTAGAATATTGAACGCGCTATGGCAGAGGTAGAGTATTGAACGCACCATGGCAGAGGTAGTGTATTGAACAAGCCATGGCAGAGGTAGAGTATTGAACGCGCCATGGCAGAGGTAGAGTATTCAATGCACCATGTCAGAGGTAGAGGATTGAACGCCCCATTGCAGAGGTAGAGTATTGAACGCGCCATGGCAGAGGTATAGTATTGAACGCACCATGGCAGAGGTAGAGTATTGAACGCACCATGGCAGAGGTAGAGTATTGAACGCACCATGGCAGAGGTAGAGTATTTAACGCGCCATGGCAGAGGTAGAGTATTGAACGCGCCATGGCAGAGGTAGAGAATTCATCGTGCCATGTCAGAGGTAGAGTATTCAATGCGCCATGGCAGAGGTAGAGTATTCAATGCACCATGGCAGAGGTAGAGTATTGAATGCACCATGGCAGAGGTCGAGTATTGAACGCACCATGGCAGAGGTAGAGTATTGAATGCACCATGGCAGAGGTCGAGTATTGAACGCGCCATGGCAGAGGTAGAGTATTGAATGCATCATGGCAGAGGTCGAGTATTGAACGCACCATGGCAGAGGTAGAGTATTGAATGCACCATGGCAGAGGTCGAGTATTGAAAGCGCCATGGCAGAGGTAGAGTATTGAACGCACCTTTGCAGAGGAAGAGTATTCATCGTGCCATGGAAGAGGTAGAGTATTGAACGCGCCATGGCAGAGGTAGAGTATTGAATGCACCATGGCAGAGGTAGAGTATTGAATGCACCATCGCAGAGGTAGAGTATTGAACGTGCCATGGCAGAGGTAGAGTATTGAATGCACCATTGCAGAGGCAGAGTATTGATCGTGCCATGTGAGAGGTAGAGTATTGAATGCGCCATGGCAGAGGTAGAGTATTCATCGTGCCATGTCAGAGGTAGAGTATTGAACGCGCCATGGCAGAGGTAGAGTATTCATCGTGCCATGTCAGAGTTAGAGTATTGAACGTGCCATGGCAGAGGCAGAGTATTGAACGCGCCATGGCAGAGGTAGAGTATTGAATGCACCATGGCAGAGGTAGAGTATTGAATGCGCCATGGCAGAGGTAGAGTATTGAACGCGCCATGGCAGAGGTAGAGTATTCATCGTGCCATGTCAGAGGTAGAGTATTCAATGCGCCATGGCAGAGGTAGAGTATTCAATGCGCCATGGCAGAGGTAGAGTATTCATCGTGCCATGTCAGAGGTAGAGTACTGAACGCAGCATGGCAGAGGTAGAGTATTCATCGTGCCATGTCAGAGGTAGAGTATTGAACGTGTCATGGCAGAGGTAGAGTATTCATCGTGCCATGTCAGAGGTAGAGTATTGAACGCGCCATGGCAGAGGTAGAGTATTCATCGTGCCATGTCAGAGGTAGAGTATTGAACGCGCCATGGCAGAGGTAGAGTACTGAACGCACCATGGCAGAGGTAGAATATTGAACGCGCTATGGCAGAGGTAGAGTATTGAACGCACCATGGAAGAGGTAGTGTATTGAACAAGCCATGGCAGAGGTAGAGTATTGAACGCACCATGGCAGAGGTAGAGTATTCAATGCACCATGTCAGAGGTAGAGGATTGAACGCCCCATTGCAGAGGTAGAGTATTGAACGCGCCATGGCAGAGGTATAGTATTGAACGCGCCATGGCAGAGGTAGAGTATTGAACGCACCATGGCAGAGGTAGAGTATTGAACGCACCATGGCAGAGGTAGAGTATTTAACGCGCCATGGCAGAGGTAGAGTATTGAACGCGCCATGGCAGAGGTAGAGTATTCATCGTGCCATGTCAGAGGTAGAGTATTCAATGCGCCATGGCAGAGGTAGAGTATGCAATGCACCATGGCAGAGGTAGAGTATTGAATGCACCATGGCTGAGGTCGAGTATTGAACGCGCCATGGCAGAGGTAGAGTATTGAATGCACCATGGCAGAGGTCGAGTATTGAACGCGCCATGGCAGAGGTAGAGTATTGAATGCACCATGGCAGAGGTCGAGTATTGAACGCACCATGGCAGAGGTAGAGTATTAAACGCACCATGACAGAGGTCGAGTATTGAACACGCCATGGCAGAGGTAGAGTATTGAATGCACCATGGCAGAGGTCGAGTATTGAACGCACCATGGCAGAGGTAGAGTATTAAACGCACCATGACAGAGATAGAGTATTGAATGCACCATGGCAGAGGTAGAGTGTTGAATGCACCATGGCAGAGGTCGAGTATTGAACGCGCCATGGCAGAGGTAGAGTATTGAATGCACCATGCAGAGGTCGAGTATTAAACGCACCATGACAGAGATAGAGTATTGAACCCGCCATGGCAGAGGTCGAGTATTGAACATGCCATGGCAGAGGTAGAGTATTGAGCACGCCATGGCAGAGGTAGAGTATTGAACGCGCCATGGCAGAGGTAGAGTATTGAACGTGCCATGGCAGAGGTAGAGTATTGAACACGCCATGTCAGAGGTAGAGTATTGAATGTACCATGGTAGAGGTAGAGTATTGAACACGCCATGGCAGAGGTAGAGTATTGAACGCACCATGGCAGAGGTAGAGTATTGAACGCACCATGGCAGAGGTAGTGTATAATTGAACGTGCCATAGTAGAGGTAGAGTATTGAACCCGCCATGGCAGAGGTAGAGTATTGAACCCGCCATGGCAGAGGTAGAGTATTGAACCCACCATGGCAGAGGTAGAGTATTGAATGCACCATGGCAGAGGTCGAGTATTGAATGCGCCATGGCAGAGGTAGAGAATTGAATGCACCATGCCAGAGGTCGAGTATTGAACGCGCCATGGCAGAGGTAGAGTATTGAATGCACCATGGCAGAGGTCGAGTATTGAACGCGCCATGGCAGAGGTAGAGTATTGAACGCACCATTGCAGAGGAAGAGTATTCATCGTGCCATGGAAGAGGTAGAGTATTGAACGCGCCATGGCAGAGGTAGAGTATTGAATGCACCATGGCAGAGGTAGAGTATTGAATGCACCATCGCAGAGGTAGAGTATTGAACGCGCCATGGCAGAGGTAGAGTATTGAACACGCCATGTCAGAGGTAGAGTATTGAACGCACCATGGCAGAGGTAGAGTATTGAACGCACCATGGCAGAGGTAGAGTATTGAATGCACCATGGCAGAGGTAGTGTATAATTGAACGTGCCATAGCAGAGGTAGAGTATTGAACCCGCCATGGCAGAGGTAGAGTATTGAATGCACCATGGCAAAGGTAGAGTATTGAACACGCCATGTCAGAGGTAAAGTATTGAACCCGCCATGACAGAGGTAGAGTATTGAATGCACCATGGCAGAAGTAGAGTATTGAATGCACCATGGCAGAGGTCGAGTATTGAACGCGCCAAGGCAGAGGTAGAGTATTGAATGCACCATGGCAGAGGTAGAGTATTGAATGCACCATGGCAGAGGTCGAGTATTGAACGCGCCATGGCAGAGGTAGAGTATTGAATGCACCATGGCAGAGGTCGAGTATTGAATGCGCCATGGCAGAGGTAGAGTATTGAATGCACGATGGCAGAGGTCGAGTATTGAACGCACCATGGCAGAGGTAGAGTATTAAACGCACCATGACAGAGATAGAGTATTGAATGCACCATGGCAGAGGTAGAGTATTGAATGCACCATGGCAGAGGTAGAGTATTGAATGCACCATGGCAGAGGTCGAGTATTGAACGCGCCATGGCAGAGGTAGAGTATTGAATGCACCATGGCAGAGGTCGAGTATTGAACACACCATGGCAGAGGTAGAGTATTGAACGTGCCATGGCAGAGGTAGAGTATTGAATGCGCCATGGCAGAGGTAGAGTATTGAACAAGCCATGTCAGAGGTAGAGTATTGAACGCACCATGGCAGAGGTAGAGTATTGAATGCCCCATGTCAGAGGTAGAGTATTGAACGCGCCATGGCAGAGGTAGAGTATTCATCGTGCCATGTCAGAGTTAGAGTATTGAACGCGCCATGGCAGAGGCAGAGTATTGAACGCGCCATGGCAGAGGTAGAGTATTGAACGCGCCATGTCAGAGGTAGAGTATTGAACACGCCATGGCAGAGGTAGAGTATTGAACGCACCATGGCAGAGGTAGAGTATTGAACGCACCATGGCAGAGGTAGAGTATTGAATGCACCATGGCAAAGGTAGAGTATTGAACACGCCATGTCAGAGGTAAAGTATTGAACCCGCCATGACAGAGGTAGAGTATTGAATGCACCATGGCAGAAGTAGAGTATTGAATGCACCATGGCAGAGGTCGAGTATTGAACGCGCCAAGGCAGAGGTAGAGTATTGAATGCACCATGGCAGAGGTAGAGTATTGAATGCACCATGGCAGAGGTCGAGTATTGAACGCGCCATGGCAGAGGTAGAGTATTGAATGCACCATGGCAGAGGTCGAGTATTGAACGCGCCATGGCAGAGGTAGAGTATTGAATGCACGATGGCAGAGGTCGAGTATTGAACGCACCATGGCAGAGGTAGAGTATTAAACGCACCATGACAGAGATAGAGTATTGAATGCACCATGGCAGAGGTAGAGTGTTGAATGCACCATGGCAGAGGTCGAGTATTGAACGCGCCATGGCAGAGGTAGAGTATTGAATGCACCATGCAGAGGTCGAGTATTAAACGCACCATGACAGAGATAGAGTATTGAACCCGCCATGGCAGAGGTCGAGTATTGAACATGCCATGGCAGAGGTAGAGTATTGAGCACGCCATGGCAGATGTAGAGTATTGAACGCGCCATGGCAGAGGTAGAGTATTGAACCCGCCATGGCAGAGGTAGAGTATTGAACACGTCATGGCAGAGGTAGAGTATTGAATGTGCCATGGCAGAGGTAGAGTATTGAACACGCCATGTCAGAGGGAGAGTATTGAATGTACCATTGTAGAGGTAGAGTATTGAACACGCCATGGCAGAGGTAGAGTATTGAATGCACCATGGCAGAGGTCGAGTATTGAACGCGCCATGGCAGAGGTAGAGAATTGAATGCACCATGGCAGAGGTAGAGTATTGAACGCGCCATGGCAGAGGTAGAGTATTGAATGCACCATCGCAGAGGTAGAGTATTGAACGCGCCATGGCAGAGGTAGAGTATTGAATGCACCATTGCAGAGGCAGAGTATTGATCGTGCCATGTGAGAGGTAGAGTATTGAATGCGCCATGGCAGAGGTAGAGTATTCATCGTGCCATGTCAGAGGTAGAGTATTGAACGCGCCATGGCAGAGGTAGAGTATTCATCGTGCCATGTCAGAGTTAGAGTATTGAACGCGCCATGGCAGAGGCAGAGTATTGAACGCGCCATGGCAGAGGTAGAGTATTGAACGCACCATGGCAGAGGTAGAGTATTGAATGCGCCATGGCAGAGGTAGAGTATTGAACGCGCCATGGCAGAGGTAGAGTATTCATCGTGCCATGTCAGAGGTAGAGTATTCAATGCGCCATGGTAGAGTATTCAATGCGCCATGGCAGAGGTAGAGTATTGAATGCACTATGGCAGAGGTCGAGTATTGAACGCGCCATGGCAGAGGTAGAGTATTGAATGCACCATGGCAGAGGTCGAGTATTGAACGCGCCATGGCAGAGGTAGAGTATTGAATGCACCATGGCAGAGGTCGAGTATTGAACGCACCATGGCAGAGGTAGAGTATTAAACGCACCATGACAGAGATAGAGTATTGAATGCACCATGGCAGAGGTAGAGTGTTGAATGCACCATGGCAGAGAAAGAGTATTGAACCCGCCATGGCAGAGGTCGAGTATTGAACACGTCATGGCAGAGGTAGAGTATTGAATGCACCATGGCAGAGGTCGAGTATTGAACGCACCATGGCAGAGGTAGAGTATTAAACGCGCCATGACAGAGGTCGAGTATTGAACGCGCCATGGCAGAGGTAGAGTATTGAATGCACCATGCAGAGGTCGAGTATTAAACGCACCATGACAGAGATAGAGTATTGAACCCGCCATGGCAGAGGTCGAGTATTGAACATGCCATGGCAGAGGTAGAGTATTGAATGCACCATGGCAGAGGTCGAGTATTGAACGCACCATGGCAGAGGTAGAGTATTAAACGCACCATGACAGAGATAGAGTATTGAATGCACCATGGCAGAGGTAGAGTGTTGAATGCACCATGGCAGAGGTCGAGTATTGAACGCGCCATGGCAGAGGTAGAGTAGTGAATGCACCATGCAGAGGTCGAGTATTAAACGCACCATGACAGAGGTAGAGTATTGAGCACGCCATGGCAGAGGTCGAGTATTGAACATGCCATGGCAGAGGTAGAGTATTGAGCACGCCATGGCAGAAGTAGAGTATTGAACGCGCCATGGCAGAGGTAGAGTATTGAACCCGCCATGGCAGAGGTAGAGTATTGAACACGTCATGGCAGAGGTAGAGTATTGAATGTGCCATGGCAGAGGTAGAGTATTGAACACGCCATGTCAG
This sequence comes from Calotriton arnoldi, assembly GCA_963921515.1. NCBI lineage: Eukaryota > Metazoa > Chordata > Amphibia > Caudata > Salamandridae > Calotriton > Calotriton arnoldi. The sequence continues at coordinate 2,620,263 of CAWUFW010000456.1, forward strand.
AGGTAGAGTATTGAATGTACCATTGTAGAGGTAGAGTATTGAACACGCCATGGCAGAGGTAGAGTATTGAATGCACCATGGCAGAGGTCAAGTATTGAACGCGCCATGGCAGAGGTAGAGAATTGAATGCACCATGGCAGAGGTCGAGTATTGAACGCGCCATGGCAGAGGTAGAGTATTGAATGCACCATGGCAGAGGTCGAGTATTGAACGAGCCATGGCAGAGGTAAAGTATTGAACGCACTATTGCAGAGGAAGAGTATTCATCGTGCCATGGAAGAGGTAGAGTATTGAACGCGCCATGGCAGAGGTAGAGTATTGAATGCACCATGGCAGAGGTAGAGTATTGAATGCACCATCGCAGAGGTAGAGTATTGAACGCGCCATGGCAGAGGTAGAGTATTGAATGCACCATTGCAGAGGCAGAGTATTGATCGTGCCATGTGAGAGGTAGAGTATTGAATGCGCCATGGCAGAGGTAGAGTATTCATCGTGCCATGTCAGAGGTAGAGTATTGAACGCGCCATGGCAGAGGTAGAGTATTCATCGTGCCATGTCAGAGTTAGAGTATTGAACGCGCCATGGCAGAGGCAGAGTATTGAACGCACCATGGCAGAGGTAGAGTATTGAACGCACCATGGCAGAGGTAGAGTATTGAATGCGCCATGGCAGAGGTAGAGTATTGAACGCGCCATGGCAGAGGTAGAGTATTCATCGTGCCATGTCAGAGGTAGAGTATTCAATGCGCCATGGTAGAGTATTCAATGCGCCATGGCAGAGGTAGAGTATTGAATGCACTATGGCAGAGGTCGAGTATTGAACGCGCCATGGCAGAGGTAGAGTATTGAATGCACCATGGCAGAGGTCGAGTATTGAACGCGCCATGGCAGAGGTAGAGTATTGAATGCACCATGGCAGAGGTCGAGTATTGAACGCACCATGGCAGAGGTAGAGTATTAAACGCACCATGACAGAGATAGAGTATTGAATGCACCATGGCAGAGGTAGAGTGTTGAATGCACCATGGCAGAGAAAGAGTATTGAACCCGCCATGGCAGAGGTCGAGTATTGAACACGCCATGGCAGAGGTAGAGTATTGAATGCACCATGGCAGAGGTCGAGTATTGAACGCACCATGGCAGAGGTAGAGTATTAAACGCACCATGACAGAGGTCGAGTATTGAACGCGCCATGGCAGAGGTAGAGTATTGAATGCACCATGCAGAGGTCGAGTATTAAACGCACCATGACAGAGATAGAGTATTGAACCCGCCATGGCAGAGGTCGAGTATTGAACATGCCATGGCAGAGGTAGAGTATTGAATGCACCATGGCAGAGGTCGAGTATTGAACGCACCATGGCAGAGGTAGAGTATTAAACGCACCATGACAGAGATAGAGTATTGAATGCACCATGGCAGAGGTAGAGTGTTGAATGCACCATGGCAGAGGTCGAGTATTGAACGCGCCATGGCAGAGGTAGAGTAGTGAATGCACCATGCAGAGGTCGAGTATTAAACGCACCATGACAGAGATAGAGTATTGAACCCGCCATGGCAGAGGTCGAGTATTGAACATGCCATGGCAGAGGTAGAGTATTGAGCACGCCATGGCAGAGGTAGAGTATTGAACGCGCCATGGCAGAGGTAAAGTATTGAACCAGCCATGGCAGAGGTCGAGTATTGAACATGCCATGGCAGAGGTAGAGTATTGAACCCGCCATGGCAGAGGTAGAGTATTGAACACGCCATGGCAGAGGTAAAGTATTGAACGTGCCATGGCAGAGGTAGAGTATTGAACACGCCATGTCAGAGGTAGTGTATAATTGAACGTGCCATAGCAGAGGTAGAGTATTGAACCCGCCATGGCAGAGGTAGAGTATTGAATGCACCATGGCAAAGGTAGAGTATTGAACACGCCATGTCAGAGGTAAAGTATTGAACCCGCCATGACAGAGGTAGAGTATTGAATGCACCATGGCAGAAGTAGAGTATTGAATGCACCATGGCAGAGGTCGAGTATTGAACGCGCCAAGGCAGAGGTAGAGTATTGAATGCACCATGGCAGAGGTAGAGTATTGAATGCACCATGGCAGAGGTCGAGTATTGAACGCGCCATGGCAGAGGTAGAGTATTGAATGCACCATGGCAGAGGTCGAGTATTGAACGCGCCATGGCAGAGGTAGAGTATTGAATGCACGATGGCAGAGGTCGAGTATTGAACGCACCATGGCAGAGGTAGAGTATTAAACGCACCATGACAGAGATAGAGTATTGAATGCACCATGGCAGAGGTAGAGTGTTGAATGCACCATGGCAGAGGTCGAGTATTGAACGCGCCATGGCAGAGGTAGAGTATTGAATGCACCATGCAGAGGTCGAGTATTAAACTCACCATGACAGAGATAGAGTATTGAACCCGCCATGGCAGAGGTCGAGTATTGAACATGCCATGGCAGAGGTAGAGTATTGAGCACGCCATGGCAGAGGTAGAGTATTGAACGCACCATGGCAGAGGTAGAGTATTGAACCCGCCATGGCAGAGGTAGAGTATTGAACCCGCCATGGCAGATGTAGAGTATTGAACCCACCATGGCAGAGGTAGAGTATTGAATGCACCATGGCAGAGGTCGAGTATTGAACGCGCCATGGCAGAGGTAGAGAATTGAATGCACCATGCCAGAGGTCGAGTATTGAACGCGCCATGGCAGAGGTAGAGTATTGAATGCACCATGGCAGAGGTCGAGTACTGAACGCGCCATGGCAGAGGTAGAGTATTGAACGCACCATTGCTGAGGAAGAGTATTCATCGTGCCATGGAAGAGGTAGAGTATTGAACGCGCCATGGCAGAGGTAGAGTATTGAATGCACCATGGCAGAGGAAGAGTATTGAATGCACCATCGCAGAGGTAGAGTATTGAACGCGCCATGGCAGAGGTAGAGTATTGAATGCACCATTGCAGAGGCAGAGTATTGATCGTGCCATGTGAGAGGTAGAGTATTGAATGCGCCATGGCAGAGGTAGAGTATTCATCGTGCCATGTCATAGGTAGAGTATTGAACGCGCCATGGCAGAGGTAGAGTATTCATCGTGCCATGTCAGAGTTAGAGTATTGAACGCGCCATGGCAGAGGCAGAGTATTGAACACGCCATGGCAGAGGTAGAGTATTGAATGCACCATGGCAGAGGTAGAGTATTGAATGCGCCATGGCAGAGGTAGAGTATTGAACGCGCCATGGCAGAGGTAGAGTATTCATCGTGCCATGTCAGAGGTAGAGTATTCAATGCGCCATGGCAGAGGTAGAGTATTCAATGCGCCATGGCAGAGGTAGAGTATTCATCGTGCCATGTCAGAGGTAGAGTACTGAACGCAGCATGGCAGAGGTAGAGTATTCATCGTGCCATGTCAGAGGTAGAGTATTGAACGTGTCATGGCAGAGGTAGAGTATTCATCGTGCCATGTCAGAGGTAGAGTATTGAACGCGCCATGGCAGAGGTAGAGTATTCATCGTGCCATGTCAGAGGTAGAGTATTGAACGCGCCATGGCAGAGGTAGAGTACTGAACGCACCATGGCAGAGGTAGAATATTGAACGCGCTATGGCAGAGGTAGAGTATTGAACGCACCATGGCAGAGGTAGTGTATTGAACAAGCCATGGCAGAGGTAGAGTATTGAACGCGCCATGGCAGAGGTAGAGTATTCAATGCACCATGTCAGAGGTAGAGGATTGAACGCCCCATTGCAGAGGTAGAGTATTGAACGCGCCATGGCAGAGGTATAGTATTGAACGCGCCATGGCAGAGGTAGAGTATTGAACGCACCATGGCAGAGGTAGAGTATTGAACGCACCATGGCAGAGGTAGAGTATTTAACGCGCCATGGCAGAGGTAGAGTATTGAACGCGCCATGGCAGAGGTAGAGTATTCATCGTGCCATGTCAGAGGTAGAGTATTCAATGCGCCATGGCAGAGGTAGAGTATTCAATGCACCATGGCAGAGGTAGAGTATTGAATGCACCATGGCAGAGGTCGAGTATTGAACGCGCCATGGCAGAGGTAGAGTATTGAATGCACCATGGCAGAGGTCGAGTATTGAACGCGCCATGGCAGAGGTAGAGTATTGAATGCACCATGGCAGAGGTCGAGTATTGAACGCACCATGGCAGAGGTAGAGTATTGAATGCACCATGGCAGAGGTCGAGTATTGAACGCGCCATGGCAGAGGTAGAGTATTGAACGCACCATTGCAGAGGAAGAGTATTCATCGTGCCATGGAAGAGGTAGAGTATTGAACGCGCCATGGCAGAGGTAGAGTATTGAATGCACCATGGCAGAGGTAGAGTATTGAATGCACCATCGCAGAGGTAGAGTATTGAACGTGCCATGGCAGAGGTAGAGTATTGAATGCACCATTGCAGAGGCAGAGTATTGATCGTGCCATGGCAGAGGTAGAGTATTGAATGCGCCATGGCAGAGGTAGAGTATTCATCGTGCCATGTCAGAGGTAGAGTATTGAACGTGCCATGGCAGAGGTAGAGTATTCATCGTGCCATGTCAGAGTTAGAGTATTGAACGCGCCATGGCAGAGGTAGAGTATCGAATGCACCATGGCAGAGGTAGAGTATTGAATGCGCCATGGCAGAGGTAGAGTATTGAACGCGCCATGGCAGAGGTAGAGTATTCATCGTGCCATGTCAGAGGTAGAGTATTCAATGCGCCATGGCAGAGGTAGAGTATTCAATGCGCCAGGGCAGAGGTAGAGTATTCATCGTGCCATGTCAGAGGTAGAGTACTGAACGCAGCATGGCAGAGGTAGAGTATTCATCGTGCCATGTCAGAGGTAGAGTATTGAACGTGTCATGGCAGAGGTAGAGTATTCATCGTGCCATGTCAGAGGTAGAGTATTGAACGCGCCATGGCAGAGGTAGAGTATTCATCGTGCCATGTCAGAGGTAGAGTATTGAACGCGCCATGGCAGAGGTAGAGTACTGAACGCACCATGGCAGAGGTAGAATATTGAACGCGCTATGGCAGAGGTAGAGTATTGAACGCACCATGGCAGAGGTAGTGTATTGAACAAGCCATGGCAGAGTTAGAGTATTGAACGCGCCATGGCAGAGGTAGAGTATTCAATGCACCATGTCAGAGGTAGAGGATTGAACGCCCCATTGCAGAGGTAGAGTATTGAACGCGCCATGGCAGAGGTATAGTATTGAACGCGCCATGGCAGAGGTAGAGTATTGAATGCACCATGGCAGAGGTAGAGTATTGAACGCACCATGGCAGAGGTAGAGTATTTAACGTGCCATGGCAGAGGTAGAGTATTGAACGCGCCATGGCAGAGGTAGAGTATTCATCGTGCCATGTCAGAGGTAGAGTATTCAATGCGCCATGGCAGAGGTAGAGTATTCAATGCACCATGGCAGAGGTAGAGTATTGAATGCACCATGGCAGAGGTCGAGTATTGAATGCGCCATGGCAGAGGTAGAGTATTGAATGCACCATGGCAGAGGTCGAGTATTGAACGCGCCATGGCAGAGGTAGAGTATTGAATGCACCATGGCAGAGGTCGAGTATTGAACGCACCATGGCAGAGGTAGAGTATTAAACGCACCATGACAGAGGTCGAGTATTGAACACGCCATGGCAGAGGTAGAGTATTGAATGCACCATGGCAGAGGTCGAGTATTGAACGCACCATGGCAGAGGTAGAGTATTAAACGCACCATGACAGAGATAGAGTATTGAATGCACCATGGCAGAGGTAGAGTGTTGAATGCACCATGGCAGAGGTCGAGTATTGAACGCGCCATGGCAGAGGTAGAGTATTGAATGCACCATGCAGAGGTCGAGTATTAAACGCACCATGACAGAGATAGAGTATTGAACCCGCCATGGCAGAGGTCGAGTATTGAACATGCCATGGCAGAGGTAGAGTATTGAGCACGCCATGGAAGAGGTAGAGTATTGAACGCGCCATGGCAGAGGTAGAGTATTGACCCCGCCATGGCAGAGGTAGAGTATTGAACACGCCATGGCAGAGGTAAAGTATTGAACGTGCCATGGCAGAGGTAGAGTATTGAACACGCCATGTCAGAGGTAGAGTACTGAATGTACCATGGTAGAGGTAGAGTATTGAACACGCCATGGCAGAGGTAGAGTATTGAATGCACCATGGCAGAGGTAGAGTATTGAACGCACCATGGCAGAGGTAGTGTATAATTGAACGTGCCATAGCAGAGGTAGAGTATTGAACCCGCCATGGCAGAGGTAGAGTATTGAACCCGCCATGGCAGAGGTAGAGTATTGAACCCACCATGGCAGAGTTAGAGTATTGAATGCACCATGGCAGAGGTCGAGTATTGAACGCGCCAAGGCAGAGGTAGAGAATTGAATGCACCATGCCAGAGGTCGAGTATTGAACGCGCCATGGCAGAGGTAGAGTATTGAATGCACCATGGCAGAGGTCGAGTATTGAACGCGCCATGGCAGAGGTAGAGTATTGAACGCACCATTGCAGAGGAAGAGTATTCATCGTGCCATGGAAGAGGTAGAGTATTGAACGCGCCATGGCAGAGGTAGAGTATTGAATGCACCATGGCAGAGGTAGAGTATTGAATGCACCATCGCAGAGGTAGAGTATTGAACGTGCCATGGCAGAGGTAGGGTATTGAATGCACCATTGCAGAGGCAGAGTATTGATCGTGCCATGGCAGAGGTAGAGTATTGAATGCGCCATGGCAGAGGTAGAGTATTCATCGTGCCATGTCAGAGGTAGAGTATTGAACGCGCCATGGCAGAGGTAGAGTATTCATCGTGCCATGTCAGAGTTAGAGTATTGAACGCGCCATGGCAGAGTATTGAACGCGCCATGGCAGAGGTAGAGTATTGAATGCACCATGGCAGAGGTAGAGTATTGAATGCGCCATGGCAGAGGTAGAGTATTGAACGCGCCATGGCAGAGGTAGAGTATTCATCGTGCCATGTCAGAGGTAGAGTATTCAATGCGCCATGGCAGAGGTAGAGTATTCAATGCGCCATGGCAGAGGTAGAGTATTCATCGTGCCATGTCAGAGGTAGAGTACTGAACGCAGCATGGCAGAGGTAGAGTATTCATCGTGCCATGTCAGAGGTAGAGTATTGAACGTGTCATGGCAGAGGTAGAGTATTCATCGTGCCATGTCAGAGGTAGAGTATTGAACGCGCCATGGCAGAGGTAGAGTATTCATCGTGCCATGTCAGAGGTAGAGTATTGAACGCGCCATGGCAGAGGTAGAGTACTGAACGCACCATGGCAGAGGTAGAATATTGAACGCGCTATGGCAGAGGTAGAGTATTGAACGCACCATGGCAGAGGTAGTGTATTGAACAAGCCATGGCAGAGGTAGAGTATTGAACGCGCCATGGCAGAGGTAGAGTATTCAATGCACCATGTCAGAGGTAGAGGATTGAACGCCCATTGCAGAGGTAGAGTATTGAACGCGCCATGGCAGAGGTATAGTATTGAACGCGCCATGGCAGAGGTAGAGTATTGAACGCACCATGGCAGAGGTAGAGTATTGAACGCACCATGGCAGAGGTAGAGTATTTAACGCGCCATGGCAGAGGTAGAGTATTGAACGCGCCATGGCAGAGGTAGAGTATTCATCGTGCCATGTCAGAGGTAGAGTATTCAATGCGCCATGGCAGAGGTAGAGTATTCAATGCACCATGGCAGAGGTAGAGTATTGAATGCACCATGGCAGAGGTCGAGTATTGAACGCGCCATGGCAGAGGTAGAGTATTGAATGCACCATGGCAGAGGTCGAGTATTGAACGCGCCATGGCAGAGGTAGAGTATTGAATGCACCATGGCAGAGGTCGAGTATTGAACGCACCATGGCAGAGGTAGAGTATTGAATGCACCATGGCAGAGGTCGAGTATTGAACGCGCCATGGCAGAGGTAGAGTATTGAACGCACCATTGCAGAGGAAGAGTATTCATCGTGCCATGGAAGAGGTAGAGTATTGAACGCGCCATGGCAGAGGTAGAGTATTGAATGCACCATGGCAGAGGTAGAGTATTGAATGCACCATCGCAGAGGTAGAGTATTGAACGTGCCATGGCAGAGGTAGAGTATTGAATGCACCATTGCAGAGGCAGAGTATTGATCGTGCCATGGCAGAGGTAGAGTATTGAATGCGCCATGGCAGAGGTAGAGTATTCATCGTGCCATGTCAGAGGTAGAGTATTGAACGTGCCATGGCAGAGGTAGAGTATTCATCGTGCCATGTCAGAGTTAGAGTATTGAACGCGCCATGGCAGAGGTAGAGTATCGAATGCACCATGGCAGAGGTAGAGTATTGAATGCGCCATGGCAGAGGTAGAGTATTGAACGTGCCATGGCAGAGGTAGAGTATTCATCGTGCCATGTCAGAGGTAGAGTATTCAATGCGCCATGGCAGAGGTAGAGTATTCAATGCGCCAGGGCAGAGGTAGAGTATTCATCGTGCCATGTCAGAGGTAGAGTACTGAACGCAGCATGGCAGAGGTAGAGTATTCATCGTGCCATGTCAGAGGTAGAGTATTGAACGTGTCATGGCAGAGGTAGAGTATTCATCGTGCCATGTCAGAGGTAGAGTATTGAACGCGCCATGGCAGAGGTAGAGTATTCATCGTGCCATGTCAGAGGTAGAGTATTGAACGCGCCATGGCAGAGGTAGAGTACTGAACGCACCATGGCAGAGGTAGAATATTGAACGCGCTATGGCAGAGGTAGAGTATTGAACGCACCATGGCAGAGGTAGTGTATTGAACAAGCCATGGCAGAGGTAGAGTATTGAACGCGCCATGGCAGAGGTAGAGTATTCAATGCACCATGTCAGAGGTAGAGGATTGAACGCCCCATTGCAGAGGTAGAGTATTGAACGCGCCATGGCAGAGGTATAGTATTGAACGCGCCATGGCAGAGGTAGAGTATTGAACGCACCATGGCAGAGGTAGAGTATTGAACGCACCATGGCAGAGGTAGAGTATTTAACGCGCCATGGCAGAGGTAGAGTATTGAACGCGCCATGGCAGAGGTAGAGTATTCATCGTGCCATGTCAGAGGTAGAGTATTCAATGCGCCATGGCAGAGGTAGAGTATTCAATGCACCATGGCAGAGGTAGAGTATTGAATGCACCATGGCAGAGGTCGAGTATTGAACGCGCCATGGCAGAGGTAGAGTATTGAATGCACCATGGCAGAGGTCGAGTATTGAACGCGCCATGGCAGAGGTAGAGTATTGAATGCACCATGGCAGAGGTCGAGTATTGAACGCACCATGGCAGAGGTAGAGTATTAAACGCACCATGACAGAGGTCGAGTATTGAACACGCCATGGCAGAGGTAGAGTATTGAATGCACCATGGCAGAGGTCGAGTATTGAACGCACCATGGCAGAGGTAGAGTATTAAACGCACCATGACAGAGATAGAGTATTGAATGCACCATGGCAGAGGTAGAGTGTTGAATGCACCATGGCAGAGGTCGAGTATTGAACGCGCCATGGCAGAGGTAGAGTATTGAATGCACCATGCAGAGGTCGAGTATTAAACGCACCATGACAGAGATAGAGTATTGAACCCGCCATGGCAGAGGTCGAGTATTGAACATGCCATGGCAGAGGTAGAGTATTGAGCACGCCATGGCAGAGGTAGAGTATTGAACGCGCCATGGCAGAGGTAGAGTATTGACCCCGCCATGGCAGAGGTAGAGTATTGAACACGCCATGGCAGAGGTAAAGTATTGAACGTGCCATGGCAGAGGTAGAGTATTGAACACGCCATGTCAGAGGTAGAGTACTGAATGTACCATGGTAGAGGTAGAGTATTGAACACGCCATGGCAGAGGTAGAGTATTGAATGCACCATGGCAGAGGTAGAGTATTGAACGCACCATGGCAGAGGTAGTGTATAATTGAACGTGCCATAGCAGAGGTAGAGTATTGAACCCGCCATGGCAGAGGTAGAGTATTGAACCCGCCATGGCAGAGGTAGAGTATTGAACCCACCATGGCAGAGTTAGAGTATTGAATGCACCATGGCAGAGGTCGAGTATTGAACGCGCCAAGGCAGAGGTAGAGAATTGAATGCACCATGCCAGAGGTCGAGTATTGAATGCACCATGGCAGAGGTAGAGTATTGAATGCGCCATGGCAGAGGTAGAGTATTGAACGCGCCATGGCAGAGGTAGAGTATTCATCGTGCCATGTCAGAGGTAGAGTATTCAATGCGCCATGGCAGAGGTAGAGTATTCAATGCGCCATGGCAGAGGTAGAGTATTCATCGTGCCATGTCAGAGGTAGAGTACTGAACGCAGCATGGCAGAGGTAGAGTATTCATCGTGCCATGTCAGAGGTAGAGTATTGAACGTGTCATGGCAGAGGTAGAGTATTCATCGTGCCATGTCAGAGGTAGAGTATTGAACGCGCCATGGCAGAGGTAGAGTATTCATCGTGCCATGTCAGAGGTAGAGTATTGAACGCGCCATGGCAGAGGTAGAGTACTGAACGCACCATGGCAGAGGTAGAATATTGAACGCGCTATGGCAGAGGTAGAGTATTGAACGCACCATGGCAGAGGTAGTGTATTGAACAAGCCATGGCAGAGGTAGAGTATTGAACGCGCCATGGCAGAGGTAGAGTATTCAATGCACCATGTCAGAGGTAGAGGATTGAACGCCCCATTGCAGAGGTAGAGTATTGAACGCGCCATGGCAGAGGTATAGTATTGAACGCGCCATGGCAGAGGTAGAGTATTGAACGCACCATGGCAGAGGTAGAGTATTGAACGCACCATGGCAGAGGTAGAGTATTTAACGCGCCATGGCAGAGGTAGAGTATTGAACGCGCCATGGCAGAGGTAGAGTATTCATCGTGCCATGTCAGAGGTAGAGTATTCAATGCGCCATGGCAGAGGTAGAGTATTCAATGCACCATGGCAGAGGTAGAGTATTGAATGCACCATGGCAGAGGTCGAGTATTGAACGCGACATGGCAGAGGTAGAGTATTGAATGCACCATGGCAGAGGTCGAGTATTGAACGCGCCATGGCAGAGGTAGAGTATTGAATGCACCATGGCAGAGGTCGAGTATTGAACGCACCATGGCAGAGGTAGAGTATTGAATGCACCATGGCAGAGGTCGAGTATTGAACGCTCCATGGCAGAGGTAGAGTATTGAACGCACCATTGCAGAGGAAGAGTATTCATCGTGCCATGGAAGAGGTAGAGTATTGAACGCGCCATGGCAGAGGTAGAGTATTGAATGCACCATGGCAGAGGTAGAGTATTGAATGCACCATCGCAGAGGTAGAGTATTGAACGTGCCATGGCAGAGGTAGAGTATTGAATGCACCATTGCAGAGGCAGAGTATTGATCGTGCCATGGCAGAGGTAGAGTATTGAATGCGCCATGGCAGAGGTAGAGTATTCATCGTGCCATGTCAGAGGTAGAGTATTGAACGTGCCATGGCAGAGGTAGAGTATTCATCGTGCCATATCAGAGTTAGAGTATTGAACGCGCCATGGCAGAGGTAGAGTATCGAATGCACCATGGCAGAGGTAGAGTATTGAATGCGCCATGGCAGAGGTAGAGTATTGAACGCGCCATGGCAGAGGTAGAGTATTCATCGTGCCATGTCAGAGGTAGAGTATTCAATGCGCCATGGCAGAGGTAGAGTATTCAATGCGCCAGGGCAGAGGTAGAGTATTCATCGTGCCATGTCAGAGGTAGAGTACTGAACGCAGCATGGCAGAGGTAGAGTATTCATCGTGCCATGTCAGAGGTAGAGTATTGAACGTGTCATGGCAGAGGTAGAGTATTCATCATGCCATGTCAGAGGTAGAGTATTGAACGCGCCATGGCAGAGGTAGAGTATTCATCGTGCCATGTCAGAGGTAGAGTATTGAACGCGCCATGGCAGAGGTAGAGTACTGAACGCACCATGGCAGAGGTAGAATATTGAACGCGCTATGGCAGAGGTAGAGTATTGAACGCACCATGGCAGAGGTAGTGTATTGAACAAGCCATGGCAGAGTTAGAGTATTAAACGCGCCATGGCAGAGGTAGAGTATTCAATGCACCATGTCAGAGGTAGAGGATTGAACGCCCCATTGCAGAGGTAGAGTATTGAACGCGCCATGGCAGAGGTATAGTATTGAACGCGCCATGGCAGAGGTAGAGTATTGAACGCACCATGGCAGAGGTAGAGTATTGAACGCACCATGGCAGAGGTAGAGTATTTAACGTGCCATGGCAGAGGTAGAGTATTGAACGCGCCATGGCAGAGGTAGAGTATTCATCGTGCCATGTCAGAGGTAGAGTATTCAATGCGCCATGGCAGAGGTAGAGTATTCAATGCACCATGGCAGAGGTAGAGTATTGAATGCACCATGGCAGAGGTCGAGTATTGAACGCGCCATGGCAGAGGTAGAGTATTGAATGCACCATGGCAGAGGTCGAGTATTGAACGCGCCATGGCAGAGGTAGAGTATTGAATGCACCATGGCAGAGGTCGAGTATTGAACGCACCATGGCAGAGGTAGAGTATTAAACGCACCATGACAGAGGTCGAGTATTGAACACGCCATGGCAGAGGTAGAGTATTGAATGCACCATGGCAGAGGTCGAGTATTGAACGCACCATGGCAGAGGTAGAGTATTAAACGCACCATGACAGAGATAGAGTATTGAATGCACCATGGCAGAGGTAGAGTGTTGAATGCACCATGGCAGAGGTCGAGTATTGAACGCGCCATGGCAGAGGTAGAGTATTGAATGCACCATGCAGAGGTCGAGTATTAAACGCACCATGACAGAGATAGAGTATTGAACCCGCCATGGCAGAGGTCGAGTATTGAACATGCCATGGCAGAGGTAGAGTATTGAGCACGCCATGGCAGAGGTAGAGTATTGAACGCGCCATGGCAGAGGTAGAGTATTGACCCCGCCATGGCAGAGGTAGAGTATTGAACACGCCATGGCAGAGGTAAAGTATTGAACGTGCCATGGCAGAGGTAGAGTATTGAACACGCCATGTCAGAGGTAGAGTACTGAATGTACCATGGTAGAGGTAGAGTATTGAACACGCCATGGCAGAGGTAGAGTATTGAATGCACCATGGCAGAGGTAGAGTATTGAACGCACCATGGCAGAGGTAGTGTATAATTGAACGTGCCATAGCAGAGGTAGAGTATTGAACCCGCCATGGCAGAGGTAGAGTATTGAACCCGCCATGGCAGAGGTAGAGTATTGAACCCACCATGGCAGAGTTAGAGTATTGAATGCACCATGGCAGAGGTCGAGTATTGAACGCGCCAAGGCAGAGGTAGAGAATTGAATGCACCATGCCAGAGGTCGAGTATTGAATGCACCATGGCAGAGGTAGAGTATTGAATGCGCCATGGCAGAGGTAGAGTATTGAACGCGCCATGGCAGAGGTAGAGTATTCATCGTGCCATGTCAGAGGTAGAGTATTCAATGCGCCATGGCAGAGGTAGAGTATTCAATGCGCCATGGCAGAGGTAGAGTATTCATCGTGCCATGTCAGAGGTAGAGTACTGAACGCAGCATGGCAGAGGTAGAGTATTCATCGTGCCATGTCAGAGGTAGAGTATTGAACGTGTCATGGCAGAGGTAGAGTATTCATCGTGCCATGTCAGAGGTAGAGTATTGAACGCGCCATGGCAGAGGTAGAGTATTCATCGTGCCATGTCAGAGGTAGAGTATTGAACGCGCCATGGCAGAGGTAGAGTACTGAACGCACCATGGCAGAGGTAGAATATTGAACGCGCTATGGCAGAGGTAGAGTATTGAACGCACCATGGCAGAGGTAGTGTATTGAACAAGCCATGGCAGAGGTAGAGTATTGAACGCGCCATGGCAGAGGTAGAGTATTCAATGCACCATGTCAGAGGTAGAGGATTGAACGCCCCATTGCAGAGGTAGAGTATTGAACGCGCCATGGCAGAGGTATAGTATTGAACGCGCCATGGCAGAGGTAGAGTATTGAACGCACCATGGCAGAGGTAGAGTATTGAACGCACCATGGCAGAGGTAGAGTATTTAACGCGCCATGGCAGAGGTAGAGTATTGAACGCGCCATGGCAGAGGTAGAGTATTCATCGTGCCATGTCAGAGGTAGAGTATTCAATGCGCCATGGCAGAGGTAGAGTATTCAATGCACCATGGCAGAGGTAGAGTATTGAATGCACCATGGCAGAGGTCGAGTATTGAACGCGACATGGCAGAGGTAGAGTATTGAATGCACCATGGCAGAGGTCGAGTATTGAACGCGCCATGGCAGAGGTAGAGTATTGAATGCACCATGGCAGAGGTCGAGTATTGAACGCACCATGGCAGAGGTAGAGTATTGAATGCACCATGGCAGAGGTCGAGTATTGAACGCTCCATGGCAGAGGTAGAGTATTGAACGCACCATTGCAGAGGAAGAGTATTCATCGTGCCATGGAAGAGGTAGAGTATTGAACGCGCCATGGCAGAGGTAGAGTATTGAATGCACCATGGCAGAGGTAGAGTATTGAATGCACCATCGCAGAGGTAGAGTATTGAACGTGCCATGGCAGAGGTAGAGTATTGAATGCACCATTGCAGAGGCAGAGTATTGATCGTGCCATGGCAGAGGTAGAGTATTGAATGCGCCATGGCAGAGGTAGAGTATTCATCGTGCCATGTCAGAGGTAGAGTATTGAACGTGCCATGGCAGAGGTAGAGTATTCATCGTGCCATATCAGAGTTAGAGTATTGAACGCGCCATGGCAGAGGTAGAGTATCGAATGCACCATGGCAGAGGTAGAGTATTGAATGCGCCATGGCAGAGGTAGAGTATTGAACGCGCCATGGCAGAGGTAGAGTATTCATCGTGCCATGTCAGAGGTAGAGTATTCAATGCGCCATGGCAGAGGTAGAGTATTCAATGCGCCAGGGCAGAGGTAGAGTATTCATCGTGCCATGTCAGAGGTAGAGTACTGAACGCAGCATGGCAGAGGTAGAGTATTCATCGTGCCATGTCAGAGGTAGAGTATTGAACGTGTCATGGCAGAGGTAGAGTATTCATCATGCCATGTCAGAGGTAGAGTATTGAACGCGCCATGGCAGAGGTAGAGTATTCATCGTGCCATGTCAGAGGTAGAGTATTGAACGCGCCATGGCAGAGGTAGAGTACTGAACGCACCATGGCAGAGGTAGAATATTGAACGCGCTATGGCAGAGGTAGAGTATTGAACGCACCATGGCAGAGGTAGTGTATTGAACAAGCCATGGCAGAGTTAGAGTATTAAACGCGCCATGGCAGAGGTAGAGTATTCAATGCACCATGTCAGAGGTAGAGGATTGAACGCCCCATTGCAGAGGTAGAGTATTGAACGCGCCATGGCAGAGGTATAGTATTGAACGCGCCATGGCAGAGGTAGAGTATTGAACGCACCATGGCAGAGGTAGAGTATTGAACGCACCATGGCAGAGGTAGAGTATTTAACGTGCCATGGCAGAGGTAGAGTATTGAACGCGCCATGGCAGAGGTAGAGTATTCATCGTGCCATGTCAGAGGTAGAGTATTCAATGCGCCATGGCAGAGGTAGAGTATTCAATGCACCATGGCAGAGGTAGAGTATTGAATGCACCATGGCAGAGGTCGAGTATTGAACGCGCCATGGCAGAGGTAGAGTATTGAATGCACCATGGCAGAGGTCGAGTATTGAACGCGCCATGGCAGAGGTAGAGTATTGAATGCACCATGGCAGAGGTCGAGTATTGAACGCACCATGGCAGAGGTAGAGTATTAAACGCACCATGACAGAGGTCGAGTATTGAACACGCCATGGCAGAGGTAGAGTATTGAATGCACCATGGCAGAGGTCGAGTATTGAACGCACCATGGCAGAGGTAGAGTATTAAACGCACCATGACAGAGATAGAGTATTGAATGCACCATGGCAGAGGTAGAGTGTTGAATGCACCATGGCAGAGGTCGAGTATTGAACGCGCCATGGCAGAGGTAGAGTATTGAATGCACCATGCAGAGGTCGAGTATTAAACGCACCATGACAGAGATAGAGTATTGAACCCGCCATGGCAGAGGTCGAGTATTGAACATGCCATGGCAGAGGTAGAGTATTGAGCACGCCATGGCAGAGGTAGAGTATTGAACGCGCCATGGCAGAGGTAGAGTATTGACCCCGCCATGGCAGAGGTAGAGTATTGAACACGCCATGGCAGAGGTAAAGTATTGAACGTGCCATGGCAGAGGTAGAGTATTGAACACGCCATGTCAGAGGTAGAGTACTGAATGTACCATGGTAGAGGTAGAGTATTGAACACGCCATGGCAGAGGTAGAGTATTGAATGCACCATGGCAGAGGTAGAGTATTGAACGCACCATGGCAGAGGTAGTGTATAATTGAACGTGCCATAGCAGAGGTAGAGTATTGAACCCGCCATGGCAGAGGTAGAGTATTGAACCCGCCATGGCAGAGGTAGAGTATTGAACCCACCATGGCAGAGTTAGAGTATTGAATGCACCATGGCAGAGGTCGAGTATTGAACGCGCCAAGGCAGAGGTAGAGAATTGAATGCACCATGCCAGAGGTCGAGTATTGAACGCGCCATGGCAGAGGTAGAGTATTGAATGCACCATGGCAGAGGTCGAGTATTGAACGCGCCATGGCAGAGGTAGAGTATTGAACGCACCATTGCAGAGGAAGAGTATTCATCGTGCCATGGAAGAGGTAGAGTATTGAACGCGCCATGGCAGAGGTAGAGTATTGAATGCACCATGGCAGAGGTAGAGTATTGAATGCACCATCGCAGAGGTAGAGTATTGAACGTGCCATGGCAGAGGTAGAGTATTGAATGCACCATTGCAGATGCAGAGTATTGATCGTGCCATGGCAGAGGTAGAGTATTGAATGCGCCATGGCAGAGGTAGAGTATTCATCGTGCCATGTCAGAGGTAGAGTATTGAACGCGCCATGGCAGAGGTAGAGTATTCATCGTGCCATGTCAGAGTTAGAGTATTGAACGCGCCATGGCAGAGTATTGAACGCGCCATGGCAGAGGTAGAGTATTGAATGCACCATGGCAGAGGTAGAGTATTGAATGCGCCATGGCAGAGGTAGAGTATTGAACGCGCCATGGCAGAGGTAGAGTATTCATCGTGCCATGTCAGAGGTAGAGTATTCAATGCGCCATGGCAGAGGTAGAGTATTCAATGCGCCATGGCAGAGGTAGAGTATTCATCGTGCCATGTCAGAGGTAGAGTACTGAAAGCAGCATGGCAGAGGTAGAGTATTCATCGTGCCATGTCAGAGGTAGAGTATTGAACGCGTCATGGCAGAGGTAGAGTATTCATCGTGCCATGTCAGAGGTAGAGTATTGAACGCGCCATGGCAGAGGTAGAGTATTCATCGTGCCATGTCAGAGGTAGAGTATTGAACGCGCCATGGCAGAGGTAGAGTACTGAACGCACCATGGCAGAGGTAGAATATTGAACGCGCTATGGCAGAGGTAGAGTATTGAACGCACCATGGCAGAGGTAGTGTATTGAACAAGCCATGGCAGAGGTAGAGTATTGAACGCGCCATGGCAGAGGTAGAGTATTCAATGCACCATGTAAGAGGTAGAGGATTGAACGCCCCATTGCAGAGGTAGAGTATTGAACGCGCCATGGCAGAGGTATAGTATTGAACGCGCCATGGCAGAGGTAGAGTATTGAACGCACCATGGCAGAGGTAGAGTATTGAACGCACCATGGCAGAGGTAGAGTATTTAACGCGCCATGGCAGAGGTAGAGTATTGAACGCGCCATGGCAGAGGTAGAGTATTCATCGTGCCATGTCAGAGGTAGAGTATTCAATGCGCCATGGCAGAGGTAGAGTATTCAATGCACCATGGCAGAGGTAGAGTATTGAATGCACCATGGCAGAGGTCGAGTATTGAACGCGCCATGGCAGAGGTAGAGTATTGAATGCACCATGGCAGAGGTCGAGTATTGAACGCGCCATGGCAGAGGTAGAGTATTGAATGCACCATGGCAGAGGTCGAGTATTGAACGCACCATGGCAGAGGTAGAGTATTGAATGCACCATGGCAGAGGTCGAGTATTGAACGCGCCATGGCAGAGGTAGAGTATTGAACGCACCATTGCAGAGGAAGAGTATTCATCGTGCCATGGAAGAGGTAGAGTATTGAACGCGCCATGGCAGAGGTAGAGTATTGAATGCACCATGGCAGAGGTAGAGTATTGAATGCACCATCGCAAAGGTAGAGTATTGAACGTGCC
The DNA here is from genome assembly GCA_963921515.1 of Calotriton arnoldi. NCBI lineage: Eukaryota > Metazoa > Chordata > Amphibia > Caudata > Salamandridae > Calotriton > Calotriton arnoldi. Next base: position 2,638,585 of record CAWUFW010000456.1, read on the forward strand.
ATGGCAGAGGTAGAGTATTGAATGCACCATTGCAGAGGCAGAGTATTGATCGTGCCATGGCAGAGGTAGAGTATTGAATGCGCCATGGCAGAGGTAGAGTATTCATCGTGCCATGTCAGAGGTAGAGTATTGAACGTGCCATGGCAGAGGTAGAGTATTCATCGTGCCATGTCAGAGTTAGAGTATTGAACGCGCCATGGCAGAGGTAGAGTATCGAATGCACCATGGCAGAGGTAGAGTATTGAATGCGCCATGGCAGAGGTAGAGTATTGAACGCGCCATGGCAGAGGTAGAGTATTCATCGTGCCATGTCAGAGGTAGAGTATTGAACGCGCCATGGCAGAGGTAGAGTACTGAACGCACCATGGCAGAGGTAGAATATTGAACGCGCTATGGCAGAGGTAGAGTATTGAACGCACCATGGCAGAGGTAGAGTATTGAACGCGCCATGGCAGAGGTAGAGTATTCAATGCACCATGTCAGAGGTAGAGGATTGAACGCCCCATTGCAGAGGTAGAGTATTGAACGCGCCATGGCAGAGGTATAGTATTGAACGCGCCATGGCAGAGGTAGAGTATTGAACGCACCATGGCAGAGGTAGAGTATTGAACGCACCATGGCAGAGGTAGAGTATTTAACGCGCCATGGCAGAGGTAGAGTATTGAACGCGCCATGGCAGAGGTAGAGTATTCATCGTGCCATGTCAGAGGTAGAGTATTCAATGCGCCATGGCAGAGGTAGAGTATTCAATGCACCATGGCAGAGGTAGAGTATTGAATGCACCATGGCAGAGGTCGAGTATTGAACGCGCCATGGCAGAGGTAGAGTATTGAATGCACCATGGCAGAGGTCGAGTATTGAACGCGCCATGGCAGAGGTAGAGTATTGAATGCACCATGGCAGAGGTCGAGTATTGAACGCACCATGGCAGAGGTAGAGTATTAAACGCACCATGACAGAGGTCGAGTATTGAACACGCCATGGCAGAGGTAGAGTATTGAATGCACCATGGCAGAGGTCGAGTATTGAACGCACCATGGCAGAGGTAGAGTATTAAACGCACCATGACAGAGATAGAGTATTGAATGCACCATGGCAGAGGTAGAGTGTTGAATGCACCATGGCAGAGGTCGAGTATTGAACGCGCCATGGCAGAGGTAGAGTATTGAATGCACCATGCAGAGGTCGAGTATTAAACGCACCATGACAGAGATAGAGTATTGAACCCGCCATGGCAGAGGTCGAGTATTGAACATGCCATGGCAGAGGTAGAGTATTGAGCACGCCATGGCAGAGGTAGAGTATTGAACCCGCCATGGCAGAGGTAGAGTATTGACTCCGCCATGGCAGAGGTAGAGTATTGAACACGCCATGGCAGAGGTAAAGTATTGAACGTGCCATGGCAGAGGTAGAGTATTGAACACGCCATGTCAGAGGTAGAGTACTGAATGTACCATGGTAGAGGTAGAGTATTGAACACGCCATGGCAGAGGTAGAGTATTGAATGCACCATGGCAGAGGTAGAGTATTGAACGCACCATGGCAGAGGTAGTGTATAATTGAACGTGCCATAGCAGAGGTAGAGTATTGAACCCGCCATGGCAGAGGTAGAGTATTGAACCCGCCATGGCAGAGGTAGAGTATTGAACCCACCATGGCAGAGTTAGAGTATTGAATGCACCATGGCAGAGGTCGAGTATTGAACGCGCCAAGGCAGAGGTAGAGAATTGAATGCACCATGCCAGAGGTCGAGTATTGAACGTGCCATGGCAGAGGTAGAGTATTGAATGCACCATGGCAGAGGTCGAGTATTGAACGCGCCATGGCAGAGGTAGAGTATTGAACGCACCATTGCAGAGGAAGAGTATTCATCGTGCCATGGAAGAGGTAGAGTATTGAACGCGCCATGGCAGAGGTAGAGTATTGAATGCACCATGGCAGAGGTAGAGTATTGAATGCACCATCGCAGAGGTAGAGTATTGAACGTGCCATGGCAGAGGTAGAGTATTGAATGCACCATTGCAGAGGCAGAGTATTGATCGTGCCATGGCAGAGGTAGAGTATTGAATGCGCCATGGCAGAGGTAGAGTATTCATCGTGCCATGTCAGAGGTAGAGTATTGAACGCGCCATGGCAGAGGTAGAGTATTCATCGTGCCATGTCAGAGTTAGAGTATTGAACGCGCCATGGCAGAGTATTGAACGCGCCATGGCAGAGGTAGAGTATTGAATGCACCATGGCAGAGGTAGAGTATTGAATGCGCCATGGCAGAGGTAGAGTATTGAACGCGCCATGGCAGAGGTAGAGTATTCATTGTGCCATGTCAGAGGTAGAGTATTCAATGCGCCATGGCAGAGGTAGAGTATTCAATGCGCCATGGCAGAGGTAGAGTATTCATCGTGCCATGTCAGAGGTAGAGTACTGAACGCAGCATGGCAGAGGTAGAGTATTCATCGTGCCATGTCAGAGGTAGAGTATTGAACGTGTCATGGCAGAGGTAGAGTATTCATCGTGCCATGTCAGAGGTAGAGTATTGAACGCGCCATGGCAGAGGTAGAGTATTCATCGTGCCATGTCAGAGGTAGAGTATTGAACGCGCCATGGCAGAGGTAGAGTACTGAACGCACCATGGCAGAGGTAGAATATTGAACGCGCTATGGCAGAGGTAGAGTATTGAACGCACCATGGCAGAGGTAGTGTATTGAACAAGCCATGGCAGAGGTAGAGTATTGAACGCGCCATGGCAGAGGTAGAGTATTCAATGCACCATGTCAGAGGTAGAGGATTGAACGCCCCATTGCAGAGGTAGAGTATTGAAGCGCCATGGCAGAGGTATAGTATTGAACGCGCCATGGCAGAGGTAGAGTATTGAACGCACCATGGCAGAGGTAGAGTATTGAACGCACCATGGCAGAGGTAGAGTATTTAACGCGCCATGGCAGAGGTAGAGTATTGAACGCGCCATGGCAGAGGTAGAGTATTCATCGTGCCATGTCAGAGGTAGAGTATTCAATGCGCCATGGCAGAGGTAGAGTATTCAATGCACCATGGCAGAGGTAGAGTATTGAATGCACCATGGCAGAGGTCGAGTATTGAACGCGCCATGGCAGAGGTAGAGTATTGAATGCACCATGGCAGAGGTCGAGTATTGAACGCGCCATGGCAGAGGTAGAGTATTGAATGCACCATGGCAGAGGTCGAGTATTGAACGCACCATGGCAGAGGTAGAGTATTAAACGCACCATGACAGAGGTCGAGTATTGAACACGCCATGGCAGAGGTAGAGTATTGAATGCACCATGGCAGAGGTCGAGTATTGAACGCACCATGGCAGAGGTAGAGTATTAAACGCACCATGACAGAGATAGAGTATTGAATGCACCATGGCAGAGGTAGAGTGTTGAATGCACCATGGCAGAGGTCGAGTATTGAACGCGCCATGGCAGAGGTAGAGTATTGAATGCACCATGCAGAGGTCGAGTATTAAACGCACCATGACAGAGATAGAGTATTGAACCCGCCATGGCAGAGGTCGAGTATTGAACATGCCATGGCAGAGGTAGAGTATTGAGCACGCCATGGCAGAGGTAGAGTATTGAACGCGCCATGGCAGAGGTAGAGTATTGACCCCGCCATGGCAGAGGTAGAGTATTGAACACGCCATGGCAGAGGTAAAGTATTGAACGTGCCATGGCAGAGGTAGAGTATTGAACACGCCATGTCAGAGGTAGAGTATTGAATGTACCATGGTAGAGGTAGAGTATTGAACACGCCATGGCAGAGGTAGAGTATTGAACGCACCATGGCAGAGGTAGAGTATTGAACGCACCATGGCAGAGGTAGTGTATAATTGAACGTGCCATAGCAGAGGTAGAGTATTGAACCCGCCATGGCAGAGGTAGAGTATTGAACCCGCCATGGCAGAGGTAGAGTATTGAACCCACCATGGCAGAGTTAGAGTATTGAATGCACCATGGCAGAGGTCGAGTATTGAACGCGCCAAGGCAGAGGTAGAGAATTGAATGCACCATGCCAGAGGTCGAGTATTGAACGCGCCATGGCAGAGGTAGAGTATTGAATGCACCATGGCAGAGGTCGAGTATTGAACGCGCCATGGCAGAGGTAGAGTATTGAACGCACCATTGCAGAGGAAGAGTATTCATCGTGCCATGGAAGAGGTAGAGTATTGAACGCGCCATGGCAGAGGTAGAGTATTGAATGCACCATGGCAGAGGTGAGTATTGAATGCACCATCGCAGAGGTAGAGTATTGAACGTGCCATGGCAGAGGTAGAGTATTGAATGCACCATTGCAGAGGCAGAGTATTGATCGTGCCATGTGAGAGGTAGAGTATTGAATGCGCCATGGCAGAGGTAGAGTATTCATCGTGCCATGTCAGAGGTAGAGTATTGAACGCGCCATGGCAGAGGTAGAGTATTCATCGTGCCATGTCAGAGTTAGAGTATTGAACGCGCCATGGCAGAGGCAGAGTATTGAACGCGCCATGGCAGAAGTAGAGTATTGAACGCAGCATGGCAGAGGTAGAGTATTGAACGCGCCATGGCAGAGGTAGAGTATTGAACGCGCCATGGCAGAGGTAGAGTATTCATCGTGCCATGTCAGAGGTAGAGTATTCAATGCGCCATGGCAGAGGTAGAGTATTCAATGCGCCATGGCAGAGGTAGAGTATTCATCGTGCCATTTCAGAGGTAGAGTATTGAACGTGTCATGGCAGAGGTAGAGTATTCATCGTGCCATGTCAGAGGTAGAGTATTGAACGCGCCATGGCAGAGGTAGAGTATTCATCGTGCCATGTCAGAGGTAGAGTATTGAACGCGCCATGGCAGAGGTAGAGTACTGAACGCACCATGGCAGAGGTAGAATATTGAACGCGCTATGGCAGAGGTAGAGTATTGAACGCACCATGGCAGAGGTAGAGTATTGAACAAGCCATGGCAGAGGTAGAGTATTGAACGCGCCATGGCAGAGGTAGAGTATTCAATGCACCATGTCAGAGGTAGAGGATTGAACGCCCCATTGCAGAGGTAGAGTATTGAACGCGCCATGGCAGAGGTATAGTATTGAACGCACCATGGCAGAGGTAGAGTATTGAACGCACCATGGCAGAGGTAGAGTATTGAACGCACCATGGCAGAGGTAGAGTATTTAACGCGCCATGGCAGAGGTAGAGTATTTAACGCGCCATGGTAGAGGTAGAGTATTGAACGCACCATGGCAGAGGTAGAGTATTGAACGCACCATGGCAGAGGTAGAGTATTTAACGCGCCATGGCAGAGGTAGAGTATTGAACGCGCCATGGCAGAGGTAGAGTATTCATCGTGCCATGTCAGAGGTAGAGTATTCAATGCGCCATGGCAGAGGTAGAGTATTCAATGCACCATGGCAGAGGTAGAGTATTGAATGCACCATGGCAGAGGTCGAGTATTGAACGCGCCATGGCAGAGGTAGAGTATTGAATGCACCATGGCAGAGGTCGAGTATTGAACGCGCCATGGCAGAGGTAGAGTATTGAATGCACCATGGCAGAGGTCGAGTATTGAACGCACCATGGCAGAGGTAGAGTATTAAACGCACCATGACAGAGGTCGAGTATTGAACACGCCATGGCAGAGGTAGAGTATTGAATGCACCATGGCAGAGGTCGAGTATTGAACGCACCATGGCAGAGGTAGAGTATTAAACGCACCATGACAGAGATAGAGTATTGAATGCACCATGGCAGAGGTAGAGTGTTGAATGCACCATGGCAGAGGTCGAGTATTGAACGCGCCATGGCAGAGGTAGAGTATTGAATGCACCATGCAGAGGTCGAGTATTAAACGCACCATGACAGAGATAGAGTATTGAACCCGCCATGGCAGAGGTCGAGTATTGAACATGCCATGGCAGAGGTAGAGTATTGAGCACGCCATGGCAGAGGTAGAGTATTGAACGCGCCATGGCAGAGGTAGAGTATTGACCCCGCCATGGCAGAGGTAGAGTATTGAACACGCCATGGCAGAGGTAAAGTATTGAACGTGCCATGGCAGAGGTAGAGTATTGAACACGCCATGTCAGAGGTAGAGTATTGAATGTACCATGGTAGAGGTAGAGTATTGAACACGCCATGGCAGAGGTAGAGTATTGAACGCACCATGGCAGAGGTAGAGTATTGAACGCACCATGGCAGAGGTAGTGTATAATTGAACGTGCCATAGCAGAGGTAGAGTATTGAACCCGCCATGGCAGAGGTAGAGTATTGAACCCGCCATGGCAGAGGTAGAGTATTGAACCCACCATGGCAGAGTTAGAGTATTGAATGCACCATGGCAGAGGTCGAGTATTGAACGCGCCAAGGCAGAGGTAGAGAATTGAATGCACCATGCCAGAGGTCGAGTATTGAACGCGCCATGGCAGAGGTAGAGTATTGAATGCACCATGGCAGAGGTCGAGTATTGAACGCGCCATGGCAGAGGTAGAGTATTGAACGCACCATTGCAGAGGAAGAGTATTCATCGTGCCATGGAAGAGGTAGAGTATTGAACGCGCCATGGCAGAAGTAGAGTATTGAATGCACCATGGCAGAGGTAGAGTATTAAATGCACCATCGCAGAGGTAGAGTATTGAACGTGCCATGGCAGAGGTAGAGTATTGAATGCACCATTGCAGAGGCAGAGTATTGATCGTGCCATGTGAGAGGTAGAGTATTGAATGCGCCATGGCAGAGGTAGAGTATTCATCGTGCCATGTCAGAGGTAGAGTAGTTGAACGCGCCATGGCAGAGGTAGAGTATTCATCGTGCCATGTCAGAGTTAGAGTATTGAACGCGCCATGGCAGAGGCAGAGTATTGAACGCGCCATGGCAGAAGTAGAGTATTGAACGCACCATGGCAGAGGTAGAGTATTGAATGCGCCATGGCAGAGGTAGAGTATTGAACGCGCCATGGCAGAGGTAGAGTATTCATCGTGCCATGTCAGAGGTAGAGTATTCAATGCGCCATGGCAGAGGTAGAGTATTCAATGCGCCATGGCAGAGGTAGAGTATTCATCGTGCCATTTCAGAGGTAGAGTATTGAACGTGTCATGGCAGAGGTAGAGTATTCATCGTGCCATGTCAGAGGTAGAGTATTGAACGCGCCATGGCAGAGGTAGAGTATTCATCGTGCCATGTCAGAGGTAGAGTATTGAACGCGCCATGGCAGAGGTAGAGTACTGAACGCACCATGGCAGAGGTAGAATATTGAACGCGCTATGGCAGAGGTAGAGTATTGAACGCACCATGGCAGAGGTAGAGTATTGAACAAGCCATGGCAGAGGTAGAGTATTGAACGCGCCATGGCAGAGGTAGAGTATTCAATGCACCATGTCAGAGGTAGAGGATTGAACCCGCCATGGCAGAGGTAGAGTATTGAACCCACCATGGCAGAGTTAGAGTATTGAATGCACCATGGCAGAGGTCGAGTATTGAACGCGCCAAGGCAGAGGTAGAGAATTGAATGCACCATGCCAGAGGTCGAGTATTGAACGCGCCATGGCAGAGGTAGAGTATTGAATGCACCATGGCAGAGGTCGAGTATTGAACGCGCCATGGCAGAGGTAGAGTATTGAACGCACCATTGCAGAGGAAGAGTATTCATCGTGCCATGGAAGAGGTAGAGTATTGAACGCGCCATGGCAGAAGTAGAGTATTGAATGCACCATGGCAGAGGTAGAGTATTAAATGCACCATCGCAGAGGTAGAGTATTGAACGTGCCATGGCAGAGGTAGAGTATTGAATGCACCATTGCAGAGGCAGAGTATTGATCGTGCCATGTGAGAGGTAGAGTATTGAATGCGCCATGGCAGAGGTAGAGTATTCATCGTGCCATGTCAGAGGTAGAGTATTGAACGCGCCATGGCAGAGGTAGAGTATTCATCGTGCCATGTCAGAGTTAGAGTATTGAACGCGCCATGGCAGAGGCAGAGTATTGAACGCGCCATGGCAGAAGTAGAGTATTGAACGCACCATGGCAGAGGTAGAGTATTGAATGCGCCATGGCAGAGGTAGAGTATTGAACGCGCCATGGCAGAGGTAGAGTATTCATCGTGCCATGTCAGAGGTAGAGTATTCAATGCGCCATGGCAGAGGTAGAGTATTCAATGCGCCATGGCAGAGGTAGAGTATTCATCGTGCCATTTCAGAGGTAGAGTATTGAACGTGTCATGGCAGAGGTAGAGTATTCATCGTGCCATGTCAGAGGTAGAGTATTGAACGCGCCATGGCAGAGGTAGAGTATTCATCGTGCCATGTCAGAGGTAGAGTATTGAACGCGCCATGGCAGAGGTAGAGTACTGAACGCACCATGGCAGAGGTAGAATATTGAACGCGCTATGGCAGAGGTAGAGTATTGAACGCACCATGGCAGAGGTAGAGTATTGAACAAGCCATGGCAGAGGTAGAGTATTGAACGCGCCATGGCAGAGGTAGAGTATTCAATGCACCATGTCAGAGGTAGAGGATTGAACGCCCCATTGCAGAGGTAGAGTATTGAATGCGCCATGGCAGAGGTATAGTATTGAACGCGCCATGGCAGAGGTAGAGTATTGAACGCACCATGGCAGAGGTAGAGTATTGAACGCACCATGGCAGAGGTAGAGTATTTAACGCGCCATGGCAGAGGTAGAGTATTTAACGCGCCATGGTAGAGGTAAAGTACTCAATTCAGCGCCTTGAGACCCTCACGGGTGAGTACCGCACTTAAAACTTCCTGATTGATTGATTGAATGCGCTTTGACAGAGCTAGAGTATTCAATGCGCCCTAGCAGAGGTAGAGTTTTGAACGCTCCCTGGTAGAGGTAAAGTATTCAACGCGCCATGACAGAGGTAGAGCATTCAACACCCTGTGGCAGAGGTAGAGTATTCATCGTGCCATGTCAGAGGTAGAGTTTTGAACGCGCCATGACAGAGGTGGAGTATTGAACGCGCCATAGAAGAGGTAGAGTACTCAGCGCTCCATCACAGAGCTAAAGTATTCAATGCGCCATGGCAGAGGTAGAGTTTTGAACGCTCCCTGGTAGAGGTAAAGTATTCAATGCGCCATGACAGAGGTAGATTAACAGGTAAGTGTGCCCACAAGGGATTTGCTAACTTATACACAATTTGGCATTCAATATGCAAACAATTGTAGCAAGCTCTATCTAGTAGCTTAAATTTAATCAATCGGAAATTAAATGGACTTATTTCAATTAGAGTAAATCTGCTACAAAGAGTCTTACATGGGTGTACATGTTTCAAAAAAGTGAATTTATATTAAAAAGATTTTTCAAAGGGTACAAAAAACTAGTACAAAAGTCTATATAAAGCAACACATAGCAACTGAGGATTTCCAAATGATTTGATGTTACAGACATCTCATTGTCGCTATTGTGAACACCTCTTTCAAACAATAACAGGAAAGTGTGACTGATTGAACAGAAAACATATCCTTAAGACAAATGATTCAGAATGAAAGTAGGCGTGATTGTCGACGTTTCGGTCTATATGGTGTAAACATCAGCTAGACCATGTTCAGGACGTTAGAATCAAGTGATGAATGACCCTTAGGAAATTTATAGTTGTATCCTCTAAAATCAGTCTTATTTAATTTCAGAACAAGGCTGCTCATTGGCAACCAGTACTCCACAGTAATTCATGCAGGTTGATTCAGTAAACTAAGACCCTCCCGGTGTCATCCTCGAGCACCACTATGTCAGGATCTCGCATACGTCTCGATTCTGTCTGGGCCCAGCTTCAGTCTCAGAGACAGCGGCATGTCATTGAAGATGGGCCCATTACCCAGCTGGGCTGATTACCCAAGCCTCCAAGGGTATATTGGGTTTTCCATTTTTCCTATACTAATAGTAGAGGTAGAGCATTCAACACACTGTGGCAGAGGTAGAGTATTCAACGCTCCCTGGCAGAGGTAGAGTATTCAACGCTCCCTGGCACAGGTAGAGTATTCAACGCACCCTGGCAAAGGTAGAGTATTCAACGCACCCTGGCAGAGGTAGAGTATTCAACGCACCCTGGCACAGGTAGAGCATTCAACACACTGTGGCACAGGTAGAGTATTCAACGCACCCTGGCAGAGGTAGAGTATTCAATGCACCCTGGCAGAGGTAGAGTATTAAACGCACCCTGGCAGAGGTAGAGTATTCAACGAGCCATTGTAGAGGTAGAGTATTCAACACACTGTGGCAGAGGTAGAGTATTCAAAGCACACTGGTAGAGGTAGAGTATTCAACGCACCCTGGCAGAGGTAGAGTATTCAACGCACCCTGGCAGAGGTAGAGTATTCAACGCACCCTGGCAGAGGTAGAGTATTCAACGCACCCTGGCACAGGTAGAGCATTCAACACACTGTGGCACAGGTAGAGTATTCAACGCACCCTGGCAGAGGTAGAGTATTCAACGGACCCTGGCAGAGGTAGAGTATTCAATGCACCCTGGCAGAGGTAGAGTATTAAACGCACCCTGGCAGAGGTAGAGTATTCAACGAGCCATTGTAGAGGTAGAGTATTCAACACACTGTGGCAGAGGTAGAGTATTCAAAGCACACTGGTAGAGGTAGAGTATTCAACGAGCCATTGTAGAGGTAACCATTCAACACACTGTGGCAGAGGTAGAGTATTCAATGTGCCATGGCAGAGGTAGAGTATTCATCACACCGTGGTAGAGGTAGAGTATTCACTGCGCCATTGTAGAGGTAGAGTATTCAACGCACCCTGGCAGAGGTAGACTATTCATCGCACCATGGTAGAGGTAGAGCATTCAACACACTGTGGCAGAGGTAGAGTATTCAATGCGCCATGGTAGATGTAGAGTACTCATCGCACCATGGTAGATGTAGAGCATTCAACACACTGTGGCAGAGGTAGAGTATTCAATGCGCCATGGTAGATGTAGAGTACTCATCGCACCATGGTAGAGGTAGAGCATTCAACACACTGTGGCAGAGGTAGAGTATTCAATGCGCCATGGTAGATGTAGAGTACTCATCGCACCATGGTAGAGGTAGAGCATTCAACACACTGTGGCAGAGGTAGAGTATTCAATGCGCCATGGTAGATGTAGAGTATTCATCGCACCATGGTAGAGGTGGAGTATTCATCGCGCCGTGGTAGAGGTAGAGTACTCATTGCGCTGTGGTAGAGGTAGAGTATTCATCGTGCCATGATAGACATAGAGTATTCATCACGCCATGGCAGAGGTAGAGTACGCATCGCAACGTGGTAGAGGTAGAGTATTCATCGTGCCATGGCAGAGGTAGAATATTCATCACGCCATAGCAGAGGTAGAGTATTTAACGCGCCCTGGCAGAGGTAGAGTATTCATCGTGCCATGGTAAATGTAGAGTATTCATCACGCCATAGCAAAGGTAGAGTATTCATCGCACCGTGGTAGAGGTAGAGTATTCATCGCACCGTGGTAGAGGTCGTGTATTCATCGCACCGTGGTAGAGGTAGAGTATTCATTGTGGCGTGGTAGAGGTAGAGTATTCATCGCACCGTGGTAGAGGTAGAGTATTCATCGCGCCGTGGTAGCTGTAGACTATTCATCACACCGTGGTAGAGGTAGAGTATTCATCACACCGTGTTAGAGGTAGAGTATTCACCGCACCGTGGTAGAGGAAGAGTATTCATCGCGCCGTGGTAGAGGTCGTGTATTCATCGCACCGTGGTAGAGGTAGATTATCCATTGTGCCGTGGTAGAGGTATAGTATTCATCACACCGTGGTAGAGGTAGAGTATTCATTGCGCCGTGGTAGAGGTAGACTATTCATCGCACTGTGGTAGAGGTAGAGTACTCATCACGCCGTGGTAGAGGTAGAGTACTCATCGCGCCGTGGTAGAGGAAGAGTATTCATCGTACCATGGCAGAGGTAGAGTATTCATCGCGCCGTGGTAGAGGTAGAGTATTCATCGTGCCATGGCAGAGGTAGAGTATTCATCCCGCCGTGGTAGAGGTAGAGTATTCATCGCGCCGTGGTAGAGGTAGAGTATTCATCGCGCCGTGGTAGCGGTAGAGTATTCATCGCGCCGTAGTAGAGGTAGAGTATTCATCGCGCCGTGGTAGCGGTAGGGTATTCATCGCGCCAGAGCAGAGGTAGAGTATTCATCGCGCCGTGGTAGAGGTAGAGTATTCATCGTGCCGTGGTAGCGGTAGAGTATTCATCGCGCCAGGGCAGAGGTAGAGTATTCATCGCACTGTGGTAGAGGTAGAGTATTCATCGCGCCGTGGTAGAGGTAGAGTATTCATCGCGCCGTGGTAGAGGAAGAGTATTCATCGTGCCATGGCAGAGGTAGAGTATTCATCGCGCCGTGGTAGAGGTAGAGTATTCATCGCACTGTGGTAGAGGTAGAGTATTCATTGCACCATGGCAGAGGTAGAGTATTCATCGTGCCATGGCAGAGGTAGAGTATTCATCGCACCATAGCAGAGGTAGAGTATTTAACGCACCCTGGCAGAGGTAGAGTATTCATCGTGCCATGGTAGATGTAGAGTATTCATCGCGCCGTGGTAGAGGTAGAGTATTCATCGCACCGTGGTAGAGGTAGAGTATTCATCGCACCGTGGTAGAGGTAGAGTATTCATCGCGCCGTGGTAGAGGTAGAGTATTCATCGCACCATGGTAGAGGTAGAGTATTCATCGCACCGTGGTAGAGGTAGAGTATTCATCGCGCCATGGTAGAGGTAGAGTATTCATCGCGCCTTGTTAGACATAGAGTATTCATCGCGCCATGGCAGAGGTAGAGTACTCATCGCGCCGTGGTAGAGATAGAGTATTCATCGTGCCATGGCAGAGGTAGAGTATTCATCGCGCCAAAGCAGAGGTAGAGTATTTAACGCGCCCTGGCACAGGTAGAGTATTCATCGTGCCATGGTTGATGTAGAGTATTCAGCGCCATAGCAGAGGTAGAGTATTCATCGCACCGTGGTAGAGGTAGAGTATTCATCGCACCGTGGTAGAGGTAGAGTATTCATCGCACCGTAGTAGAGGTAGAGTATTCATCGCACCGTGGTAGAGGTCGTGTATTCATCGCACTGTGTTAGAGGTAGAGTATTCATTGTGCCATGGTAGAGGTAGAGTATTCATCGCGCCGTGGTAGAGGTAGAGTATTCATCGCACTGTGGTAGAGGTAGAGTATTCATTGCACCATGGCAGAGGTAGAGTATTCATCGTGCCATGGCAGAGATAGAGTATTCATCGCGCCATAGCAGAGGTAGAGTATTTAACGCGCCCTGGCAGAGGTAGAGTATTCATCGCACCGTGGTAGAGGTAGAGTATTCATCGCACTGTGGTAGAGGTAGTGTATTCATCGTGCCGTGGTAGAGGTAGAGTATTGATTGTGCCATGGTAGAGGTAGAGCATTCATTGCGCCGTGGTAGAGGTAGAGTATTCATCGCACCGTGGTAGAGGTAGAGTATTCATCGCGCCGTGGTAGAGGTCGTGTATTCAATTAATTGCACCGTGGTAGAGGCAGAGTATTCATCATGCCGTGGTAGAGGTAGAGTATTCATCACACCGTGGAAGAGGTAGAGTATTCATCGCGCCGTGGTAGAGGTAGAGTATTCATCGCACCATGGTAGAGGTAGAGTATTCATCGCACCGTGGTAGAGGTAGAGTATTCATCGTGCCGTGGTAGAGGTAGAGTATTCTTTGCACCGTGGTAGAGGTAGAGTATTCATCGCACCGTGGTAGAGGTAGAGTATTCATCGCACCGTGGTAGAGGTAGAGTAGTCATCGAGCCATGGTAGAGGTAGAGTATGCATTGCGCCGTGGTAGAGGTTGTGTATTCATCGCACTGTGTTAGAGGTAGAGTATTCATTGTGCCATGGTAGAGGTAGAGTATTCATCGCGCCGTGGTAGAGGTAGAGTATTCATCGCACTGTGGTAGAGGTAGAGTATTCATTGCACCATGGCAGAGGTAGAGTATTCATCGTGCCATGGCAGAGGTAGAGTATTCATCGCGCCATAGCAGAGGTAGAGTATTTAACGCGCCCTGGCAGAGGTAGAGTATTCATCGCACCGTGGTAGAGGTAGAGTATTCATCACACCGTGGTAGAGGTATAGTATTCATCGCACCGTGGTAGAGGTAGAGTATTCATCGCACCGTGGTAGAGGTAGAGTATTCATCGCACTGTGGTAGAGGTAGTGTATTCATCGTGCCGTGGTAGAGGTAGAGTATTGATTGTGCCATGGTAGAGGTAGAGCATTCATTGCGCCGTGGTAGAGGTAGAGTATTCATCGCACCGTGGTAGAGGTAGAGTATTCATCGCGCCGTGGTAGAGGTCGTGTATTCAATTAATTGCACCGTGGTAGAGGCAGAGTATTCATCGTGCCGTGGTAGAGGTAGAGTATTCATCGCACCATGGTAGAGGTAGAGTATTCATCGCACCGTGGTAGAGGTAGAGTATTCATCGTGCCGTGGTAGAGGTAGAGTATTCTTTGCACCGTGGTAGAGGTAGAGTATTCATCGCACCTTGGTAGAGGTAGAGTATTCATCGCACCGTGGTAGAGATAGAGTAGTCATCGAGCCGTGGTAGAGGTAGAGTATGCATTGCGCCGTGGTAGAGGTCGTGTATTCATCGCACCGTGGTAGAGGTAGAGTATTCATCGCGCCATGGTAAATGTAGAGTATTCATCGCACCGTGGTAGAGGTAGAGTATTCATCGCGCCGTGGTAGAGGTAAAGTATTCATCGCACTGTGGTAGAGGTAAAGTATTCATCGCACCGTGGTAGAGGTAGAGTATTCATCGCACCGTGGTAGAGGTCGTGTATTCATCGCACCGTGGTAGAGGTAGAGTATTCATCGCGCCATGGTAGAGTATTCATCGCACCTTGGTAGAGGTAGAGTATTCATCGCGCCGTGGTAGAGGTAGAGTATTCATCGCACCGTGGTAGAGGTAGAGTATTCATCGTGCTGTGGTAGAGGTACCATCACACCGTGGTAGAGGTAGAGTATTCATCATGGCCGTGGTAGAGGTAGAGTATTCATCGCACCGTGGTAGAGGTAGAGTATTCATTGCGCCGTGGTAGAGGTAGAGTATTCATCGCACCGTGGTAGAGGTTGTGTATTCATCGCACCGTGGTAGAGGTAGAGTATTCATCGCGCCATGGCAGAGGTAGAGTATTCATCGCGCCATGGCAGATGTAGAGTATTCATCGCGCCGTGGCAGAGGTAGAGTACTCATCACTCCATGGCAGAGGTAGAGTATTCAACGTGCCATGGCAGAGGTGGAGTACTCATCTCGCCATGGTAGAGGTAGAGTATTCATCACGCCTTAATAGAGGTAGAGTATTCATCGCACCAGGGTAGGTGTAGAGTATTCATCGCGCCATAGCAGAGGTAGAGACTTCAACACGCCCTGGCAGACGTAGAGTATTCATCGTGCCATGGTAGAGGTAGAGTATTCATCGTGCCATGGTAGAAGTAGAATATTCTTCGCCATGGCAGAGGTAGAGTATTCATTGCGCCGTGGTAGAGTGTTGGAACCGGGTTTACCGAGTCCGCCACCGTAGCATGGCGCGAAGCGGGAAAGCACGCGAAGGCATTGTGTAAGGCAGTTGTGCAGCACACTCTTACTTTGACTCAGAAATGCGAACGCAATAACATGACACCACACCAGGCTTTTGTATTTAAAATCAAGATCTTTTATATATAAATTAAGTTAGCATCAGATGAGGCAGATTAATTCAGATCTACATTCAAATTCATTGCATTACTCAACTGGTGCACAGTTTAAATAAAGCATCATAGTTCATCAACATTGTAGGCCACTAAGAGGCCGCAGGAATTATCTCCTAAACGTAGCACTTAATAATGATCTCAAGGTACGTTAATAAAACACGGGCCTAAACATACAGTTCACTTTAGCATATTCAATTACTTAAAAGAAGGCTTTTCACTTTACATTTAAATAGGCCTGCATTAATCTAGGCGCGCCCACATTCAGTACAGTGGGCGTCGCAATTCCAGTACACCTGTAACATAAAACACTTCAACTCTTGGCGGTGTACACTTCAGCTCAATTCAATTAAACACTTTCCCCTTGTGGTAAAGACTTAGCAGTTAAAAGCATGGCCTAGGCAGTAATTACAATAGGCATCTGCAATAAATTAATAAATACTGTAGGGAACCCCTCAACATGTCCTGTATCCTGGGGCTTCTATGACCCTTAGGGGTTAACTCCAGGCTAGGCCCACTCCTCTCCGGGGCCTCGCCTCATGGGGAAAGGTACACTGTTAATTTTAGGGGTTAATGGTGGCCCCCGGCCCCCAGTGGCATTTTGTGGGCCCTAGGGGCCTCCTGGGCTCACCCGGTGCTTGTTCGTTGGTCGCGCTTCTTCAGCGACTGGCACTCCCCAGGCCCGGCCCGTGTTCTGGAGGGCGGGGCCCGGTCGGGGTACCTCGGCCTTCAGGCCGGAATGACGGGACGTTGTGGGGGCCGGTATCACCTTCCTCCGGCCCCCGGGATCAGGGAATGAACTTGCGGCACGTTGCGGGGGCCGGGATCACCCTCCTCCGGCCCCCGGGATCAGGTAAGTGAAGTTGCGCGGGCTCAGGGACTTCAGGAAGGGGAGCGGGAGCCAGCAGTCCTCTCCGGCCGGCTCCCCGTCTCCATCTGCACGGCCGGGGCTCTTCCTGGGCCTCCGTCGGCGCTGGGGGCGTGACCGGAGCCGGCGCCCAATCGCTGCACGGCCTTCCTGGGGGCGCGGCCGGCGTCCCCGGCTGCTTGGCGACGGCGTCGGCGGGGCCTGGAGGCCTCGCTGGTCGCGCTAGGCCGCAATGGCGATTTCTTCGGCCGCGACGGCTGCGGGGGTGATTTCTTCGGCCGCGACGGCGGCGGTGGCGATTTCTTCGGCCGCGACGGTGGCGGAGGGGCCCTGGGCCCGGTGGCAATAATTTGGGGATATTGTAGAGGCTTCGGTGAGGGCGCGGACGGCGCACCTCACCACATATACTTGAGGGGCTTCCCTCACCTCAGCGCTCCCTTCGGTGAGGGCGCGACGGCGCACCTCACCACACAGCACTTCTCCTCAGGCGGCGGCGGCTGCGGCGGTGATCTCCACACAAGGTCAGTGACCTGAGGGGTGGCAGAACGCAGGGCGCACCAGCAGCCTGTGGGCAGGGCTGACTGGAAAAGTACTTGGGGGCAGCCCAGCAGCAGGCAGGAATAGTTAGGGGGTGAAGGTCTAGCGCTTCAGGGTACGGCGCTTTACCTGGTGATCCCCAGTTGGGCAGTTTAGGCTTCAGGCCTGGCTGGACGGTCAGGCTTCCTCAAATTAAGGTGTCTTGCGACTGCTCCAGCTTGGTTGCTTCTTAGGCGCTTCTTGTCAGGAGTTTCTTGTCAGAAGTTCCTTATCATAAGTTTCTTGTCAAAGTTTCTTGTCAGAAGTTTCTTCTTATGAGGGGGGGGGAATGAGTTGGTGGTCTGGGAGTGCTTGATGTTCCTCCCTGCACGCTGAAGGTGGTTCCCTGGGTCCCCTCACACTGGGCAAGGTCAGTGGGTGGTGGGTGTTCCTCAGCTATCTTACTACAGCAGGGCCTCAGCCCTGTCAGCAGCAGTAGTGTAGGTCTCCCCCCTAGGCCCTAAAGCCTATACTCCGGCGGAGGTTCTCCCAGGATCAGTGGTGCCTCATCAACTGACTCCAACTGACTAAAAGTTTTCCCTCCAAGCCTTTTATACCCCTAGGTCAGGTGACTCTCCCAAAGGCGGCAAAATATAACTCCTCCCACAGCCCGGAAGGTTCTGGAACCTTCCACTTGTCTGGCTATGTGGCCCAGAGGCGGGGACGGAATGGATACTGTATCCCTATGTCCCAGCCTGACCCTGGCTACTAGTGTGTATGCGTGTAAGGCCCCTCTGCAGTAGCAGGGGCCTGTGGCAGCCATCTTGAGTGAGTTTCACACATGGTAAAACGGCTAGGGGAAAAACGAAAAATTTCTGGGAAAAAGGGCCAAGTCCAACACAACCCCCTCCCAGCCAAAAGCCAGGGTAGACCGATCAATGCCTTGATGGGCTTCCCTACTTCGGGAGAGAAAACTTGGACGCGAGCCTTTTCCCCAGCTGCAGGAAGGTCCTGCAGGTCCTTCTCTACCCTGGAACCCGGTGGTTCCCTCTCTCAAACCTCCCTGGACCAACAGCCACCCCACTGGTGCTCCCTAGTTGTCCGCGGCCAGGACCAGGCGCTAGGCCGTCCAGATGTCTCTGGCCCTTGCGGTCTCACAGAGCGGGGGCAGTAGCCCCAGGCCCGTTGGCCACTCTCCTTCTCCTCCTTGCAGTTCCAAACTGCCACTGGTCCACCCACCTGGGGTCCGCACCCTCAGGCTGACCAGCAGTCAGGGGCGAGGCTCTCCTCCCCCTACCTCTCCTTCTGGGGTTCCGCCCTCTCCTCCTATGAGGGGCACCCTCAGAACACCACTCGCTCACTCTTCCAGGGCCGTGACCCTGCATCCGATCCACCAACCCAGGGTCTAAACCCTTAGGTTGCCCCGGTGCCAGAGGCGAGTCCTCCCTTCCTCTGCACCCCCTCCCAGAGTTCAGCACCCTCCCACCTGGAGAAGCACCCCTGGGAGTCAGCTCCGGAGGGACACTGCTTACAGGCGTCCCTCCCGCCAGGTCAGGCAGCCCCTGAACCTGGCACCCCAGCCCAGGATCTAAATCCTGTGGCTGGGCAGACCCCAGAACCCCTGGAGCTCTGAATACATACGCCCCGGGTTCTCCTGTCACTGGGGGATCCCCTTCCATGGATGGCCCATCGGGACAGCCTAGGCTCCCAACCTGGGGTTCCCTTATGGAACTCTCCAGGCCCTGAGACTGCGGTTGGGGCACCTCGGGACACCTCCCCGTCTCACTCCTTCCTTTAGATAGGATGTGAGGCCCTACAACCCGCTCACTATCCTGGGACCTAGCTGGGCTATTCTCCACCTCTCCCACCTCGCTGGGTTGGAAGATCCCTGCACCACTCCCTTCAGGATCACTCCCCAAACTGGCTATCACCTCTCTTGGTAGATAAAATTTGGGCTCCTGTGGAACCCCAGCAGGTACGCTGCCACCATACACTTTGCCCTGCATCTCCATCTGCAAGGTTCGGAGCTCTAGTTCCTTCAGGCTAAGCTCATGTACAAGCTTCCTTTCCTCCATGGCTAGCCTTGCCTGTTCTCGCTCCCTTTCCATCCTAGCAAGTTCTAATGTTAATTGCCTCTGCTCCCTTCTGTCCTCCAATTCCTCTGCCGACAAACTCCCCCCAGACGCACTACTGCCTGCCCTGGAACGTCTTCCTGGCAACACATTCTCGCTAACATCAATGTGCAGTAGGTCCAGTTCTCCTGGGTTGTCTGCCTCCCCTGCTCCTCGTCCCCTCTTCCCTCCGGGTGGGCCATTACCCATGCCCTCAAAGCTTTCTGAAGCACCTCCTTCCTGGCGCCTCGCTTGACGGCCACCCCCTCTCTAGGCAGAACTCCTTGAGCTGTGTCACCGTATACCTTTCTAGGTTGGCTAACTCAAACTCCATCCTCCTAGGTGGGGTCCCAGACAGTTTTAAGGAAAGGGTTCTAGACTGTAGGTAGCAGGTCTAACGCAGGAATGTACACAATCGGCAATTACAAAAGAATTCCTAGCACTTTCATTACAATAGGTGTCTAATTGCGGCGCACACTGAGTCACTGTAGGGTGCTGCACAAACACCAGTCCTTATCCAACCGCTGAACACCAAATGTTGGAACCGGGTTTACCGAGTCCGCCACGGTAGCATGGCGCGAAGCGGGAAAGCACGCAAAGGCATTGTGTAAGGCAGTTGTGCAGCACACTCTTACTTTGACTCAGAAATGCGAACGCAATAACATGACACCACACCAGGCTTTTGTATTTAAAATCAAGATCTTTTATATATAAATTAAGTTAGCATCAGATGAGGCAGATTAATTCAGATCTACATTCAAATTCATTGCATTACTCAACTGGTGCACATTTTAAATAAAGCATCATAGTTCATCAACATTGTAGGCCACTAAGAGGCCGCAGGAATTATCTCCTAAACGTAGCACTTAATAATGATCTCAAGGTACGTTAATAAAACACGGGCCTAAACATACAGTTCACTTTAGCATATTCAATTACTTAAAAGAAGGCTTTTCACTTTACATTTAAATAGGCCTGCATTAATCTAGGCGCGCCCACATTCAGTACAGTGGGCGTCGCAATTCCAGTACACCTGTAACATAAAACACTTCAACTCTTGGCGGTGTACACTTCAGCTCAATTCAATTAAACACTTTCCCCTGTGGTAAAGACTTAGCAGTTAAAAGCATGGCCTAGGCAGTAATTACAATAGGCATCTGCAATAAATTAATAAATACTGTAGGGAACCCCTCAACATGTCCTGTATCCTGGGGCTTCTATGACCCTTAGGGGTTAACTCCAGGCTAGGCCCACTCCTCTCCGGGGCCTCGCCTCATGGGGAAAGGTACACTGTTAATTTTAGGGGTTAATAGTGGCCCCCGGCCCCCAGTGGCGTTTTGTGGGCCCTAGGGGCCTCCTGGGCTCACCTGGTGCTTGTTCGTTGGTCGCGCTTCTTCAGCGACTGGCACTCCCCAGACCCGGCCCGTGTTCTGGAGGGCGGGGCCCGGTCGGGGTACCTCGGCCTTCAGGCCGGACTGTCGGGACGTTGCGGGGGCCGGTATCACCTTCCTCCGGCCCCCGGGATCAGGGAATGAACTTGCGGCACGTTGCGGGGGCCGGGATCACCCTCCTCCGGCCCCCGGGATCAGGTAAGTGAAGTTGCGCGGGCTCAGGGACTTCAGGATGGGGAGCGGGAGCCAGCAGTCCTCTCCGGCCGGCTCCCCGTCTCCCTCTGCACGGCCGGGGCTCTTCCTGGACCTCCGTCGGCGCTGGGGGCGTGACCGGAGCCGGCGCCCAATCGCTGCGCGGCCTTCCTGGGGGCGCGGCCGGCGTCCCCGGCTGCTTGGCGACGGCGTCGGCGGGGCCTGGAGGCCTCGCTGGTCGCGCTAGGCCGCGATGGCGATTTCTTCGGCCGCGGCGGGGGTGATTTCTTCGGCCGCGACGGCAGCGGTGGCGATTTCTTCGGCCGCGACGGCGGCGGAGGGGCCCTGGGCCCGGTGGCAATAATTTGGGGATATTGTAGAGGCTTCGGTGAGGGCGCGGACGGCGCACCTCACCACATATACTTGAGGGGCTTCCCTCACCTCAGCGCTCCCTTCGGTGAGGGCGCGACGGCGCACCTCACCACACGGCACTTCTCCTCAGGCGGCGGCGGCCGCGGCGGTGATCTCCACACAAGGTCAGTGACCTGAGGGGTGGCAGAACGCAGGGCGCACCAGCAGCCTGTCGGCAGGGCTGACTGGAAAAGTACTTGGGGGAAGCCCAGCAGCAGGCAGGAATAGTTAGGGGGTGAAGGTCTAGCGCTTCAGGGTACGGCGCTTTACCTGGTGATCCCCAGTTGGGCAGTTTAGGCTTCAGGCCTGGCTGGACGGTCAGACCTCCTCAAATTAAGGTGTCTTGCGACTGCTCCAGCTTGGTTGCTTCTTAGGCGCTTCTTGTCAGGAGTTTCTTGTCAGAAGTTCCTTATCATAAGTTTCTTGTCAAAGTTTCTTGTCAGAAGTTTCTTCTTATGAGGGGGGGGGAATGAGTTGGTGGTCTGGGAGTGCTTGATGTTCCTCCCCGCACGCTGAAGGTGGTTCCCTGGGTCCCCTCACACTGGGCAAGGTCAGTGGGTGTGGGTGTTCCTCAGCTATCTTACTACAGCAGGGCCTCAGCCCTGTCAGCAGCAGTAGTGTAGGTCTCCCCCCTAGGCCCTAAAGCCTATACTCCGGCGGAGGTTCTCCCAGGATCAGTGGTGCCTCATCAACTGACTCCAACTGACTAAAAGTTTTCCCTCCAAGCCTTTTATACCCCTAGGTCAGGTGACTCTCCCAAAGGCGGCAAAACATAACTCCTCCCACAGCCCGGAAGGTTCTGGAACCTTCCACTTGTCTGGCTATGTGGCCCGGAGGCGGGGACGGAATGGATACTGTATCCCTATGTCCCAGCCTGACCCTGGCTACTAGTGTGTATGCGTGTAAGGCCCCTCTGCAGTAGCAGGGGCATGTGGCAGCCATCTTGAGTGAGTTTCACACATGGTAAAACGGCTAGGGGAAAAACGAAAAATTTCTGGGAAAAAGGGCCAAGTCCAACATAGAGGTAGAGTATTCATCGCACCGTGGTAGAGGTAGAGTATTCATCGCGCCATGGTAGAGGTAGAGTATTCATCGCGCCGTGGTAGAGGTAGAGTATTCATCATGCCATGGAAGAGGTAGACTGCTCATCGCGCCATGGTAGAGGTGGAGTACTCATCGTGCTGTAGTAGAGGTAGAGTATTCGGGGCACCCTGGCAGAGGTAGAGTATTCAATGCGTCTTGGCGGAGATAAGACTGTTCAACTCGCCATCGCCGAGGTAGGGTATTCATCGCGCCATGGTAGAGGTAGAGTAGTCAACGTGCCATGGCAGAGGTAGAGTACTCATCACGCCGTGGTAGAGGTGGAGTACACATCACGCCATGGTAGAGGTAGAATATTCATTGTGCCATAATAGCGGTAGAGTATTCATCGCACTGTGGTAGAGGTAGAGTATTCATCACGCCATGGTAGAGGTAGAGTATTCATTGCGCCGTGGTAGAGGTAGAGTATTCATCGCGCCATGGTAGAGGTAGAGTATTTATTGCGCCGTGGTAGAGGTAGAGTATTCATCGTGCCATGGAAGAGGTAGAGTGCTCATCGCGCCATGGTAGAGGTGGAGTACTCATCATGCTGTAGTAGAGGTAGAGTATTCAACGTACCCTGGCAGAGGTAGAGTATTCAATGCGTCTTGGCGGAGATAAGACTATTCAACTCGCCATGGCTGAGGTAGCGTATTCATCGCGCCATAATAGAGGTAGAGTATTCATCGCGCCATAATAGAGGTAGAGTATTCATCGCGCCATAGCAGACGTAGAGTATTCATCGTGCCATGGCAGAGGTAGAGTACTCATCGCACCATGGTAGAGGTAGAGTATTCATCACGCCGTGGTAGAGGTAGAGTATTCATCGTGCCATGGCAGAGGTAGAGTACTCATCGCACCATGGTAGAGGTAGAGTATTTAACGCACAATTGTTGAGGTAGAGTATTCAACGCACCATGGTAGGGGTGGAGTACTCATCGTGCCATGGTAGAGGTGGAGCACTGATCGCGCCGTGGCAGAGGTAGAGTACTCATCGCGCCGTGGTAGAGGTTCAGTGCCCATAGATGAAGGAAGCACAGAATTCTAATAGAGGGGAAGATGTGAGGGAATCATTTCCAGCTGCAAGACCTCTGCTTCGAATTTCGGGTCAGTCAATGGCTACAGATCAATAGAAACATGTCAATCAATCCTCCTCACCCCTCACCCCTCCACCTCCTTACAGGGAAGGGTTCTGTTAGATTTGAAATGTTATTTCCGTAATGCACAGAATCGGAATGCTCCCTTTGTTATGCTCAAACTCTATTCCGTGTTAAGTTAGCATTCATGGCGCCATCTTTATTGGTGCCATCTTGTTCTGTAACTAAGATCGAGCTTCTGTCTCATAATGCTTGCCTCAGCAGAAAGGCTGCCCCTGCGCCTCCAGCTTGTACTTCTCATGGTTGAAGCTTCGCTGCACTAATGAATGTACTATCTATTGTTGCATACCTTTGCTGTTAGATAGACTCATTCCCACATCTTCTTGGGGTAGAGATAGCATGTACCTAGCCCTGTGCCATGGCTCATCCTTGTTTGCCTTCTTTGTTCACCATGCCCTGAGCTGGAAAATTCCAGTTTGGGCGGGACTCTAGAGGTGTTGGAAATGTATATGTTGTGTTACCGTGTGGACGGGGGCCAGTCCCTCGGCAGTCATCTCAGGAGACTGGTCAGACTGGGCTCCGCTGCAGCGTATTAGTAATAAACTAACTGGTATGTATTCTCTACTGTCTGACCGACTCTTCATTTATTGGGAAGGCGGAGAGGTGGTCGTGAGTGACCCGGGTGACCCTAATCGGGCCACTTCCTTCAGTTTGCCTGGATGGTCATTGAGCTAACTTAGTAATTTCTCCTCCCCTTTGAGACACTCTGATACTAGAATGCTGAACCCTTCTTCGTGCACATGTATGCCTCATTCATGCCCAGGCCGCCCTCATTCATGCCCAGGCCTGCTTCATTCATGCCCAGCCCTGCCTTATTCATGCCCAGGCCACCCTCACTGCATGCTGGGCTTCGCCTCACCCTGCGCAGAGGCTGTTTATTTCATCCTCTAGCATTCCCCTGAAAGGTAACCTGTCATGTCCCTCCTGATTTTAGGATGTCTTCCTTCTGGACTTGTGCCACCGTCCTCCCTGCTCTGGATTCATACCCTCATAGATGTGTTATGCCCCTGCAAAGCTCGTCTTGACGCTCCAAGACCTGGGCAGTTTAGTGATGCAGTCTGTGGACAATCTTTCGGTGACGTTTGGTTCTTTCTCAATATTTAGTCCGCCCGGGTGAAGTGTTCCCATCCTCGGTGCAGATCTTCTCCCTTGTTTATTGATATATGTTTTCAGTTCCCCTAGGGTTCCCTGAGCTGGTATTTGAAGATGCCAAACACCCCTCCACGCACGTTCTCACTGCTGTTTTTAACCACTCCAGATGACACCCCTATTTTTCCATTAAAAGGCTCAATCTTACACTGTGTTACATTTATTGCTCACCCCACCCCCATTTTCTCGATTTCCCAAAACGATGGATGGGAATGGTACCCAGCGAGCTTGCCAGTGATTGAACCATTTGCCAGCTTTCGTCCCATCCACTTTTGGGGTTTTCAGTGCCAGTAACCTGCCTGGGAGCCTGAGACTGGCGCAGCTTTCCAACCCTAATACTGCCAAGAATTGTGAATTCCTAAAAGTAGTGAATTTGCTCCGGTGCATGAAGTACTGCTAGGTGTGGACCGACTTCTTATATATAAGATCCTGCCAAAAAGAAGAGCTAGTTAAAATCTCTTATTGAAACGACGAGGAAACAAAGACATGGCGACCCGAACCAGCGCCCCCAGTCCCAAAGACCACGCCAAGGATGTGGGCTTTAAAGATGATACATCACACCTCTTCCATGTATCAGTCCAAGTCCTCTTGGCTGCTGCGCTGCCTTCTAAAGCTGGGCTGAAACAGTGTCTGCTCTGGCTCCAGCCCACATGCTCTATGCCCCGGGGGGCGTGAGGCTGTCTTCCCACCCCCTCTGGGGAATCCATCTCTCCCCACAGGCTCCCTGCAGGCTCTTTGTGTAGTAGGCCCTTTCCACATCCTCTGAATGCCCCCTTCCATTGTCCAGTCTCCAAGCTGCCCTGCTGGGTGACCCTCTCTCCCCTATGGGCTCCGGGCCCCTCTGAGTGGCAGGATCTTTCCACATCACCTGTGGGTGCTAGCCCCTCTCCCTCTCCCTCCCTCCCCCACCCTCAATGCAACATCCCCCTCTGGTCAACAGAAGTCATATGCTACAGGGAACGTAAAGTAGCAGAACTCATCAGGCCAGCTCAAGGAAACGTAGGGAGTAAAGGAACAGCAGAGCTCAAGGGAGGGTAGGGAGAAAAAGACCAGCAGAGCTCAAGGGATAGAAGGGAGAAAAAGACCAGCAGAGCTCAACGGAGGGTAGGGATGAAAAGACCAGCAGAGCTCAACGGAGGGTAGGGAGGAAAAGACCAGTAGATCTCAAGAGAAGGTAGGGAGGAAAAGACCAGCCGAGGTCAAGGGACGGTAGGGAGGAAAAGAACTGCAGAGCTCAATGGAGGGTAGGGAGGAAAAGACTATAGAACTCAACGGAGGGTAGGGAGGAAAAGAACAGCAGAGCTCAAGGGATGGTAGGGAGGAAAAGACCAGCAGATTTCAAGGGAGGGTAGGGAGGAAAAGACCAGTAGAGCTCAAAGGAGGGTAGGGAGGAAAAGACCAGCAGATCTCAAGAGAAGGTAGGGAGGAAAAGACCAGCCGAGGTCAAGGGACGGTAGGGAGGAAAAGAACTGCAGAGCACAATGGAGGGTAGGGAGAAAAAGACTATAGAACTCAACGGAGGGTAGGGAGGAAAAGAACAGCAGAGCTCAAGGGATGGTAGGGAGGAAAAGACCATCAGATTTCAAGGGAGGGTATGGCGGAAAACACCAGCAGAGCTCAAGAAAACGTGGGGAGATAAAGAACAGCAGAGCTCAAGGGATGGTAGGGAGAAAAAGAACAGCAGAGCTCAAGGGAGGGTGGGGAGGAAAAACCAGCAGAGCTCAATGGAGGGTATGGAGGAAAAAAACAGCAGATCGCAAGGAACGGTAGGGAGAAAAAGAGCAGCAGAGCTCAAAGGAGGGTAGGGAGAAAAAGACCAGCAGAGCTCAAGGGTGGGTAGGGAGGAGAAGAACAGCAGAGCTCAAGGGAGGGTAGGGAGAAAAAGACCAGCAGAGCTCAACGGAGAGTAGGGAGGAAAAGAACAGCAGAGCTCAAGGGAGGGTAGGGAGAAAAAGAACAACAGAGCTCAAGGTAGAGTAGGGAGGAAAGGACCAGCAGATCTCAAGGGAGGGCAGGGAGGAAAAGAACAGCAGAGCTCAAGGGAGGGTAGGGAGAAAAAGACCAAGACCAGCAGAGCTCAAGGGAGGGTAGGGAGAAAAAGACCAAGACCAGCAGAGCTCAAGGGAGGGTAGGGAGATAAAGAACAACAGAGCTCATCAGTGCGGGAGAGGGGGGGTTTAAAAAGCAGGAGGGCTCTTTAGCTCCACCCAGCAGAAGGAAAAAGCTTAAAACTACCAATTCAGCTCAGGGAAGGGAGCCAAAGATTAGCAGAATTCTGCAGGTCAGTTCAGGAAAGGAATGGCTACCTGGATACCAGCAAAACCCATCTCTGGAGAGGACAGGTAGGAGACTTAAAGGCTGGCAGAACTCATCAGCTCCACTAAGGAGCGAGAAGAAGGACATAGAGATATGCCAACCTCATCAACTTAGTGCAACAGTGGTAGTGGTTGAGCCTTACAGAATTGAGATTTTCACTGCACACCTGGGGAAAGGGACAGAGAAACCAAAACGTATTAGTGCACAAGGGTGAGAGTGGGGGAGGGTTTAAGGAAGTCAAAGAAGCCAATACAGACAGGGCCAGTGCTGCACCGATGCAAATGCTGGCAGCTGCCTTACAGCATCACGAGAAGGGTAAATGGCACCTGGTGAGGTTTGAAAGTGGTGGGGTGGAATACCGGTCTTGACTTCACCCCATTTTTTTTCCAAATTTGCCACACTCATACACACTTGTTTCCACATATATACTCTCTCACCCCTCACTCACTCTAACTCACTGTTACTCACACACAAACATACTCATACTCACTTGTTCTCATTCTCACTTACAAACACTCTTTAAAAAAAAAAATGTTTTAATTTACTTTGCAAACAAACAAAATCATACATGTAACAATTCTGTAACTTTAGTTGCATGTAACCTAGCCCTCATTACCAAACTCCCTTCGCCCCTGTGTTGTCCCACTGGGGTGAACTCACGATCATTGTATTCAGTGAGGGGTGTTCTTTGCCATTGGGTCCATCAGTGGGAGCGACTTGCGGCATTTTTATTTTGAGTCTCAATGTTCGGTTGTGGTATCTACTCTGGAGGACAGCGCTATGGGGTCTTGTGTATTATCCCAGAGGTCTAGTCCATAGTATCGCTACGGTCCCCATACTCGATCAATATTTTTGGGACATCCTCTGCTTGTATAAGTGGTACGCTCAGCGGCCATATACAGATCCATTCCCCTGGTCCATTCCTTCACTGTGGGCATGTCCGCCACCCCCATCGTCTAGCAACATCTCGCTTCTCCACTGCCAAGCCCAAAAAGGCGAAGAGTAGCTGTGTTCTAGGCACACCTACCTCACTTGGCATGCCCAGAAGTATGAAACAAGGGTCAAGCGGCAATGTCACCTCCAGCACCTCCCCCAATGTTCCAAGTATGACTGTCCAGTAAGCCTCAATGGCGGGGAATAGCCATATTGTGTGATACATTTTCCTGTGGTGTCTTTGCAGTAAAGACAATGTGGTGTCTCCTCCCTTCCCATCTTGTGTAACTTGTCCCTGTCATATTATATTATATGTAGAATCTTGTACTGTACGAGGCGTAGCCTGGCTTTAATGGCTATCTCTCTGGGGTGCATTAGTGCCGCCTCCCAGTCTATGTCCTCCAAAGGCCCTATCTCTTTCTAAGCCTGTGTAGTTGGTCAGGTGTATTATTATTTATGGTTTTATACGTGAGGGAGACTGCCTTCTTTACGAGTTCTTCTTGTAGGAGCCTCCCCTCAAGTGGGGTCCAGCCTGGCATGTCCGCACGTGGGAAATTCTGCGTTTGCCATGCATGGCTCAGCTGCGCGTATTTAATGAATTGGGATCTGTCTAGCCCATAATCCTGGCTTATTTTGGGCCATGTTTTAATGGTCCCTTGTTCCAGGATGTCTCCAATTACGGAGATGCCCAGGAGGTCCCATGCCTCAAAGCCCTTTAGCTTCTGCAGTTCTCTGAGTCTTCCTCCCTCCCATAGCGGCATAGCCTGTGTGACCCGATTTGCCCATCCAATAGCCTTTGTGGCTCTCTCCCATGCCTCTATGGTGACCTTTGTGGCTGGTAATAACTGAGAGATGCCTTTCCCCCATATAGGTAGTGTAGGTGTGTGTGAGGTGACATCCGTTCTCTCTCCAATTGATATGTGGGGTGATCCCGTGTCACATGCGTCCATTCATTAATAGGAATAAGGTGGGCAGCCCAATAATAAGCCTCTATGTCTAGCAGTGCGATTCCGCAATTATATGGGTTTCTCTGTAGCGTCTTCAGCGCTATTCTGGGGTGTCCACTCTGCCATATTAGGGATCTAATGTCTTTCTCTAGCCCCATGAATGTCGCTCGCGGTAGGGGGTGGTACGTGTTCTGGAGTGTGTAGAGCAGTTGTGGGAGGGTGATCATTTTAAAAAACGCTGTCCTTCCTAATAGAGACAATGGGAGTTCTCTCCATCTCTCCACGTCTTGTCTCAAATTTCGCAGTACCCTTCCTAGGTTAAGATGGTGACATCTCTCTTTGTGTGGGGTTACAAAAATTCCCAGATACTGAAAACCTTCCTGAGCCACTCTTAGATAGGCCGGTATCACGAGGTTATCCAGGCCTGTGGCTGGGCTATATATCGTAGACTTGTTCCAGTTTATCTTGTAGCCGGAGTGTCGCCCGTATTCTTCTATAGTGCTAAACAGGACTGGAAGAGTGGTGTCGGGCTTAGTGATATATAAGAGGATGGTATTTGGTGTTACCTTAAAACCATGGATTTCTGGGTGCTGTCGTATAGTACAGGCCAGTGATTCGAGAGTGAGTGCAAAAAGAAGTGGCGACAGGGGGCATCCCTGTCGCGTCCCCCGTCCGATGGGGGAGAGTGGCGACATCCTACCATTTACTCTTACTGTGGCGGTAGGCCTATCATAGAGTCATACTATCCAACTACGGAACTTGGGGCCTATTCCTAATTTGGCGAGCGTGCATTCGAGGAACGACCAATGTACCGCGTCAAACGCCTTTTCTGCGTCCAACGACAGGAATATGTGTGGTGTGTCTTGACACTCAGCTTCTATTACCCATTTGTGGGCCCTGCAGAGGTTTAGTCTCGTGGAGCGCTGGGGTATGGAGCCCGATTCATTGGAATGTATAAGGGATGAGATGTATTTGAGGAGGCAAGTAGCTAGGATGGTGGCTAGTATTTTCACTTCCGTGTTTAATAGGGAGATGGGACGGTATGAATCGCATCTGTTTTGTGGTTTGCCCTCATTGTGGATTACCACGATCGTTGCTACCCTAAGGTCTGGAGGTAGGCTGCCCTCTTTGTGTGCATCATTAAACAGGTGCAGTAAATGGGGCCTGGGAGGTCTATGCAGCGCTTGTATAGCTCTGCTGGTAGACCATTAGGGCTGGGTACCTTCCCCTGCCTCAGCTTCGCCACTGCTTCTTGGATTTCATTGAGGGTTATCTCAGTGTCTAGGTCATGTGACTCTTCCGTACCAAGTGTCGGAGTCTAAATCCCGGACAGGTAATGCTCAATTTCTATGGGTGTACTAAGGGGACGGGCCTTATAGAAGTCTCGGTAGTAGTCAGCGAATGCTCTGGCTATCTGGATATCCGTGGTGTGTGTTGTGTCCTGGTTCTCAGTAATCTCTCTTATCCATCTGCTTTGTTGTTCTTTTTTACTGAGCCAAGCCAGCAGTTTCCCAGTCTTGTCTCCTGTCTCGAAGAGGCGATGTAGGGTTTCCAGCCTCTGTTTTTTGGCATTTTCCATTGCTATTTCTCTATATTATTGTTGCAGTGTGTCTAGTTGTCTAACCAGCCTGGGGTCTCTGTCCTGGGTCACCTGGCTTTCTAAGTGCAGTATTAGCCACTCCAAGCCTTCTAGCATTTTAACCCTGTTTTACTTTTCCCACGCAATGCGGCTGTGGGTCTTATCGCGTAGCACTGTCTTATAGGCCTCGCATACCGTAACCCAGGATGTGACTGAGTTCTCATTAAGCCTGGGCGGAGTGTGCGGAGTGGTGCTCCGCGTAGTTCCACGGAGTTTAAAAAAAACTCAGTGGAACTACGCCCCGCTCCGCGCCCTCCCCCCTCCCAAAGCAATTAAAAATAATTAAAAAGGCCATTACCTGCCGTGTCTTCCTCGGCTGCCTCCTCCTCGCAACGGCTGCTCTCTCCTGCCTCCTCCTCGCACTGACTAACCCCTACATTGTACGTCTTGCACGTGCGCATGCGCATTCGCAAGACGTACACGTACGGGCCATTGCGAGGAGGAGGCAGCTGAGGAAGACGCGGCAGGTAAGTGGCTTTTTAAATTATTTTTATGCCTTTTTAATTATTTTAAATAACTTTGGGAGGGTGGAGGGGCCGGCTAACTACACTCCGCCATGGAGTCGTAGTTTTGCATGAACTCCGCGTTCGCAGCGGAATGCGGAGTAGGGAAAACTCCGCAAACTCCGCGGGTGGAGCGTAGTTACCCACCCGGGGTTAGTTCTCATTCTCTTGAAAGTATATTTTTGTGTCTGCCCTCAACCCTTTCATTATTTTCCTGTTTTGCAGGTCCCATTTGTACTATTAGTGGTGAGTGGTCGGAGAGACCCCTTGCCAGGTAGTCCGCTCGTCCTATCTCGTTTAGCTCATCTCCTGGTACCAAGACATAGTCTAGTCTGGAGTATACTTTGTGTGCCCCGGATTAATAGGAGAATTGTGTGGTCTGAGGATGTGCTCGCCGCCATGGGTCAACCAGTCCGAGTGTGCCAGCAAACCGTGAGAGTAGGGTGGTGGCCTCGACTCCTTCAGTCTCCCCAGAGTGGTCCTTACCTGGGTCCATGACATTGTTGAAGTCCCCACCCAATTACATGTAGGGTTGTGGATGTGTCTAGTAGGATTTCTGTGATTTTGCTGAGCATGGATGCCTGGAGTCTAGGCGGTGCGTATGCACATATCAGGGTCACGTTTTTCCTGCCCCATTGCCCCATGACACCCACATAACGATCCATGGGGTCTTGCCAAAGGCGTGTCGTTTTAAAGGGAGGGAATTTCTTAATTAGTATGGCTACACCCCGTAATCCCCTGATGAGCCCTGCATGGGCCAGTACGGTGTAAGTGCCTCTTCCGAGAAATTTGCATTGCGTACCCTGCAG
The DNA here is from genome assembly GCA_963921515.1 of Calotriton arnoldi. Classification (NCBI taxonomy): domain Eukaryota; kingdom Metazoa; phylum Chordata; class Amphibia; order Caudata; family Salamandridae; genus Calotriton; species Calotriton arnoldi. Next base: position 2,670,316 of record CAWUFW010000456.1, read on the forward strand.
GTGTGTTTCTTGGAGCATCACTATATCAGGATGTACCCTTTTTATATGCTGTGCCACTAGCCCTCTTTTAATTTTATCACCGAGCCCATTGACATTCCATGTCAACACTGTGAACTCTGTATCATGAGCTAATGTAGCCATGGACAAAAGACCTGTCCGCGTCCCTCCCTTTGTAAGTGAGGTTGGTTCTCTGTACCCCAATCCTCCCAATAAGGAGTCTCTCTTGTGATGACCTGTGTGACTAACATTTGTAAAATTGTAACCGTGTAACTTAACTAAACACAATTTCCCATCCTTTGATCCCCCCACCCCACCCCCCTCATCCCACCTTTGGCTGCAAACTCTTTCATCTTGAAGGAGTGACCGTGTGCCAACCCAGATAGAGAGGTCTGTCGTCCACTCTCCCTCATAACCCCTCAACTATCAATTTATTTTAAACTTTTAATAGATGCCAACTAAACCTGTAAGTCTGCTCGTTAAATGAGGTGACTCGGTCTGTTGGTTTGGGGGTTGTGCTTCTCCCTGCCGAGCCCCGATTATTCATGTGTGGGTGCCAGTCTCTGGGATTAATGGGTCTGGCGGCTCGCCCGCCTCTGTGTTAGACCCGAGTTCCTCATCTCGTTCCATAGCTGCGATCTCAGCTGCCAGTGGGTGTGTAGTTTCTGGTCCGGAGGACATCGCGGTGTCGTCAGAGTCTGTATGAATGTCTGTAGGCCTAACCCTTCGCACTGCTCCATTCCCTTCACTGGTCCGGTCCCCATCGGTTTCCATCATACGCCTTTGTTCTTGAGTTGCTTTTCTTAGGGAATATGGAGTTCCTCCTCTTATGCGGCGCGTTTTCCGTTCGTTTCTGCTGTTTCTCTGCATTGTGGAATGGGGCTTTTTTTCTTCCGGCTGTTGCCTTCGTAGATCATTCGTGGTTTCTCCCGAGGGGTGGATGATTGGGCGCTCCTCTACCCATGCCCATGCACCTTCGGGGGACTGAAAAAAGTATGTTTCCCCCTGGAAGATGACTTCAGCTTTGCCGGGAAGAGGAGCATATATTGGAAATTAAGAGCTCTAAGTTTAGCTTTTACAGAGTCAAATGCTCTATGTTGTTTTTGGACCTCCCGCTATAGTCTGGAAAGATCATTATCCTAGCATTTTCATGTCTGACCTCTCCTTTACGGCGCATTTCCCGCAGGATCATGTCTTGGTCTACAAAGTTAAGGAATCTTACGATGAGTGGTCTGGTTGGGGCCCCTGGAGGGGGCCTTGCCCGCAGTGCGCGATGCGCCCGGTCTATAACAAAGCAGGTTGAAAAGTGTTCTGGCTGAATTATGTCCTTGAGCCAGTTTACCAGAAATGCTGGTGCATTGGGTCCCTCCACCCCCTCCCGGAAACCCACGAATCGGAGGTTGTTTCTCCTCGCCCTGTTTTCGGCATCTTCCAGCCGCCATGTCATCTCTGCAGTAGTGCTTCGGAGTTTCTGCACTTCCTTTTGAAGGTTTTTGATAGCATCTTCTACTTCTGAGACTTGGGTTTCCGCCTCTGTCACCCTCTCTGAGACTTTGCACAGATCCTGGTGCAGGAGCGCCACCTCCGATCCGACCTCCCCTATTTTCCCCTCCAGCGCATCTCTGGAGCTCTGTATTGCCTGGAGTAGGACTGCCGTGTCTGTGGGGGTCTGCGTAGCCTCAGCTGCTTCTGACAGTGGCGCTATGACCTTTGTGTATCTGTCCATGTTCCCCTGTTTGGGGTGCTTGGGGTCTCTATCTTTGGCCATCATCTTCCTCTACCGGTCCACCCAGCGACATCTCCCTCTTGTCCGGCTGCCGCTAGGTGTATCCTGCAGTCGTTCTGTGGGGGGAAGGGGGCATGGGGTGCGTGGGTCTCTGATTTGCCCTCAATCCACTTCTGGCAACTGGATGGGCGGTCTGTGCCCTCCTGTAGGATCCAATGGGTTTCCGTCAGGCCGGGTGGTCTATTTGTTCCAACCAGGCCAAACTTGCAGTGGGTGGGTGACCGTTTCATATATTTTAGATATTTCTGGGGCCGCCCCTCCTCCCGTCGTAGGCCCCCCGGCTCATTGATTTGGGTTGTGTTTTGGGGGGTGGGTCAGCAGCCACCCTATATTGTCCAGCGTAACCGTTCTCTCCTGTGGTACCGCTGGTTTAGCTGCTTATGGGGTCTGCCCCTCTCTCTCAAGCCCTCCGGTTCATGTATTTTTTTTTTTTGGTGGGGGGCGTAACCTCTTCACTCTGGCCAACTCGCACAGTCCTCTCCCCACTCCAAGCCCTGATCTCCGGCACGGTGTGCAAGAGCGGGGTGGGGCAGGGGGAAATGGAGGCCATCCATGATCACCTGCTTGTGGGCCCGTCACTGTCTCCTTCAGCGGGCCCTCCTTACCGCGTTAATGCAGGTGTGCCGAGCCGTCTGCTTCGGTGCTGTGCTACTATCCCACTATGATGTCTCTGGCCCAGCGTAGTCTCTGTCAGTCTAGTACACGACAGGGGTCAGAGCGCGTTGCGGGAGTCAGTTCTCCACCGGCGGGTGTCTTCCTGTGCAGGCCGCGTCCCCTTGGGTGTCTGGGTGGGTGCAGCTCTTTTTACCCGGCCTCGGGCAGCCCTCCACGCCTCCTCCCGGCTCCGTCTCTCTCCCAGGTCAGTGGATTTGATCGAGCTGTAATCTGTCACGCCTGGGGCACACTTTTCTCCGGAGAGCGGACGCTGTTCCTCCTGAGCCCCGTCAGATGAGGGACGGGGCCATTTTGTTGGGCTGCCTTCCAAACCACAGCTGCACGGCGTTCGTTTGTGTTCTCAGGTCAGACCTTCTTTTTAGGGCTGTTGACCACCCTCTGGACCCTTATCTGCCCGGTAGGCTTTGTTGGCAGGCTCGATCTCTTCCCAGGTTGGCAGGATTTATCACGGATTAAGGGCTCCGGTGGGAGCTCTCAAGAAGCACATCTCACTCGGCCATTGCTCAGGCCACGCCCCCCACTTACAAACACTCTTACACATAGTCACCCTTTCACACACACTGACTCTGGGCAAGTGCGCCTGCTACACCTTTGAAAGCTACGCCCGTAGCTCACTTCCACTACCTCTCACAATCTTCAATCACTTACTCCCTCTACGCAGTCACACTCCATTACTCACTCCCTCATACTCACTTTCACTTATTCATATACACAGTCAAACTCTGATTCTAACTCACTTTCACTCTCATTGCAGACACTCAGAAACACACTCACACACTCACTTTCAATCTCTCACAAACTCACAGACACCTACATACATGAAGAGAGAAACAACATTTTTTTTGTACTTACCTTGCTTCCTTTGCAGCAGTGCAGGAATCAGGCGCTGGACATTGGAACCAGCAAGCCATGATTCCCAATGAGCAGCCAGAATAACAAGGGCAGGTTTGAAAAAGGGGAGACCCACCTCAATCCCTCTCCCAGCTCCTTGATAGGACTGGAAGCACTGCCCTATCAGAAGCTGGGACAGTGCTGAGGATCCCGCCCCAGCTGCTCTGTGCAGCTCTTTGTGGGCCTCAGGGATGCACTGATGTGTGCCCCGGCAGCCACATTGTGGCAGATACACTGTGATGCCTGAGGTAGGCCTGGGCGGAAAACTACGCTACGCTCGCGGAGTTTACGTAGTTTGTGCTACTACGTTGCTACGCGAATTGCACGTAGCACAGTGCAAAAACGCGTAGCGGGCATTTTTTGCTTGCTCGCGGTCCTCAACGTCAAGTTGGCGACCGCGAGCGAGCAAAATCAACATCCCGGCGAGACTTTCTCCTCGTTCGCGATCAGCAACATCAAGTTGCCGATCGCGAGCGTGGAAAATAAACCTCCCGGGGAGATTCTCAACGCGGGGAGGTCAGGTTTCTCATTGCGAGTGGTCGCGTATGCTCGCGACCGCTCGCGATGAGAAACTTACAGTCCGCGTTGAGAAAGCTGCCGCTCGAGTACAAATCTACTCGAGCGGCAGAAAACGACCGCTTGCACTGTGCAAGATGCCGTTTGCAATGATTGCACAGTGCGGACAAGCATCCGGCACTGTGCAATCAGTGCGAACAGCATTTCCCTACCGCACTACGCAGTTCGCGTAGCTACGCGTAGCGTGCGTAGTGCGAAGTGCACTTCGCATAGCTACGCGTATCGCTACTACGCGAACTACGCCCAGGGTTAGCCTGAGGCATGTGCAGTATGTCTGCTAAATAAAATGGATCGTGAGGTGACTGTAGTTGAACCTCGCCCATGTGCAATCCAGACATCCACCTTCAGAGTGCTGTGTTTTAACAGTGCTCTGTAGCTGGATCGATTCTCATCCCCCAAGGCCCCTTCCTCCTCCTCCTCTTGTCATCAGGAGCCTTGAGAAGAGGCAGAGAGCTCAGACCTGTGAGCTAGCAGGGAAAGTCGTGTTTTCATGACACTGCTAAATTAAATGATGCTACTGTCATGACATGGGGAGGCAAGGTGCAGGAAGTGGGGTCTCGCAGGAGGCTGGGGAGATGCGCCCTGGAGACCCTGACAACGAACAAGAGATTTCAACAAATGTCAGTGAGGCTAGGGCATGGGCAGGACCACTAGAATTATGAGGCATTGGATGACCAATTAATGTGGCAGAGTTGAATAAATTATGTGGGTAGAAAAGGCTAATTTTGCAGCATAATACAGCATATCCTGCGGAAAAAATGTATTCCCTATTTTGTCATTTCAGCAGACATTATTAGGGTCTGGCTCAGTAGCAATTTAGCACCTGGATAAGGCAATCAGTAAATGAAAGGTGACTCATGTACAGGGTTTGCTATTGCAGGAACTGATTGTATTGGAATGCACGAGGCACCGCAGCTTTTGATCCCTTGGAGCTGTAATTTGTTTTGTTAAAATCAAATATTTATGGAGCAGATTGTGGATTATGGGGGAAGTGTAGTAAATTCATAGTTATGTGGAATTCACCCCAGTTGCTGAATCACCTATTTCTAGTGGTCCTGGGCATGTTGAGCACAGAAGCATCGAAATGTAATTTTTGCAGCTGATAAATTAAATCTCACCAATAAAGATGTTAAGAGAAGGGAGTAAACGCAACAAAGAAAAACAAAGTCTCAGTACCACAATCAAGAGGGTGAGAGATATATGTAAAGAGCATCAAAACCAACCCAGCAACAGGCGAGAGAGAGGTTGTTTTGTTCTTTGGGGCCTGGGATATATTAAATACATAATAAGGCCAGAAAGGAATGAGGTTGAGCCTGAAGAAAATGAGTGCAACCCACCCTGCAACACCAAAGAGAAATAGGGCACAGGTAACCCATCCTGTGAGGCCATGAGGGATGGGAGCAGTTACTAGGGGTGTGTGAAACCTGAGCAACTTGCTGTAGTCTAATTACATAAAATAACTGAAAAATTACACAAAATTGCACATAAATACTCAAAATGCATCTTGCGCTCAGGAAATGACCCAAATGGTCCGTTCGGGTAAAAAATCAACTTGAAAATGCTTTTGAGTTGATTTCCTGTCTCTCCCATTCAAAGCTCCGCTGCTCACATTCTGATTTATAATTTTGAGTTAAAAAATTGATTAACAAGAGGGGGGACGCGGGCGGGCTAGTTTAACGAGGTCCAACGTACAAGCCCGGGAAGACTGTATACAAGGTTTGGGTATGGAGTTCCTCAAAGGCAAATAACAGAAGAGAGGAGATACTGTGAGGTGTGAGTAGTAGTAGTATGAAGGTAGCTACTTGCCAAGTCAAAGGAAAAGGCAAACTAAGGGGGGCAACCCCTTGGTGGAACTAGGGCTCTCACACACCCAGCAAGCTAGGTGTCATGCTTCATCATATGAGCCTGCCCCTCGTCCAGTCGGCGCTGCAATACCGGACGGGCTCCCGAACCGGGGCTCTTTAGCGGGGATCTTCTGTTCCTGCCGATGGGTGCAGTGGGAGTAAGAGGCCTAGTGTGTGTAGACGTGAGAGAGTAGTGAATTAAAACAGGTCAGTTAATCCTAGCCATGATTTAATTTTTTAAGGTAAACCGCCTGGCTAAAAATATATAGAGAGGGACAGTGCACTAGATGTAATGTGTCTAGTCATATAGTCCTGCTCTCAGATGATCGACATGTTTCGTGCCTCTAATGTCAGGGGGATCTGGGCACTTCCTCAGGATCAGAGTGAAAAACTATCTACACTACGTGGTTAAGTGACATCTACCTACCACGTGTTAAGGTCGATGACCTGTAAAACAAATAAACAATAAACCTCAATCAATCACAAGGTCAATCAATCTCAAGGTCTCATTGGCACTTGTATTTCATCGTATCTCATCAACTATCAGTTCATCAGGCACGACCATGGGTGTCTATATGTTTAGTACTATGCACTATCGGATCACATCATGTTCTATAATAGTTTCAAGAGCACAACATGGTGATACTAGTGCATTTTTACAGTAATTTTATTTATTATTTATATAAACCTGCTTAACTACACACTAGTACGTGCAATAAGGTTCTCCTTCTTTCTTTTCTTTTCTTCCTTTTTTCTTTGTTTTGTTTTAATAGTTGATGAGATACGATGAAATACAAGTGCCAATGAGACCTTGAGATTGATTGACCTTGTGATTGATTGAGGTTTATTGTTTATTTGTTTTACAGGTCATCGACCTTAACACGTGGTAGGTAGATGTCACTTAACCACGTAGTGTAGATAGTTTTTTCACTCTGATCCTGAGGAAGTGCCCAGATCCCCCTGACATTAGAGGCACGAAACATGTCGATCATCTGAGAGCAGGACTATATGACTAGACACATTACATCTAGTGCACTGTCCCTCTCTATATATTTTTAGCCAGGCGGTTTACCTTAAAAAATTAAATCATGGCTAGGATTAACTGACCTGTTTTAATTCACTACTCTCTCACGTCTACACACACTAGGCCTCTTACTCCCACTGCACCCACCGGCAGGAACAGAAGATCCCCGCTAAAGAGCCCCGGTTCGGGAGCCCGTCCGGTATTGCAGCGCCGACTGGACGAGGGGCAGGCTCATATGATGAAGCATGACACCTAGCTTGCTGGGTGTGTGAGAGCCCTAGTTCCACCAAGGGGTTGCCCCCTTAGTTTGCCTTTTCCTTGACTTGGCAAGTAGCTACCTTCATACTACTACTACTCACACCTCACAGTATCTCCTCTCTTCTGTTATTTGCCTTTGAGGAACTCCATACCCCACCTTGTATACAGTCTTCCCGGGCTTGTACGTTGGACCTCGTTAAACTAGCCCGCCCGCGTCCCCCTCTTGTTAATCATATCAGCACGGGCCATACCCGTGGGACTATTTATAAGGTTACCAGCGGATCACTATTGGATCCAGACTGGCCCTCGCACTCCTTTCTTTCTCTTTAGTCTCCCAATTGAGTCTAAATCCCCATGGACAACCAAGGCTTGAGCTTCGGCGATGAGGCTGTCACAGATATATTAGACAGAACCCCGTCCCTTTTAGGGACGGATGGCAGTTCCGCGTCTGGTTCACAATCAGATGACTGGAACTCTTTAACAACCATGAAAAGAGAGTGGCTCAAGATAACGCTTCACGGTGCACTCATGACGGAATACCTGAGGGCTAATATCGCCCCCACTGGTTTGATCGTTAACAACTTCCCCAGATTGTTTCTTGATGACGCCACCTTTAAAAGGAATGGTCCCTAGTTGCATGGAAATGCACTAGGGACTTGTTGGTACTCATCATTAACACAGCCAGAAGACTGGCAGATGCACTCCTGGTTAGGATAACAATTGCAGAAGGGGCACTGAAAACAACTATACAAATTACTGCATATAAAAACAAACTAGCGGAAATTAACGCTGAAATTACTGATAATAGAGAGTACCTGATGAAACAAAAAATAACGAAGCTTCAGAAGGACATCCAGAAATTTGATAAGGAAAAGGTGTATCCATATCTTAAGGCCGATTATACATCTACCAAAACCAGCTATTCTTCTGATGACAACTCGGATAGGAGAGACTCTACGGACAGTAACTCGAGTACAGGTAGCTGGGGTAATCACAATTCTAGGAGAAACCAACGTCCTAATCAGTACTACAATGCACCAGCTTACCATGGACCCCCTATATACCAGGGTCCCCCGCCCCCCCCCTTTTGGCAGTGCCATCCATTCCAGCAGGGACCACCCCAATTCTTCAATCACGGTAACCCCTCTTTTTTAGACAGAGGCTGGGGCAGAGGAAGAGGGCGCAACAGAAAAGGAAATCAGAAGCAGGTCCAATGGCAGGACCAGCCCACGGGAGGCATGGACACCCGGAGCAAAACACAAGGCAAGAGGAATTAGTGGTCAATCTGTCGCAACGCATCCTTACTGAACCGGAGAAGGCCGTGTTGCAGATGGGCCTTAGCTTTGTGCCTACCCCTAGGGAGGACAAGTTTAGGGACCATTGTGAGGTGCAAAATCTATTCCGGAAAATACGACTGAGGTCGTACTTCCAGGACAGACTACCCATCGAACAAGATGACTCTGGACTGAGGAACCCATCCTCGTTCACACCAAATAATAGCATGGTCCCTATTGAGGTACTAGCTTTTGAACAGGCAGTTCTCAAGGAATTAGCGCTACCCTTTGATCGCTGTTCCTTCCACAACTTCTCGAATGCGGAGTCTTTGATAGCTAAGGGTCTTGCAGAAGATTCAACCATCATGATTAAACAGGCTGATAAGGGTGGGGCTACGGTAGTTCAATCCACCGTTGACTATGACGTAGAATGTAGACGTCAGCTCTCCAATAATAGGTATTACACCCCTATCACAGTCGACCCTACAACACGCTTAACCACTGCCATTTCCACAATGGTGTATGAAGCTGAGACCAATGGCTGGATTAGTCACAAAGAATCTAATTTCCTGATTGCCAAGGAACCCAGGGTTCCTTACTTCTATACTCTACCTAAGATACATAAGGGTATTACCCCGGTCCCTGGCCGTCCCATTGTTTCTGGCATTGGGTCATTACTCGAGCCACTTTCTAAGTTCTGTGACCATTTTTTACAGCCAATGGTGAAGGAAACACCGTCATATGTAAGGGATACAACGGATATCCTTCGAATCATTGAAGAAACACAGAACATCAAAGAGATTGACCTTTTGGTCACCCTTGACGTTGAGGCTTTATATACTAACATCCCTCAAGGAGCTACATTGACAGTTGTAGAGGCAGCTTTAAGCTCTTTAGAGTGGTCATCATCAACACCTATCTCCTTTATTATGGAGTGCGCCACCCTGGCTTTGACTGAGAATTTCTTTGAGTTTAAACAACAACTATACCATCAAAGCCAGGGCACTTCGATGGGCAGTACATTTGCTCCTAGTGTGGCCTGCCTCTACATGGCAGCATTTGAAAAGGATGTGGTAAATAATAACAACAACCCTTACCACAATAATTTGATATTGTGGAAACGCTTCATTGATGACATCCTTATATTCTGGCATGGTCCCCGCACTACATGTGAAGAATTTGTGGAGTGGATAAATAACCAGAAGGAGTTTCTTAAGTTTTCCCACACTATTTCAGAAACGACTGTCCCATTTCTTGATCTCAACATTATACTGAGTGAGGGTACAATCACCACCACCCTATATAGGAAACCCACTGATCGCAACAGCCTACTCCTATACAAAAGTCACCACCCGAAAACATTAAAAGAGAATCTACCTTTCGGTCAGTTTTTGCGCATTAGACGCAATTGTAAGATGGTCACTGATTACAAGAGAGAAGCAGCTGTTTTGGCAACCAATCTCAAGGCCAGAGGCTACCCTGCCAAAATACTCAGTGACTCGATGAAAAGAGCAAGAAATAACCCCAGAGAAGCCCTGCTTGAGGTACATCCAAAACCCATGACGGATATACTAACATGTGTTACTACGTTCACACCTAATTCAGCTAGAACCAAAAAGATCATTTTGAAACATTGGGGCATTCTTTGCACTGGTGATCTACAAATACCTAAGCCAAGGTTTGCATACAAAAGAACTCGTAATCTTAGAGATATTCTAATACACACAAGACCCAAACAGCATACGACCAACTCACAAAGGAACTTGTGGGGTCTTCCAGCTGTGAAAGGACATCACCCCTGTGGCTCCTGTACAGTGTGCCAATTCACTACTGCAACCAAAGAGGTTTGCCTATTGACTAATTTCAAATGGTCCCTGAACAAACACACTAATTGTAACACCAAGAAGTGCATATACATGATCACCTGCCCTTGTGGCTTGAAGTATATAGGGATGACCATGCGGACAGTCAAAACCAGAATAACCGAACACAGGAGCAACATACGTTGCCAAAGAATCACCACTAGACTATACAGACATTTCAAAGAGACACCACACCCTCCTGACTCACTGCATTGGATTGTGTTGGAAGCACATCCACAGATTTCACAATCAGCACTATTTAAAATCGAGCAGAGGTGGGTGCTGAGATTGTCTACACATATTGAGGGGCTGAATGATGACATCCCATGGGGTTCACTTATCTAGACATTATTGAACCACCATCATGTATACTAACCATATAGGAGGATGCACTTTTAGACTTGTATTATATTATTATTTAATCACATTATATAATCGTATAACTATGTGTAGTGATTTCATGCTGCTTTTGTGCCCCTCCTGCACCTCTCCTTTTGATCCTTAGGTGCCATATACAAGTTGTATTCCTTTGTCCCCCCCCTGCACCCTCTGATCCCTAATATGCTTCCTACAAGGGATCCCGTCATGGCAGTAGGTGGATCTCACCAGCATGGTGTATCGCATTGGTGCATATGGTGTATTGTATTCTTGTTGGATGTTCATATAGATATTGTTATTGATATATTCACGTATATTTCTTTAAATTTCCATTATAACCTGACTGGTTATCTTCCGCATACATCGAGCGGAATTGGCGCCTTACTAACGCACTCTCAACATATTTTCGGTCTGTTCCAACTTGGCCATCCCATTTTCTAGTTTGCCGATCAAACACACCATCACGTGACTTTATTCAGCACTGAGCGAACGATGGCCTTATCTCTAGAACAGTTGCTGTGCTCACAGGCTGGCTTCACTGATATGGTGGGTAATGCGTATATACATTCCTTATTGGTTACACTATTATAGGACTGGCTAAATTTATATAATCCCTGTCCTAATAGTAAGAATAGGCGCTTCACCACTCACAGCGCTGTTTCCCATCGTTTCCGGTCCATTCCAATATGGCCGCCTCATTTTCCAGTCCTCAGTGCAGGCCCTCACGAACCCTGCCCAGCCACACGAGATCACACTTTTCTCACGTGACTCCGCCCACCGCCGAGCGAGCGACTGCCTTATCTGTTGGACAGTCCCACAACCAGTTACCATCCCGGTTCCGGCGGCAGGGTAGGTCGCAGGCTTGGCGTGGCCACACGCGGGTGAGTATTTTCTTAGTGCAAACTGTGGCTACCAAGGACCTCGGATCGCTCCAATGTTGAGGTAAGCCTATTTAGTTGCAGCTTTCGATCTCGGCTGCCAGTGTGGTCCCCTACCGCCGATTCTCATGCTCCATATCGGCATTACTATTTACAGTAGAGCATCCTGATTCCTCCTATGCTCGTCGCTGCCTATGAGTGTTGTTCTGCCTTGGGTCCAATACTAGCCCAGCACTAACACCTCTGAGACAGTTGTCTGAGCTGGGCCATTCCTTGGATGCCCTAGGTCACCATGTGGACACGTTTTGTCCTGTGGGCCTTCAACTTTTTAGTAATATGGGTGACCACATGGGGTTAGCTTGATTTCCTTGCAGCATCTGAATGCTGGTTTGACCCCTCTGGGCCCTCTGTCTCCCCATCTTTGGCTTTCTTTCCACTGCCAGCCATAACGCCCATCCTCTGACTTGCCTTTACAGGACCCACAACGGTGTCCATTTTATTACCGCCGGTACTGTTGCTAGCAATTCTAGACAGCAGGATAGGTGAGTCATTGAACTCTCTCTATCGCTTACTAGTTTATCAGGCACGACCATGGGTGTTTATATGTTCAGTACTATGCACTATCGGATCACATCATGTTCTATAATAGTTTCAAGAGCACAACATGGTGATACTAGTGCATTTTTACAGTAATTTTATTTATTATTTATATAAACCTGCTTAACTACACACTAGTACGTGCAATAAGGTTCTCCTTCTTTCTTTTCTTTTCTTCCTTTTTTCTTTGTTTTGTTTTAATAGTTGATGAGATACGATGAAATACAAGTGCCAATGAGACCTTGAGATTGATTGACCTTGTGATTGATTGAGGTTTATTGTTTATTTGTTTTACAGGTCATCGACCTTAACACGTGGTAGGTAGATGTCACTTAACCACGTAGTGTAGATAGTTTTTTCACTCTGATCCTGAGGAAGTGCCCAGATCCCCCTGACATTAGAGGCACGAAACATGTCGATCATCTGAGAGCAGGACTATATGACTAGACACATTACATCTAGTGCACTGTCCCTCTCTATATATTTTTAGCCAGGCGGTTTACCTTAAAAAATTAAATCATGGCTAGGATTAACTGACCTGTTTTAATTCACTACTCTCTCACGTCTACACACACTAGGCCTCTTACTCCCACTGCACCCACCGGCAGGAACAGAAGATCCCCGCTAAAGAGCCCCGGTTCGGGAGCCCGTCCGGTATTGCAGCGCCGACTGGACGAGGGGCAGGCTCATATGATGAAGCATGACACCTAGCTTGCTGAGTGTGTGAGAGCCCTAGTTCCACCAAGGGGTTGCCCCCCTTAGTTTGCCTTTTCCTTTGACTTGGCAAGTAGCTACCTTCATACTACTACTACTCACACCTCACAGTATCTCCTCTCTTCTGTTATTTGCCTTAGAGGAACTCCATACCCCACCTTGTATACAGAGTTAAAAAATTACCATAACGATCTGATCGAGTAAAAAATCTACCTGAAATGTTTGTTGACCAACCACATTAAAGAAACTGCAGCTCGCATTCAAAACACTGCTGCACGCATTCAAATTGTAGTTTTGTGGTCAAAAATTTCCCGAACTGTGCATTCAGGTAAAACCTCTACCTGAAATGCCTCTCACATTAAAAACATAAACCCACATGGTACCTCTTGCTTTAACATTTCTCCCACAATATGGTGTAGTGCCGCAATGTCTGTAATTTCACATAAATTTCATTATGCACAATTACCAAATTTATCCCAATTACTCTGGTGTAAATAAAAATTTGCCCAGGCATAGCTGTAACCCACCCTGTGAGGCCAGAGACAGATGGATGCCTGTCACCGACCATGCAAAGCTGCAGAGAAATGGATCGCCTGTACCCCACTCTGTGAGACCCGAGAAGGATGGGCCATCTGTAACCCACCCTGTATTGCCAGAGAGCTATAGATGCCTTTAACCCACCCATGTGAGGCCAGAGAGGATTAATTGCCTGTAACCCACCCTGTCTGGCCAGAGACCTATGGATGCCTGTTACCTACCCATGAGAGGCCAGAGAGGGTTAATTGCGTGTAACTCACCCTGTCTGGCCAGAGACCTATGGATGCCTGTTACCTACCCATGTGAGGCCAGAGAGGGTTAATTGCTTGTAACTCACTCTGTGAGACTGGAGAAGAATGGGTCATCTGTAACCCACCCTTGAGACCAGAGAGCGTTGATTACTTGTAACCCAATCTGTCTGGTCAGAGAGCGATGGGTGCTTTTAACCCACCCATGTGAGGCCAGAGAGGGTTAATTGCGTGTAACCCACCCTGTCTGGCCAGAGAGTTGTGGATGCCTGTTACGTGCACAAGTGAGGCCAGAGAGGGTTAATTGCCTGTAACCCACCCTGTGAGGCCAGAGAGTGCTAACTGCGTGTAACTCACCCTGTCTGGCCAGAGAGCTATGGATGCCTGTTACCTACCCATGTGAAGCCAGAGAGGGTTAATTGCTTGTTACCCACCCTATCTGGCCAGAGAGCTCCGGATGCCTTTTACCTACCCATGTGAGACCAGAGAGAATTAATTGCCTGAAACCTACCCTGTCTGGCCAGAGAGCTATGGATGCCTGTTACCTACCCATGTGATGCCAGAGAGGGTTAATTGCCTGTAACCCACCCTGTCTGGCCAGAGAGCTATGGATGCCTGTTACCTACCCATGTGAGGCAAGAGAGGGTTAATTGCCTGTAACCCATCCTGTCTACCCAGAGAGCTATGGATGCCTGTTACCTACCCATGTGAGGCAAGAGAGGGTTAATTGCCTGTAACCCATCCTGTCTGGCCAGAGAGCTATGGATGCCTGTTACCTACCCATGTGAGGCCAGAGAGGGTTAATTGCTTGTAACTCACTCTGTGAGACTGGAGAAGAATGGTCCATCTGTAACCCACCCTTGAGACCAGAGAGGGTTGATTACTTGTAACCCAACCTATCTGGTCAGAGAGCGATGGGTGCTTTTAACCTACCCATGTGAGGCCAGAGAGGGTTAATTTCCTGCAACCCACCGTGTCTGGCCAGAGACATATGGATGCATGTTACCTACCCATGTGAGGCCAGAGAGGATTAATTGCTTGTAACTCACTCTGTGAGACTGGAGAAGAATGGGCCATCTGTAACCCACCCTTGAGACCAGAGAGGGTTGATTACTTGTAACCCAACCTGTCTGGTCAGAGAGCGATGGGTGCTTTTAACCTACCCATGTGAGGCCAGAGAGGGTTAATTGCCTGTAACCCACCCTGTCTGGCCAGAGAGCTATGGATGCCTGTTACGTGCCCAAGTGAGGCCAGAGAGGGTTAATTGCCTGTAACCCAATCTGTGAGACCAGAGAAGGATGGGCCATCTGTAACCCACCCATGTGAGGCCAGAGAGGGTTAATTGCTTGTAACTCACATGTTTTAAGGCATGGGCAAAGTGGGCAATTGCCTAGGCCCTCCACCTTCCAAGGGGCTCCCTTGGAAAGTGACCTTTCTTTAGCTCTATCTCACTTCGGTCAGTGTCTCTATCGCAGCCTCGCCTCTCTGTGCCTACCTCTAGCTGTGGGTCTGTGACTTTCTACACAGAGCCCTCAGGCAAGTCATATTTCGGCTGTTTTTGTAGGAGCCAGTTTCTGAAAGTTTAACATCTAATTCATATTATTTGGCATTGTGCTGGCTTGAATTACCAGAAACTTGGCAATCAAATTTAAGTTGTTCTAAACAAGGACCCTAAAATAGGTTTTCGCCATGCCCCAAAATTCATTAACATGCCACTGCAGAGACAAAGAAATGTCCCCAGCACACGTAAGGAGTAATGCAGAAATTTTAAAATGCACGTTGTGAGCATAAAATATACACAAGTAAGTGGATTCTTGTAGTTTTCTTTCTTTATTCTCTATTTCTTCAGACAGCCGACACGTGTTTCGTCGCAAACAGGGTAATAATCCCGCGACTTTATCAAGGCTATGTTCCTGTTGTCGTCAATTTTATTTTGTGGTGATAATTCCAACCCACAAGTGGGGTTCAGTAGCTTGCAACGTCTCACTCTGTAGTTCAACCGTCGGAGGGATCCAATTACGTCCCAAACTCCAAAGTCTCAGTTTCGGTTTCTTATGTATCAGATCTCAAGACGTCGCTCAGCGTGCCATTCCGAGTACAGGACACTGTGCTGGGGACATTTCTTTGTCTAACCAATTGGCACAGGCCGATAGCTTGGGGAGACTGGTGGTGCTCCTCACCTTTCAGCACTGTTACAAATACAAAACAATCTTACTGATCTGGATGGTATTCTCCTGAGTGGCGCCATTATTCCTATACTCCAAACCACTGCCCTTTATTTTGCCACTGCAGAGAGGAATTAGTATTTGGGGGTCGGGTGACTACCCCCTTCAAAGAATAATCACAATCTTTGTCTGGGTAAACCATCAAAGTCAATAAATTAAAATAATAAAAATCCGAAACTGAATTAGAAAAATACTAGAGTAATATTTAGTAAACAACCCTAAAATGACAAAAACCCACAACGGGAAACCGGATATATGAATTTTTAAAGTTTTAAGTAGGAATAGCGCCAAGAAGCATAATGTGCCAATGATAGTCAATGGCAGTAGTGGCCCGTGGTGGGAGTGCTGCCGGGCGGTGACGCAGGGTGGGGGAGGGGCAGGGTGGGGGGTAGTAAACTACGGATTTCGGCCGCACTGAGGTAAGTAAACAAAAAAACAAATATCGATGCAGCGCGCGCAACGAAATTCGTTTTATTTATTTTTTTGTTTACTTACCTCAGTGCGGCCGAAATCCGTAGTTTACTACCCCCCACCCTGCCCCTCCCCAGCCCTGCGTCACCGCCCGGCAGCACTCCCACCACGGGCCGCTACTGGTCAATGGTAGTGGTAGACCGGGACCTAGGTGGGATTTGACGCTGCCCACGTTAGAGCGTGGGTTGGATACACCAACCAGATCGTCCTGGTCAAAGATTTTACCTTCTGACTTTAGTCTTTAGTCCCAATCCACCACAGGAGTACACATCTCAAGCCCCCGAAGACGCCAGGGGAGGCACTAAGAGACTCACATGGTGTCAGGTAGAGTTTATTTGCAACTGATCAGCTGGTCAGTTGCAGGAAAGGCCTCTTGGAGCTTGTAAACCTGTAGCTTGAACAGGAGGTCAGCCTTGACCCGTAGAGTCCTCTTCTTTGTCCTACGTACAAGAGAGAGCAGGTCTGGTCCTCCATGGCTCTACTCAGGTTGTAGACAGTAGGTTCACCCCTCTTCTGATCCTTTTCAGTTTCAGGAGTGTACTGAAGTGTGTGCCTGAAGATGCTATACGTATGCCTTGCACAAGCTTGCGGGCGGAAATGACTCCTGGATACACTCTAGCCAATGAGATAAACGTTCCCGGAGCCAACTATACACACTTTAGACATGTTCAAAATTGTAAAAGTAGTTAAAAACACACAAAAGTTTGACTCTGAGAGCTGGGGGTATGTGTGGGAAGTTTACTATGGTAATCCTAGTGTCCTCCCACATCTAACACCAAAATCGAGTTTGAAGCAGCCATGATAGCCCCAACGAACCTAGAGACACAAGTCTGGTATAGCACAGCAGAGTTTTCCTGCAATCAAATAGTGAAGTCTGGATGCGCAAAGCAAGTCCTTCAGCAAACAGACAGTGTATACACAAGAATCAGTATTCGATATTCAGGCAGGATTTGGCACGGTAATGTCAACAAGCATTTGCAATGCAATAGGTCTCGCATTAGTTAAAGTTTGAGTTTTTGGCGTAGGAAATAATAATGCAACACTAATTGCTCGATTTTTTAGTAATGGAGACCTATAGAGTGTAGTGTGGTACAGTGAAGTGGTGTAGTATTGAATAGAGTAAAGTATTATAGAGTGTAGTGGAGTGGAGTAGTTTAGCGTGGAGTGGCGAAGAGTTAAGTAAAGTGGCGTGTATTGCAGTAGAGTGGCAGAGAGTGGTATAGAGTGTCGTAGAGTATACTGTTATAGAGTAGGGTGTTGAAGCGTTGAGTGGTATAGAGTAGAGTGTATTAGAGTGGCATAGAGTAGAGTGTGTTAGAGTGGCATTAAGTGGAGTGCAATTGAGTGTGATACAGTGGAGTGTTAGAGTGGTATTGGGTGTTGTAGAGTGGAGTGTGATAGAGTGGTGTGTAGTGCTGTTAAATGTGGTGGCGTTGATTAACGTGGAGAGGAGTTAAGTGGTGTGGAGTATAGTATGTTGGAGCGGTTTAGAGTGTTGTAGAGTGGAGCGGCATAGAGTGTAGTAGAGTGTTGTAAAGTGAAGTGGTGCAGAGTGTTATAGAGTGTAATATAGTAGTGTGTTATAACGTGGAGTGGCATAGAGTGGAATAGAGTGGCTTGTAGCGAGCTAGAGTGAAATATAGTGGTGTAGAGTGGATTAAAGATGTGTAAAGTGGAGAAAAGTGTAGCATTAGAGAGTGTTTTAGAGTGGAGGTTGAGGTGTGGAGTGGGATTGAGTGGAGTAGAGTGTAGTGGCATAGGGTATTATAGAGTGGAGTGTTATAGAGTTAAATAAAGTAGTGCGTTATAAAGTGGAGTGGAGTGGAGTAGAGTGGCGTGTAGTGATATACAGTGATATACAGTGGTGTAGAGTGTAGTAAAGATGTGTAAAGTGAAGAATAGTGTGTGTAGTAGAGTGGAGTGGTGGAGTGGTGTAGAGTAAATGCTATAGGTCTTGTATTTATATTGTTATGAGGTCTTAGCATTGTATTAATTTTAATGATTAACGTTGTATATTGAAAACATAAGAACAGGTTGGTATTGTAAGGGAATTATACAAGAAAGTACATGTTGCTTGTGTGAGTTTGTGGGTGTTTACTAACATTTACAGAAATGTTCTACAAACACTTCCATAAGAATAGATTTGCTCATGGCAATGCAATTTTTACTAAAGTGCCGAAGTTTTAATTTGATGAAATTTCGTTTACAAGATAGGTGCCACCCACTACAATGTGGTAATAATGAGCAACATATGTTGTTTGTGGTTTATAGTATGCACTATGGTAGGATAGACTGCAGAGCACCTTAGTGAGCATGAGTAGCGGACTCCTAAAACTGAATACTTTAATACGCTAGGTATTTACCGAACACTGCAAAGGGGTGTGTGCTATTAAAAATTGTCCACTTGTAAAAAATGTGAGTGAAAGGCCGCACACAGTGAACGTAAAACAAGTACTAGTATGCAACAAAAACAGGATGCTCTGAAATAATTGCAACTGAAATTAGTAATATCTTGGGAATATTACAAGATGGGTGGTGTATAGTTTTACGACAATTTAAAGCGCTATTGTGTGGTAATGCGGTCATAACTATATGGGTAACAATAAAAGAAAGTGTCAAAGGGGACGTGTATGAGTGTGTAAGATAGAAAGGCGTTATCATATAATAAAAAGGGAAACATACGCGTATGCAAGAGGGAAAAATGTTTAAAGGGCATTTGTGTGGGCATCTAATAATGCAAGTGGGAGGGTGTACAATAAAAAATCACAAGAGGGGCCTGATGGAGACAGGGAGGTAGGAGTGCGCAAGGCAAAAAGTAAATAGCAGCGGCATGGAATTAAAGTAGAACGGGCCTTAAAGAAAGGGAGGGAAGGAGGGAACAAGTGAGCAGAACGTGTGTTTTGGTAAAAGCGCTATTGTGTGGCAATGCAGTAAAAATGATATGGGCAACAAAAAAAAAAGTGAAAGGGCATGTGTATGGATATATAACCAGCCCTACCGGTCCCCTTAGCAACCCCACCACCCCCAATACCAGAAATCATTTTGCCTGGCTGCTTGACGATGAAGAAAGACTGCGTCCTACCATGATCATAACGGCAATGCCTAGAACCCGAGAGAAACTGGAAAGACATGGGGTTGAGCGGATTCATCTCTCTTCCGACGACTGCGTCCTGTTTGTCATCAGCGATGCAGCATCAGTGAGTAGCAGGCAATTACTATTTTGGACGACAGGTTGCTTAGTGAGTGGTTTATTATGTGGGAAGGTAGTAATGTTATCGGTTATCAAATATAAGCTAGAAACGTTCCATATATCGGAATTTACATGTCATGTTGTTTATTGCATGTGTTCTCCAAAGAAGCGTGCAGTGGCTGGAAGTTTGTTACTTTGTGTTGGCTTTAAAAAGAAAAGCCACGTGCAATTTTCATGACGTTATTGGAGAGTACTTTGCTCAATGAGGCAATGTGCTAT
The DNA here is from genome assembly GCA_963921515.1 of Calotriton arnoldi. Classification (NCBI taxonomy): domain Eukaryota; kingdom Metazoa; phylum Chordata; class Amphibia; order Caudata; family Salamandridae; genus Calotriton; species Calotriton arnoldi. The sequence goes on from CAWUFW010000456.1 coordinate 2,690,020, forward strand.
TCTTATACAAACATTAAATTTCAAGTACCCCTAAGTGCACATCTATGGAGTCAAACAACAAAGGACAGATTTATAATGTTGCTTACTACAGATTCAGCGTTATTACAAAAACTCTGGCTGATTAAAATAACATAACCGCTTCTTTCACTCACTGTAAAGTGTCACGCGCGTGGCAATGAAATGTGACATTATGGAAATGTCACACATAAGCATACTTAAAACTTGGCAGCTATTTTACCCTTCCGCACGCGAAATCGCTGACGATGGGCATGAGTAGGTGAAGGTGGTAGAAAATGGCTTCTAGCTGGTTGTGGTTGGGTGTTGCACATGGTAGTTTATGAATACTAAGTGGTGCAAGGGCCGATATTTTAGGAAGGGGACGCGGGTGGATTGGTGCGAGAGTATGTAGCGCCAGGAAGAGCTGGGGCATGCTCCTGCTTCATTCCTATTTAAGGAATTGCCTATCAGTCTTCAATTCCTGTCTTTTAGGCTTCCCGTTTACTTCAGCAAAGTTTACTCCAAAAAGTCGATCTCCACGAAGTGCTAGAGATATGAACGCACGATGTATAAAACGTAACAAAGCATCCAAGTGCTGCTAACCATTTTGTTGTTATAGAACTCAATTTTGCTTGTTTTATAAACGTCGGAAAGATGACGAAGGTTCGAGCTGACTCGCTGGGTTCGAACCTGTGACCAAAACGTTAAACTCTGGCACTTGCAGAGGACGTAATAGGCAACCACGCCACCAGATAAGGCTTAATTTCTGGGGTTTCCCACGACGGAAAAACCAATGCGTTATTTTGCATTAAAGTAGTAAAGGTGTCACCGTGGCTAACACACGATAAAACAAATAATAAAAAATAACTTGCAGTGGCAGAGAAAGCGAAAAAGGCGTCATAAGAAAGCAAGTAAAACAAAAAGAGCAGATGACTCAGCATCCCAAGACATTAACTGAATCTTTCAAAGCAGTTCTGCATACGTTTTCAACCAGTGGTGCGCGCACCACAGAGAAGCGGGGGGGGGAAGGGAGCGCGGCAGCGAGGCGAACGCGCGCTGCTGCGCGTGCTAGCCACCGATGGGAATGGGCGGAGCAAAGGCGGGACATGCGCCCACCTTTGCCCAATTGCGTGCCGTTTTTTAAAAAAAAATGCACGCAACAGCCAATGCCAGGCTTCAGAAAGCTAACCACACGCACAAGCGTGTGGTTAGCTTTCTAAAGCCCGTACAAGAGGTCTCGCGCTGTGCGTGCAGAGTTGCGCACTGCAACGCTAGGCGCGAGCCCTAAAAAGGATGCTCACAGCCCCACCGTGCATATTCTAGGAGGTTCGAATGAGTCATCTGTGCCCATTCAGGTTAGCCTATTGTTTACTCTTGTTAGGCCATTTTAATGCCTATGCAAATGCTAATTACTGGCTGGCAGAAGTGGGTGAGAAAATGCAAATTTAGCCCCCAGGAAATTCAGGCAGATACAAGGTAGTTTTCTAAAAGTTACATTTCCTTAATATTTATTAAAAACACGACTTCACCATTGAATTGGATTTTTTATAACTATTATAACTATTACTAGTCCCTGTGAGGACATGTTAACATTACATTTCTGCAAGTCCTACTTTTAAATACCATGCACCCTGCCTTGTGGCCCGCAAGTCCAACATAGAGTTGACTTATTAATATTTTTAATATTTAAAAGGGAGGTTTTGACAGGTCGAATTGCAGTGTTTTAACTGCCACAGTCAGGCTACAATGGTAGGCCTGAAACCAGGTTTTACGCTGTCACTGTAGTGGATGACACAAGAGCTGTTGCAGTCCACTAGTGTCATTTAATTTACAGGCCCTGTGTACACCATATACCATGGACCTATATGTAAGTTAAATATTCCAACTAGGAATATGCCAGTCCGTCCATGTTTAGAGGGAGAGACAGGCACTTTACTACTGGTTAGTAAGTGTAAAATGCACAGAGTTTTAAAGCCAGCAAAAATATAGAGGTTAGCAAAAGGCGACAAATCCGAAGTTACTACACAGATGTTCTACACAGGCCACCCCCAGTCAAGAGCTGAGATAGAATAATAAATCCCTTGATGGACTTCACTGCTCAGACGATAGAGCATGGACAGCGAACAGTCAGATCCCATCGTCTGCATTGTCTGTATAATTCAGATGTCATAGAAAGGATTTCTCACTACCAAAGGAGGGGTCCAGTAATTTTACTTCCGAATGATACCTAGTAGGACATTTGTTGTTTTTCTACCACTATTTATGGCATCCATCTCCTACCCTTTACTCTTCGTCTGAGCCACCAAACCCTATGGTTAGAATCAGTACCCCGAGAAATCTGTGTTTCTTGGGTGTATTTGGCGGCCACCCCTCCCAGACGTTTTCTCGCTGGTTCCCACCAGCTCCCGCTCATTGGTAAGGATGCAGTTAATGGGCATCTGTGGACTGACAATGACCCTCCTCTGGGAAAGTACCCCCTCCCATTATAGGGGTACCAGGGCCATAGGGTGGAAGAAGTGCTGCCCATGGGCATGGGTCACTCTACTGACCTTTCCTGACAGATATTTTTCTGGGGAAACCAGTCTTTCTACCACCATGGTGAGGCTGGCACGGGTATCCAGCAGAGCAGGAATAGAGACCATATTCACTGTGACAACCCGACAGTGATGGCTACTATCCTCTAGGATCATCAGCTTACCTTTGGGTCCATCTCCCAATTATGGCATACTAGGGCATGCTCTGCCCTCTCTGCATGGGAATAACCTCCCCTCTGGGCTGTATTGGCCACCCCTGTGGAGGTCCCACCTGTGAGTGGTGTTCTGGGACATGCACAGTCCCCCTTCTTAGGCCCTGACTGGAGACAGTCATAGCACTGGGGAGGGTGAAAGACACTCTAGGTTTCACTCATCAAAACCTCCCCTTTTGTGAAGTGAAGAGGAATGGGGATCCTTCCCCTCAAACCATTTTTGGTGCCAATTGAGGACTTTGCTGTCTTATCCCTGATTTCCCTTTCCCTCTGCGGTGGAGAACCTGGACCACCTTCCAGGAGTCATATCCGGGTACCTTCTTAGACACTCTGGTGCTGGTCCAGAGGTCAGCTTCTTTCCCAAGCTCTCTGGGCAGAGTGAGCTTGGTATCTATCAGGTGCTGGCGCAGCTCTGTAGAACAATTACTCAAATTGTGCTCCTTCCTCAAAAAATGATAAAACACATTATATCCATTAACCTTCCTGCCCTTCACACAATCATCCAGTGCTTTACTGGAAGAATCCACAAATTCAATGCATGACTTGTGTGTCTGCTTCTGGCTATCCCTGAACTTCAGGCAATACTTTTCTGAGTTTAAACCAAACTTAGTAATACGGGCCTCCTTCACAGGGTAATATGTCATCTAGTCATGTCCTCAAGGGTCAACAAAGTATCCCTTCCCAGAATGAGCATATGCTTCCTCAAACTGCCCTCCCTCCTCCCCCCCCAGTCTCATATAGTACTCACTGCATATGTAGGGCCACCTCATATGCTGCAAACCACTTATCTACGTCACCCCCACCACAAAGGTACAAGGTATTTGTGGATGTGGACTCTTTCCTCTCCCAGGCACTTCACTGTCATTTCCACCATCTTCACAGGACTCAGAAGCCTCATTGGCTCCCAGGTCCAGCCTTTACTGGCTCTTCTCATGGAGCAGCAGGGACTCCTTTTCATCCAAGGACAGGATTCATTTCTTCTCCTCCAGTGCCATCTCGCCTCCTGCCTTTTTCTTCTCAGCTGCCAATACGGCCTTCTTTTCTCCTGTAACCAGTCTTCTTTCCTCAAGGGCAAGGGTTGTCAGATGTAACTTCAGAGCCCTTCCAGCTCTGATGAGGACAAGCTGTGGCCTGACTCACTGCTCCCTGCCCTGGATGAGGCAGGAGATGCTGCCCATTGGGGGTGTCACTAACCATGGCCCTCTCTCCTTGCACATTTTGCTCAGATCTGTCTCAATGCAGCTTAGATCCACTTCCATTCTTTAAAAAAATCACAGGCGCAAAATTGGAGGGTGCAAATGGAGGGTGCAAATGAATTTTAGGAAAATTACATAAGGGTTGAATTACGACACTATGAATCCAATTGCTCTCAAACTGTTTGCCACGGTGGAATGTAGCTGTGGAGCTCACCGAGCATCTTTACAATGCATGTTAGCAGTAGCACAGGCATCCCTCTGGTGTATAGATTTACAATCCCATCTCCCACTTCCTAAGACCCAGACCTGTTGTATTCGCTCACAGAGTCGAACAAAAGTCCCTTGGCCATTCTGGATTCATTTGTTTCTGAAACACGTGTCTGAGGGGTGTTACATTGTGCTATTTCAGTGAGTATGTGGATGGAAAAAAAACCTAATGGAATTAAAGGGGGCGCGTAAACTATTCCATTGAATAGGTGACTGCCATTGACAAGGAACATGTAAAATGATTTCAGGGGTAGAGGTCTCCTTCAACCCGACACTTGTGTTTCTACACTTAGGAACCGCCCTTGCTTCCTGCAGCAGTCCCAGCATTCCCTGAGGACACATCTAGCTGCACTACTCCCCTCTCTTGTGTAATTGAAAAACCTGATACAAAAATATATTTGTTTACTTACACAAATAGTGAGACAAGTGCCTTGCTGGTGTCGCACGTGACATTCAATACCTCATCTAAAAAAGTCACAAAAGATAGCAGGAGAATTATTAGACCTGGTTGAGACATTTTCTGCTCTAACCAATCTCCCAGTAAAAAAAAAGTGACACAAAATTCTAGAACATGTAATTCGCAAATTTTTCAAATTTAATGAGCGTATTTAACATTTTGCACAGGCCCTGTGTTGGGAAGCTTCAATGTCATACCCTTGCAACAAGAATTTGCGAGGATTTTGAAGACTCCGGGAAATGAGAAGTTCACCCCCCTAATAAAGTCATGGACTGGGCCATTGCCTCCTGTCCTGCAGATTCAGTACTTGTGGTTGTGTTTGCACTTTTCAGCGCTTTAAATCTGCTGGTGATAGGTTTTCTGGATATTCCAGAACATGGCTGGACCCCCTGGTACTAAGAAGGACTTTGACAATGTGCCAAACTGAGACAGGAAACCAGTTGGACTGTAACCACCGCATGTCCTACTGTGCAATAAGTGTGATGCGTTTCAGGTACGAGGTGAGATATCACAGGCATACTTCCTTTCATCTTGGAAAGGCACTCTAAGAATAATAGGAAACAAGGGATACACTTTAAAGATTTAATTTTAAAATCAAAGTTCCATCCCAGTGCATACAATATGAACTCGAACTTTTAAAAAGATCAGCAGAACAGCAGCCACAACATTTACCAGGAGTGTGAACAATAAAAAGACATTACAACATATTGGTCAAGCCATAAAACTTTCTAAATATCAATGTTTATAATCCCATCTCACCTCTTTGGCTAACTAAACTAACCTTATAAGCAAAGAAAAGCCTAACTTGAGTTTCACAGATGGATCGCACCCGCATACCTCTTCTGAACAATTAATCCAATGTTCAGTGAAACAGCAGCATCTGCTCCTCATCTGTGTTGCAAGGAAGGGCGACAACCCCACAGTGTGAAGGCTGAGTGCGCCTCCCCACAACCTTCAGCAAAGGAAGATGGTGCCATTCTGCATGGGCTCTGTCCTGAGTCTCTGGCTCCAAGTCCCCTCTGTCTTTTCACTCTCTGTCCTTAGTGAATATATAACGTGTCTATTCATTATTGAACCTTTCAGACTACCAATTAGCCTAAAAAGACTTTGGCACTGGTTCAATTATTTGCATTCTGTGAAACTGTTCTTTTGTGTTAAAAATAATAAATGAGGATTAAACTGAGCAGTTTTCCATGAAAGTTTGTCTAGCAGACAATCATTGGAACAGGAGATTTGATTTGTACGAAGTAATATGAGTATGTATAAGCAGACGTGACTATCATGGGGCAAGAATTAATAACATGAATAAACGTGCACCCTATATTTTGACACCTATTTCTAATAATCAATATGCATAATTTAAAAAAGGGGATACCTGAAAAGGAAGAAACCATAATAATGATAACTCTGGGACTGTCCGGTGCCTGCACATCTTTAATGGAACGAGAGAGGACCAACGTTTCTCAGCTTCGATGCAACAGGTTTTTTGGGTGAACACCTGCACTTCTCAATATAACACTTGTGCTTTGGGACAGTGAGTACCTAATTTTGTTTACTTCTATTTAAAGCACTGGTGCTTTGAGGGAGGGGCTGATGGTTTTTGGGCACTCAGTCCCTCGGTGGAGAGATGTTGGCACCTCAAGAAGTGGTCACTGTGCAAGGACGCTTTACTCCCGCTCTTTGAAGCCCTGACCAAAGAGCTTGAAGACAAGGAAAGGAAACCAAGTGTGGTACTACATTGGCATCAGCTAGCGTTGGCACCTCCTCTTCGAGGTCTTTGTTTGTGGAGGGGTGAAGCTTCTCCTGACCCAACCTCATCTTTACTTGAGACTGATCAGAGCACTGTCTTTTGGAACAAAATAAGAGAATTGTTGAAGAATAAATCAGTGGGGACAGCTCTGAAAAAAAACTGTTGACAAATAGTTCTATGAAATTTCTAACTTTGGAAACTTCTTTTTTTTTTCTTTTTTTTCATGTTTCCTAAGGTGTTCTATCTATGTCGGTGCATACCTATAGAACCGGAAAATTCCATATTTAAAAGGCAGAGGGGATGTTTTCTCAATTTATATGGGGGTATAAGAAAATTAGGAGATCTTTTAAATCCTGACCTTACCGCAACACCGGGGGGGGTTGGCAATTCCCAATCTTCTATATTATTTCTGGGCAGTAACGCTGCAACACACGAGTATACTATTTAGGCCTCAATGCTGGGACTCGGTTGGGGTGGTGGAGGTGGACAAGGAGACCCCGCCATCTATTTATGAGCCAGCAGTTGGTAAACTTGCTCCAGGGTTAGTATTAAGGCAGCTGGAAGGCAGCTATTATAAGAAAACACGTTTTAAGATTATAAGAGCTGCCTGGAATATATGGCGAAAGATTAGTAAAAATCTGGAAATACCCAGAATTCAAAGATATACATGGTTGTGGCGCTCATCAGCCTTCCCGGTCCCCTTTTATGATAATACAAGTAAAATATGGGAAAAGGCCGGAATAAAACAGATAGGTGACATGGCCGACCAGAATGGGGTCGTTTCGTTTGAGGAACTCCAGATACGATATGGGCTAGATTCGAGCACTATTTTTAAATATATACAAGCGAGGGAGTTGATAAACAAGCTGGTCCTGCAATTCATTAACTTGGCTCGAATCCCGCTATTAGAACTTTTGTCGAAAAAACAGATTTGTGTCAAGGATGTGTATACAATATTGCTGGAGGCCACCCCGGATGACATCTGTAAAGTAGAAAGTGCATGGGCAGCTAAATTGGACAACCCGGATATAGATATTTGTAGGTCATTAGAGCTCTCTAAGAAAATCTTTTTAAGTGCAAATCTCAAAGCCCAAACCTATAAAACATTGTTCAGACTCTATTTTACCCCAGCTAAACTTTGGGCGTGGGGGAAACGGGATAATAATAAATGCCCACGGTGTGATCAGGGACCAGCTGATATAGTTCATATGTTTGCTGATTGTGGTAAATTGCTGGTATTGAACAGTTTTTATGTCAAAATCTGGGGCGGGCAGTATCTCTAACATCAACCATGTGGATATTGGGATTTGATGAAAGATTACAGCTAGACCCTACTCAAGGGTATTTATGCTTTATGGCGACAGCTGTCGATCGCATTTTGATTGCTACTATGTGGAAGGATGTAGATCCACCAACATATCGGGCATGGTATGCTAGACTGTATCATATATTTAATCTAGAGATGGCATTGTATAAATGTAAAGGTCGTAGGGGGAGGGTGAGGGGTCGACAGATATGGGGTTTATTGATGGAAGAGTAGGGCGAAGGGAGGTAGGGGGGGGAAGGGAGGGAAAAAAAAAAACAATGAAGTTCAAAAGGATCTGGTCCAGTTTTTATTGGGAGTAACCCTGGCACAAAAAAGTATAGAAATGGAGCAAAATTTAGATTTATTTTTCTATTGTTATATATTTTATAATATGTTTCCCCCTTTTTTTGTTCTCTCCTCCTCTGTTTGTATAAATATGTATGCTGTTTAAGTTATTAATGATGTATATGTTATGTTTGGAATAATATATTGTCAAAATATATGCTGGCTCTACTGGAAAAAACTAAAAAAAATAAAAAGGAAACTTCTTTTTTGTTACAATTGTGAGCTCTACCCAAGAGCCCCTCCAAGTGTCCAGTGCTAAAAGCCGCAAATTTAGGGAGGGGTTACCATTGGTAAATGACAGAAGCCACCACAGGCACTGCCCATTTCATACTGAGCATCCACTCACCTCCCCAGCACCCACTGACTGCACAACAACCACTCAGTGCCCGGGATGCATCCACTCACTTCCTCAGCACTCATCCACCTCCCCAGCACCCACTGACTGCACAACACCCACTCAGTGCCCCAGGATTCATCTACTCCCCTATCACAACACTCACTGCTCCAGCATCCACTCACTTCTTCAGCATCCACTCACTTCCTCAGCACTCACTCGCCTCCCCAGCACCCACTGACTGCACAACAACCACTCAGTGCCCAGGGATGCACCCACTCACTTCCTCAGCACTTACTCACCTCCCCAGCACCCACTGACTGCACACCACCCACTCAGTGCCCCAGGATTCATCCACTCCCCTATCACAACACTCACTGCTCCAGCATCCACTCACTTCCACAGCATCCACTCACTTCCTCAGCACTCACTCACTTCCCCAGCACCCACTGACATCACAACCCTCACTCAGTGCCCCAGGATTCATCAACTCCCCTATCACAACACTCACTGCTCCAGCATCCATTCACTTCCTCAGCATCCACTCACTTCCTCAGCACTCACTCACCTCCCCAGCACCCACTGACTGCACACCACCCACTCAGTGCCCCAGGATTCATCTACTCCCTATCACAACACTCACTGCTCCAGCATCCACTCACTTCTTCAGCATCCACTCACTTCCTCAGCACTCACTCACCTCCCCAGCACCCACTGACTGCACAACAACCACTCAGTGCCCAGGGATGCACCCACTCACTTCCTCAGCACTTACTCACCTCCCCAGCACCCACTGACTGCACACCACCCACTCAGTGCCCCAGGATTCATCCACTCCCCTATCACAACACTCACTGCTCCAGCATCCACTCACTTCCACAGCATCCACTCACTTCCTCAGCACTCACTCACTTCCCCAGCACCCACTGACATCACAACCCTCACTCAGTGCCCCAGGATTCATCAACTCCCCTATCACAACACTCACTGCTCCAGCATCCATTCACTTCCTCAGCATCCACTCACTTCCTCAGCACTCACTCACCTCCCCAGCACCCACTGACTGCACACCACCCACTCAGTGCCCCAGGATTCATCTACTCCCCTATCACAACACTCACTGCTCCAGCATCCACTCACTTCTTCAGCATCCACTCACTTCCTCAGCACTCACTCACCTCCCCAGCACCCACTGACTGCACAACAACCACTCAGTGCCCAGGGATGCACCCACTCACTTCCTCAGCACTTACGCACCTCCCCAGCACCCACTGACTGCACACCACCCACTCAGTGCCCCAGGATTCATCCACTCCCCTATCACAACACTCACTGCTCCAGCATCCACTCACTTCCACAGCATCCACTCACTTCCTCAGCACTCACTCACTTCCCCAGCACCCACTGACATCACAACCCTCACTCAGTGCCCCAGGATTCATCAACTCCCCTATCACAACACTCACTGCTCCAGCATCCATTCACTTCCTCAGCATCCACTCACTTCCTCAGCACTCACTCACTTCCCCAGCACCCACTGACTGCACAACACCCACTCAGTGCCCCAGGATTCATCTACTCCCCTATCACAACACTCACTGCTCCAGCATCCACTCACTTCTTCAGCATCCACTCACTTCCTCAGCACTCACTCACCTCCCCAGCACCCACTGACTGCACAACAACCACTCAGTGCCCAGGGATGCACCCACTCACTTCCTCAGCACTTACTCACCTCCCCAGCACCCACTGACTGCACACCACCCACTCAGTGCCCCAGGATTCATCCACTCCCCTATCACAACACTCACTGCTCCAGCATCCACTCACTTCCACAGCATCCACTCACTTCCTCAGCACTCACTCACTTCCCCAGCACCCACTGACATCACAACCCTCACTCAGTGCCCCAGGATTCATCAACTCCCCTATCACAACACTCACTGCTCCAGCATCCATTCACTTCCTCAGCATCCACTCACTTCCTCAGCACTCACTCACTTCCCCAGCACCCACTGACTGCACAACACCCACTCAGTGCCCCAGGATTCATCGACTCCCCTATCACAACACTCACTGCTCCAGGATCCACTCACTTCCTCAGCATCCACTCACTTCCTCAGCACTCACTCACCTCCCCAGCACCCACTGACTGCACAACAACCACTCAGTGCCCAGGGATGCACCCACTCACTTCCTCAGCACTCACTCACCTCCCCAGCACCCACTGACTGCACACCACCCACTCAGTGCCCCAGGATTCATCCACTCTCCTATCACAACACTCACTGCTCCAGCATCCACTCACTTCCACAGCATCCACTCACTTCCTCAGCACTCACTCACTTCCCCAGCACCCACTGACATCACAACCCCCACTCAGTGCCCCAGGATTCATCAACTCCCCTATCACAACACTCACTGCTCCAGCATCCACTCACTTCCTCAGCACTCACTCACTTCCCCAGCACCCACTGACATCACAACCCCCACTCAGTGCCCCAGGATTCATCAACTCCCCTATCACAACACTCACTGCTCCAGCATCCACTCACTTCCTCAGCACTCACTCACTTCCCCAGCACCCACTGACTGCACAACACCCACTCAGTGCCTCAGGATTCATCGACTCCCCTATCACAACACTCACTGCTCCAGGATCCACTCACTTCCTCAGCATCCACTCACTTCCTCAGCACTCACTCACTTCCCTAGCACCCACTGACTGCACAACACCCACTCAGTGCCCTAGCACCAACTGACTGTACAACACCCACTCAGTGCCCCGGCACGCATCCACTCCCGTATCACACACTCACTGCTCCTGCATCTACTCACTACCTCAGCACCCACTCAGTGCCCTAGCACCCACTGACTGTACAACACCCACTCAGTGCCACAGCATGCATCCACTCCCTTATCACACACTCACTGCTCCAGCATCCACTCACTCCCTCAGAACTCACTCACTTCCCCAGCACCCACTGACTGCACAATACCCACTCAGTGCCCCAACAAGCATCCACTCCTCTATCAACACACTCAGTGCTCCAGCATGCACTCACTTCCACAGAACTCACTCACTTCCCCAGCACCCACTGACTGCACAATACCCACTCAGTGCCCCAACACGCATCCACTCCTCTATCAACACACTCACTTCTCCAGCATCCACTCACTTCCTCAGCACTCACTAACTCCCCAGCACCCACTGACTGCACAACACCCACTCAGTCCCCCAGCACGCATCCAGTCCTCTATTACAAACTCACTGCTCCAGCATCCACTAACTACCTTAGCAGTCACTCACTTGCCCAGCACCCACTGACTGCACTAGCACCCACTCAGTGCCCCAGCACACATCCACTCACTTTCTCAGCACTCACTCACTTCCCCAGCTCCCGCTGACTGCACCAGTAGCCACTCTGTGCACCCAGCATGCATTTATTCCCCTAGCACCCAATCACTGCTCTAGCACCTACTGCCAGCACCATCCTCCCTAACTGGACAGCTGACACTTACTGCCGCAGCATTCACTCACTACCTCAGTATCCTCTGACTGCCCAGGCACCCACTCACTTTTCCAAAAACCACTGACTTCTCCAGCACCCACTCAATGCTTAAGCACATAGTCATTGCCCCAGCACCCACAGACCACACCAGCACCCATTCACTGCCCCAGGAAAAAAGAACAAATGATGGACAGAATGCAGAACAATGTCATACATTCACCCCAGTACAGAGATCTGGGCCTAAATGCATTGTTTTTTTGCTCACCATGCCTTTCCAGTTTGGACCCAGCAATATGCAAATCAGTCTTTACCCTGAGCCTAATGGGGACAGTCCAGCCCAAACTGCCAGGCCAGGTCCTCCCTGGACTGGAAACAAGCATCCTAGGACCGGTTTTGGGGTTTCACCCCCTCATCAGCCATGATAGCTTGACTCCAGTGGCATGGAGAGCACGGGACCCACGTCTGGGCATACCCATCCCACTTGGGGTGACAAATGCAAAAAGAACAATTGATGGACAGAATTCAGAACAATGACACACATTCATCCCAGTACAGAGATCTGGGCCGAAATCCATCATTTTTTTCTCACCATGCCATTCCAGTTTTGACCCAGCCACCGGTCCTAGGATGCTTGTTTCCGGTCCAGGAAGGACCTGGCTTGGCAGTTCGGGCTGGACTGTTCCCATGAGGCACAGGGTCAAGACTGATTTGCATATGGCCGGGTCTAACCTGATGTGGCATGGTGAGCAAAAGAATGATGGATTTAACCCAGATCACTTGACTGGGGGTGAATGTTTTGATTTGTTCTGCATTCTGTCCATCAATTGTGTGTCTTTTGCTTCCTCGCCCTAAGTGCGCCAGGGATGCCCAGACGTGGGTCCCGGGCTCACTGTGCCACTGGATTCAGGCTATCCTGGCTGATGAGGGGTGAAACCCTGAAACTGGTCCTAGGATGCTTGTTTCCAGTCCAGGGAGGACCTGGCTTGGCAGTTTGGGCTGGACTGTTCCCATGAGGCACAGGGTCAAGACTGATTTGCATATGGCCGGGTCTAAACTGGGGTGGCATGGTGAGCAAAAGAATGATGGATTTAACCCAAATCTCTTGACTGGAGGTGAATGTTTTGATTTGTTCTGCATTCCGTCCATCAATTGTGTGTCTTTTGCTTTCTCGCCCTAAGTGCGCCGGGAATGCCCAGACGTGGGTCCCGGGCTCACTGTGCCACTGGATTCAGGCTATCCTGGCTGATGAGGGGTGAAGCACCGAAACCGGTCCTAAGATGCTTGTTTCTGGTTCAGGGAGGACCTGACTTGGCAGTTCGGGCTGGACTGTTCCCATGAGGCACAGGGTTAAGAGTGATTTGCATATGGCCGTTTGGCCAGCCCAAAAGAGCATTCACGGAAGCACTTTATCAGATGGAAAGCGCAAGACTACTAGATATTTAAAGAATATGTCCGTGAGGAGGTAAAACGGACTGAACATAACGATTTCGGATAAAAGCATTCAACAAAAGAGACGACATCTGTGATTCACAATATCATGATGCGCTTATGAATTGAATTACCTGGTTCAGGATTAAGAATTTTGCCATTTATCAGCCGCGCAGTACTTCAATTGTTGACACGACCGAATTTGTTTGGAGACAAACAATCCATATCAGATATCAAGCTGAGATTGGAAGATCTCGTGATTAAAGAAATGTACAGTTTGGTCCTGAGGAGAACCCTATAATGAAGAGGGTTCGAAGCAGCGTCGACCTTGCGTTTTTGATTACCAAACAAACATCTTAAAAAGTGTCTGGTTGTTGTGCATCTTTGTCAAGTTTGTCTAGCTAAAATTGGAAGGATTTTGCATTTTGTGTTATGCACAGAAATTATTTTTGTAAAAATCTTTGTTGTTTGGTTTGGCACCTTGGTCCGAGAAAGTAACAAAGGTGGCATTTGACCAGTGGTGTGTTTTGTGATTTGAGTGAGTGTGGTATGCAATCAGTATGGTATGTTGCTTGTGGTTGTTTGAATTTGTTGTGAGGAAAAATGTTGAGGTGAGTCCAGTTTGTGGCATTTTTTGCTAAGTGTATAATTATTCAAGAACTATGGTTGTGTCTTTTGTGATTTTGTACATAATTGATGAAATGTGATCAACAAAATAAGATAATATTAGAAATGAAAAAACTTTTCTCAAAATAAAAACGATTTAATAGTTCCGGACAACATTGATGAGTATTCATGTGCCGTGTAAAAATTTGGTTGAAAAGATTATCAGTATTGGCATTTCCGGTGTTTTTGTTGGACTGTTCCCGTGAGGCACAGAGTCAAGACTGATTTGCATATGGCCGGGTCTAAACTGGGGTGGCATGGTGAGCAGAAGTTTGATGGATTTAACCCAGATCGCTTGACTGGGGGTGAATGCTTTGATTTGATCTGCATTCCGTCCATCAATTGTGTGTCTTTTGCTTTCTCGCCCTAAGTGCGCCGGGGATGCCCAGACGTGGGTCCCGGGCTCACTGTGCCACTGAATTCAGGCTATCCTGGCTGATGAGGAGTGAATCCCTCAAACCGGTCCTAGGATGCTTGTTTCCGGTCCAGGGAGGACCTGGCTTGGCAGTTCGGGCTGGACTGTTCCCATGAGGCACAGGGTCAAGACTGATTTGCATGTGGCCGGGTCTAAACTGGGGTGGCATGGTGAGCAAACGAATGATGGATTTAACCCAGATCTCTTGACTGGGGAGAATGTTTTGATTTGCTCTGCATTTCGTCCATCAATTGTGTGTCTTTTACTCACTGCCCCAGGACCCACTGACTGTTTATCGCCCAAAAACAAAAGCCTCAAATATCTCCACAGTGGGAGGACAGGGGTGCGTCGGGCAGTGGGTGTGGGTGACTTCGATATCATCCAGTGCATATGAGCTGTCAATCAATGCCTTTGTCAGGGCAGGGAGACAGGCAGGGAGTCAGGCAGAGGGGAGGAGAGCAGGGAGACGGGCTGAGTGAATGGCAGAGAGACGGGCAGAGGGAAGGGCAGAGGGATGAGCAGAGAGAAGGACAGAAAGACGGACAGAGAGACGGGCAAAGGGGAGGAGGGCAGAGGATAGAGGAGAGAGAGAGACGGGTAGAGGGAAGAGCAGAGAGATGGGCAGAGAGAAGGGCAGAGGGGAGGAGAGCAGAGAGACGGGCAGAGGGAAGGGCTGAGAGACGAACAGAGGGGAGTAAGGCAGAGGAAAGAGCAGAGTGACGGGCAGAGGGAAGGGCAGAGGGAAGAGCAGAGAGAAGGGCAGAGAGAAGGGCAGGGAGACGGACAGAGAGACGAGCAAAGGGGAGGAGGGCAGAGGATAGAGACGGTTGAAGGGAAGAGCAGAGAGACGGGCAGAGGGAATGGCAGAGAGTCAGGCAGAGAGAAGGGCAGAGGGAAGAGCAGAGGGAAGAGCAGAAAAACTGGCAGAGAGACGGACAGAGAGAAGGGCAGAGGGAAGAACAGAGGGACAGTCATGAGGAAGAGAGAAGAGATGGGCAGAGGGAAGGGCAGAGAGAAGGGCATATAGAAGAGAATATAGAAGGGCAGAGAGACTGTGAAAGAGGCTGAAGAGATACGGTCAACATTAGTTAAACCTCGGAGGAAAACAAGACATTCCGGTGATGAAGTTTCGGTTACTAATTATCTGTCTCCTTGAGCAGAAGAAAAGAAATACAAGATAAAAGCCACCAGTAGAGGAAGAAAGGCCTGGCTGGGCGCCTTTACTGCAGGAGGGTTTGTATACTTTGTGTGCCGGGGTAAATATAACTGAACTTCCGGACAAGCCCCCTCTCGTCTGCTGCCATGTGCATGTTTGTCTGTTTCTGCTGCACGAGACTTTGTGTACTTCTTGGCCTAAACCTTAGTGACCTCAGTCAATACCTGGGATGAATTTTGTTTCCGAGACATAAACTTGCCTGTCTCCTCTACCATCCTGGGGGGATGTTCAAAATGCCCAGACACTTGATTGCTCTAAAAACAGCAATTGCCTTCCGTCCCCCTGCCAGCGAGCCCATGAATAACCGGCAGTGAGACTATTTTTTAGGAAATGCGCAGTCTCTCTATGCCCTGTAAGAGTCGGAGGGGCTGCCATGGGAACGAGAGATCAGCTTCAGACAAGAAAGTTGTTTGTTTCAGTCCTTCATAGGCGGTGCACTCAAGAGAGCGCGGATGAGATAAGGCGGGAAAGAAAGACTGCGTCTTATTCACGTTTATTTTGATACCTGATTGCTAATTGGGGGCCGTGTAACCAGGGGTCTTGATTTCTGGTCTTGGCTTCGTCGCTGGTCGCAGATAATCTTGGGCAGGTGCCTGAGAGCCGGATCACTGTTGTGTAATGTACACACTCTGCAAGACAGACCTGCAACCAGCCCTCTGCAGGACATGTAGGTAAAGGCTGCTACACTTTGTAAATCTTTTTTATGAGCAAACATTGAAGTGGAATCGGTTGTTATTAAAACGTATACATTATGAATTAATATTTCTGCATCTTCTTCAAAACATTCCATTCAATTAAACTTAATCTTTAAAATTTTCTGCGAGCTAAGACTGAATATTTTCCTTTCACGTGCCATAGAGCAGTGTATAAGTCCCAGCCCTACACTTTTATTGTTTAATGGGAGGAGCTAGGGGTGGGGGATGGGAGGGGAGCTGGCTATTCCTCAGGTACCACAAGCAAGTTCTCCTCTCCCTTCAAAGGTAAAACCCCGAGGCATGCGAGCCTCACAGTCATGTCATCTGAATTAATGACTCGATCATTTGTTGAACAACCGACTCCAATGTGCCACATTTTAGACTGAAATGCAGGTCTTCCTAGCTAGGATTAGTGAAGGAAAGTCCTGATTTTATTAAAGACACAGAGGGGAGTATTATGCTTTCTTAACTTGTTCCTTTTATTACAGCAGCCACGAATCACAAACAACTACACTTCCCTCCAAATCAGGTGTAACAACCTACAGATTGATGGGTAGTGAAACCACCAACCATGCGCTTAGTCTAGACATGGCAGCACCAGAGAGTAAAAGCCTCTTTTCTTGATGTGAAGCCAAATAAAACCCATGAATGAAATGGAAGACCATCATGAGAGAAAGCCAGCAGAAAGATCAACTTCTTACAAATACCCAGGCGACTCACCATGGACCTCCAGACTCCGGTCCGTATTTATTTATTTATAAAGTGTTGTATAGCGCGAACATGACCCTAGCGGGTATCAGAGCGCATTACATGAAGGAAGGTAAAGAATAAATTGGACTAGCAACATAGTCACATATAACCATGACAGAACAACATTGACAATAAACAGAGTAATAAGCTTCATCTCTAATAACAGTCCGCGATGAGGAGGCCAAGCCTCATGAAGAGTGGCTCGTATGGTTACGTTCAATGCGCATGAGGATGTTGTCTTAGGGCAAAAACTTGGTCATCAGAAATGATTTTGCTTCTTTTTTGAAGGAGGAGGTAGATGAGATTAGGCGAACATCCGGTGGCAGAGCATTCCATAGCTTAGGTGCGACAACCGAGAAAGCTCTAAAACCCATTTTACATTTTTTTTTTTTACATTTTCTTTTTATGGAAACGTTGAGGTTTCAGAAGCAGGGAGCTCGCACTTCACGAATGTCTTCAGCCCCCTGATTTTTCAAGCTTTTGGGCCAGATATCTGGGGGTATTGAAATGTAGGGCTTTATGAGTCATGCAGGGAATCTTTAGTTGAATTCTTGCTTCATATGGAAGCTAATTCAGAGATTTTAGAGCTGGTAAAATGTGATTGTTTCTTTTTGTTCCGGAGACAAGTCTGGCTGCCGCGTTAAGGGAGGCTCTTAGAGGGGCCAACTTGTATCGAGGTAGGCCTCATAGTGTGGCGCTACCATAATCCAGTCTGGGCAAGACAAGAGCTTGAACCACTTGCTTTAGGTCCTCATGTGGGAGGTAGGGTTTAAGTTTCCGTAGAATGCTCATCTGGTAATTTGCACCTTTAGTGATTATGCTAATGTGATCCTGCATATTCAGATGTTTGTCCAATGTAATTCCCAAGGATCTAGCGGAGTCTATGATGTGAGGAGAGCAGTTGAGCGCTGTAAGATGTTTCATCCAAAGATCAATCTTGGGGATGTTATTCGGGGGCGAGATGAGAAGGAATTCGGTTTTGGTAGAGTTGAGTTTGAGATGGTTATCCGTGATCCAAAGATGAGTGTTTTGCAAAGTAGAATTGAGGGATGTAAAGTCCTCTGGGAAGGTGATTTTGAGATACAGTTGGGTGTCAGCTGCATACATGTGATAATGGATGTTAGCGGATTTTAAGGAGTTTGCTAGTGGTTCCAGGAATAGATTGAGGAGAATGGGTGAGAGAGCGGATCCCTGTGGAACACCAAGAGTGATCGCGTGGGTCTTAGAGAGGGATTGATTAATTTTAACTCTCAGGGATCTGTTTTGGAGGAATGAAGAAAACCATTGCAGGACGATCCCTGATAAGCCCATTCTTTGTTCTAGTAGGTTCAGTAGACTATCATGTTTAATCGTGTCAAAGGCGGAAGATAAGTCAAGCAAAATCAGAAGACATGATTCATTTAAATCCAGCATTTTTAATATGTCGTCCACATTGTGAGTGAGTGCTGATTCAGTGCTGTGACCTTGACGGAAGCCTGACTGGTGTTGCTCAAGGAGTTGAAAATTGTCTATGTGGTTGCAGAGTTGGATCTGGACACATTTTTCCAGGAGCTTCGCTAGAGTGGAGATGTTGGAGATGGGTCAGGAGTTGTAAGGATCAGAGCAATCTGCATTAGGTTTTTTTAATTTGGGGGTTACTTGTCCTACTTTTAGACAGTCAGGGATAGTGCCTTGACGTAGTGAGGCATTTACAATCTTAGACCATAAGGGGAGAATGATGGTTTTGATTTCTTTGAAGATAGACGGCGGTAGAGGGTCCATGAAGTGATTAGATGGATTCAATGATGAGAGAATTTTGTAGATGTCACATTCATTGATTGATGTGAAAGTGTGCCAAGAGGCATTGTTTTTGGAGAGGTACCTGGGTGGATCACTCCATCTTACTAGGGGGCATGTGGAAAGTTGATTGAGGTAGCCGGTAGTAGCTCCTTCGCTAACTGTAGTTCATTCTCAATATTTGTGTTTATTTCCATGAAGAAGGAGGCCAGTTCTTCGCAGTTTAGGAGAGAGCTGGTTCCGGTGCCTAGCCGTTTTGATACGCTGCATGACTGTTGCTTGTTTATTTCGAATAGTTTTTTGGGTCTATTTGTGGCTTGGTCAAGCTGTGTTCTGAAGAAGTTGGCTTGAGGTTGTCTTATTCTTCTGTTGTAGATGTTCCTCATTGATCTTAAGCATTTTAGGAGTTCAAGGGAGGGAGAGGATCTTCATTCTTCAGGCTCTTTCTGCTGATCTTAGATTGCATCTTTCGGAGTTCAGGTTGTAATTGAACCAGGGTTTGGAGACTTTATTTGATATATTTTTTTTTAAGGGGAACAATCGTGTCTATGATTTCCAGTATAGAGGTATTGTAGAAGTCTGTGAGGTCATGAACATCATTTACGCTGGCCTGAGGAATCAGGGTGTTGTTGCAGAGGATGGCTAAATCGTTGTGGTTTATATTATGGAGATTCCTCTTCCATTGATGTGTGTTCTTCGGTTGTACTCTATTCGGGGTAACCATTAAATTGATGAGGAAGGTGATGCGATAATGGTCTGTCCAGTCACAGGGCTAATGGACTCCAAGGTGATGTTGTCCTTCTTTGAGATTGTAAGGTCCAAAGTCTCACCTTTGTTGTGAGTTGGCCTGTCGCAGATTTGGGTAAAAAAAAAAAAAAAAAAATGTAAAACAGCTCATGATTTGATAGGAAGGACTTTAGGATGTTCACTGACTGGTCATTCAGGTAATTCCAGTGGAGGTTAAAATCTCCAAGGAAGATATGAGGCGCTTGGGGGTTATCAAAAGTTGTGATGACTTCCATGATTTGTTCAATGAACGGCGAACGTCTTATGCAGGCTGCTGAGATGAATCCTTAGAAAGAACCAGTAGTTGTGGCAATTAAAAGGTGAAAGAAAGACCCAAGGGCATCTGTAGAGTAAGAAATGTAACAGGATGGGACAGAACATCTTACAAGATACATACACTTAGGGATAATGTCCTCATATTTGTTTGTAATCAAGCTAAGACTTTCAGCATTCTATCTAGGAAAACCTGCATTTTATTACCAAACTGGAAGCTTGCATTATGCTTGCTTGAGTCCTATGCACTACTTCCAAATAGGCAAGAGCCACCGGCTTCCAATAAACAGTCCTGAATGTTGGTACTCTAGACCAGTAGGCAGGTCTAAGAATGTCTTCTAACCTTGTTCCAACCTAAAAGGTTCTGGAGCCCACAGATCAAAGGTTTTTTGTATCTTTTTCAGCCAAAGACATCGCCGTAAAGTAGCTAAAGCCTGAGAAGATACAGGAGCAGGTTTATTTTTATTTTTTAGAAAAAGTAACAAATGAGTGGAGGTCATTCTTAAACCAATAGCTAATTCATACTATTCAATTTTGGGTGAGAAGGAATGATAGAGTTTAGTGGGTGCAATAGCTGATATCCATCATAAATTAGACTAGATAATGCTCTCCTATGGAGTGTGTCCTCAAAAACGCAGGGCCGACAGAAAAGCTGATCTGTATCCATAAATAGTCCATAAGGATTTGCCTTGAGATGTTAAGAGGCTGAAGGTAGGACACTTAAAGACTGCCAAGCTTTCTTGTAAGTCTTGGTGGTACCCGGGGCCCAAGAAGGTGTTCAGAGGCTGAAGGTAGGACACTTGCAGATTGCCAAGCTTTCTTGTAAGTCTTGGTGGTACCCGGGGCCCAAGAAGGTGTTAAGATGCTGAAGGTAGGACGCTTGAAGATTGCCCAGATTTCTTGTAAGTGTTGGTGGTACCCAGGGCCCCAGAAGGTGTTAAGAGGCTGAAGGTAAGACACTTAAAGATTGCTGAGCTTTCTTGGAAGTCTTGGTGGTACCCAGGGCCCTAGAAGGTGTTCAGAGGCTGAAGGTAGGACACTTGCAGATTGCCAAGCTTTCTTGTAAGTCTTGGTGGTACCCGGGGCCGAAGAAGGTGTTAAGAGGCTGAAGGTAGGACGGCTTGAAGATTGCCAATCCGTCTTGTAAGTCTCGGTGGTACCCTGGGCCCCAGAAGTGGTTAAGAGGCTGAAGGTAGGACACTTAAAGACTGCCAAGCTTTCTCGTAAGTCTCGGTGGAACCCGGGGCCCAAGAAGGTGTTAAGAGGTTGAAGGTAGGACACTTGAAGATTGACAAGCTTATTTGTAAGTCTTGGTGGTCCCCGGGGCCCAAGAAGTTATTAAGAGGCTGAACGTAGGACACTTGAAGATTGCCAAGCTTTCTTGTAAGTCTTGGTGGTCCCCGGGGCCCAAGAAGTTATTAAGAGGCTGAGCGTAGGACACTTGAAGATCGCCAAGCTTTCTTGTAAGTCTTGGTGGTCCCCGGGGCCCAAGAAGTTATTAAGAGGCTGAACGTAGGACACTTGAAGATCGCCAAGCTTTCTTGTAAGTCTTGGTGGTACCCGGGGCCCAAGAAGTTATTAAGAGGCTGAACGTAGGACACTTGAAGATTGCCAAGCTTTCTTGTAAGTCTTGGTGGTACCCGGGGCACAAGAAGGTGTTAAGAGGCTGAACGTAGGACACTTGAAGATCGCCAAGCTTTCTTGTAAGTCTTGGTGGTACCCGGGGCACAAGAAGGTGTTAAGAGGCTGAACGTAGGACACTTGAAGATCGCCAAGCTTTCTTGTAAGTCTTGGTGGTACTCGGGAAAAAGTAACAAATGAGTGGAGGTCATTCTTAAATCAATAGCTAATTCATGCTATTCAATTTTGGGTGAGAAGGAATGATAGAGTTTAGTGGGTGTAATAGCTGATATCCATCATAAATTAGACTAGATAATGCTCTCCTATGGAGTGTGTCCTCAAAAACGCAGGGCCGACAGAAAAGCTGATCTGTATCCATAAATAGTCCATAAGGATTTGCCTTGAGATGTTAAGAGGCTGAAGGTAGGACACTTGAAGACTGCCCAGCTTTCTTCTAAGTCTTGGTAGTACCCGGGGCACCAGAAGGTGTTAAGAGGCTGAAGGTAGGACACTTAAAGATTGCCAAGCTTTCTTGTAAGTCTTGGTGGTACCCGGGGCCCAAGAAGGTGTTCAGAGGCTGAAGGTAGGACACTTGCAGATTGCCAAGCTTTCTTGTAAGTCTTGGTGGTACCCGGGGCCCAAGAAGGTGTTAAGATGCTGAAGGTAGGACGCTTGAAGATTGCCCAGATTTCTTGTAAGTGTTGGTGGTACCCGGGGCCCCAGAAGGTGTTAAGAGGCTGAAGGTAAGACACTTAAAGATTGCTGAGCTTTCTTGGAAGTCTTGGTAGTACCCGGGGCACCAGAAGGTGTTAAGAGGCTGAAGGTAGGACACTTAAAGACTGCCAAGCTTTCTTGTAAGTCTTGGTGGTACCCGGGGCCCAAGAAGGTGTTCAGAGGCTGAAGGTAGGACACTTGCAGATTGCCAAGCTTTCTTGTAAGTCTTGGTGGTACCCGGGGCCCAAGAAGGTGTTAAGATGCTGAAGGTAGGACGCTTGAAGATTGCCCAGATTTCTTGTAAGTGTTGGTGGTACCCGGGGCCCCAGAAGGTGTTAAGAGGCTGAAGGTAAGACACTTAAAGATTTCTGAGCTTTCTTGGAAGTCTTGGTGGTACCCAGGGCCCTAGAAGGTGTTCAGAGGCTGAAGGTAGGACACTTGCAGATTGCCAAGCTTTCTTGTAAGTCTTGGTGGTACCCGGGGCCGAAGAAGGTGTTAAGAGGCTGAAGGTAGGACGCTTGAAGATTGCCAATCCGTCTTGTAAGTCTCGGTGGTACCCGGGGCCCCAGAAGTGGTTAAGAGGCTGAAGGTAGGACACTTAAAGACTGCCAAGCTTTCTCGTAAGTCTCGGTGGAACCCGGGGCCCAAGAAGGTGTTAAGAGGTTGAAGGTAGGACACTTGAAGATTGACAAGCTTATTTGTAAGTCTTGGTGGTCCATGGGGCCCAAGAAGTTATTAAGAGGCTGAACGTAGGACACTTGAAGATTGCCAAGCTTTCTTGTAAGTCTTGGTGGTCCCCGGGGCCCAAGAAGTTATTAAGAGGCTGAACGTAGGACACTTGAAGATCGCCAAGCTTTCTTGTAAGTCTTGGTGGTCCCCGGGGCCCAAGAAGTTATTAAGAGGCTGAACGTAGGACACGTGAAGATCGCCAAGCTTTCTTGTAAGTCTTGGTGGTACCCGGGGCCCAAGAAGTTATTAAGAGGCTGAACGTAGGACACTTGAAGATTGCCAAGCTTTCTTGTAAGTCTTGGTGGTACCCGGGGCACAAGAAGGTGTTAAGAGGCTGAACGTAGGACACTTGAAGATCGCCAAGCTTTCTTGTAAGTCTTGGTGGTACCCGGGGCACAAGAAGGTGTTAAGAGGCTGAACGTAGGACACTTGAAGATCGCCAAGCTTTCTTGTAAGTCTTGGTGGTACTCGGGAAAAAGTAACAAATGAGTGGAGGTCATTCTTAAATCAATAGCTAATTCATGCTATTCAATTTTGGGTGAGAAGGAATGATAGAGTTTAGTGGGTGCAATAGCTGATATCCATAATAAATTAGACTAGATAATGCTCTCCTATGGAGCTTGTCCTCAAAAACGCAGGGCCGACAGAAAAGCTGATCTGTATCCATAAATAGTCCATAAGGATTTGCCTTGAGATGTTAAGAGGCTGAAGGTAGGACGCTTGAAGACTGCCCAGCTTTCTTGTAAGTCTTGGTAGTACCCGGGGCCCCAGAAGGTGTTAAGAGGCTGAAGGTAGGACACTTAAAGATTGCCAAGCTTTCTTGTAAGTCTTGGTGGTACCCGGGGCCCAAGAAGGTGTTCAGAGGCTGAAGGTAGGACACTTGCAGATTGCCAAGCTTTCTTGTAAGTCTTGGTGGTACCCGGGGCCCAAGAAGGTGTTAAGATGCTGAAGGTAGGACGCTTGAAGATTGCCCAGATTTCTTGTAAGTGTTGGTGGTACCCGGGGCCCAAGAAGGTGTTAAGAGGCTGAAGGTAAGACACTTAAAGATTGCTGAGCTTTCTTGGAAGTCTTGGTGGTACCCAGGGCCCTAGAAGGTGTTCAGAGGCTGAAGGTAGGACACTTGCAGATTGCCAAGCTTTCTTGTAAGTCTTGGTGGTACCCGGGGCCGAAGAAGGTGTTAAGAGGCTGAAGGTAGGACGCTTGAAGATTGCCAATCCGTCTTGTAAGTCTCGGTGGTACCCGGGGCCCCAGAAGTGGTTAAGAGGCTGAAGGTAGGACACTTAAAGACTGCCAAGCTTTCTCGTAAGTCTCGGTGGAACCCGGGGCCCAAGAAGGTGTTAAGAGGTTGAAGGTAGGACACTTGAAGATTGACAAGCTTATTTGTAAGTCTTGATGGTCGCCGGGGCCCAAGAAGTTATTAAGAGGCTGAACATAGGACACTTGAAGATTGCCAAGCTTTCTTGTAAGTCTTGGTGGTACCCGGGGCACAAGAAGGTGTTAAGAGGCTGTACGTAGGACACTTGAAGATCGCCAAGCTTTCTTGTAAGTCTTGGTGGTACTCGGGAAATAGTAACAAATGAGTGGAGGTCATTCTTAAATCAATAGCTAATTCATGCTATTCAATTTTGGGTGAGAAGGAATGATAGAGTTTAGTGGGTGCAATAGCTGATATCCATCATAAATTAGACTAGATAATGCTCTCCTATGGAGTGTGTCCTCAAAAACTCAGGGCCGACAGAAAAGCTGATCTGTATCCATAAATAGTCCATAAGGATTTGCCTTGAGATGTTAAGAGGCTGAAGGTAGGACGCTTGAAGACTGCCCAGCTTTCTTGTAAGTCTTGGTAGTACCCGGGGCCCCAGAAGGTGTTAAGAGGCTGAAGGTAGGACACTTAAAGATTGCCAAGCTTTCTTGTAAGTATCGGTGGTACCCAGGGCCCCAGAAACTGTTAAGAGGCGGAAGGTAGGACTTTTGAAGATTGCCAAGCTTTCTTGTAAGTCTTGGTAGTACCCAGGGCCCTAGAAGGTGTGTCAGAGGCTGAAGGTAGGACACTTGCAGATTGCCAAGCTTTCTTGTAAGTCTTGGTGGTACCCGGGGCCCAAGAAGGTGTTAAGAGGCTGAAGGTAGGACACTTGAAGATTGCCAATCAGTCTTGTAAGTCTCGGTGGTACCCGGGGCCCCAGAAGGTGTTAAGAGGTTGAAGGTAGGACACTTAAAGATTGCCAAGCTTTCTTGTAAGTCTCGGTGGTACCCGGGCCCCAAGAAGGTGTTAAGAGGTTGAAGGTAGGACACTTGAAGATTGACAAGCTTATTTGTAAGTCTTGGTGGTCCCCGGGGCCCAAGAAGTTATTAAGAGGCTGAACGTAGGACACTTGAAGATTGCCAAGCTTTCTTGTAAGTCTTGGTGGTCCCCGGGGCCCAAGAAGTTATTAAGAGGCTGAACGTAGGACACTTGAAGATCGCCAAGCTTTCTTGTAAGTCTTGGTGGTACTCGGGAAATAGTAACAAATGAGTGGAGGTCATTCTTAAATCAATAGCTAATTCATGCTATTCAATTTTGGGTGAGAAGGAATGATAGAGTTTAGTGGGTGCAATAGCTGATATCCATCATAAATTAGACTAGATAATGCTCTCCTATGGAGTGTGTCCTCAAAAACTCAGGGCCGACAGAAAAGCTGATCTGTATCCATAAATAGTCCATAAGGATTTGCCTTGAGATGTTAAGAGGCTGAAGGTAGGACGCTTGAAGACTGCCCAGCTTTCTTGTAAGTCTTGGTAGTACCCGGGGCCCCAGAAGGTGTTAAGAGGCTGAAGGTAGGACACTTAAAGATTGCCAAGCTTTCTTGTAAGTATCGGTGGTACCCAGGGCCCCAGAAACTGTTAAGAGGCGGAAGGTAGGACTTTTGAAGATTGCCAAGCTTTCTTGTAAGTCTTGGTAGTACCCAGGGCCCTAGAAGGTGTGTCAGAGGCTGAAGGTAGGACACTTGCAGATTGCCAAGCTTTCTTGTAAGTCTTGGTGGTACCCGGGGCCCAAGAAGGTGTTAAGAGGCTGAAGGTAGGACACTTGAAGATTGCCAATCCGTCTTGTAAGTCTCGGTGGTACCCGGGGCCCCAGAAGGTGTTAAGAGGTTGAAGGTAGGACACTTAAAGATTGCCAAGCTTTCTTGTAAGTCTCGGTGGTACCCGGGCCCCAAGAAGGTGTTAAGAGGTTGAAGGTAGGACACTTGAAGATTGACAAGCTTATTTGTAAGTCTTGGTGGTCCCCGGGGCCCAAGAAGTTATTAAGAGGCTGAACGTAGGACACTTGAAGATTGCCAAGCTTTCTTGTAAGTCTTGGTGGTCCCGGGGCCCAAGAAGTTATTAAGAGGCTGAACGTAGGACACTTGAAGATCGCCAAGCTTTCTTGTAAGTCTTGGTGGTACTCGGGAAATAGTAACAAATGAGTGGAGGTCATTCTTAAATCAATAGCTAATTCATGCTATTCAATTTTGGGTGAGAAGGAATGATAGAGTTTAGTGGGTGCAATAGCTGATATCCATCATAAATTAGACTAGATAATGCTCTCCTATGGAGTGTGTCCTCAAAAACTCAGGGCCGACAGAAAAGCTGATCTGTATCCATAAATAGTCCATAAGGATTTGCCTTGAGATGTTAAGAGGCTGAAGGTAGGACGCTTGAAGACTGCCCAGCTTTCTTGTAAGTCTTGGTAGTACCCGGGGCCCCAGAAGGTGTTAAGAGGCTGAAGGTAGGACACTTAAAGATTGCCAAGCTTTCTTGTAAGTATCGGTGGTACCCAGAAACTGTTAAGAGGCGGAAGGTAGGACTTTTGAAGATTGCCCAGCTTTCTTGTAAGTCTTGGTAGTACCCAGGGCCCTAGAAGGTGTGTCAGAGGCTGAAGGTAGGACACTTGCAGATTGCCAAGCTTTCTTGTAAGTCTTGGTGGTACCCGGGGCCCAAGAAGGTGTTAAGAGGCTGAAGGTAGGACGCTTGAAGATTGCCAATCCGTCTTGTAAGTCTGGGTGGTACCCGGGGCCCCAGAAGGTGTTAAGAGGCTGAAGGTAGGACACTTAAAGATTGCCAAGCTTTCTTGTAAGTCTCGGTGGTACCCGGGCCCCAAAAAGGTGTTAAGAGGTTGAAGGTAGGACACTTGAAGATCGCCAAGCTTTCTTATAAGTCTTGGTGGTACCCGGGGTGCAAGAAGGTGTTAAGAGGCTGAACGTAGGACACTTGAAGATTGCCAAGCTTTCTTTTAAGTCTTGGAGGTACCCGGGGCCCAAGAAGGTGTTAAGAGGCTGAAGGTAGGATGCTTGAAGATTGCCAAGCTTTCTTGTAAGTCTTTGTGGTACCCGGGGCCCCATAAGGTGTTAAGAGGCTGAAGGTAGGACACTTGAAGATTGCCAAGCTTTCTTGTTAGTCTTGGTGGCACCCGAGGCCCCAGAGGGTGTTAAGAGGCTGAAGGTAGGACACTTGAAGATTGAAGAGTTCATTTAAGGCATTTAAATATTCTTTCCTCATGTTGGGTCTGACATATCTTTTTGTCCTCTCAAAGTTAGCCAATTGAATTTGCACTTGAATACAGCTATATCTGAGGGAAGGGAGGTGGCAGCCTGGATGAACATAGTTTATTCTAGGCCTGGGTGAAATTTCAATTACACCACTGTAATTTGCGTATTTTCATGAATTTTGTGTTATTCTTGATATGCAAAATTCCCCAAATTATGCAATTACATCTCATTGAGTACTTACGCAGCGAACACGGCAAAACTTGAGCACAGGGGAGCAAGAAAAACAAAAATGGCTCAAACTCAAGCAGCTGCCACTCACAGTACCTTTATTTTTGGTGCTATTTTTTTAGAAAAAAATGTCTTTATATCCAAAATGGAGGCAAGGACTCATTTTGCACTAAAATATAGCTCAAAATGCCATATTTGCTTTTTGTGTTATTATGCATAATTTGACATCATTTTCTAGAAATTTCACATAGTTACTTGAAAGCAAATAATGCGTATTTATCACACCCCTAATTTATTCCTGAATCCCGTAACATCTGATGGGTTGGTGTAACCTCTGTCATCATAGTATACATTCAACGCACTTTATGAAACATTTCCAGTATTCCTATCCATAAGGGTGGAAAGCCTGTAAGGTTTGTGGGCAGAAAAGATCATCCTTTGGCCAATAACATCCTTTTGTCCTTAGGATATTTTATTATTTGGATTTTGTTTATTTCTTTCATCATTTGTATGTGTTCACGTTTGATCTCTCCTGAGATCCACTGTCCTGAGGGGCGTCTTCCTCGTGTTATCCCCCTCTTTGAAATATGGGGTGATCCTTGTTTGCTGAGGATGAGCGTTCCACGCCTGTTGTTCGCTCAGTACTCGAATCACCTGCTGATTTTCTGAAAAATTGATTAACAGTTTGGAAGATCTATCTTGCACTGTTGTTTCTGTTTAGTCATAAAATTCTTTGCTTAAG
This sequence comes from Calotriton arnoldi, assembly GCA_963921515.1. Lineage (NCBI taxonomy): Eukaryota > Metazoa > Chordata > Amphibia > Caudata > Salamandridae > Calotriton > Calotriton arnoldi. The sequence goes on from CAWUFW010000456.1 coordinate 2,718,473, forward strand.
GAGAGTATGTTTACTTTGAAAAGATATGAGCTATGTCTGTCCTAAGTTTCATTATAGAGAGAGATTTTCTGTGTTGATGGTGGCATCTTGTGTTGCTTTTCCATTTGTTACAATAGTCTATTACTGTTCTAGAGATTTTTCCCTTCTCGCATGTTTTAGTCCTGCTCTTTCCTCTACCCTTTTGTTTACTTGCCTTTCTGCTGGATCTATGTATAGTGCTCACCAATTTCTAGAAGAGTGTGTTCCCATATGACTTAAATCGACTCTGTATTTCTCCTCATCATTGAATATAAATTTGCCATGGCAAATCTTGAGCGCCAACGATATGGTTTCGACTTTGGGAAGAATGAGTAGGACTTCACCAGGTAAAACTTCACAGGCGGATTCGGTCTGTTTGGTCATGTTCTGTTCCACTAGACCTGTTTAGTAGTCCATTGGCATATTCATCAGGGAGTTATAGTATATCTTGATCTGACATGCCCTTGATCTAATTACAGATTATCTTTGAAACTGATTCCTTATGGTTGTTGGCTCAGTGTGCCTGTGAGATACAGTGATAAGGACACCCACGGGCATCTGACAAACAAATCCCTCTTTTTTATTGGAAAGATATCAAAACACATTTCATCAAAGCAGTTGCACATCAGCATAATAGATACAAGGTAGCGTCTCATGATAAATAATAGAGATTGTATACAATAAGTCATACATAGGTTAAAAACTTCACATGAGATACAAAATCTTGAGAGAAGTGACAGTCAATTGTTACCATAGCAACACAATTATGAGAAATAACACTTCATGTCTGTAACGTGTAAGGTGTAACGTGTAAGGTGTAAGGTGTAACGTGTAACGTGTAACGTGTAAGGTGTAAGGTGTAACGTGTAACGTGTAAGGTGTAAGGTGTAACGTGTAAGGTGTAAGGTGTAACGTGTAAGGTGTAAGGTGTAACGTGTATGGTGTAAGATCAGACAGTCTCTGCCTAACTGGTTCCCAGAATTTCTTCGACTGCCTCCATCTCGGGTTATCTTGTATATCTGCCATTTCACCCCCTACAGGAATGCACGTTCCTGCATCTTAGTAGAAGGATGCGGGCATCTTTCTGAACCCCTGCAGCTAGCAGCCTGGCAGTAGTTACTGGAGCACTGATGCCTAGCGTCCTAACATGATGATTTTGGGTTCCGGGCACATACATGTCTTCAATAATTGATCGATTAAATGGAAGGCTTTTTCGCAGTATGGGATAACAGTATCGCACGTCACAAAGATATATGTTGTAACTGCCTGAGATGTGCTACAGCGAAAGCAATCGGATGTTTCCGGGGTTGGAAATGCACACCTGTCCTTCCAGCAATGAACACCAAACAAGAGAAGCCAAAGGTTCGACGGCGGCTCAGGGCCCGAAGGGAAAAGGAACTAATGCCAGCTAAATTCTGCTTCTGTTTTTTTCTGTTAATAGTTTCATGACCTGCAAAGCATTTTTACTATTCTTGTAGTAATATTTTTTCAATTAGAGGACGCCATTTCGTTGCAGCTCTAGCTGATACTCTGAAGCTGATAGTTTCACTCTTTGCTCCAATGACCTGTTTGAACCATTCCACACCTTAGAACGTCCCCAGCTTCGCAGCTCCACTCTCCTTTTAGGTCTTGCCTCGGGCAGCTTCAGCTGCCTTTTGTCAAAGACCTATTGTGTCCTACATCAGTCCTTCCAGTGGGCGGGCTTTGAGTCAGCTCGCTGCTCATCATTGGTTGGTTTTCTTTTCAATCTCTTTTGCTTGCTTCTTATTCAATGGCTTTCATTGCTCGTCTCGTGTTTGTCCCTCCATTGGACAGTAGGTGTTTTTTACCATCCTATTGACTGAGTGACTTGTAGCCTTCGATTGCTTGCAATCAAGGAACTTTTTTTCCATGCTTTCAGCGCTCCATGTGATTTCTTGCTCTCTTCCTCCTGTGCTGATTCCCCTCTCAAATCCTCACCCCTCTGCGTTCTCCATGTTGCTCCCCCAGAGCTCATCCATTGCTCCCCCACCCCTTCCCATCAGGCTTTTTCTGAAAACTGTATTCTTCACCCTCCTCCCCCATTCTGGTTCTCCATTGCTCTCCAAACACCCAGCCCCCCATTGCATCAGCCATTTCAGAACAGCAAATTAAATGCATTAAAAAAAAAATGACGACCTCACCGTATCGTGTTTGTGTGCAAGACTGACTATATGTCCTTGTGCTCTGTTTTTTTTTTGGGGGGGGGGTTGCTATTTTTGACAATAATGTACTGCATTGGCAAACAAGCATGTTTGTCTTTCTGCCAACGTTAAATAGCGTTGGCGAAAAATGATTTTTCGAAGGCTTGGCTGCACACACCTCACCCAAATATATCCTTGTCGCCCCCCCCACCGAACCCCCTCCCCCCAGCCCAAAGGAGGTTCCACTAAATGTGGTCCACCAAGCTGTTCTTACTCCGGGGTTTTGAGATACAATGCCCCTGCTCACTCTTAGACACAATTCAAGAAGATCTGAGTAAGTTTGTTGGCTGAGGTGGATGTATACGTTCCGTAGGGTGTGCTGAGCTGTAATTGGCATTAGAGACCAGCGCTTTCACAATGTGGCTGAAGTGGGATTCAGAAGCACCTGTAAAGCCAAGATAAAACCCCCTACACTGCTTGTGATTGAATGATCTCTCAAGCTGGCTTCAACTAAACATGTTTATCATTAAAGAAGGTGTACGTTCTCATGTCATCTCAAGGCACGTCCTGTGATGCTTCGTCAGCTCGTGTCATGTTGTGATGTGTTTGTTGAGCACAACTGACACAGGGATGAACCTTCTTAGTACTGAGGACCCACAAAACCACCACAAACAGCCAAGACTAAAGATCAATTTTATAGTTCCATACGCCAACAGATGTATTTTTTTTGTAGTTTTTTTTAATGGAGGAGGAGAACTTTTATCATTGGCTCGCTCTGGGTGTCTTTACGTTTCACTTAGGCGTAACACCTGGTGGTCCACGATGGAGACGTAACACATTATGGTCCACAATGCAGGCGTAATACCTTGTGGTCCATGATGGAGACGTAACACCTTGTGGTCCATGATGGAGGTATAATACCTTGTGGTTCACGATGGAGGCGTAACACATTGTGGTCCACGATGCAGCCGTAATACCTTGTAGTCCATGATGGAGACGTAACACCTTGTGGTCCATGATGGAGGTATAATACCTTGTGGTTCACGATGGAGGCGTAACACCTTGTGTTTTATGATGGAGGCGTAACACGTGGTCCATGACGGAGGTATAATACCTTGTGGTTCACGATGGAGGCATAATACCTTGTGGTCCATGATGGAGGTAAAATACCTTGTGGTTCACGATGGAGGCGTAACACCTTGTGGTCCATGATGGAGGTATAATACCTTGTGGTTCACGATGGAGGCGTAACACCTTGTGTTTTATGATGGAGGCGTAACACCTTGTGGTCCATGATGGAGGCGTAATACCTTATGGTCCATGATGGAGGCGTAACACCTTGTGGTCCATGATGGAGAAGTGACACCTTGTGATCCACGATGGAGGCGTAACACCTTGTGGTACACGATGGAGGCATAACACCTTGTGGTTCACGATGGAGGCGTGACACCTTGTGATCCACGATGGAGGCATAACACCTTGTGGTACACGATGGAGGCATAACACCTAGTGGTCCAAGATGGAGGCGTGACACCTCGTGCTCCATGATGGAGGCGTAACACCTTGTGGTCCATGATGGAGGCATAACACCTTGTGGTTCATGATGGAAGCATAACACCTTGTGGTCCATGATGGTGGCGTAACACCTTGTGGTCCACGATGGAGGCGTAACACCTTGTGGTCCACAATGGAGGCGTAACACCATGTGGTCCACGATGGAGGCGTAACACCTTGTGGTCCACAATGGAGGCGTAACACCTTGTGGTCCATGATGGAGGCGTAACACCTTGTGGTTCATGCTGAAGGTATAACACCTTGTGGTAAACGATGGAGGCGTAACACCTTGTGGTCCATGATGGAGGCGTAACACCTTGTGGTCCATGATGGAGGTGTAACACCTTGTGGTACACGATGGAGGCGTAACACCTTGTGGTCCATGATGGAGGCGTAACTCCTTGTGCTCCATGATGAAGGTGTAACACCTTGTGGTACACGATGGAGGCGTAACACATTGTGGTCCACAATGGAGGCATAACACCTTGTGGTCCACGATGGAGGCATAACATCTTGTGGTACATGATGGAGGCGTAACACCTTGTGGTCCATGATGAAGGTATAACACCTTGTGGTACACGATGGAGGCATAACACCTTGTGGTCCACGATGGAGGCGTGACACTTTGTGCTCCACGATGGAGGCGTAACACCTTGTTGTCCATGATGGAGGCATAACACCTTGTGGTCCATGATGGAGGCGTAACACCTTGTGGTACACGATGGAGGCGTAACACCTTGTGGTCCATGATGGAGGCATAACACCTTGTGGTCCATGATGATGGTATAACACCTTGTGGTACACGATGATGGTATATCACCTTGTGGTACACGATGGAGGCATAACACCTTGTGGTCCACAATGGAGGCGTGACAACTTGTGGACCACAATGGAGGCGTGACACCTTGTGGTCCATGATGGAGGCGTAACACCTTGTGGTCCATGATGGAGGCGTAACACCTTGTGGTCCATGATGTGGGCGTAACACCTTGTGGTACACGATGGAGGCGTAACACCTTGTGGTCCACGATGGAGCCATAACACCATGTGGTACACGATGGAGGCGTAACACCTTGTGATCCACAATGGAGGCGTAACACCTTGTGGTCCTTGATGGAGGCGTAACACCTTGTGGTCCATGATGGAGGCGTAATACCTTGTGGTTCACGATGGAGGCATAACACCTTGTGGTCCATGATGGAGGCGTGACACCTTTTGGTCAATGATGGAGGCATAACACCTTGTGGTCCATGATGGAGGCATAACACCTTGTGGTCCATGATGGAGGCATAACACCTTGTGGTCCATGATGGAGGCGTAACACCTTGTGTCCATGATGGAGGCGTAAAACCTTGTGGTACACGATGGAGGCATAACACCTTGTGGTCCATGATGGAGGCGTAATACCTTGTGGTCCATGATGGAGGCGTAATACCTTGTGGTCCATGATGGAGGCGTAACACCTTGTGGTTCATGATGGAGGCATAACACCTTGTGGTCCATGATGGAGGCGTAATACCTTGTGGTTCATGATGGAGGCGTAACACCTTGTGGTCCATGATGGAGGCGTAACACCTTGTGGTCCATGATGGAGGCGTAACACCTTGTGGTCCATGATGGCGGCGTAACACCTTGTGGTCCATGATGGAGGAGTGACACCTTGTGGTTCACGATGGAGGCGTGACACCTTGTGGTTCACGATGGAGGCGTGACACCTTGTGATCCACGATGGAGGCATAACACCTTGTGGTACACGATGGAGGCATAACGCCTTGTGGTCCACGATGGAGGCATGACACCTTGTGGTCCATGATGGAGGCATAACAACTTGTGGTCCATGATGGAGGCGTAACACCTTGAGGTTCACGATGGAGGCGTAACACCTTGTGGTCCATGATGGAGGCGTAACACCTTGAGGTCCACAATGGAGGCGTGACACCTTATGGTCTGCGATGGAGGATTAACACCTTGTGATCCACGATGGAGGCGTAACACCTCGTGGTCCACGATGGAGGCATAACACCTCATGGTCCACGGTTGAGGCGTAACACCTTGCGATCCACGATGGAGCCGCAACACTTCGTGGTCCACGATGGAGGCATAACACCTTGTGATCCACGATGGAGGCGTAACACCTCTTGGTCCACGATGGAGGCGTAACACCTTATGGTCTGCGATGGAGGATTAACTTCTTGTGGTCCACGATGGAGGCGTAACACCTTATGTTCCACGATGGAGGCGTAAAACCTTGTGATCCACGATGGAGGCGTAACACCTCATGGTCCACGATGGAGGCGTAACACCTTATGGTCCACGATGGAGGCGTAACACCTTGTGATCCACGAAGGAGGCATAACACCTCGTGGTCCACGATGGAGGCGTAACACCTTATGGTCCACGATTGAGGCGTAACAACTTGCGATCCACGATGGAGGCGTAACACCTCGTGGTCCACGATGGAGGCGTAACACCTTGTGGTCCACGATGGAGGCGTAACACCTTGTGGTCCATGATGGAGGCATAACACCTTGTGGTCCATGATGGAGGAGTGACACCTTGTGATCCACGATGAAGGAATAACACCTTGTGGTACATGATGGAGGCGTAACACCTTGTGGTCCATGATGGAGGCGTAACACCTTGTGGTCCATGATGGAGGAGTGACACCTTGTGATCCACGATGAAGGAGTAACACCTTGTGGTACATGATGGAGGCATAACACCTTGTGGTTCACGATGGATACGTGACACCTTGTGGTCCACAATGGAGGCGTAACACCTTGTGGTCCATGATGGAGGCGTAATACCTTGTGGTCCATGATGGAGGCGTAATACCTTGTGGTCCATGATGGAGGCGTAATACCTTGTGGTCCATGATGGAGGCGTAACACCTTGTGGTTCATGATGGAGGCATAACACCTTGTGGTCCATGATGGAGGCGTAATACCTTGTGGTTCATGATGGAGGCGTAACACCTTGTGGTCCATGATGGAGGCGTAACACCTTGTGGTCCATGATGGAGGCGTAACACCTTGTGGTCCATGATGGCGGCGTAACATCTTGCGGTCCATGATGGAGGAGTGACACCTTGTGGTTCACGATGGAGGCGTGACACCTTGTGGTTCACGATGGAGGCGTGACACCTTGTGGTCCATGATGGAGGTGTAACAACTTGTGGTCCATGATGGAGGCGTAACACCTTGAGGTTCACAATGGAGGCGTAACACCTTGTGGTCCATGATGGAGGCGTAACACCTTGAGGTCCGCAATGGAGGCGTGACACCTTATAGTCTGCAATGGAGGATTAACACCTTGTGATCCACGATGGAGGCGTAACACCTCATGGTCCACGATGGAGGCATAACACCTCATGGTCCACGATTGAGGCGTAACACCTTGCGATCCACGATGGAGCCGCAACACTTCGTGGTCCACGATGGAGGCGTAACACCTTGTGATCCACAATGGAGGCGTAACACCTCGTGGTCCACGATGGAGGCGTAACACCTTATGGTCTGCGATGGAGGATTAACATCTTGTGGTCCACGATGGAGGCGTAACACCTTATGTTCCACGATGGAGGCGTAAAACCTTGTGATCCACGATGGAGGCGTAACACCTCGTGGTCCACGATGGAGGCGTAACACCTTATGGTCCACGATGGAGGCGTAACACCTCGTGGTCCATGATGGAGGCGTAACACCTTATGGTCTGCGATGGAGGATTAACATCTTGTGGTCCACGATGGAGGCGTAACACCTTATGGTCCACGATTGAGGCGTAACAACTTGCGATCCACGATGGAGGTGTAACACCTCGTGGTCCACGATGGAGGCATAACACCTTGTGGTCCACGATGGAGGCGTAACACCTTATGGTCTGCGATGGAGGATTAACATCTTGTGGTCCATGATGGAGGCGTAACACCTTATGGTCCACGATGGAGGCGTAACACCTTGTGATCCACAATGGAGGCATAACATCTCGTGGTCCACAATGGAGGCGTAACACTTTGTGGTCCACGATGGAGGCATGGCCTGGGATTCTATGACAGAATCGAACCTGTAGGGAGATCGGTTTACATATTGTGACTCGCTGATTCTGACTTTTCTGTAAGGATGTACACAATAGAATATAGGGGCCTCATCAGCATACTTTTTTCACTTGCGCCTTCACACGCGATTGGTGGAAATTAAGCTGGTGATTGATGCAAACATTTTTTGTCACTGTATTATGGACGTTGACATCTATATCAAAAATGTTTGTGCATATTTGCTGTGATGCATTTTGTTGTGGCAATGAGTTGGTTTTGTGCGTTTCTGGGTTGTTTTACAGCATGGTTAGATTTTGCTATTTTGTCATAGTCTGGTTGCTGTGTTACATTTTGTTTTGACTGTTTTCTTATTTTGTGCAGCGTTATGTTTTCGTTGTATCATTATTTGGCTATATTCAATGTTGTGTTGTGGTCTGTTGTGCTTTGTAAATACATTTTAAATATCAACAGATATGATTTATTGACAGTCAAAAGCAGCACATTTCATTAAAGTTCCAGTGACATCCAGTTACCACGGCTTAAGGTGGTTAAATAATGCTGTCCCACCTCTTCAATTATTTAAGACACCATGCTGGCCAAAACTGTGAAAACTGTGGCAAGTAAAGACATCTTAAGATAGTTGTGTCTTTTATACAGTATTTGTGAACCGTGTATTTATGTTCATATCTTTGACTGTTTGAATTTGATTATGGGGTATTCAAATATTTTGTAAAGTGATCATACAAGTTTAACACACACACACCCTTTTTGCTTCAACAGTTTGCATTTAAACTTTTGAAACTGCTATTACAACAACAATGCCAACATTTGGCTTCCTGCGTGGGATGTTATTGGGGAGGGGTGAGTGAGAACACTTGTGGGAGTGGGCGCCTTCTTTCTACTTGATTTACAGTGCAGTTGAACATACACTGCACATTATCGCAGCCAAAGAGCTCACAAGATTATGGCCGGGCCTCGGTTTTTCCTGGCACTTTCCGCCAGACCGTGTCTGCTTCATGTTGTGGTGAGTAAAGTTGTGAGGTATTGAAAACTCAAGACAGCTGCTTCCCTTTATTTAATAACCTCTTCTGAGGTGAAGCCTGGAGGAACTTGGCTCCTTTCTAGGCAGGGAGCTGGCCTTTCAGACGCGGGCCTAATATGTGAAGAGAAACATAGCGCTTGGAGGCACGGAAGAGCGATACCTGAGAGAGAAGGGAGCTGGTGCCAAGTCTGTACGCTTCAGGTCTAAACGAATCGCTCGAAAGGACATGTCTGCTGCATTGTAGCGCTGTTCTCACTTCTAGGCACCACTGATGGATATCTCCTTTTCCGGTTTGTTGTAAGCATCAAGCCGAGAGGCCTTTTGTGGGATCGGGTGATCACCCCCTACTGTGCAGCAGACCTCGGCTGCGGGTCCATAGGAGGAAACCGACAGTACAATGATGTCACCAGATCGCATGGACAGTCTTCAAACCACCTAGACCAGGTTGTTATATTTTTACTTTTTCCCTTAGACGCCAATGTACACAGACAACAATGACACTATAGAAGCTCGGTGGCGGAGGTGTGGCTTAGTTGGGAATGGTGGTGATCCACATTGTGTACTGACTTCCATGGAGTCAAGCAGCCCCAGACCTTCTACTGCAAAGGCCAGCTTCCTAGCTCCCTCGAAGTTCCTAAACACCTGAATCTCAAAATGCAAGACGCAATCGACCAATCACGTAAGCTCTTCAGACCATCTCAACAATTGTGAATCTCACATGCTCTTGCCAACGCTATGCCACGCTCAACCACAACCTTGAGTTGCTGCGCTCCTCAGCATGTACAAGATGCTTTTGAGGGGAATCAGTGCTATACAGGTAAATAGATATAGACATTTCCAAAGTCTGCAACATTCTAATTCAGACCATCTCTCACCCAAATTTGTACTCCTTCCTCATTACAATCTCTCACTGACACTTGTGCTCTGCTCTTCTGCCAACTGGTAACCAAGCAAAATCCTTCAACTAGGCTAAAAAAAATGAGACAAATACTGCGCTTTCATTCTGACCACCCCATTCCTACAACATCTGTATCTCCTTCACCACAGTTTCAACCCTCAACTCATTGCAGAAATCCATCACCAAGCCCATAATGCCCTCCCAAGGCCAAGAAAGTCCTACCCAGGCACAACGAGCCAACACTGAGGCGTAACACGAGCCCCTACAACCCCTGTGACACAGTGGGGCCCTGACTCTTCAGGGGGCCTTCAAACCCTGAGGGGGGCACATTCCACCGTAGGCCAATGAATAGTTGTGAGATATGGGAAACTCAGGGTCCCAACATCACATTCTTTAAGGCTGGGAAGGGGCGTTATTTTTCATTACATCACTGAGCCATTAAATAAACCTAGACCCTAGGACAACTGGCTCTAAATGACATGTTCAGCTTAATTCCTCGCTACTAGAGAGCAACAAGTAAATGTATGTTCTTCTTCAGATTCCACAGTACAAGGACACTCTGTGTCCCCACACCTCTTAAATCTCAACATCAGCCTGATATTGGCCCGCCACTGATCTCAAGCAGTCCCCTTTCAATCTTACTCTGAGGATATAAAATCTACTTTAAGGTCGGTGCCTTCTGGAACCATTGACTACTCTTTCTAATGTCCTCGAATCTCACAAGAGCTGTATAATGAGAAGTGGGTTAAATCTAGGGGTGGGCAATGAACTCCGCTAGGAGATTTGTTAACTACGCAATCCGCTGAAAACACCGGAATTCAAGGAAAAACTCCACGTAAGCAGCTACTAAACTGCACCCACAATTGCTTTGTTAAAGCAACTTTACATGCTAAAAAGCATATAACCAATTCACAAAAGTGAACTTTGAAATATCAGGCAATGAGAGAGGTGATGATTTTGGGATCCCCCCTAACCTAAGGGGAGGACCCAGCAGATGCCTTGAACACAAAGAGCATATCATGCTGAACAATTCAGTGGTGGTCCCATCCTCTTAGGACCACCCCAAGCACAGTTATGGGCAAAAATACAATCTCAACCAAAGGCCCTGCAAAGCATTATGGGACGAGATTAGCAGTGGGCAGTGAATATTATAGTATCCAATATCAAAATAATTCTACAAAGAGCTGCAGTTCAACTCGTCGATACTAGGTGTCCCTCACGAGTCAAATGCAAAAGCATTGAAATTATTACATCAAGCTGCAGTTCCACTAGTCGTTACTAGATGTCCCTAACGAGTCAAATGCAAAAGCATTGAAACCCTTTCATGAAGCTGCAGTTCCACTAGTCGTTACTAGGTGTCCTCACGAGTCAAATGCAAAAGCATTGAAACCCTGAGCTGAGAGCTAATACTATAAATTCTACAAAGAGCTGCAGTTCAACTAGTCGTTGCGGAACTGCAGCTTCATGAAAGGTTTTCAATGCTTTTGCATTTGACTCGTGAAGGACATCTAGTAACGACTAGTGGAACTGCAGCTTGATGTAATAATTTCAATGCTTTTGCATGGTCCTAAGAGGATGGGACCACCACTGAATCATTCAGCAAGATGTGCTCTTTGTTTTCAAGGCATCTCCTTGGTTTTCTCCCTAGGTTAGGGAGGATCTCAAAATTATCACCTTTCTCACTGCTTGCTAAAATTTCATTTTTGTGAAATGACTATATGCATTTTAGCATATAACAACAGAGATACTTGTTAATTTACCAAAAGAATATGAGGTCTCTGTTTCATTAAGTGGAAGATGGAGCGAAGTTGCGGAAACAGAACTAGGACTGAAGTTCTTCTCCCTTGGTCTGGAAAAATAGCAAAGACTTCCTAAACTTATCCACACCTACAATCTTTAGCAAATAAATCACAAAGTCCATAGAAGCCAAGGAATCCTCCTCAACAACCATATGAAGAATGAATTCTCTCCTCAACAATCATATGAAATATGAATTCCGTTCTCAGTTGTTTCACCATGAAACAGTTTAGAACGACCCTCGCCTTCATCTCCCCTTGAAGGCTGTGCTTCCTTCTCAGTACAAACCTCTTCCAACAGCCTGATGGAGATACAAAAAACCTCCCTACAGCAATTATCAAGCACCCCAAGTTATTATTATTATTATTATTATTTTGAATTTATATATGGCGCACAGCTACCCGGCGGTTTCCCGGCGCCTATGGACACGACGTAACAAGAGAGGAGCACGCGGGACAGAATCTATTGATTAAAGAGCCAGGTCTTCAATTGTTTGCGAAATTTAAGATGGTGTTTTTCCATGCGGAGGTGCATCGGAAGGGAGTTCCAAAGGGAGGGAGCCAGATAGGCAAAGGATCGTCCTCCCATTCTGGCTCGTTTGATCCTGGGTACTTGAAATTTTAATTGAGTCGAAGAGCGAGGTAGACGTGAGGGGCGGTAATGTTGCACTAGGGCATTTAAATAGTGGGGGGCTAATCCTTCATTTATTTTGTGCATATAGCAGAGGGCTTTAAACTTGGCTCGATTGTCAATATGCAGCCAGTGCAGTTTGCGAAGCGCTCCTGATGCGGAGGCTGTACTGGGAAGATTAGATTAACTGCAAGCCTAAAGAAGTCAAAATCTACACATAGGGCCCTATTTATTTATTTATTTCTCCTTTTTATAAACAGCTAATCCACCACGGAGGTGAGTATACCACAGGACAACAGCTGGGGATGAGGTAACTCAAAAGATACTAATTGGGCAGAAAGCCAAGGAAAAATAATGTCAACAGTTGAAAACCAGTATTAATATGGTGTAATGCGGGTAGAAACCAGATGATGAAAGGGGAGCACTTCAGGGTAACCGTGAAGAGGGAGTAAGAGAGACGAATGAAAGGATGAAAGAAGGCAGAGGGTTTAGGAGTAAGAAAGGAAGGAGAACAATAAGGCAAAGGGATTAGGACATTTTGAAAAAGGTAGACCTCAAGCAGAAAGGAGTTAAGAGTTTAGGTGAGGAGACAAGACAGACTTACATAGTGGAGAAGTGTGGCTCAATGGTTAGAGCGGCAGACCCTGATGCAGAGATCTGGCCCGGGACCAGGGTTCAATTCCTGCCTCGGCGGGTCTTGGGCTCAATTTCCTCAGACCTGATAATTCTCGCCTCGGTGCCTCTTCTAATCATGGGTCCCACTCTGCAACTCTGGGCAATAGCTTGCTTAATCTCCACAACGGCCCCACCAGCGCTGGGATGCCTGGCTTCACCTTGGGGGTGCCCAGGAGTGGACATTTCACAGGGAAAAGCCAGGAAGGGTTCCACAGCGGTATGCGTACAGCGCCTCGACGCCCCAGCTGGGGTAGTAGTGCGCTTTACAAGTACGAATTTCATTTCATTTCATTTACATAGGATGTGAAGAGAGGTGAGAGGCTGGGGGTGGGTCTCTGGAGTGCAAGGAGAATGGATGAGTGTACAGGGAGTCTGAGGTGGAGAGATCATAAGCGGGAGGGCAGCCGGTGGACATCCTCACGTATAGTGCCGGAAGTAGGAGGAGCTAAGGCACTACAGACCTGATCTACAAAATGTTTTAACCGGCTGCAAACTCTCAGATTTGGTCAACCTGAGGGTTTGCGACCACTAGAGCACTTTTTGTAATTTGCTAAACCCTTTTAATGAGTTGTAAAAGGTTTTAAGAATTGCTAAATGGGTTAAGTAAACATTAAGGCAAGGTTAAGGGCATTCCTTCCAAATACTGATTCCTTAAGAGATGAATTAATGTTTTGTGTCAAAATCCGGTCACAAAACATTAATATTTTTCCACAAATTCAAAATTGATGGTAAGCCATTCACAAATGGGAATTGGTCTGCAGGGGACCCTTTTCCCTTTGAGAATGCTGACAAAAACATTTATTTAGGAGTAGGCAGTGGTCCTCGGGACCACTGCTTACTCCTAAAACGGTTTGTTTAACTTTTCATTTTTAAAAATGTGTCCCAGTTTACTTTTAGGAAAATTAGCTGGATTTAAAAAAAATATTGCTTTATTGAAAAGCAATCACAGACGTGTTGGTCGGCTGACCCTATTGGGCCACCATGCCGTTGACTTTAACCAACAATAATGGGTCACAATTTCCAACTTGACACGTGCATATTAATGAGGTTGGTTGAATTGCAACCCACTATGATTCCGAATTTTATGAACCGACCTATTGGGAAGTAGGCTGGTTCTCAAAATTCCAGTGCATTGGCAAAAAGTCGGTGCGCAGTTTGCGACCACTTTTTGCGAATGTAAATTTCATAAATCAGGCTCCACACGAGGGGAAAGGCCAGAAGCAGAGTTTGGTCCAATACAGGCAGAGCTAATGGTAGAGAGTTGAAAGACGCTGAGGCAGGAGGGAGGGAGTAGGAGGTAAACAAAAGAAAAAAATTGAAATATATTTTAAACAGGTGTGTTTCGGACTTTCTCATTTCAACTGGTAGAACATTCCAGATGGAGGGGGGGCCTGCACCAGGAAAGACTGTGTGGCACTCATGCAGGAACTGCATTTTTGCACTCCATAGTAAGCTTGATGATTCTCCTTTAGTACGTGATGCCACCGGAGATTTTAAGAAAGGCTTAGTCTGGGTATGGGTTGTGGATGGCCTCATAAGTCATGCATGCTAAATTGCATTTCATTCTCCTTTTAGGTGAAGACTGAGAAGTTCTTTCAGTACATGCAACATGTGCTCAGACATTTTAGTGCCAGATACCATTAGAGCGGTGGAATGTTAAATGCCTTTCAAGGATGCCCGGGATAAGCTTGGCAGGCCTACTAGACTAAAGTTGCCATAGTCCAGATGAGGCAGAAGAATAGCCTGAGCATTGGTGTCGTCCTTCGGATCAAGCAGCAGTTTAAGATTTCTCCCGGAGGGGAGTGCAGCTCTTGCATCTGTAGAAGTGTGAGCGATTTGGGAGTTCTAACACAAATGGCCATCAATACACAGTTCTAGTGATTTAACCTCATCTACTAGCGTTGGGGAGAAACCATCGATGTCGACTTTTGATTAAGCCTGGGCGGAGTTCGCGGAGTTCCTCAGCGAAGTACAAAAAAAACTCTGCTGCGCTACGCGGAGCTCCCCAAGTGGCGGAGTGGGTTAAAAAAATTCAATTTGCGGTCATTTTCAGTGCCGGGTGTTTGTCTGCGCTGTGAAATTATGGCAAATGGCACCATGCACAGTGCAAGCGGGTGCTGCTTCATTTCCTTCTGCTTCCTTTCTGCCGCTTTTCTACTCGAGTGGCAGCTTTCTCAACGCGAACGGACGGTTTCTCAATGCGAGCAGTCGCGAGCATATGCGGTCACTCGCATTGAGAAATCCGACCGCCCGCATTGAGAAATTTCGCCGGGAGGTTGATTTCCCTCGCTCGCGCTCACCAACTTGACGTTGATGAGCGTGAATAAGGAAAAATCTCGCCGGGAGGTGGATTTTCCTTGCACGCCAACTTGATGTTAATGACCGTGAGTGAGAATAAAAAATCCGCTCCGCTGAGTTTTTCGGAACTCCGCAAGTTCCGCGTAATGCGGGGTGCGGAAAACTCTTACAAACTCCGCGAGCGGAGAGGAGTTCACCACCCAGGCATACTTTTGATAGCCATTCCTATCTAAATTTGACCTCTTGAGAATGTCTAATGATTACCACTTCAGTTCTTTCTGGATTTAACTTTAGGACATTCACTCACATCCATAAATGAAGTTTGTAAGAGAATGTTTAATAGTACAACTGACCTGCGATGAAGATATTTTTAGGTATAGTTGGGTATCATCTGCACACTCATGAACTGCAGCCCATGTCTCAATCATCAAGAATCTCAGCGGTTTCATATACAAGTTGAACAACATGGGCGCAATGCTAGTGCCCTCAGGCACCCCACACATGACTGGGGAGGGGACATAGTCATACATACCCATCCTGACTAGTTGCTATTGGTGGTTAGGAATGAGGAAAACCCTCCAAGGATCTTACCTCTGAAGCCCATGTGGTATTTCAGGACAGAGATGAGCCATTAGTGGTCATTCCTATCAAACGCTGCTGATAAATCAAGATGGAAGAGGAGGAAGACATCACCACCAGCCAGCGTATAGGGAATATCATTTAGGATTTTACGTGTATTGGCTTTTGTGCCGCATCCTTTGTGGAAGCCGGGTCAGTTTATGGTTATCTGCCTGTTTCGGCCAATGTGTGAGGCAGGTTGGTCAGCACCACATTTCTCAGTACCTTTGCCCAGCCCTGATAGATTAGTCACAGAATGGTTGTTACAGAGCTTAATTTGTAAAATATTAAGTGCCAGGGCTCTGACTAGGAGGCCACTGCAGCTTGCACCACCCATCGCCCTAGTCATCGCTGCCAAAACAACTACAAACCATCTCTTTCACATGTAAATGCGAAAGTTCAGATTATTCCAGGGCCCCAAAGCTAAAGGAATGGCTGGGGAGGCAGGTATTAGCCATTTTAATGTATATTGTAGTCCTAAACTACCATTGTTCTGCTCATCTCTAAATTAGATGAGCAGCGCCACCATGTGGTGGACTGTTCTAAGAATGGTGTTGACAATTAGGTGCTGGTGCTGAGCACCGGAAACCAATTAAGTGCCGGTGCTGAGCACCGGAAAGCACCGGCTCAAAGTAAGCACTGGGTTAGGGTCATCCTGGGGTTTCTTTTCGAGTGGATTGATTCGTCCGCTCGTAAGCGAGTCAGGTAGATGTCCTCTTTTAATGAATCATTTATTAGGTAACACCATTGTTTACTGAAAAATGTTTTGATCTTAGAAGCTGGGATGATGATATCATCATGGAAAAGAGGAGCCGTCTATGATTATCACCTACAGATGGGTGTAGTGTCTGTACTGTGCACGACGCATATCAAAGGAAATAAATAAGGCAAAACTATCTCTAATCACGCGCTGACAATCTTCATTCACCAGGAGGTTTCAGATCTGGTATGAGGTGGCCTCACTCTTCTGTGCTGAGTTCCATCCATAGACTATCCTCCCCTTGTCCAGACTGCTGGTATTGTACCTTGGATCCAGTCGTTGAATGTAGGGATGAACGCAATCCCAGTAGAACAGTTCATGCACTCACCCTAAAGAGAAGAAGCCCAAAGCACCCCTCCTTCTCATGGTCCAAGTGCTGTGTCACCTGCCTGCATGGAGGGACAGCACCCTTCTGGGTCTCCGATGGCACCAGGGTTCACGACCCTCGGGGTGGAGAGTTGTTCTTCTTCCACAAACACTAGTTGAACTAAGAGAAGCCTTTTCACAACTTTCATATCTCATCGTCTCCAGCCAACCTGAATGTGGCATTTTGATGTGATGAGCAGAACCTTCTTCCAACCACGTTTATTTATTTATTCATTTAGATATTTATTGATTTATTTGTAGCTGTTTCTACAACACTGCATACGTGTATAAAAACAACATTGGAGGAGGAAGGAAAGTCGAAGGAACTAGTTTGAGGGTAAAAGATAAAGAGTCTCAGGCTAGGATTTGGGGCTGGGGGAGAGCCAGGATGGGGGACAGGATGAACAAAGGTGACCCTCCATTTGCTATTTTCAGACTGTCCACAAACCATTGATTATTTCACAATGAAAACCATTGTCCATTATACGGTTGTGGACCCCATGCTCTCTTCCACCGGTAACGCAGGTCCTAATTAGTTGTTGGTACTCAGTGCTTTACCATATACGGTGCAAAGGGACACTTATGGGAGCTACCCCCTTGTGGCATGGGACGAGGTTGGCCAAAACTGCAATTCTGGATGGATTCCGACTATGGGACCTAATTGGAATCTCCATCTTGGGAGATGTCTGGAGGGACCTAATCGGCATCTCCATCTTGGGAGATGTCTGGAGGGACCTAACCGGCACCTCCATCTTGGGAGAGGTCTGGAGGGACCTAACCGGCATCTCCATCTTGAGAGACGTCTGGAGGGACCTAACCGGCATCTCCATCTTGGGAGATGCCTGGAGGCACCTAACCGGCACATCCATCTTGGAAGTGGTCTGGAGGGACCTAACCGGCATCTCCGTCTTGGAAGAGGTCTGGAGGGACCTAACCGGCACCTCCATCTTGGGAGAGGTCTGGAGGGACCTAACTGGCATCTCCATCTTGAGAGACGTCTGGAGGGACCTAACCGGCACATCAATCTTGGGAGTGGCCTGGAGGGACCTAACTGGCATCTCCATCTTGGAGATGCCTGGAGGCACCTAACCGGCACATCAATCTTGGGAGTGGTCTGGAGGGACCTAACCAGCATCTCCGTCTTGGGAGAGGTCTAGAGGGACCTAACCGGCATCTCCTTTTTGAGAGATGTCTGGAGGGACCTAACCAGCACCTCCGTCTTGGGAGAGGTCTAGAGGGACCTAACCGGCATCTCCTTTTTGAGAGATGTCTGGAGGGACCTAATCGGCACCTCCATCTTGGGAGATGTCTGGAGGGACCAAACCAGCACCTCCATCTTGGAAGATGTCTGGAGGGACCTAACCGGCACCTCCATCCTAGGAGATGTCTGGAGGGACCTAATCGGAATCTCCATCTTGGGAGATCTGTGGAGGGACCTAACCGGCATCTCCCTCTTGGGAGGTGTCTGGAGGGACCTAACCTGCACCTCCGTCTTGGGAGGTGTCTGGAGGGACCTAACCGGCATCTCCTTCTTGGGAGATGTCTGGAGGGACCTAACCGGCACCTCCATCTCGGGAGATGTCTGGAGGGACAGCCATATGTGCTCTTCCCAAGAACTGGCGGAGGATGTCTGCCTTCATCCTTTCCAGTTTTATCGCTACCTACAGCTGCGGCATGCCTTAGAGCGCTATAAAGACAGGCTCACGATCCTTTCCGAATTCAACCCACTTGAATGCAAGTTGGTGCCCGATACATTGGGTAGGATACCTTGGCGGCTCTACACCCCCTGGAATCATTGAGATCCAGACGGGAGGAGGGTGTTGGTACCCTAGATGATGATGACTGGGTTGCGGCAACGACGGCCCCGAGGACGCTAGTAATAGTGATGCGAGTACACCTAGTACAATTCAAATACTTCCACAGGATTTACTATTCCCCTGAACACCTCTGGCTTGCATGGGTCGGACCCGCGACCCGGCGTGCCTGCGCTGTGGCTGCTCTCAGGGTACCTTTTATCACACAATCTGGACTTGTCCTGGGGCACCGGCGTACCCGGCATTGGTCAACAGATACATGGGGCGGGTGGTTTGCCTGCCACTGGAACTGGATCCTAAAATCATGGGGCACTGCAGGACAACCCGCTCACTCCTTGCAACAGCGTACATGGTGGCCAGGAGGGATCTTGCTAGACACTGGGGGCCTGATTCACAAGGGTAAATTTAGACCAAAAGTCTAAGTTTAGACCTGAAGTCTAAGTTTAGAACTAAAGTCTAACTTTACTACTACTAAAGTTAGACTTTTGGACTAAGTTTACTTTTGTGAATCAGGCCCCATGACTATATCTGTGTTAGAGGCAGTGACGGCTGCCTTTTACTGCTTTTGTGTGTGTCCCTGTGCAGAGTATCAGACCAGCCCGATGTTTGCGTTGTGGCCCCACGGCTTGAGCTCGATGCTTGTATTGTCTATGTTGGCTAAATATAAAAGCAATAAAATGTGTAATTAAAAAATGTTTTAAAAAAATCTGTTGTCCGTTATTGTTTGGCATACGGACACCTTTTGTCTGTAATTTTTCAAATTATATTGAGCACTTCTTATGGTTGTCTAGTATTTAAGTGCTCCCAGACAGTGGCGTAGGGTGTTGTGTGGCTGTCCCCCTCCTAGCAAAGGATGGCTCTGACCCTTGTAGAAAGGTGAAGGAAAACAGAGGTTGAAAGAGAGGAACACTCTCAGAGAGAGAGAGTCAAAGAGAGTGTTAGATCAAGAGGCGGTTTGACTCCCGGTCTATTGCTGCGAAAAAACTGGACCCTGAAAAGCCAGAGATGGACGTCTCTTTTTACTTAGTGGAAAGTGTTTAGAATGCCCACTAGTGACTGAGCAGCTAGGGCGTGGCAGAGAGCACACCTAGTGACAGACCCGCCTAGAGTTGCTGAGAGCACACCTAGTGACAGACCCGCCTAGAGTGGCTGAGAGCACACCTAGTGACAGACCCATCAAGGGAGTGGCTGAGAGCAGACCTAGTGACAGACCCGCCTAGGGAGTGGCTGAGAGCAAACCTAGTAACAGACCTGCCTAGGGACTGGCTGAGAGGAGACCTAGTGACAGACCTACCTAGGTAGTTGCTGAGATGAGACCTAGTGACAGACCCATCTAGGGAGTGGCTGAGAGCACACCTAGTGACAGACCCGCCTAGGGATTGGGTGAAAGCAGACCTAGTGGCAGACTTGCCTAGGGAGTGGCTAGGAGCACACCTAGTGACAAACCTGCCTAGGGAGTGACTGAGAGCACTCCTAGTGACAGGCCAGCCTAGGCAGTGGTCAAGAGCAGACCTAGTGACAGACCCGCCTAGGGAGTGGCTTAGAGCAGACCTAGTGACAGACCCGCCTAGGGAGTGGTCGAGAGCAGACCTAGTGACAGACCCGCCTAGGGAGTGGCTTAGAGCAGACCTAGTGACAGACCCGCCTAGGGAGTGGTCGAGAGCAGACCTAGTGACAGACCCGCCTAGGGAGTGGGTGAAAGCAGACCTAGTGACAGACCCGCCTAGGGAGTGGCTGAGAGCAAACCTAGTGACAGACCCATCTAGGGAGTGGCTGAGAGCAGACCTAGTGACAGACCCGCCTAGGGAGTGGCTGAGAGCAAACCTAGTGACAGACCCACCTAGAGTGGCTGAGAGCACACCTAGTGACAGACCCGCCTAGAGTGGCTGAGAGCACACCTAGTGACAGACCCATCTAGGGAGTGGCTGAGAGCAGACCTAGTGACAGACCCGCCTAGGGAGTGGCTGAGAGCAAACCTAGTGACAGACCCATCTAGGGAGTGGCTGAGAGCAGACCTAGTGACAGACCCGCCTAGAGTGGCTGAGAGCACACCTAGTGACAGACCCGCCTAGGGAGTGGCTGAGAGCAAACCTAGTGACAGACCCATCTAGGGAGTGGCTGAGAGCACTCCTAGTGACAGGCCATCCTAGGGAGTGGTCGAGAGCAGACCTAGTGACAGACCCGCGGAGGGAGTGGCTTAGAGCAGACCTAGTGACAGACCCGCCTAGGGAATGGTCGAGAGCAGACCTAGTGACAGACCCGCTAGGGAGTGTGTGAAAGCAGACCTAGTGGCAGACTTGCCTAGGGAGTGGCTGGGAGAACACCTAGTGACAAACCTGCGTAGGGAGTGACTGAGAGCACTCCTAGTGACAGGCCAGCCTAGGCAGTGATCGAGAGCAGACCTCGTGACAGACCCGCCTAGGGAGAGGCCTAGCGCAGACCTAGTGACAGACCCGCCTAGGGAGTGGTCGAGAGCAGACCTAGTGACAGACCCGCCTAGGGAGTGGCTGAGAGCAGGGCCAGTGGCAGTCCCGGCTAAAGAGTGGATGAGGGCAAGCCTACTGAAAGACCTGCCTAGGGAGTGGCTGAGAGCACACCTAGTGACAGACCCACCTAGGGAGTGGCTGGGAGCACACCTAGTGACAAACCTGCCTAGGGAGTGACTGAGAGCACACCTAGTGACAGACCTGCTAGGGAGTGACTGAGAGCACACCTAGTAACAGACCTGCCTAGGGACTGGCTGAGAGGAGACCTAGTGACAGACCTACCTAGGTAGTTGCTGAGATGAGACCTAGTGACAGACCCGCCTAGGGAGTGGTTGAGAGGAGGCCTAGTGACTGACCGGAGTGGCTGAAAGCAGACCTAGTGGCAGACCTGCCTCTGGATTAGCTGAGAGCAGACCTAATGACAGACCCGCCTAGCGAGTGGTCGAGAGCAGACCAAGTGACAGACCCGCCTAGGGAGTGGCTGAGAGCAGGGCCAGTGGCAGACCCGGCTAAAGAGTGGATGAGGGCAAGCCTACTGAAAGACCTGCCTAGGGAGTGGCTGAGAGCACACCTAGTGACAGACCCACCTAGGGAGTGGCTGGGAGCACACCTAGTGACAAACCTGCCTAGGGAGTGACTGAGAGCACACCTAGTGACAGACCTGTTAGGGAGTGACTGAGAGCACACCTAGTAACAGACCTGCCTAGGGACTGGCTGAGAGGAGACCTAGTGACAGACCTACCTAGGTAGTTGCTGAGATGAGACCTAGTGACAGACCCGCCTAGGGAGTGGTTGAGAGGAGGCCTAGTGACTGACTGGAGTGGCTGAAAGCAGACCTAGTGGCAGACCTGCCTCTGGATTAGCTGAGAGCAGACCTAATGACAGACCCGCCTAGAGAATGGCTGAGAGCAGACCTAGTGAGAGACTCGCCTAGGGAGTGGCTGAGAGCAGGACCAGTGGCAGACCCAGCTAAAGAGTGGATGAAGGCAGGCTTACTGAAAGACCTGCCTAGGGAGTGGCTGAGAGCACACCTAGTGACAGACCCACCTAGGGAGTGGCTGGGGGCACACCTAGTGGCAAACCTGCCTAGGGAGTGACTGAGAGCACACCTACTGACAGACCCGTTAGGGAGTGACTGAGAGCACACCTAGTGACAGACCTGCCTAGGGACTGGCTGAGCAAAAGACACACAGATGATGGACGGAATGCAGAGCAAATCAAACATTCAGCCCCAGTCAAGAGATCTGGGTTAAATCCATCATTCTTTTGCTCACCATGCCACCCCAGTTCAGACCCAGCCATATGCAAAACAGTCTTGACCCTGTGCCTCATGGGAACAGTCCTGCCCGAATTGCCAAACCAGGTTCTCCCTGGACCGTAAACAAGCATCCTGGGACCGGTTTTGGGGCATCACCCCTCATCAGCCAGGCTAGCTTGAAGCATGTGCAAATTCATAGGCTGTACATTATGACACATTTATGTTTGCAGACTCCATGTTATTAAATCTGTGGAGATGTGGTCCACAAGGTTGATGCTTTCTTGTACGGAAGAACTCTGATTTAAATGAATTGACACAAATAGTGGATTAAAATTTCGAGAGGAAAAGGACTGAGTGACTTGAGCATGAGTGGTCAGAAAGGAAGGAAGTGAACCACTTGAGTAGTGTCTCTCAGAAGCCCATCCTGAGTTGCTACAATTTCAGAAGTTTCTTATGCTCAGTTCTGTTGAATGCCGCTGATAAATCTTTCAACCCCAGGAGACGTACCTGCTCTTCATCTAGTGTTCAAAGAATGTGGACAAGGACTTTACTGTCACCGTTTCAGTGCTGTGACCTGCTCTGAATCCTGATAGATGCAGTGAGTTGCCCTTTATGTCTGTGTTCAGTTTTATCCCTACACATTTCTCAATGCTTTACCTTGCCGGGGTAGGTCTGTACCTGGTCAGTGATTGTCCAGGGTTTCTGAGTCAGCATTCGTCTTTCCCAAGATTGCTAAACTCTGACCCACATTCAGCCCCCTTCTTTCATTGAGACATTGATGAGTGGGGGCCAGTAAAGCACTTCTAGGTGAAAGTTGGCTGTTGTTGACTTTGATGGCAGAGCTTACTGGAAGTAGTATGTTGGGCCCATTCGTTTTATGATATAGTGGGTGAACCCAGTTGTACTTCTGCGAAGGAGACCCATGAGTTGTGTTTTTTTTGGCTGGTGAGAGGAGGTGAAGTGCATTGGGGTTTTTGAGATTATGTCAAAGAGACATTCCTTTTTGTTGGAGGGGCCAGGGCATGCTTGGTTTCAAAGCTGTTCTTTTTCATGAATGCGAAGCCTGCCTTTGCTGGGTCCTGCAAAGGTGTTATTTGATCATGGATAAAGGAAGATTTTCGAATTTGAATTCCTTGTTTCTTCTTTCAATTATTTCTGCACTGTTTTAGTCTTGCCTTCTTCCAGGGTGATTTGGCGACTTGCGGCTTCTTCTTCGGGGACCTTATCCAGGGGCGGCTCCACCATTAGGGTGGAGGGGCGTCGCCCTACTGCTTTCTCGCAGTGCGAGAAGCAGAAACATAAAATGGTAAAACTACCGTTTTATGTTTCTGCTTCTCGCACTGCGAGAAAGCAGAAGTTTCTAGTTGGGGGGGGGGGGCGGGTGGGCGGTCCTGCTCGAGGGCAGGGGGGCAGTGGCTTGCCCACTGTTGTGGGCCCTGACTGTTTGGTTGGCCCTCTGGGGCTGACCAAACCAGTCATGCACACTCTGGATTTTCTCTATGCAGCCTACATAGAGAAAATGGCCTCCCCGTAGGCGCCCGGCTGGGCGCCGTTCGCACCAATCACAACGCTGCCATTGCAGCATTGTGATTGACATAGGTGCGGAGAGGGAGGGAAGCTGCCGGAAGGAGCAGCAGGAGCTGAGGCGGCGGCGCGTGACTCTGGGAAGGTACGTTTTTTTTAATGGAAGTTACCGTCCCGCTTCCCCACCCATGTGAACCCGTGCGACCCCCCCCCCCGTCATTGCCGGCTGCGACTGGTGTAGTGTCTTCAGCCGGTCCATTAGAAGGTGCGCAGGCCCGAGGAGTCACGATGAAGCTGGCGAGGGAGATGACTCCCAGAACTCTTGCTTTCTACAGCCTCAGAGTAGTGTCTTCGGGCAGCCAGTGTGAGGTGCCAGACACGGAGTGTCTCCTCAGCTGGTCTCCTGGAAGCTATTGAGACTGAGAGAGAGATATGCACATATAAGCACTTCTGCGAGGCGCTGTGCGAAGTGTTTATTTTGTGGTGATAATTTTTGTGCACGTTCTACTCTTTGTTCTAGTTTTTGGGCTTCTTTTGATGGCGACGGTTATCTGTAGTTTTGGGTATTTGATTTTGATGATGCGTGTGCACCACATATTTCGAGACGAAGATGTGCGTGTTATTTTTATTATTTAGTGATTACATTTGTTTGTAGCTTTTATTCGGTAAAGACGCGTGCCTTTTATATCTATTCTTCTGTGAGAAGTTCGTGTTTCGTGGTGACGGTAATAATGATTCCTTCCTGTTGGTGACGAGTGTAGTTTATCTCTGGTGATTTCTGCTCAGTGTAGATTGTGCCATTGTGATACATGTTTGTCGTATATTCTGTGACGTGTGCGCGTGTGTGAATGTGTGTACATAGTTTGCATTCTTGGATGGCGGTCCATGCGTTCATGTATATTACGACTGAACGGTGCAATGTGTATCCTGGGCGTGTGTGGAAAATTAATTTGTATCGATAAACATTGTCTGCGCCATCTTGCCCTTTTTCCCAATGCCACACTTTCGTCGTCCGCGGCGGCCATTTTAGCTACCTTGATCAGACCCACTCTCTGCACACCGCTAATCCCCAGCGCGGCTCCACATCCTCGCAAGCCCCCCCGCACTGGTCACCCTCTCTCTCTCTCATGCACGGGCCATTAACCCCCTCCAACTGCGCTGCACTTCCCTGGGAATCTCACCCGGGCTTGCCCGACACCTCCCTTTCCTCCTATACACTATCACACCCTCTGACACCCCTCTTCCTCCATATCCGATTGTCCAGGCCGGTCCCAGGCTATCACCTAGCCCTGCGGATACAGTTTATGGCCCCGACTGTAAGGAATCGCCCTCTTCAAAGGAGTTACAGTAGATCAAGGCCCCCACCCCATGAGATCCGTCACACCACATGCATTCCGGGAACCGGCGGAATGCCCTGCTGATCCTGCCGTCTGATGACGATTCTGTATGGTGAATGGGGAGGGGATTCTCACTGTAAGGGTGCGTGGGAACGGGTCTGAAGCAGAAGATCCCAGGGATGTCTTTCATACTTCAAAGTATCTTTACTGTAATAAAGAATGTCTTCCTGCCATAAATGCGTGTATAAGAGGCCAGGCCTCAGAGATGCAGTAGAGCACCTCGTGAAGATTCCCTGTTGGTCTGATCTGACGTGTTTCTCCTCCGGAGAGAATAAACCTTTGTTTCCTGCCTTCCAGTCTCCAGCGCCTGCCTCTTCATTGATTCATTTTTGGGGAATAGAGGCGACATCGCCGGGCAATACTTAAGGTTATTCCATTCGTCGATTGCCTTCCTGTTTTACAATTGGCGTCCCAAGCGTGGGGCCCATCAGCGACACGTGGATCCAGTGGGAGAGGTCCTGACGACAGAGTGAACGACTGCAACGATCGGGAGAGCTCCTGTCCGATAGACCCTCGTCTGACAGCCGATCATCCGAACTCTCACTGGTTCCGAACAGACCTCTCTCGAGTGATCTACGGTCCTGACTGGGAACCATCAGGAGTGCCGCGATAGAAGATAGAGGACGATCGGGCGCTGGATTCGGAGGACAGGAAACAGCCCATGCGGTCCGGGTAAGGTCGTACAAAACGACAAATTGTGAAACGATAACGGTTCTTTGAGACATTTGCTGCTTACAAACGAGGAAGAGTACAAATACTCTATCTTCCTTTGTGAACAGTGAAGGGTGGGTAACGCGGACTTTTGTCCCCCTTGTAATCTGTCGTACCTATCTTTTCTCCCCACTGATTGTTTGTTTGATTGATTGTCAAGGGTAGCTCCCTTTTTCTTTGAGTATCAGAGTAGCTCCTTTTGAGGCATTCCCTGTCTACAAACGGCGAGGGATAGGAATATTCTCTCTCCTTTACAGATAGTGAAGGATGGGTAACGCGGACCTTTGTCCCCTTTGTAATCTGTCGTGCCTATCTTCTCCCCACTGATTATTTATTTGGATCTAGTTCTCTTGAAACATTTATTGTCTGCAAACAACCTGGAATAGCAATATTCTGCCTAGTCTTTTGCAGGTAGTGAAGGGTAGGTAACGCGGACTTTGTCCCCCTTTGTAATCTGTCATGCCTATCTTCTCCCCACTGAGTGGTAGCTGGTTCAGCCCGGACCGCTTGTTAGAGGTGGATCATCCAGTCCCACTGGAAGGCACCCCTAACAAAGACATGTTCACAAAGCATGGACTAGTCGCTATAGCATATTGCAAATTATGGCACAGGTATACGAAGAAGGAACCCCAGAGTCAGTGGCCACTGATAGGATCCTTTGAAGAAAGCAAACTAGATGCACTAGATGAAGCCCTAAAAACTCGTGAGAACGACACCGACCATGCTAGACAGCGTTGGCCTGTGGCGCAAAGAAACTGTACAGCGAAAGAAGAAAGAGGAAGCTAGGTTAGACAAAGAGCTACGTAAAGCAGCCCACCTAGCTGCAAAGAAACTAGAGGAAGAAATAAAGAAGAGAGAGGAGGCTAAGCGAAAACAAGAGATCGAAACACCGAGCCAGTGTCCTGTTAGAACACCCTCTGCGCTCTACCCTGAATTACCTTCGAAACAGCGAACCAACGATGATCTCTTATTAGGTCCTCCGATCATCTACATGCCCCCTCCATATGCCCCTTCCCAACCTTCAGCGCAACACTCGCGACCCCCAAGCACAGACGAGAGTAGCGCCAGGGCCTCGGCCCCCAAGGCCTCCGCACCGGCGGAATCCTCGCACCAGATACAAAACAAGCAGCAATATTAGATGACCATGAGGCCCGAAACACAGAACCCACAAGGACGAACAGGTTGGGCAAAAACGAGCAAGAGAGGATTGACAAGGTAGTCAGGACACTAGTAGAACGAAAGGAGAAGGAGGAACACGTTATGGATATATTCAACTCATTTGCGGGAAGCCACAGACGACACTTTGTCGTACGATTATGTTATCATGTCCTAAACGCTTATGAGGACCGATATCGAGATAGAGGCCCCGAGAGCCTAACGACTCTGTATAGAAAAATTGATATCGGGGATGAGGGCGAGTGTGACGTGACGGACCTCCTTGCGCGTACACTTAGGGTTTTCTGCCACCTCACTGAATCAGAGGTGGAAGCTAAACCTACGACATCCGTAGCGGCCGAACCACGAATAGAGCAACCTAGCACCATGATGCCGATAAGAGAGGCCGCCCCTATTGGGTCCCCCACGAGGTCAGGGAACACACGATGATGTTAACCATACGGATGCAAAAGGGAGGATAGTGTACAACTGGGTCTACCAACCATGGGATCGACAGGATATTCTGACGTTCCGAAAATCTCTGCCCGATTTACGAAAAAAACCACCGCCTTCTACACTGAACTAGGTACAGCCTTAGGTTCCACTATCATGACCCTAACGGACCTCGATTTGTTCTTCGGGTTATGTCTGCCAGCTGATGTGTGGAAGCAGATCCGCAAGGTCGACCACCTTGAGCTGTTCGGACATACCTGGAAACAACTCGATGAGTTCGACAAGCAACGAGGAGCCGGGCAGAAACCCGTAACGGCCATCCTTGAACTCCCGGACAAGATCGTCCAGAAACTCAAGACCCTGATTCCCGAGAAGAAAATAGACTGGTCAATAGTGACGGCCTGTAGACAGAAACCACAAGAAGACGCTTCGGAATACTTCTCTAGGTTCGAAACGGTGTTCTCCGACTACAGCGGCCAAGATATGGCCACTGCAACCGGACACCACTTGTTCGTTCAGAATTTCGTGGAAAGGCCTGGTGCAAGAAGTTTCTCAAAAATTGCAGGCGAGCGAAAGCAGTTGGGCAGCCTCTAAACCCACGGCTATCCTCCAGATGGCCCAATACTATGAACATCAGAAGAATGAGAATGATAGGGCATCCGAACGTAAAAGAAGGAGTTGAAAGAGCGGGTCATGATAGCTCAACTGCAGGGGGTGACTATAGGTAGGGAACCCTCCAAGGGGAACTACCAGCCGACAGCCCCTAAAAATACACCCTCCAGAGAACGAATGCCCGTACCCTATACAAGCCGAAGGGACTTAGATGAAAACCAATGCGCGTTTTGTAAAGGATACGGTCACTGGAAGTCGCAGTGCCCGGTCCTTCATGAAGCAAACAAGAACCGAGAGGCTAGGGATGGGACAAACGGACAAAAGAACAGGGACCAGGGACGGGGACACACCAATGATGCTAACTATGACAGACCAAGCCGACCTAACACATTTGACCGCCCACGACAGAATCAGTATCAGCAGTCCGATTGCGAGAACGTCCGCGATTTCGCATAGGACAGCCAGGGCCAAGGAGGGATCCAGTCGAGCTTTGTGTTGACCAGCAAGGTCCTTATGTCACTGCTAAGGTCCTGGGTACGAAGTCCCCATTTTTGGTGGACACTGGGGCAACACGTAGTGCATTATCCAAACGACTGATTCCAAGGGCACCCTTGTCTGGCTCACACGTGACATCAATAGGCTTTGATGGAACGCCTCTACTAATCCCTTATCTACACCGATTCCCTTTGACTTAGATAACAACATCACGGACACGACCTTCCTGCTATCTTCCAACACCCCCGACGCCATTATGGGTCTTGACCTCCTGAAGCACTTTCGAGCCACCATTCGATGTTCCCCAGACGGAGTACGAGTCATACTGTACGATAACCAGAATCCGTTCAGACCTTGTCCCACCCGACGCATGTTTTCCATCACTGACGCTGACTTGTCCTTACTAGACACTTTACCCCCGTACCTTTGGGCCAAGTCCGACTCAGACGCATGATGATAGACCCTGTGCACATCACTGTACGGTCAGACGCTATGCTCCCAAAGCTCCCACAGTATCGGATATCGCCCGAGGCGAGAAGGCATTGGTAGGAATCATTCAGTCCTTAGTCGATGCAGGAGTGGTAGAGGAAGTAGTCAGTAATATCTGTAACAGCCCTATCCTACCCATTGTCAAGAAGCAAGGCGAGGAGATGAGAAGGCTTATCGCTTCATCATTGACCTCCGCGAAGTAAACAAAGTAGTCGTACCTCAGTACCCAGTAGTCTCTGACATCACCACCATCTTGACCCTGATCCCCTCCACTGCCACTGTTTTCACCGTCATAGATCTCAAAAATGCTTTCTTTTCTATCCCCATCCATCCAGACAGCCGATACCTCTTCGGCTTCACCCTAAAAGCCCGTTCATATAGATTCTGTAGAGCACCCCAGGGCTACACTGAGAGCCCCAGCATCTACAGCCAGGCTCTCAAGAGACAGCTGGACGCAGTCCAGCTCCCGGACGGAGTGGTGTTAATCCAGTATGTTGACGACATTCTCCTGGCTGCCGACACTACGCCACTTGCCACCACAGCCACCATCCAACTCCTGCACTTCCTCGCGGAGAATGGTCACAAGGTCTCCAAGAAGAAGCTGCAGTTCTGCCAACCACAGGTGACATACTTAGGCCACCTCCTGTCCAAGTACGGGAGAAAGCTCACACCCGATCGGATCCGGACCATCCTAGAGACCCCCGTTCCCAAGACTCAAAAGCAGGTTCGCTCCTTAGTAGGCCTCACGTCCTTCTGTCGGCAGTGGTTGCCAAACCTTAGTCTCATAGTCAGACCTCTACTCTCTCTGTTAGCGAAAGACGTTCCCTTCCCACTCCCTTGGACCCCTGAATGCCAATCCTCCTTTCAAGAACTACGAGATGCCCTCTGCTCAGCACCTGTTCTAGGGACCCCTGACTACACCAAGCCCTTCTCCCTCTTCACCCACGAGAGGGAGGGGTGCGCTTTGTCTGTCCTAACGCAACCCATAGGTCCCAAACAACGCCCTTGTGCCTACTTCTCTGCCACTCTTGACCCTGTAGCCAGAGCTCTGCCCGCCTGCCTTCGAGCGGTAGCTGCCGCTGCCGTCTCTATCCGACAAAGTGAGGGGATCGTACTTTCGAATTCCCTCACTGTGCTGGTCCCCCATGCTGTCGACACACTCCTGAACCAGACCAAGACTCAGCACCTGACTAGCGCACGACTGACTGGTTACGAGTTAACTCTGCTCACACCCCACATCACGTTGAAACGATGTACCACTCTGAACCCTGCCACTCTGTTGCCCCTCCCCGATGACGACCCCAATGTGTCCCCTATGCATGACTGTGTGACCCTCACGGACGAGCAAACTAGAAGTAGAGCTGACCTCCGTGACACTGCCATCCCAGACCCTGATGGAGAGCTATGGGTAGACGGCTCGTGCATTAAACTCCCCGACGGCACGACCTCAGCTGCCTATGCAGTCACCACAGCCCGGACGGTAGTTGAGACGGCCCGCATCACCCAACGGTCCGCACAAGCGGCAGAACTAATTGCCCTCACACGTGCATGCGTCCTAGCAACAGGCAAAGTCGCAAACATCTACACCGACAGCCAGTATGCCTTCGGGTGGTTCATCATTTTGGGCTCTTATGGAAGGAAAGGGGATTCCTGACTTCGCATGGTACACCCATCCTTCACGGAGATCTAGTCTCTACCTTGACCGAAGCAGTCCTCCTCCCCGAACGACTTGCAGTCATCAAATGCCAGGCACACAAGAAAGTGACAGACATCATTGGACAAGGAAATGCACTAGCCGACATCACTGCTCGAACCACAGCTGAGAATAGGACGACGACACGCATGTACGTGACTAGGTCACAGACGGAAAAATGGAAGGACGCTAGAGAGCACATTAGAGACATACAAATGGCCTGCTCCCCCAAGAACTGACTGAATGGGCACGGGTGGGACTGAAAGATGATGAAGGCTGCTGGATGACAAAAGACACGAACAAATGGCTGCTACCCAATTCCTACTTGATCCCCATACTGACTATGGCACACTCCCCAGCACACATAGGATCTGCCCCCATGATTGAACTCATCACCCGAGTCTGGCACAACGACAAGATTCCCGACTCTGCTAGACGCCTAGTTCAACAATGCTTAATCTGCTTGCAACACAACCCAGGGAAAGGAACTGTTGTCCCTCGGGGTGGGTTCGGGGTCCCCGACCATCCCTTTGAAGTCCTACAGATGGATTACATTCAGCTAGACCGTTGCCTGGGTTTGAAGTACGTCCTTGTTGTCGTGTGCGCCTTCAGCAAATGGGTGGAGGCCTATCCCACACGCGACAACACTGCCATGACCACTGCCAAAGTCCTGTTAAAAGAGTTTTTCCCCGATATGGCCTTTGTCGGATTTTATGGAGTGACAACGGCCCCCACTTCATAGCTGAAGTCATCCAACTTATCTTAAAGGGATTGGGTGTAAAACAGAAATTTCACGCAGTCTTCCACCCCCAATCTGCAGGCCTGGTCGAGCGACACAACGCCACACTCAAGCTAAAAATCTCTAAGATTGTTGCCTCCACCGGACTGAAGTGGCCTGATGCCCTCCCATTGGCATTACTATCAATGCGCTCCACCCCCACTAAGCACCACTTGACCCCTTACGAAGTAGTATTCGGGCGGCCAATGAATATTTGGGCCGCGCCTAGGCCAATCTCGATCCATGACGTCCCAGACGTCCTAATGTCTGACTATCTGTGCACCCTCACTAAAACCTTAACTGTCATCCATCAACAGGTGCTACAAGCCATCCCAGACGCTTCCAGGGGCCCAGGACACGACATTCACCCAGGGGATCACGTCTTGATCCGCAACTTCCAGCGTGCCAAAAGCTTGGAACCTCGGTGGACGGGCCCCTGGCAAGTCCTGATCACTACACGGACGGCCCTTCGAGTAGAAGGCAAGCGTCACTGGGTGCATGCGCACCATTGTAAACGCGCCCCCAACTCTGACGACGGAAGAAGACATCGCGACTCAGGAAGAGCTCCTGACAAAAGACAAACCATCGTTGAGCTGTCACACCGACACAGAAACGCTCGAACTGGCAGAGTTTCCCGATCCCACCGTACCGTCCAGGGAAGGGTACAACCTACGTAAAAGGGAGGAGCTTCGGCAAAGCAGACCACTGACTGGGTAAAATCTCAGAACGGTAGCCTAACACACTCAAGGTTGCCCGAAGAGAAGTCAGAGAAAGTCGGTGGTTCTGCCCGCTACCGAGCACTCTGAAGATGATGGAAGCGCCCGACTCCCCAATGATGGAAGCAACTGGATATCCGAAGAGGACCTACCGAAACCCAAAGACTAACAAACTGCACAGCTCAAAGACTATAGCCGTTTTCATTACCCTTCTCTTTTGCCTCCTCCTCATGACAACCTTCTGGATCATCGAAGAAAGCACACCCGCTCACAAAACATTGCTCCCCACTGAACTGCCGATAACTACCAAGGAACACTTCCTGATTGCCCTTTCTCCACCGCTCCGAGAGAGACGCAGGGAGTTCTGGAATAACTCTTTTGTGCAACTGCTGCACCAACACAACCTTGCCGCTAATGCCACTAATTGCTGGATCTGCGGGCTGCTGCCCCATGCAGCCGGACACTCCATCCCGTTCATTCCTTCGCCCTTTTCCATCCACGGCTCCTGTCTTGCCTGGCTGATTCTTCTGCAAGAAAGCTTTAAAGACAATGCCACATCAGAAAGAACTGTTTCGCATTTCTACCACGAGGCATGGCTGAATAAGACTGGGCGAACCGCTACTCCTTTTACCCTCTGACCTCTGGTACCTCTATTCACATGGACATCCCTGCCAAAGAACGAGTGGAAATGCAAGTTTTCCATAACCCAGCCAGACCCACTTTCTCCTACCTCCGGAAACGAACAGCCACCACTCTGACAGTGGCCTTGTCTGTTGTCAACGTCTCGGGCCTTGTGTGCATCGAAGGCCTGGGGACGCAACTGGTGGGCCGCAGCGCCTGCGTCATCACCAGAACACTGGATTCATCCGACCCTCCCTCCTTTGTTGCTTCTCCAAATATGTACTTTGTTTGTGGCACCAAAGCATACACCTGGCTCCCCAAAGGTTGGGGGGCACATGCTACATTGCCTTCATCCTCCCACCTACGTATGTGGCCCCAGCAAGCCATCACCGGCAAAAGCGTGCAAGGGACATCGACCAGGCCGACTCGACAGGAGCACAGTTCTTGGATGCCGCGAAAGGACTTGTGCCATTCTGGGGTCCGATGACGAACAGCCGCGCCATCCGACACTTGACCCAGGCAGTTGAAACCACCATGAACATCACAGCTGGCATCTTGACCAATAACACCGCAGAGCTTCAGGCAGTCCGCCTGGTGGCTCTGCAGAACCGCCTTGTTCTAGACGTGGTTCTGGCAGACCGAGGAGGAGCATGCCGCATCATTGGGTCCAGCTGTTGCACCTACGTGCCAGACAATTCACCTTCTGTTTACAAAGCCATCGAACACCTCCATAGACTGTCCTCTGAAGTACACCGGGAGCAAGAAGGATGGTCGCTTGGGAGCTGGTTCTGGGACTTACTGAAAGCCTGGGGGTGGAGGTTGTTCACATTCATTCTGATTCCGATTGTGGTGCTATGCGGGTGTTGCTTAAGTATCCAATGTCTGCCTCCTCTGTGTTCATTATTTTCAAATTGCATTTGCCCAAAGACTTTGGACTTACAGGCTGAACACATGAAAACTTTGTATGAGACAGAAATACGTGGCATTATGGGGATCGACCCGAATTAACAAGTTGGCGAGAAATGTTAAAAGGGGGACTGTGGAAAATTAATTTGTATCGATAAACATTGTCTGCGCCATCTTGCCCTTTTTCCCAATGCCACACTTTCGTCGTCCGCGGCGGCCATTTTAGCTACCTTGATCAGACCCACTCTCTGCACACCGCTAATCCCCAGCGCGGCTCCACATCCTCGCAAGCCCCCCCGCACTGGTCACCCTCTCTCTCTCTCTCTCATGCACGGGCCATTAACCCCTCCAACTGCGCTGCACTTCCCTGGGAATCTCACCCGGGCTTGCCCGACACCTCCCTTTCCTCCTATACACTATCACACCCTCTGACACCCCTCTTCCTCCGTATCCGATTGTCCAGGCCGGTCCCAGGCTATCACCTAGCCCTGCGGATACAGTTTATGGCCCCGACTGTAAGGAATCGCCCCTCTTCAAAGGAGTTACAGTAGATCAAGGCCCCCACCCCATGAGATCCGTCACACCACATGCATTCCGGGAACCGGCGGAATGCCCTGCTGATCCTGCCGTCTGATGACGATTCTGTATGGTGAATGGGGAGGGGATTCTCACTGTAAGGGTGCGTGGGAACGGGTCTGAAGCAGAAGATCCCAGGGATGTCTTTCATACTTCAAAGTATCTTTACTGTAATAAAGAATGTCTTCCTGCCATAAATGCGTGTATAAGAGGCCAGGCCTCAGAGATGCAGTAGAGCACCTCGTGAAGATTCCCTGTTGGTCTGATCTGACGTGTTCTCCTCCGGAGAGAATAAACCTTTGTTTCCTGCCTTCCAGTCTCCAGCGCCTGCCTCTTCATTGATTCATTTTTGGGGAATAGAGGCGACATCGCCGGGCAATACTTAAGGTTATTCCATTCGTCGATTGCCTTCCTGTTTTACACGTGTGTGTAGTTTAACGGTTGAGAATGAGGTGTGTGTAGTTCGTATTATTTCCGGGTGATTTGGGGCTAAGCATATATCTTGTGACTCTTAAGCACAGGGCTGTGTTTCAGAAACAGATCAAAGCGAATGAAGGGGTTAACCTTCCTAATATTTTACCATTAACGACCTCCCCCCCACCCCCCCAAGCCACAGCAGACAGCTGCCGTGAGATGCTTTTCAATGGAAAGTCCCAGATTATAATAAATATTTTGGACTGGTTTTGGGAGCAGAATGCAGCATTTACATCTACTTGCATAGAAAGAGTCACTCTGGACAACATCTTCTGAGCTGCTTATAGTGGCCGTCACCACCCATCTCCCCCCCGCCCCCTCCCCCCCACACACACCCAGGCTGTGCGGTGTGCCTTCCTTTTTGCAATATTTTTAGTAGCGCTTAGAGGACAGGTCCTTCTAGGAGTGAAGAGAGGGCTTGCTGGGGGTAGGAAGTACACAATGAATCTATAGAAAAATTGTTTGTAGTTTTGTAAGCATTTTCACCAGACACTGCCCCAGTGCACTGTAGTTTGACCCTCAGACGCTGCCCCAGTGCACTGTAGTTTGACCCTCAGACGCTGCCCCAGTGCACTGTAGTTTGACCCTCAGACGCAGCCCCAGTGCACTGGAGTTTGACCCTCAGACGCTGCCCCAGTGCACAGGAGTTTGACCCTCAGACGCTGCCCCAGTGCACTGTACTTTGACCCTCAGACGCAGCCCCAGTGCACTGGAGTTTGACCCTCAGACGCTGCCCCAGTGCACTGGAGTTTGACCCTCAGACGCTGCCCCAGTGCACTGGAGTTTGACCCTCAGACGCTGCCCCAGTGCACTGTAGTTTGACTCTCTGACGCACCCCCAGTGCACTGGAGTTTGACCCTCAGACGCTGCCCCAGTGCACTGGAGTTTGACCCTCAGACGCAGCCCCACAGGGCCCATTTAGGGTGAACTGAGCTCTGATTAGAAGACCTAAAAATGAAAATGGTATTGATGCGTACACTAATGCCTGCCTGCTCCTCGTCTCTCACTCTCTCAACACTCTAGAACTACACCTTGTTATCCACAGCGTCACCTACATATACCAACTACACCACAACGCAGCATACAGACGATCAGTTTCCCTGTAAAACAATATACAGAAAACCAAAAATAAAATCATCCCTCAATGTTTTTGCATTGACAAATAGACAGGGGTTGAATACGCCTTATTCACATGTATCAGTATTCTGTGCTCTTCATGTTATCTATGACAATGTTTCACGTGCTTGTATTTGTGATTTTTGCAAATGGCGTTTCTTGCATGAAAACAAAAAATCAATTTAAGGAAATTGTGTCATCATATTGATGTACAGCACTGCACAGTCAATGAATGTATTTATTGTATAGTTAAAACCATTACAAGTGTATCAGTGTGTTCAAAAGTTAATATGGGCAAATGATAACACCAGCATACGCAGATTGTCCTCTATAGCTCATAAATATTGGCAATTTCTTAAATGATAAATAATTCAATCGTATTGCTTTATTAACCTTCCAGCTTCCTCAAATTTGCTTGAAAATGCACCATTTGACCACTCTTTTTTCAAAATTTCCTCGGGGGAAGAACCCCCCCCCCCCCCGAACCCTCCGTAGGTTGTTCAGGCTCGCTCGCTATGCTCGCTCGCCGCAGTGCAGTACCGCAATAATTTTACGCCGCACCACTTTCAAATGTCACCAGCCGCCACCTGATTGCTCCCCAGATTTTGAGAAGCACTTCAATAAAGAACGGTTTGCTTGGAATTATTCTGGCAAATGTAGGAGAACAGTGGAACAAATTAAGAAATGGTATAGAGACTGTGAAATATTATGGATTGTGAGTTGTAAGATTTTGGGTAACCCATAAATGTAGGGTTAAAAAGTGAGCCAACATTGAGTTAATAGAAAAGAGAGGCGTATTAAACTCCGGTTCGCAGTAGATGTGGAATCGAATATTAATGGAGGATATTGTGGAGTATCTATGACCCTGTTGTGAAAGACTCTGGTAGGTATAAAAATGAGGATATTCTGGAGGAGTTAAAGCATCAGTGAAGTGAATGATCATCAAGTGAGATGAGTGAGAGAATGACGTGCATAGCCAGAACTGGTAAAGAGTACGTCAGAAGCTAAGGAGTAGACACAAGATGTCCTGTGATTACTGCACTAACCGTAGCATGTTGCATTATGTGAATGCGGGAGGGCGGTATCCACCATTAAGATTATTTCACTTTCTCGAAAACGTTTTTTGCACACAGCATCAGAAAAGAAGAAGTGACAGATAGAGTGGGGCACCTCAGAGGAGACAAAGACAATGTACCTTGCGTACGTGCAGTGTAAGGCAAGAGGACTACGTGATAAATGCTGGGGAGACTTTATGGACGCTTCTTCATGCGCTCTTCATGGGCTTCCAGGAGTCTTCGTGGGCGCTTCTTCGCGCACTCTTCATGGCTCCGGGAGTCTTCATGGACGCTTCTTCATGCACTCTTCATAGCTCCGGGAGTCATCATGGACGCTTCTTCATGCTCTCTTCATGGGCTCCCAGGAGTCTTCATGGACGCTTCTTCATGCGCTCCTCATAGCTCCAGGAGTCTTCATGGATGCTTCTTCACGCACTCTTCATGGACTCCCAGGAGTCTTCATGGACCCTTCTTCACGCACTCTTCATGTACTCCTAGAAGTCTTCATGGACGCTTCTTCACGCTCTCTTCATGGGCTCCAGGAGTCTTCATGGATGCTTCTTCACGCTCTCTTAATGGGCTCCAGGAGTCTTCATGGATGCTTCTTAACGCACTCTTCATGGACTCCCAGGAGTCTTCATGGACCCTTCTTCACGCACTCTTCATGTACTCCCAGGAGTCTTCATTGACGTTTCTTCAGGCACTCTTCATGGCTCCCAGGAGTCTTCATGGATGCTTCTTCATGGGCTCCCATGAGTCTTCATGGAGGCTTCTTCAGGCGTCTCTTCATGGACTCCCAGGAGTCTTCATGGACGCTTCTTCA
Source organism: Calotriton arnoldi (assembly GCA_963921515.1). Taxonomy (NCBI): domain Eukaryota; kingdom Metazoa; phylum Chordata; class Amphibia; order Caudata; family Salamandridae; genus Calotriton; species Calotriton arnoldi. The sequence continues at coordinate 2,756,476 of CAWUFW010000456.1, forward strand.
CGCGCTCCTCGTAGCTCCAGGAGTCTTCATGGATGCTTCTTCACGCGCTCTTCATGGACTCCCAGGAGTCTTCATGGACCCTTCTTCACGCACTCTTCATGTACTCCCAGGAGTCTTCATTGACGTTTCTTCAGGCACTCTTCATGGGCTCCCAGGAGTCTTCATGGACGCTTCTTCACGTGCTCTTCATGGGCTCCCAGGAGTCTTCATGGACGCTTCTTCACTCGCTCTTCATGGGCTCCAGGAGTCTTAATGGACGTTTCTTCATGCACCCTTCATGGACCCCCAGGAGTCTTCATGGATGCTTCTTCACAGGCTCTTCATGGACTCCCAGAAGCCTTCATGGGCGCTTCTTCATGCGCTCTTCATGGGCTCTCAGGAGTCTTCATGGACCTCTCTTCACGCACTCTTCATGGGCTCCCAGGAGTCTTCAGGGACGTTTCTACACGCACTCTTCATTGGCTCCCAGGAGTCTTCATGGGCGCTTCTTCATGCATTCTTCATGGGCTCCACGGAGTCTTCATGGTCGTTTCTTCACACACCCTTCCTGGGCTCCCAGGAGTCTTCATGGAAGCTTTTTCATGCACTCTTCATGGCTCCCAGGAGGCTTCATGGACACTTTTTCACGCACTCTTCATGGCTCCCAGAAGTCTTCATGGACGCTTCTTCACATGCTCTTCATGGACTCCCAGTAGCCTTCATCAGCACTTATTCACGCGCTCTTCATGGCTGCAGGAGTCTTCGTGGACGCTTCTTCACGCGGTCTTCATGGGCTCCCAGGAGTCTTCATGGACGCTTCTTCACGCACTCTTCATGGTTCCAGGAGTCTTAATGGATGCTTCTTCATGCGCTCTTCAAGGGCTCTTAGGAGTCTTCATGGACGCTTCTTCATGCTCTCTTCATGGGCTCTTAGGACTCTTCAAGGGTGTTTCATCATTCTGTCTTCACGGACTCCCAAGAGTCTTCATGGATGCTTCTTCACATGCTCTTCATGGACTCCCCGAAGCCTTCATGGGCGCTTCTTCATGCACTCTTCATGGCTGCAGGAGTCTTTATGGACGCTTCTTCATGCACTCTTCAAGGGCTCTAAGGAGTCTTCATGGACATTTCTTCATGCACTCTTCATGGACTCCCAGGAGTCTTCATGGACGCTTCTTCATGCACTATTTATGGGTTCCCAGGAGTCTTCACAGACACTTCTTCACACACTCTTCATGGACTTCCAGCAGTCTTCATGTACGCTTCTTCATGCTCTCTTCATGGACTCCCAGGAGTCTTCATGGATGCTTCTTCATGCTCTCTTCATGGGCTCCTAGGAGGCTTCATGGACGCTTCTTCACGCTCTCTTCATGGGCTGTTAGGAGTCTCAAAATGTGTTTCTTCATGCGCTCTTCATGGACTCCAGGGAGTCTTCATGGGTGCTTTACAGGCGCTCTTCATGGCTCCAGGAGTCTTCGTGGACGTTTTTTCTCGCGCTCTTCAATGGCTCTTAGGAGTCTTCAGGGACGCTTCTTCACACGCTCTTCATGTACTCCCAGGAGTCTTCATGGATGCTTTTTCACGCGCTCTTCATGGCTCCCAGGAGTCTTCATGGACGCTTCTTCACTCGCTCTTCATGGACTCCCAGGAGCCTTCATGGACACTTCTTCACGTACTCTTCATGGCTCCCAGGAGTCTTCATGGATGCTTCTTCATGGGCTCCCAGTAGTCTTCATGGATGCTTCTTCATGGACTCCCAGGAGCCTTCATGGATGCTTCTTCATGCTCTCTTGATGGACTCGAAGGAGTCTTCATGGACACTTCTTCACGTACTCTTCATGGCTCCCAGGAGTCTTCATGGATGCTTCTTCATGGGCTCCCAGGAGTCTTCATGTACGCTTCTTCATGCACTCTTCATGGCTCCCAGTAGTCTTCATGGACGCTTCTTCATGCTCTCATCATGGCCTCCCAGGAGTCTTCATGGACGCTTCTTCACGCTCTCTTCATGGGCTGTTAGGAGTCTCCAAGTGTGTTTCTTCATGCGCTCTTCATGGACTCCAGGGAGCCTTCTCGGGTGCTTTACAGGCACTCTTCATGGCTCCAGGAGTCTTCGTGGACGTTTTTTCTCGCGCTCTTCAATGGCTCTTAGGAGTCTTCAGGGACGCTTCTTCACACGCTCTTCATGTACTCCCAGGAGTCTTCATGGATGCTTTTTCACGCGCTTTTCATGGCTCCCAGGAGTCTTCATGGACGCTTCTTCACTCACTCTTCATGGACTCCCAGGAGCCTTCATGGATGCTTCTTCATGCTCTCTTCATGGACTCGAAGGAGTCTTCATGGACACTTCTTCACGTACTCTTCATGGCTCCCAGGAGTCTTCATGGATGCTTCTTCATGCTCTCTTCATGGGCTCCCAGTAGTATTCATGGATGCTTCTTCATGGGCTCCCAGGAGTCTCCATGGACGCTTCTTCATGCACTCTTCATGGCTCCCAGTAGTATTCATGGACGCTTCTTCATGCTCTCTTCATGTACTCCCAGGAGTCTTCATGGATGCTTTTTCACGCGCTTTTCATGGCTCCCAGGAGTCTTCATGGACGCTTCTTCACTCACTCTTCATGGACTCCCAGGAGCCTTCATGGATGCTTCTTCATGCTCTCTTCATGGACTCGAAGGAGACTTCATGGACACTTCTTCACGTACTCTTCATGGCTCCAAGGAGTCTTCATGGATGCTTCTTCATGCTCTCTTCATGGGCTCCCAGTAGTCTTCATGGATGCTTCTTCATGGCTCCCAGTAGTCTTCATGGACGCTTCTTCATGCTCTCATCATGGCCTCCCAGGAGTCTTCATGGACGCTTCTTCACTCTCTCTTCATGGGCTGTTAGGAGTCTCCAAGTGTGTTTCTTCATGCGCTCTTCATGGCTCCAGGAGTCTTCATAACCGTTGTTAGATTTGGGGTGTCTCTAGTTGGCATAGGTAGGTACCTGTGACAAATAGGGACCCTTGCGTCTAGTCAGGGTAAGGGGCTACACTCCTAAAATAACCCCTGCTCACCCCCTTGGTAGCTTGGCACGAGCAGGCAGGCTTATCTCAGAGGCAGTGTGTAAAGTATTTGTGAACACATACAGTAATATAGTGACAACACTACAGATGGACACCACACAGGTTGTATTTATAAAAATAAGTATTTTTATATGGACTTAACACAAGACCAAACGACAAAAATCCACAATACTGTACTCAAAAATAGACTTTAAAATGTTATAAAATAGTTCAGTTCTCTCAAGTTGTAGATGCGACACTTTACTCTCAATGTACCTTGAATGCGTAACGCAAAGAAAACAAAAGGGTCGCAGGGAAGGTGATGCGTCGGTTCCTTACACTTAGGGGAGTGGATGCGTTGGTTCCTTACTGCTGCGCAGGGGAGTTGATGCTCGCTTCCTTACTGTGTGGGGAGGTGATGCGTCGGTTTCTTACTGCTCTCCGGTGCGATGCGACAAGATGGCACCTCAATGCGATACTCTTCTCCGGTGCGATGCGACAAAATGGCGTCTTGGCTGCGATGCGACAACGTTGGTGTGATGCGTGCACGCCGGATGGCCGTGCGGCGACTCAATGATCTTTGGAGCCGCGACAGGCCCTGCGACGCGCTTCTCCGGTGATGCAACGATGTCCTCTGTGGCAGCGTCCCGCTTCTCCGGCGATGCGCCGCGCTTCGGCGATGCGATGATGACAGCGGCAGCGGCGTCTCGCTTCCTCGGCGATGCGATGACAGCGGCTGCGGCGGCGACATGCTTCTCGTCGTTGTGTCGCGCTTCCAGCTCCCAGCGACACGCAGTCTCTCAGAAGGCCCAGCACAACAGCAGGCACTTCAATTCCCAGCAAGGGAATTCAGGGGGAGCTGGTTGGTGAAGTCTTGTATCCCTGAGTCTTCAGGCAGGAGGCAAGCTCTAGTTCAAGCCCTTGGAGATTCTTCTTCAAGTTGTTAGAAAGCACACTCAGTCCTTTTCTCCTTTCTTTTGCAATGAAGCAACCACTGCAGGCCAACCCCCAAACACACAGCACAGGGGTAGTCTCCTCCTTCAGCTTCCTGGTTCTTCTCCTCAGCAAAGGTTCGTCTTGATTCCCAGAAGTGATCTAAAGTTCTTGGGTCTGGGTCCCAATATTTATAGTACTTTTCTCTTTGTTCTCTGAAGGCAGAGAGGCCTTTGCCTAGTCCAAAACCAGTTCTGGTCAGTCCTGGAGCAATTTGTTGACAAGACTCCTTCTTTCCTTTCACAGTGTAGGCCAGGGACATCAGACACACCACAGGAGGTGGAGCCAGCATTGTGGAGGAAAGGCACAGCCCTATTCAGGTCCCAGGTGCAACTCCTCCCTCCTATCTGCATGCAGATCTCTCTATTCAGCTCTGTGCTGACTCACCCTGTCTCCTGGAAGCCCCCAGCCCCTGTCACTCAAACTCCAGACAAGGAATACACAACCTAGCAGAGGCAGGCTTGGATAGTTAGGCAAGAAAATACCCACTTTCTAAAAGTGGTATTTTCAAACACAGAATGTTAAAACCAACTTCACTAAAAGATGTATTTTATCATTCCGAGTTCAGGCGTACTAAACTCGAATTTCTACCTAGTTCCCTGAGTCAGTTAGGATTATAAGATGTTATAATCTAACTGCCCATTCTGGCCTATGGGGAACAGGTAGCCTTGCAATAGTGAAAAACGAAAATGGCTGTAATTCACTATTAGGACATGCTACACACATCAGGGCATGTCCTACCTTTTACCTACAATGCACCCTGCCCTTGGGCCTACCTTAGGGGTGACTAATATGTATAAAAGGGAAGGTTTAGGGACTGGCAAGTGGGTACACTTGCCCAGTCAACATGGCAGTACCAGCCTGCACACAGGCTCTGCAATGGCAGGCCTGAGACACACTTTACAAGCTGCTCCGGTGGGTGGCACAACCAGTGCTGCAAGCCCACCAGCAGCATTTGATTTACAAGCCCTGGGCACACGCAGTGCACTGTACTATGGTCTGACAGTAAGCCAAACAAGCCAATCATGGAGTCACTAATCCATACACCAATTTACCATAGGGAGCACTTGCACTGTAGCACTGAACAGCAGTGGCACAGTGCCCAAAAGCATCTAAAACCAGCAAAAACATAAGAGGCAACAGCAAAAAAATGGAAGGGAGACCCACGCCAATGGTGCCAGGTCTAACAACCGTTTTTTCTCACGCTCTTCAAGGGCTCTTAGGAGTCTTCAGGGACGCTTCTTCACACGCTCTTCATGCACTCCCAGGAGTCTTCATGGACGCTTCTTCACTCGCTCTTCATGGACTCCCAGGAGCCTTCATGGATGCTTCTTCATGCTCTCTTCATGGACTCGAAGGAGTCTTCATGGATGCTTCTTCACGTACTCTTCATGGCTCCCAGGAGTCTTCATGGATGCTTCTTCATGCTCTCTTCATGGGCTCCCAGTAGTCTTCATGGACGCTTCTTCATGCACTCTTCATGGCTCCCAGTAGTCTTCATGGACGCTTCTTCATGCTCTCTTCATGGGCTCCCAGGAGCCTTCAGGGACGCTTTTTCACACGCTCTTCATGGCTCCCTGGAGTCTTCATGGACGGTTCTTCAGTCGCTCTTCATGGACTCCCAGGAGTCTTCATGGACACTTCTTCATGCTCTCTTCATGGGCTCTTAGGACTCTTCAAGGGCGTTTCATCATTCTGTCTTCACGGACTCCCAGGAGTCTTCATGGATGCTTCTTCACATGCTCTTCATGGACTCCCTGAAGCCTTCATGGGTGCTTCTTCACGTACTCTTCATGGCTGCAGGAGTCTTTATGGATGCTTCTTCACGCACTCTTCATGGCTGCAGGAGTCTTTATGGACGCTTCTTCATGCACTCATCAAGGGCTCTAAGGAGTCTTCATGGACATTTCTTCATGCACTCTTCATGGACTCCCAGGAGTCTTCATGGACGCTTCTTCATGCACTATTTATGGGCTCCCAGGAGTCTTCACAGACACTTCTACATGCTCTCTTCATGGACTTCCAGCAGTCTTCATGTACGCTTCTTCACGCTCTCTTCATGGACTCCCAGTAATCTTCATGGATGCTTCTTCATGCACTCTTCATGGCTCCCAGTAGTCTTCATGGACGCTTCTTCATGCTCTCTTCATGGGCTCCCAGTAGTCTTCATGGACGCTTCTTCACACGCTCTTCATGTACTCCCAGGAGTCTTCATGGATGCTTTTTCACACGCTCTTCATGGACTCCCAGGAGCCTTCATGGACGCTTCTTCACTCGCTCTTCATGGACTCCCAGGAGCCTTCATGGGCGCTTCTTCATTCTCTCTTCATGGACTCGAAGGAGTCTTCATGGACACTTCTTCACGTACTCTTCATGACTCCCAGGAGTCTTCATGGATGCTTCTTCATGCTCTCTTCATGGGCTCCCAGTAGTATTCATGGATGCTTCTTCATGGGCTCCCAGGAGTCTCCATGGACGCTTCTTCATGCACTCTTCATGGCTCCCAGTAGTATTCATGGACGCTTCTTCATGCTCTCTTCATGGGCTCCCAGGAGTCTTTAGGGACGCTTTTTCACATGCTCTTCATGGCTCCCTGGAGTCTTCAGGGACTCCCCTGCACGCGCTCTTCATGGACTCCCAGGAGCCTTCATGGATGCTTCTTCATGCTCTCTTCATGGACTCGAAGGAGACTTCATGGACACTTCTTCACGTACTCTTCATGGCTCCAAGGAGTCTTCATTGATGCTTTTTCATGCTCTCTTCATGGGCTCCCAGTAGTATTCATGGATGCTTCTTCACGCACTCTTCTTGGGCTCCCAGGAGTCTTTATAGACGCTTAGTCATGCACTCTTCATGGACTCCCAGGAGTCTTCATGGACGCTTCTTCATGGGCTCCCAGGTGTCTTCATGGACGCTTCTTCATGCACTCTTCATGGCTCCCAGTAGTCTTCATGGACGCTTCTTCATGGGCTCCCAGGAGTCTTCATGGACGCTTCTTCATGCACTCTTCATGGACTCCCAGGAGTCTTCATGGACGCTTCTTCACTCGCTCTTCATTGACTCCCAGGAGCCTTCATGGATGCTTAGTCATGCACTCTTCATGGATTCCCAGGAGTCTTCATGGACGCTTCTTCACGCACTTTTCATGGCTCCAAGGAGTCTTCATGGACGCTTCTTCATGGGCTCCCAGGTGTCTTCATGGACGCTTCTTCATGCACTCTTCATGGCTCCCAGTAGTCTTCAGGGATACTTTTTCACATGCTTTTCATGGCTCCCTGGAGTCTTCATGGACGCTTCTTCTGTCGCTCTTCATGGACTCCCAGGAGTCTTCATGGACGCTTTTTCATGCACTCTTCATTGACTCAAAGGAGTCTTCATGGACGTTTCTTCACTCACTCTTCATGGCTCCAGGAGTCTTCATTGACACTTCTTCACGCACTCTTCATGGGTCCCATGAGTCTCCAAGGACGCTTCTTCATGCTCTCTTCATGAGCTCCCAGGAGTCTTCGTTGACTCTTCTTCACGCATCTTCATGGGCTCCCAGGAGTCTTCAAGGACGCTTCATCATGCACTCTTCATGGGCTCCCAGGAGTCTTCATTGACGCTTCTTCACTCTCTCTTCATGGGCTCCCAGGAGTCTTCATGGACGCTTCTTCACGCGCTCTTCATGGGCTCCAGGAGTCTTTATAGACGCTTCTTCACATGTTCTTCATGTACTCCCAGAAGTCCTCATGGACGCTTCTTCACCCGCTCTTCAAGGGCTCTTAGGAGTCTTCATGGACGCTTCTTCACGCACTCTTCAAGGGCTCTTAGGAGTCTTCATGGACGCTTCTTCATGCTCTCTTCATGGACTCCCAGGAGACTTCATGAACTTGCTACTGGTTGAATGGTTGTGTTTCAGCCATGTGTTTTGTAATTTGTGGCCATGGTCTTGTTATTACACAAGTAAAGAAAGATCAAACATACTCGTGCTCTCTGTGCCCTTAATGGGACTGGAATTTTCCTTCAGGACGGATGAGAAATATTACTTCTAAGAGTGGTAGGGGAACAAGCTGGGGTTGTTAACATTAATGTTAAAATCTCTAACAAGCAGGATATTGTATTTTCTAACGTTCCATGGGTTGTTTATTAATAAAAGGAGCTCCGGAGTTCCACACTGTTCAGGAAATATTAAGGGTAACCCTGGGCGGTGAACTCCGCTCCGCTCGCGGAGTTTTCGGAGTTTTCTGCACTCTGCGTTACGCGTAGATCGCGGAGTTCCGAAAAACTCCGCTTCGCGTTGCGGAGCGGAGTTTTTTTTCTCGCTCGCGTTCGTCAACGTCAAGTTGGCGACCGCGAGCGAGGAAAATCAACCTCCCGGCGAGATTTTTCCTCGTTTGGCATTGTCAACATCAAGTTGGCGAGCGCGAGCGTGGAAAATCAACATCCCGGCGAGATTTTTCCTTGTTTGCGATCGTCAACATCAAGTTGGCGAGCGCGGAAAATTAACATCCCAGCGAGATTTCTCAACGCGGGGGGGGTCAGGTTTCTCATTGCGAGTGGTCGCGTATGCTCACGACCGCTCGCGTTGAGAAACTGCCCGTTCACATTGAGAAAGCTGCCGCTCGAGTAAAAATCTACTCGAGCGGCAGAAAAGGAAAACTTGCGCTGTGCATGGTGCCGTTCGCAATGATTGCACAGTGCGGACAAGCATCCGGCACTGTGCAATCACTGCGAACGGCATTTTTCTATTATACTCCGCCACTCGCGGAGCTCTGCGTAGTGCAACAGAGTTTTTTTTTGCACTTCGCGGTGTTCCGCGTAGTGCAACTCCGCGAACTCCGTCCAGGGTTAATATGGGGAGGTGGTACAGTTGTTAGGTGTCATTCTTTAATAGTACACCAAGATAAACCTCCTTTTCACTGGTATTTAAACTGAAGGGGAATAGCATTGGTAGTTGGGGTGACCGCATCTAAAGCTGTCTAGGGAAGCACGAAACACCCTCAAAGTCCGGCAAAAAAGCAATGGAGCTACATATTTTTAAGAGGGACTCAGGTCATTTTATTGTAACATATACTTTATAAAGGACACCTACTGCTCTGTTACAGTTATAAAGACAACCCACGAGCAAGAAGAGGTGAGAAAGAGTGAGTGTGAGAAAGAGAGAGAGAGAGAGGGAGCGAGAGGGAGGGAGAGGGAGAGAGAGAGAGGGAGAGGGAGAGAGAGGGGGGAGAGAGAGAGTGGGTGGGAGAGAGAGGGATAGAGAGTGGGGAGAGGGAGAAGGGGAGAGGGAGAAGGAGAGAGAGGGGAGAGAGGGAGAGAGAGGGGGAGGGAGAGAGAGGGAGAGAGAGAGGGAGAGAGGGGGGAGAGAGAGAGTGGGTGGGAGAGAGAAGGATAGAAAGGGGGGAGAGAGAGAGAGAGGGAGAGAGAGGGGAGAGAGGGAGAGAGAGGGAGAGAGAGAGAGAGGGAGAGGGAGAGAGAGGGGGGAGAGAGAGGGGGAGAGGGAGAAGGAGAGAGAGAGAGAGAAACGTTGGGGCTATATTCATGGGTACCACATCTTTCAAATACCACATCACTCTCATACACATCACAAGCAATCATCTGGAGTCCGGAAGCCCAGTCATAACCCACTGTAGATTTCCACAGATAGAGTCTATTGACTAGCTACTTACTGGGGAAGAGGTTAAAAGGACTGTAACCCCATGTTTACTAATCAGCTTCTATCAACCTTTAGTAACGTCATGACTTTATCTTGGAGAATGTATCTGCGGATATTTAAAATGGGACTCTTTTGAGGTCTCCCACTATCACACACAAACTAGTGCAGAACACTTGTCAGAGGACTGGCCACACAAGTCTCCTGCATGAGAACTCTCAGTAGGCTTATCAGAATGTGAAAATGTGGAGCAGAATGTCACATGGACACTCTATATAATGTCACATTTATACTCTATCAGGGACTTTCAATCCTAGAGGGACACAGGAGTCTGTCCCATGTGTAACAACAAAGAACCTGTGAAGAGAAGCACCGTAGAGGGCACCGCTGAGCAGGGCCGGACTGGGAACCAAAACCGGCCCTGGCAAAGTGCTCGGCCGTGCCACGCCACCCCCCCTGGGGTGCGGCTGAGCTGTTTGCCAGGGCCGGCTTCGGCCGATTTTGTTCCTTGTGTTTGATTTTGTTACAGAGGCGGATATTGCAGCTATGCTGCAAAAGCGGCACTGTAACAAAAACGGCACCCCAGGGGCCCAAAACTGGCCCCCAGCCTGGCGGCCCACCGGGGAAATGCCCGGTGCTCGCTACGGCCAGTTCGGACCTGCCGCAGAGACCAAAGCTTGTGGTGAGTTCACCTGGATTTAGGGGAGCTGCCGCTTTATCCTAGACGTGCCGACAGATAAGTCACTGAGGAAAAAACTCGCAGACTCATGTTTTATTCTTCAAAGTTTGTCGTAAGTCCATTGAAATATATGTAGTGAGTTTTTCAGTTGAATGAAGGGGGTCAGACCTGCTGATCTTGGTGTGCAACCTCAATACTGACCCCTAAATATCAATAAGAAACAATAGCGAGGCTAAAATATCGAAAAAGAATGTATCGACCGGTTAGCAAGTCTGGTTTTATACCTAACTCCACATAGTACATGTCTTTTCCATGCATTTCCATATATTTTCAAGGTACGTAGATGTGGAGTTAGGAATAGTAAATCTAAACATCCCTGTATGCACTAGCCGAGTTAGGAATAGTAAATCTATATGTCCCTATACGCACTAATCAAGTTAGGAAGAGTAAATCTATACTTCGCTATACGCACTAATCGAGTTAGGAATAGTAAATCTAAACATCCCTGTATGCACTAGCCGAGTTAGGAATAGTAAATCTATATGTCCCTATACGCACTAACCGAGTTAGGAATAGTAAATCTATACTTGCCTATATGCCCTTACCGAGTTAGGAATAGTAAATCTATACTTGTCTATATGCCCTTACCGAGCTAGGAATAGTAAATCTATACTTTCCTATATGCACCAATCGAGTTAGGAATAGTAAATCTATACTTCCCCGTATGCCCTATCCGAGTTAGGAATAGTAAATCTATATCTCCCCATATCCCCTTACCGAGTTAGGAATAGTAAATCTATACTTCCCTATATGCACTAACAGAGTTAGGAATAGTAAATCTATACTTCCCTATATGCCCTTACCGAGTTAGGAATAGTAAATCTATTCTTCCCTATATGCACTAATCAACTTAGGAAGAGTAAATCTATACTTCCCTATACGCACTAATCGAGTTAGGAAGAGCAAATCTATACTTCGCTATACGCACAAACCTTTCAATATTTTGATCCCTTGATACTCTGCCCACAATATTCTGGGAGTCAATATTCAGTAGTTACAATGGGAGTTAAAGCTCCCACTGTAACTCCAGGGACTGTAAACAACGGATCTGCTGCCCACAAGCACTTGTAATGTTGCTGAACCTACGTCACTCCGACTGGCAGGCAATATGTATCCTCCTAACAAGTCCCACTGTCCTAAATGAGTTATGATTTTCCATGAAGGCCCTGATTTCACAAAAGAGTCAATCACCCCCGTGGCCCCTCCAGCGATCTTCATCCCAGTCATGGATGCTATTGGGTGGTCAGATGAGATATAGAAACCATATGTTCCTCCAGAATATTACCGAGCCGGGATGGCGCCTGAGTGAGGCAAGATGGCGCCTGAGCGGCAGTAACCCGGCAGAGCTCCTCCGGTCTGGCCCCAATCGCAAAGTGAATGGCTTTGGACTGCACCGCATCGCGGTAATTCAGGACAACATACATGATTTTTGTTCATAGCTGCATAGCTGTATGACTTCCATCCTGACCTCGAGGCATTGTTGGGATCGACGCGGCTTGCAAAGGCTATCACGTCCGACAGCTGGATTTCGAGCAGGGGGACCAGCGGATCTAACATCCTCGCTTCACGCAGCCCTGCGGCTGCCTTCCACAACGTACTGCATCACGCTATCGGTGATCTGGAGAATCCTGACGACGGCACTGGATACAATACAACGAGGAAGCCACCGCGTCAAGACCCAACGGTGGATACTTTGTTTCCCGGCATTCTGTAACATCAAAAAGAAGCAAGTAAGGATGTCGGAGCGAGGGGGAAAATGTCGAAAGCAACAAGTAATCAAACATTGGCCCCTGTAAATAAAATGACACAGCTTAATAGACCGGAGAGCTCACAGAGACGCCCTGAAACACGGGGGCTGAAAAGCAAAGTACAAAATGTGCAAAATGAGCAGATGATAGTGGAAGACAAGTCAAAGCAAAGTAAAAAATCACAATTTAACCCCACAAAATCTTTGGATTCAGCACATAATTCACAACCGCTGATCTCTAATATATTCAGCCAGATAGAGATGGGGAGACATGGTAACAGATTAGTAGAAGGGGAAGCATCTGGAGACCAGTCAGAAATACCGGTCCCTGAGTCATTCTTAACAAATGGAGGGGTAAATCCAAACTCTACTACTTCTTCACCTGTGACCCTTATTATTCCAGTAATACACCCCGTCCTACCTTCTACAATCGCAGACATGGCCAGTAACCAAGCAAATAAGACCGGACCAATACAGCTGGAAGATGCTCCCTCGGCCGCTTTACCTCCTCAGGATCCAGGAGCTTTAGGGTTGGCACCAAATGCACCAAATGCAACAAACAACCAGCAAGGAAACGCTGAAAGCACCGAACCCCTCGACATCCTGGAAAGACCCTACCCAATCACAGAAGATTCTGAAAAATACGAAACAGGTATATCATCATCAAGTGATGGGGAAGGAAACGGAAGAAAGCATGAATGGGGTGACAGCACTGACTCTGAGACTCTATGGCAATCGGCTGCACAAAAAAGAAGCTAGAAAAGAAAAAAAAGAAAAAGAGACATAATGGTCAAAAAAAAATTGGGGAATCGACGGATCAAGGCAGCAACCCCGAGCTCAGATGGGATTACTCATCCTCCCAATTCGCGACACCTTCAGACCACACTGTGCGGGCAGGTCACAACCTTTCCGTGACAACAAATCCGAGTGGAAGCTCTAGAAACATGGAAGAACCCACCCTTGCAGAAGTCTTACAGTCGATCAAGGGCTTCCAAGAAGAAGCCAAGCAGGACAATCGAAAAAGCCGACAGGCCACACAAAATTTGCAAGGTGCTATTAGGAAAGTGGGTCGAACATGCATCGAAATTGCAGACAGAATGTCATCGGTTGAAACTCGAACTGAGAACCTAGAGAAAGATGTCTCCTCGTTGAAAGTACAGGGAGATGCGCATGATGCCATAGTGAAAGATTTAATGGGGAAGATCGAGGAACAGGAGAACAGAATGCGACGTAACAACTTACGTATTCTTGGGGTCCCTGAGGGATTGGAAGGGAACGACCCCAGGGCATACATAGTATCACTCTTTAAAGGCGCATTTCCTGAGATGCAATCCTGGGACTGGGACAAGGAAGTTCAACGCGCTCACCGATTTCCTTTGACACTTTCTAAACGACCCACTTCTCAAGATCAATACCCTGGTGCAATTTTAGTGTATTTTGGGAATTTTCTGTTGCGTCAAGCTCTTTTTGATATAGCCAGACCTACAAGTAAAAAAGAATATAACGGTGTCACCTTTTTCACCAGACCAGACTTCGCCCATGCCACAGTTGAGCGGCGTTGGAGGTTGAGACAATTATTTACACCATTTCAGCAAATTGGAGCAATGGTGTACCTACAGAATCCGGCACGTTTGAAAATCATCTTCAATGGGATTACTCGCAGTTTTACTTCGGAAATTCAAGCTCAAGCATATTTGCAGGAAATTACAGGGACAAGCAGAGACAGATCCAAAGTTTGAATTGTTATGGACGTAATACTTAAATGTTTGAGTTTCTATGAAGTTTCAAACTGGGTAACCACAATATGAGTAGACATAGATAAAGTGTGCAGTTGGGGGCAGGGACCGGACCGGTCGGGTGATACGGGACTCTGCCTTCTCAGATGTCCACATCCTGGTTCACGTAGAATCAGGCAGGCCTCAGTGGTAGGTGGTGGGGGGGTTTCATTGGGGGGGAAGGGTTTGGAGGGGGAAGGGGGATGGGTTGACCTCAAGAGTATTTGCTCCAGGTGTGGATTTTTTGCTAAATTTTCCTTTTTCTTTATGTTGTTATATGGTCAGGAGGTACTATTATGTCTTATACAGGGTCTTATCGAGTGGGCTAAACTCTAGGTAATGAAATGAGTAAATTACGCATAGCTACATTAAATATATGTGGCTTGAATGATTCAAGGAAGCGTCGAAATACCGCTGTAGCCCTCAGATTACTTAAAACCGATATCCTATGCCTACAGGAGACACATATAGATAGAACACAGATTCATCTTTTAGGCACACTTGGATTTACAGTAATAGGAGCGACGTCACAGAGTGTTAGGACACGGGGGGTCGCAATATTATCTGCTAAAGGCTCACTTCAATTTCCCCGCACATCCGTAGATCAGAATGGGAGGTGGGTCATTACCGAATGTCGTAGAGAGAATGGGGACATTATTACGATATGTACGGTGTATGGCAGTATTGTTGATGATCCGGCAATATTTGATTATTTAAACAATGAATTGGCCGAGTGGTCTTTACCTATTATCATTTGTGGTGATTTTAATATAAATATATCGGTTAGTCAAAGTATATCTCTAGACACCAATAGGAATTACACAGGTAGGAAACCTAAGGTCTATAAGGCCTTGAAGGCCTTAAGTCAGGAACAGGCATTAATGGATGTCTGGCAATCATATTACCCTGCAGACCCAGGCTATACTTTTTACTCTTTCCCGCACAAAAAACCGGTCCGATTAGATTATATCCTTGTATCTCATTCCATTCTTCATAAGTGTGCAATAGAAAAGACTACACGAATAGTTTCAGATCACAATCCCTTGGTTTTAGAAATAAAAGGGGAAAGAAGGGTCAATCGAGATACGTTTAGCTGGTCATTTGACCGCTCTTTACTCACTAATGACGAATATTGTAAACACATGAGGCACTGGATCCCCCAATTTATTAAGGAGAAACTTGGCAGCACCAAGATAGAAGTGGTCTGGGACGCATTAAAGGCCGCAATGAGGGGAGAAACAATGAGCTTTTCGCTAGCTCTTAATAGGGAAAAACGACAATTAATGGATATCTTACAAATGCAATTGGCAGCTGCAGAAGAAAATTTAATTACCCTATATAGAGATGGGGAGGATCCTACAGAAGCACTGGCTAAAATAATTTCAGTTAAATCATCAGTTTAGGAAGTAATAGCCAAAAGGGCAGCAGATAGATTGGAGACTTGGAGAAAAGAAGCATATGAGTGTAGTGAACAAGTCGGACATCATCTTGCGATAAGGGCCAGACAAAAAGCCACAAAAATATTATTACGGCAGTGAAAGACACCACCCAGGCCATAATCACAGACCCAGAAGGCATACGCAATGAGTTTTTAACTTATTATCAAAATCTATATCAAGAAACCACCAAATCTCACTCAAATAATATTATGACTTATCTTAACCAATTTTCAACAGAACAACTATCTTCAGAAGATCAGGCTCAACTTGAGGAACCCCTCAATGGGCTGATGTTTTGCTGTGTATAAACAGTCTTCCTAATGGCAAAGCAACTGGTTTAGATAGTATCCCAGCAGAATTCTATAAAAAAATGTCTACAGAAATAAGAGAAGCTATTTTTCCTTTGTTTATACATGTTTTTAAGGGGGAAGACCACCTGAATCATGGTCGCAAGCAAAAATAATTGTTTTTTGAAGAAACATAAATCAGCACTAGATCCTGCTTCCTATCGTCCAATTACATTAATAAATACGGACAGTAAAATTTACTCTAAAATATTAGCGACCAGATTAGCTGGGGTAATCCATAAAGTTATATCCCCAAGGCAACATGGGTTCATCCCTGGACGTGGTACTATAGACCACATAAGAAGAACCATTTCACTCTTTGATGCAGCACAAATTACCGGAGAACCAACAGCACTCATCCTACTTGATGCTGAGAAGGCCTTCGACAGAGTTTCCTGGCCGTTTCTTTGGGAGTCTTTGTCGAGGGTCGGGATAGGCCAACATCTCATACAGGCATTCAAGATGCTGTATTTTCAACCAACCGCGAAATTATTCATAAATGGTACACTTACTAACACCTTTAAAATAACTCGAGGCACACGTCAGGGATGCCCTAGTTCACCTTTACTATTTGCCATATATATCGACCCCTTCCTACGCGCTTTGGAGTACAATCAAAGGATTAGGCCGATAATTACTCAAGGATGGGAAACAAAAGTATTGGCATATGCCGACGATATAGCGCTTGTAACATCTAACCCAATAGAGTCTATGATAGAGGTAGAGCGAGAGGCGATGAGATTCGGTCTTTTGGCAGGATATTCCCTAAATCAAACTAAAACCCAGATTATTTGTAAAAATGTCAATATGGGCGACGACGTGAGACAGGTAGAAAACGCCACATACTTGGGGGTAAACATTACCGCTAATATTGAAAAGTTAGTTGATGCAAATATTGACCCAATGATTGAAAAAATAAAACCAGAATTGAGGCGATTGCATAATTTACATCTCTCAATAATCGGGAGATGTAATATAATCAAAATGATCTTTTCCCCAAGATCCTCTATTTTATACGAGCCATTCCACTAGAATTTAATCCCAAATGCCTAAAAAAGATAGAAGATATGTTTTCCCGGTTCATTTGGTCTTATGGGAAACCTAGAAGAGCATATAAGTTTCTCTCTTTACCAAAGGATGGGGGTGGTTTGGCTCTTCCAAACATTAAACTTTATTATTGGGCAACCACTCTTTTACACAATCACATTCTTTTTTCCGATAAACCACTAGACGACTCCCCTAGGTACATTCCCACACCTATAGAACTAATAATGGGTAATCAGGCCTGGGGATGGGCCTGGAGATTCTTGAATGATTCACATTATAAAAAAGTACGATATAAGACGCTGGTAGCGGGACATAAAATTTCGAAAGCAGTCCGGAAAATGCTAGGATTGGGCCGGCTGAACTATTATACCCCGATAAATAATAACTTTAATTTACCCGGAATCTTTAAAGACACTGCAATGAGGAGATGGATAGACAAAGGCCTATCTAAGCTTGGAGATTTTTACTCTCTCACTGATTTAATTTCCTTTGAAAACCTTAAGACACAATATGAATTAGATTGGAAAGATTTCTTTAAGTATTTACAAATACGTGACTTTTAAGCAAGAAATGTGGAGGTCCAATAGGTTTTATAAATAATTTCATTATAGATAAACTAAGACAAAATAATCAATCAATTGGAATGGTATATAATCTGTTTAATTCCTTGATGATAGATGATATGGAACAACGGGCTAACAAATGGAAAGCGGAAATTGATATCTCAGAGGGCTTATTTCAATATTCCACCGAATTAGCACAGAAACTCTTAATACCAGCACGACTTCAGGCGCAGTATTATAAAACCTGCTTCTCGCTTTATTACACACCGAAAAGGATAGCCAAATGGGGCACAGGGAAAGGGACCTTATGCCCTCGATGCTCGCTGTTTCAGGCCGATCTAGAACATATGTTGGCTTCCTGTAATACACTAAATACTTTAAAAGCTGACATCATGAAATTTTTTAAAGAAGTTCTAAGAAGGGATATAAACCTATCATCAACTCTGATTTGTCTAGGGGTAGTTCAGGTGACTCAAGGGTTGCCCGGAGAACAGTTAATTTTTATAAGTATGGCAATATATCGCCTTACTCTAACAACAGCCTGGTTAGATTCATCCCCTCCAGGGTATTGCCAGTGGCTAACACGTCTAATTGCGAACCATAACTTTGAAAAAGCAATTTATGGCAAAAGGGGGACTCGATCCCGATCAAAAGGGTTACAAATTTGGGAACCACTGACTAAATGGCTCGAGAAATAAAAGCACTGGAACACGACATTTTAGTTACACCCCAGTATATCTAAGACTTTCTAACACAGAATCACATGTAGATAGATGGTCAAACCCGGGAGGGAGGGGGGTAGAAAATTCTAAAAATGTGCATGAGACCAACTACAGAAATTTCCGTTATAAATCCATTGGCTTTAAAGACATGTAATGTTATGAATATAGAATCTGTAACTATATAATTTATTCAGTCTCTCGAATCAAATATGTTAAACTATAATGTTATTTTCTGTAAATATTGAAACTCATGCACCAATAAAAAGATTAAAAAAAAAAACAGAATATTACCGAGCCGGGCTCCTTATGGCTGTCGGGGAAAATCAAAATGCTACTGGCAAGAAGTGATGGATGTGGAATTAAACGAGGCGTCGGGGGTACGGGGGGCGGAGAGGGTCCACAGTGCCTGGGGGCAGCTCGCACAATGTGGAATCTGTGGGGATTGAAACCTCCTGGCTGACATGATGAGGGCAGCATTTGTCTGGCTTTACACAGCGCAGTCGTCCATACATTCAATCCCCTCACTCTTGCTTTGCTGTGCCTAAACATCTAAGGGGCAGATTTACAAGAAAGTGACGCATCTGTAGAGATGCGTCACTTCCCCTGCGCCACCTGAGAAACCCTTGCGCCACCATGGATGCGCCATATTTACAATACGGCGCACCATGGCGCAAGGATTGACAGATGCGTCAGTTGGGGAAAAGTCACGCATTGCTGGAGTCGTATCGCAAGCACGACGCAACTCCAGCAATGAATATTGAGGCCTATCCCCACTACACTGTGTCACTCCTTATGGTTTTGACGCAGTGGCATCCTAGAAGTGACGCAGTGAAATCTTGTAGATTTCACTGCGTCACTTTTACGACGCTTTCCTGCGTGGGAACACCCACCCTGCATACATTATACCTGACGCATGTATAGTGTGACGCAGGGCTTTACAACGTGACGCATCTCCCTAGATGCGTCACGTTGTAAATTGCCCGAATGTTTTGCGCTGCCGCTACGTCACAGAAGTGACGCAACGGCAGCGCAAAAGTGTCGCAAGGGGCTTGTAAATCTGCCCCTTAGTTTCTTTCCAATGTACTGTGATCAGCAATAGAGCGCATGGAAGCCTTATCTTATTTATTTACAATATTTGATCCATTGTGGATGGTATACAAAACAAGGTATATCTGTAATAAAATCTAATGCAAACATGGGTACATCATACTCTATTTACAAAGGTTTCTAGGCACGAGAGTGAGGTACCGGCGAGCCATTTATTCAGCACTTGTGTAAACTTCACACGTAATTTCTGACTCAGTGGGCAATCGTGAACATCTGCTGTCGAGTGTGAAAGGAGTAGAGAGAGAAACAGTCAGAGTGAAAATGATCGTGCAAAACACATACAAGTTTGGTGAACTTCGCAGAACTTTGCAGACAGAATTTTAACTGTAGATACTAAGGGGTGGCAGATGGTGTCAAAGAGTTTATTAAAGAAGAAAAAACTGCTGCAACACAAAGCACAAATAAAACACAATTTCCCTATCTATCATGGAATCAGGTGTAAGTCATGAGTGCACGTGAACACAGCACATACATGTACTTTGTGAAACCTGTGCTTTCTACATGAGCAGCAAGAACATGTACACAAACAGTCAAATCGTGTAAACAGTGCCTAACCGTGTCCCATTTCAGAGTTTGCACATCTAAACCTGCATCTTCAGAAAGGTGCCACCGCTCCGTCTTTAATATGCAAACGGCCCTGGCAGTACGGATCTCACGTGCCAGGAATGCATAGCTTGCAGAGCATGAATTAATTAAAAAATATATAATTTAAAAATTTGAATCCAACAGGGTGTCGTGTAGTTCCTACAAATACATAGGATCTGCACATTTAGACAACATAAACTAAGGGATTGGTGTCCAGACTGATTCCAGACACCCCCAAAGGATATGTTAGCCTTTAGACCAGCTAGCTCACAGTGCCACTATAAGCCCCACAACCTTCCCAAGGAGCGAAAAGTTTCTGGCAACCATCGAACATGACAACCCTTGATCCTTCAGGGATCGTGGAAACAGTACAATACTTTTCGCTCAGTCAATCGTGCTCACTTAGTCTCAGAGAGATGTACAGAATAAACGTTGGGGACGTTTTCAATAAGCATTTATTGAACCAGCATCATTCTACTCTAAAACATGTTTGCTGCGACAATCATTAGACAGAAACAGATATATAACATTGCAAGCGCCGGCAGAGTAAATAAAAGGTAGAATTGTACCATGGTGCTAAAACAGTAAATATATGCAGGCATATAGATACATGGCAGTAATCATGCGTACTCCTAAGATACAAACCCTACCTAAATGTACCTAGCATGTATGTAGGTGTAAAGCCAAGAATCCCCTAGGAAAGAGCCAATCCCATTACCTGATGGGAGAGAACGAAGGACCTCATCTTGGTCTCGAGTTGGACACCCCGCAAGGGATGTCAGACCACTGCGTGCTGGAGCTTCTGCAGGCCGGGACCTCAACGTCTAGTGTCAGCGTGAAAGCTTCCCCTCTACTCCCCAGCGAAGATGTGGTTCTTTGTATATCCACAAAATACCCTCAGGGGTTCTACCTAGATATGTAATGGCTTGCCATTACGTATAGTGGACCTGTCGTCCAAGGGTGACGTTAGCTGTGACTTTTGTACAGAGTTATTTTACAGAAGATGGTAATCCTGCTGTATACGTTCTGGGCAGGGGATTAAGATATGATACTAGGAATCCTGATGCATTTTAAATTAGGCCAGTTTCGGAGAAAACTGATCGACATTTATTCAGCACCTAACTAGGTAAAAGGTCAGTGCTAGAACCGTTATGTAGAGCAAGGTAGGACAAATGTAGGTAAAAGGTTGTATTGCTACCTAGGCCTATATTGGGGTACACTGGGGTTCATAACAAGGGGATTATGGAAGATCTAGTCTCAGTCTAATATTTTCCTGAAATAGGATGGTTGCAGACAGTTTTAACTTTCTCAGGAACTGATTTTCACAAGTGACCCGAGGTACATAATGAATTGTCTTCCTATCTGAGGGCTTTTGATTCACTTGTGTAGGTGTTAGAAAGCTGTCTCTGGTATATTTGACTGAAGATACAATGAGACTTGTCTAAGTGGATGAAATTGAAGAGCACATCTCTCAAGTTCCGTCACTTTAGCTCTCAGCTGTAGAAGGGGGCCCCCCTGAAGGCTCGGCTTTCACCCACTCTTTTGTGCCCACCTATGTGACCTCTGTAGGTGACCTCTGTCCCATCTCTGGGGATTGGTTTGGTGTGTGACATGCACAACAGATGATACTCACCTGCTGATGGATCCGAGTAACATTTCTAAAAGAAGACCAGGCGAGGTTCTGGTCTTATGTATCACTTGTTTGTCATCACTTGATTCTGTCACCTGGCAACCAGGCTTTGCTGTGAGGGTTCTGATGGGCCGAAGATCCCAGGCCCCAACAGAACTTGGCTGTGAGAGGAGCCTGCCAGGGGTTGGATGCTTCTACTGAGATACTTGAATAAACAGCATCATTGCCACATCTGTGTGGTCCCTGCTTCACTCTGGCAGTCAGAGGTGGAGGGCTCTGAGTGGGAGGTGTCTCAACAATGGATAAGCCTAGGTTCAGGTGGTGAACCAAGAACGGTCCGGTCTACCTCCACTCAGATGGCCATGGGTGTAGGCCCATTGCTCATGCCTGTCACAGTGCCTGTCATTTAGGATGCAATGCTTTCCTTCTCAGTACAAATAGAAACAGTTATTAAATCAACCGTTTGCCACATATGTATTAACTAACATACGCCCATCGCCAACATTTGCTTCAAGCAGCGCTCTTACTTAGGCTGCAGTAATGCATGGTCGTGTATCTGGATCTTCTAAAATATCGAAATAAAAAAAAAACGTACAAAAGCACATAATACAGCTGTCTATAGCATCCACACCATAAAGACAAGCATTGGCAAAGCCAATAGGTCTGACGCTAGCTGGCAGTCTCTTGTCTCTGTCAGTACTTGGTTTGTTTTGTCATAGTTTCTGAAAAGTCAGTAATGTTGTGGGAGCTGCTGGGCTTTCATTAATATAAAAAGAATTGGTTGAAAAAATATGTTTTTGTTCTCAAAAGGCACACGTTGTTTTTAGTAGTCTCTGGCACTGAAAGGAACTACTTTGAGTATATGGATGTGTTTCATGTGAAAGAGCCAAATGATGTCACTCACAGTGAAATTAGCCAATGGCTGAAGCAGACTGAGCCATGCTTTATGCCATGGGTACTCACAAACATATTTCCAGGGGGTCAAAAATTTGGTCTGTGATGTGACTAAGGGGCACATGCATCAAGGTAGCTTTGCGATTCCTTAATTGCGATTATTAAGGAATCGCAATTAAGGAATCGCAAAAGCCTATGCATGTAGGGAATCGCTATAAAATAGCGATTCCTAAACATTCCTTAATTGCGACTCGCTAATTGCGAGTCGCAATTAAGGAATACCTCCCCATTAATTCCTATGGGCCTAGAGGCCCATAGGAATGAATGGGAAGACATTCTCAATTAGCGATTCGCAATTAGAGAATCGCAAATTGAGAATGCAATTTCAAGGGTGCCAGGGTGTCAAAATGACACCCTGTTGCACCCCTGAAATTGTGATGTGCACCTAAAACTTAAAAAAATGCATTTTAGAGCATTTTTCGAAGGTTTTGCAAATTACAGACAAGTTTGATTTGTCTGTAATTTGCGGTCCCAAATAGCGAAATCGCTATTTGAAAGTGCTTCTAGCATTGCATTTAAGGAATCGCAAATTGCGATTCCTTAAATGCAATCGCAATTTAGGAATTCGCAATTAATTGCGAATTCTTAAATTGCACATAGGAAACACTTTCATGCATCTCCAAAGGCCAATTTGCGATCGCAAACGGCCGATTTTTGCGATTCGCACCGTTTGCGATCGCAAAAACCTTTGATGCATGTGCCCCTAAGGGTCGCATTTATACCAGCTAGGTGGCGGTCGGGGTTTGTGGTAAGCTGTGTGAAAGGGAAGCTAGGCATATAGTGCCTGAATTGTACAATGTAAAACAAAACATTTGGGATTAATCCCAGCTTCTCCGCTTAACTAAACTGTGTGATCCTGGGTAATTATTTTATTTCACTTTCCCTCCTTTTTCTTCATTAGTACATAAGGACCTCAAAATACATGACTTCAGAATGTGTACTGTACAAAGCCTTCTCCAGTGTTTGATTTAATAAACTATATGTTGCTCATGTATAATAGAAACCCCAGCCCCCAAAAGGTGCACATGACAACTGACTTGCTTCTTCGTACACTATTGGTATTGCTATCAGGGTGTAGGGAAGAAAAAATGTTTCATGTTTGAAAACTATACTTCTCCATGCACTGATAATCTGATGTACTAAGGTGAAACGGTTCTGCATGTTAATGGATTGTTAACAGACTTTATCTGCTTTTACTGCCAGATGTCTTAATAAATGAAGGTGTTCCTTAAGTGGTTTAGGATACCCTAGTTCCTTCCTTTCTTTAATTTCAATTAACCTTTAAATAAATGCTTGCCTGTTTGTTTAATGTATTTTTTATGTTAATGCAGAGTCACGTAAACATAAACCCAGTGCTGCTCTTGACTAGGGGTCGCATGTATAGGTCAAGAGGGCCGTACTTTGAGTATCACTGCTCTATGCTGCAGTGGACGGAAGAAAAATGTCAGGCACTGGTAATTACTCGGGGTCACATCCCAGTCCATCGTTATTTTGCACACCACGCCACCTCAGTTTGGACCCAGCCATATGGAACTCAGTCTCGACTCCGCTCCAATAGGAACAGTCCAGCTCAAACTGCCAGGCCAGGCCCTCCCTGACCCGGAACACAAGCAAACTAGGAGCAGTTTAACCCTAGTTAGGGCTCATCAGCTGGGTACGCCTTGGTTCTAGTGACACAGTGTGCACAGGACCCACGTGTGGGCATACCCGTCCCACTTAGAGCGTTATACTTAAGTATACAAAAATTATGGGTGAATGCTTGAATTAATCTCAGCCACTGGGAATTACTCCGGGCCGCATCCCAGTCCGTTGTTACTTTGCCCACCATGCCACCTCAGCTTGGACCCAGCCAACCAGACGTGGGTTCCTTGCACATTGTGTCACTGGAAGCATGAGGCGTTGTCAGTCCCAACTGTGCAGCAGTTGGTACAATTGAAATCTGAAATCAAGACCACCAGAGCAGGCCTGACATCAGGGAGAAGGAATTTTTTATGAATGTGAAATAAAGAAAAAAAGAATTGAAAATATATCTGGGTTGAACAAAAGCAAAATATTTTTCCCTGTTCTGACTGAGGCTACGTCATTGTGTGAAAACAGAACAACAAAGCAGGAAGTGAGAAAGCTCTGGCTCTCTTAAGGTGTGATGAGTTTATGGAGGAGCGTCATTCATTCTTACTAATGGTGTCACTGGTGCCTGTAGACATACTGCTCCAAGTCAAGGTGCCCTCAGATACTTCCACTAGTTGGGGTTCACTCATTCATGGTAGTGGGCGCTTTGACGCAAGCATTCACCTCTCGCGAGAGTGCACAAGGAGATCACAGCCATGCATAACGCCATGACAGCATCTTGTGGATACAAATGTCACACAAAGCACACATTTGTAATACTTTTCATTATCCTTGGCATCCAGGTATATGGAATCCTCCTTTAAGGTAATGGTTACTCAATAAAAATGTGCAGAAGACTTGAAGACTGCAATTCACAAACCCTTGAATATTGCTTTTGCTCAACTTTTCCTGAGGAAGGTTTGCCGACTCACAACATGTGGAATTGAAGAGGCCCCCTGTGTATTCTGCCCTACGCCTTGGAGCTAAGCCTGGTGTATTTTGGGCAGGGACTGGATGGATTTGTGCTAGTGCATAATTCCCCAAAGTGAGCCTTCTCTCATTGTGTTCCTGTGGAGTCTGGACCCTGAAAGCCTTCTCTCATTGTGTTCCTGAGGAGTCTGGACCCTGAGAGCCTTCTCTCATTGTGTTCCTGAGGTGTCTGGACCCTAGCAGCCTTCTCTCA
This sequence comes from Calotriton arnoldi, assembly GCA_963921515.1. Taxonomy (NCBI): domain Eukaryota; kingdom Metazoa; phylum Chordata; class Amphibia; order Caudata; family Salamandridae; genus Calotriton; species Calotriton arnoldi. The sequence continues at coordinate 2,781,572 of CAWUFW010000456.1, forward strand.
TTGTGTTCCTGTGGGGTCTGGACCCTGAGAGCCTTCTCTCATTGTGTTCACGTGGAGTCTGGACCCTGAGAGCCTCCTCTCATTGTGTTCCTGAGGGGTCTGGACCCTTAGAGCCTTCTCTCATTGTGTTCTCGAGGAGTCTGGACCCTGAGAGCCTTCTCTCATTGTGTTCCTGAGGTGTCTGGACCCTGACAGCCTTCTCTCATTGTGTTCCCGAGGAGTCTGGACCCCGAGAGCCTTCTCTCATTGTGTTCCCGAGGAGTCTGGACCCCGAGAGCCTTCTCTCATTGTGTTCCAAAGGAATCTGGACCCTGAGAGCCTTCTCTCATTGTGTTCCCGAGGAGTCTGGACCCTGAGAGCCTTCTCTCATTATGTTCGCGAGGAGTCTGGACCCTGAGAGCCTTCTCTCATTGCGTTTGCGAGGAGTCTGGACCCCGAGAGCCTTCTCTCATTGTGTTCGCGAGGAGTCTGGACTCTGAGAGCCTTCTCTCATTGTGTTTGCAAGGAGTTTGGACCCTGAGAGCCTTCTCTCATTGTGTTCCCGAGGACTCTGGACCCTGAGAGCCTTCTCTCGTTGTGTTCCCGAGGAGTCTGGACCCCGAGAGCCTTCTCTCATTGTGTTCGCGAGGAGTCTGGACCCCGAGAGCCTTCTCTCATTGTGTTCCTGTGGGGTCTGGACCCTGAGAGCCTTCTCTCATTGTGTTCCCGTGGAGTCTGGACCCTGAGAGCCTTCTCTCATTGTGTTCCTGAGGGGTCTGGACCCTGAGAGCCTTCTCTCATTGTGTTCCCGAGGAGTCTGGACCCTGACAGCCGTCTCTCATTGTGTTCCTGAGGTGTCTGGACCCTGACAGCCTTCTCTCATTGTGTTCCCGAGGAGTCTGGACCCCGAGAGCCTTCTCTCATTGTGTTCCCGAAGAGTCTGGACCCCAAGAGCCTTCTCTCATTGTGTTCCAAAGGAGTCTGGACCCTGAGAGCCTTCTCTCATTGTGTTCCCGAGGAGTCTGGACCCTGAGAACCTTCTCTCATTATGTTCGCGAGGAGTCTGGACCCTGAGAGCCTTCTCTCATTGTGTTCGCGAGGTGTCTGGACCCTGAGAGCCTTCTCTCATTCTGTTCGCGAGGAGTCTGGACCCTGAGAGCCTTCTCTCATTGTGTTTGCAAGGAGTCTGGACCCTGAGAGCCTTCTCTCATTGTGTTCCCGAGGACTCTGGACCATGAGAGCCTTCTCTCGTTGTGTTCCCGAGGAGTCTGGACCCCGAGAGCCTTCTCTCATTGTGTTCGCGAGGAATCTGGACCCCGAGAGCCTTCTCTCATTGTGTTCCTGAGGAGTCTGGACCCTGAGAGCCTTCTCTCATTGTGTTCCTGAGGGGTCTGGACCCTGAGAGCCTTCTCTTGTTGTGTTCCCGAAGGGTCTGGACCCAGAGAGCCTTCTCTCATTGTGTTCCCGAGGAGTCTGGACCCTGACAGCCTTCTCTCATTGTGTTCCCGAGGGGTCTGGACCCCGAGAGCCTTCTCTCATTGTGTTCCTGAGGAGTCTGGACCCTGAGAGCCTTCTCTCATTGTGTTCCTAAGGAGTCTGGACCCTGAGAGCCTTCTCTCATTGTGTTCCTGAGGGGTCTGGACCCTGAGAGCCTTCTCTCAATGTGTTCCTGAGGACTCTGGACCCTGACAGCCTTCTCTCATTGCGTTCCTGAGAAGTCTGGACCGTGACAGCCTTCTCTCCTTGTGTTCCTGAGGGGTCTGGACCCTGAGAGCTTTCTCTCAATATGTTCCCGAGGACTCTGGACCCTGACAGCCTTCTCTCATTGTGTTCGCGAGGAGTCTGGACCCTGAGAGCCTTCTCTCATTGTGTTCCCGAGGGGTCTGGACCCTGAGAGCCTTCTCTCATTGCGTTCCCGAGGAGTCTGGACCATGACAGCCTTCTCTCATTGTGTTCCAGAGGGGTCTGGTCCCTGAGAGCCTTCTCTCATTGTGTTCCAGAGGAGTCTGGTCCCTGAGAGCCTTCTCTCATTGTGTTCCCGAGCAGTCTGGACCATGACAGCCTTCTCTCATTGTGTTCGCGAGGAGTCTGGACCCTGAGAGCCTTCTCTCATTGTGTTCGGGAGGAGTCTGGACCCTGAGAGCCTTCTCTCATTGTGTTCCCGAGGGGTCTGGACCCTGAGAGCCTTCTCTCATTGTGTTCCTGAGGAGTCTGGACTCTGACAGCCTTCTCTCATTGTGTTCCAGAGGGGTCTGGTCCCTGAGAGCCTTCTCTCATTGTGTTCCCGAGGAGTCTGGACCCTGAGAGCCTTCTCTCATTGTGTTAGCGAGGAGTCTGGACCCCGACAGCCTTCTCTCATTGTGTTCCCGAGGAGTCCGGACCCTGACAGCCTTCTATCATTGTGTTCTTGAGGAGTCTGGACCCTGACAGCCTTCTCTCATTGTGTTCCTGAGGAGTCTGGACCCTGACAGCCTTCTATCATTGTGTTCTTGAGGAGTCTGGACCCTGACAGCCTTCTCTCATTGTGTTCCTGAGGAGTGTGGACCCTGACAGCCTTCTCTCATTGTGTTCCCGAGGAGTCTCGACCCTGACAGCCTTCTCTCATTGTGTTCCCGAGGAGTCTGGACCCCGAGAGCCTTCTCTCATTGTGTTCCTGAGGAGTCTGGACCCTGAGAGCCTTCTCTCATTGTGTTCACGAGGAGTCTGGACCCCGACAGCCTTCTCTCATTGTGTGCCTGAGGAGTCTGGACCCCGACAGCCTTGTCTCATTGTGTTCCCGAGGAGTCTGGACCCCGAGAGCCTTCTCTCATTTTTTCCCGAGGAGTCTGGACCCCGACAGCCTTCTCTCATTGTGTTCCTGAGGGGTCTGGACCCTGACAGCCGTCTCTCATTGTGTTCACGAGGAGTCTGCACCCTGAGAGCCTTCTCTCATTGTGTTCCTGAGGGGTCTGGACCCTGAGAGCCTTCTCTTGTTGTGTTCCCATGGAGTCTGGACCCCGAGAGCCTTCTCTCATTGTGTTACCGAGGAGTCTGGACCCCGAGAGCCTTCTCTCATTGTTTTCCCGAGGGGTCTGGACCCCGAGAGCCTTCTCTCATTGTGTTCCTGAGGGGTCTGGACCCTGAGAGCCTTCTCTTGTTGTGTTCCCATGGAGTCTGGACCCCGAGAGCCTTCTCTCATTGTGTTACCGAGGAGTCTGGACCCCGAGAGCCTTCTCTCATTGTTTTCCCGAGGGGTCTGGACCCCGAGAGCCTTCTCTCATTGTGTTCCTCAGGGGTCTGGACCCTGAGAGCCTTCTCTCATTGTGTCCCCGTGGAGTCTGGACCCCGAGAGCCTTCTCTCATTGTGTTCCTGAGGAGCCTAGACCCTGAGAGCCGTGCCTGAGGTGTGAATGATGGAATACAAAATGTCCTGGGGATTCATTGGTCTCATAGGTGAAGTGATAATTGCCCCTTTGCAAGATGGCGACCACGGACCAATGAGAGTTGAGATAATGATGAGCGAAATGAAAGGGAACGGTGGCCCACAGGGCAAGTACCGCCCATGACAGCAGCAATTGTAGCAGCAGTGAAGCGACCCTCAAATCATGCTGAGGTTAAGTAGTGTGTCTGAGCTCTCAAGTGCTGTTCAGACTTTGCGTTAACCCTTTGGGCACCAATAACATAATGAACGGTCAGTGGACGGTACTGCACCTGTGTCCTGCCACCAAACATGGGGCAGGACATGCAACTGAGCCCTCTCTCACCACAGCTCTGTTCTTGTTGGCAGTCAGGTATCAGGTGCCACATGCAAACGAAAAGTAAAATTAAAAAACAGTATGCTGGACACTAACATCTGAGAAAATGTACATACTCGACCAAGCAGAGAAGAAACAGAAAGAACAAGACAAGCGAAAAAATAACTTTATGAAAAGAATACGTGACTTGAAAGTCATCCCGAGACAAGACAGTACAAATGAAGGACCATGAGCAGGAGTGGCTGCAGAGCCGAGCTTCTCTCAAAGAGACACAGAAGAGCTCTGTTACTGGCCACAGCAACGCCCTGCAGGCTGGAGTCAAGGGAGTATCTGGCATCATAGAGCCTTCATGTGTGCCAGGTGTGACTGGACTATCAATACGCCAAAGTGCGTCCTTTTACCATATTTCAATATAAATCCGAAACAAAAATGTAGATTCAAAGATTTTCATTTAGAGACGAAACTTGTTCAATACTCGACAGATTTTTCTAAAAATCTAATTCTTTGTCACATGAAACAGTTTCCTAATGTAAACCGGTGGCTTTGTTACTCTGTTGCCACTCCTATCTTGCAGTTCTCGTACAACTGCAATCCCTGTTGAAATTAACCCATTTTTGCTGTGGTGCCCCAGTTTTTAATGTTTAGATTTTCTGGCTTTAGGACTCTCTGCACTTTACTGTAACTTGGTAGCAGTGGGGCCTTTGCTTCTCCTCTGGAGCATCTGCTGTACATTGAAACTCCCTGGTTGGCCTACTTAACCCCTCATTGTAAATGATGCCTAAAGTGCGCCAACAACATGGAACGTTAAATATCACATGTATGCTGCAGCGTATAATCACACCACCCACATATGTGACAACACATATATTTCTGGCAGGACCACCACTGTGCTCTGGTTTTGCTGCATTTTACATGCACTTCCAGTGACACATGGGAGGGAAAATGCCTTTGTCATTTCGGAAAAACCTATATATTCAATGTCACCCCAAAAGTGTACCTTGTAGGTCCATGGGGCCGGGTGTTAATAAATGAACATAGGGAGTACTACATAGTGGGGTTACTGTATCCTCACAGAGAAATAAAACTCAAACACTATTTCCTTTGTAGGCCTGGCTAGACTATTCCCTAATAGGCCTAAGTGGGTATAAAATCTTTTATTTTCCACCTCTGCTAATGAAAGTGCTAGAAAAATGATTCAATGTCCTACTTAGCTTTAAAAATCTGACTAAATGGTGAAATCAGGGGGCATATTATCAAGGGCTTTATCGCCGCTTTAGCCGCACTTTTGCCGCTAAAGCGGCGATAATTTTATCGCCCTATTAGCAAGCTGTCGCTAACAGGCGTTAGCGACAGCTTTCAGGCGTTAGAGGCCGCGTTTACCATCGCCTTGCATGTCAGCGATAATTATCGCTAATGACATGCAAGGAAGGCGTTCCCTACTAAAAGCGACTGGAAACAGTCGCTAACTCCACTACCCCCTATTAGCAAGGCAGGCGAAGCGATAAAATAATTTGCGCTAATCGCGTTTATCGCTATATTTTATCTCCTGCTAGTGAGGATGACTTACCTGTTTAAAGTATAGGAGGTGGATTCTAATGCTGAATCCACCTTAGCGATAATGCGAGAATATCGCTGCTTTTCCAGCGATATTCTCACATTTTGCCGCTATCGCTGGAAATATTATCGCTATGGAGATAAACCATGTTAATAGGGTGATATCTCAGCGATATTTTCCAGCGATAGGCGGCGTTAACCAAAGTCGCGCTAAGCGCGGTTAGCGATAAATATCACTATTTCTTGCTAATATGCCCCCAGATTTTTAGAATTTCAATGGAAAAGTAGCTTTGTAAACATGTACTTCAGACTGCCTAGGACAGAACTGGCTAAAAGCTAGTTCTGCCACTCATCACACCTCAAAAGCTGGAATAAACATAATTGGCTGGTGCACAGGAAACACATAGCACCTCTAACACATCAATTCATCTGAAGAAGACGGCCCTGCTGGAAAAGGAATCCTGACTCATAACTCCTTATGGAAGAAGAGAACTCACACAAGGACTCAAAGACTCTTGAATCCTGCTGGCACCAGGGGACTAGAACTGCCCTTCAAAGGTCAAGTATACGGTTTCCAATTTACCTGCTTCAGCAACACACAAAACAGGACCCTGCAAGAGACCTAACTGGAAAGAGACATAGGGGGGATTTACTAAGCTTTTGCGCCGTGTTTGCGTCACAAAAGTGACGCAAAACGGCGCAAAATCTTTTTTTCCTAATCAACTTTCCAGCACTAAACTTGTTTAGTGCTGGAAATAACGTAAAAGTAATGCGAAGCAGCGCATTGCACTGCTTCCCGTTACTTTGAGCTGTGGGGGCGTGTCAAGGGTAGTGCATGGGCGTTCCCATGCAACCACCCAAGGTTTCTCAGGCTAAACCCAATTTACTGAAAACAGTAGATTGAGTTTATCGTGAGAAAACTGCGCTCTTTGCAACTTGGCGCAAGGAAGGAGAAATAATTTCATTTCTCCTTCCTTTTCCGACTTTGCATGCGTGCTGCACTGTGCAGCACGCATACAAAGTGGGAAAAGCTTTCCCTTGTGTCGAGCATAGTATTTTGTACAGGAAGGGTACCCTTCCTGTACAGAACCTATGCTGGACTCATGCACACACCCTAGCGCTGCGGCGCTAAGGTGTGTGCATGGCGCACAGCAGCTGTATTCAGCGCCGGCGCAAGGGAAAGGGGAGGAGAGAGCCATGTCTTTGAAGATATGGCGCTCCCCTGCTCCCTCCCTGTCGCGCAACACAGCGCAGCCTCGTGGGGGGCTGCGCTGCGTTGCGCAACTTTTTTGTAAATCTCCCCCCATGTGTCTAGATTACTGGCCTGAGGAGTTAGGGATTCCAAGACTGACCAGAAGAAGCTTTCCCAGCAGTTGGAGAGTTAGGGCCTGACTTAGATCTCGGAGTACGGGTTACTCCGTGTTAGAACTGGGGTCGCCGATTCCGACACTGTATCTTGGCGCGAGGCAGGAAGGCACCCGAAGGCAATGTGTTAAGCAGTTGTGCAGCACACACTCACACTGACTCAGTAATGCGCACGCAATGAAGAGACACCACACCAGGCTGATACGTAAAACAAGACTCTTTATCTGGTTCAAGTTAGAGCAATAGGTAGGGCAGATAATCTCAGGGCAACAGTAAATTCATTTCACTTTAAAACATGCATAAATTCATTCAAATGCGTCAGACCACGTGACGAGACCCTCATGCAGGTAAAAAGGCAGTAGCAATAACCTTTCCTAATAGCACATATCACTGTAGGTAATAGATTGCAAGTTAAACACATAGGCTCAAGTGTATTCAGGGTCATTCCATTACTAGGATCTCAATGCAGGTAGGCAATCCACATTAGTACATTTCTCAATCACTTTCAGTAAGGTGACATCCCTTGTGGGGGTATTCAACACCAAGAACATCTAGGATGCATGAATTCTCTTTTAGGCAATACTTCTTGGGCAATACCGGACATACAGAGTCCTCAGCTAAGCAGCCCGAAGAATAACCCGCAGGCAGGGATGCGATTGGTAACCAGGCCAGAGCTAGATCTACTTCAGGGCGCGGCCTCATTCATTTATTCAAAGAGGGAGCAGTCAGAGGAAGTACATTGAGGCATCTGCTCCTCGACAATGACACTCAGGGCAATGTAAGGGGAAGCGCCGCTGGAGTTAGGCCTCCGTGACTCACCACACTGTCCCGGTACACTCTTGTAGGCACCCGTAGCACCGGACGCCTCCTCCCCGGTCAGCCAGCTCCTCTTCTTACGTGGGGCTTTGGCCGGGGGAGGCGGATCGGCGCGCAGAGGGCGACGATGAAAGTAAGGGGCTCCCTTCAAGAGGGGGGGCGGCAAGACACTCCTTGACCCACCCGGAGCCCCGCAGATGCAGCCGGCAATGGTCCCGGGCCTACGTAGGCCTCGAGACCCGGGAGCCAATCACAGCGCGGCTTGAGGGGGGCGCAGCCGATGACGCGGCCGGTGCCCTCGTTGCCAGGTGACGCCTTCTTCACGCGGCAGGCCTAGCGCGGCCTGGATCCAGCCGCGGCTTCAATTTTACGCGGCGCCCGGGCTGCGGCGGTGATCCTGGGCACAGCGCCTCTTCCTGACAGCGCGGGGGTCGCGGCGGTGATTACAGGCCTCCGCTTCTTCTCCAGCAATCCCGAGGTCGCGGCGGTGAGTTCTTGGCACAGCGCTTTCACACTTCACGGCGCAGGGGCTGCGGCGGTGACTTCTGGACACGACAGGAGCGCGCTGCACAGCGCTCAACAGCACAGCTAGTTTCCTTTGGGCCAGCGCCTCGTGGGCAGCCGATTCGTGATAGTGCAGCGCTAGGGGAGCGCGCAGGGCTGGTGGCAGGACGCAGGCTATGGGGTCCAGCGCTTAGAAGCACAGCGCTTTACCTGGTGATCTCCCAGTGACGGCAGCGCTCACAGAGTCCTCAGCGCTTCAGTCCCAGCGCAGGTGGTTGGAATATCCTGGTTGCAGTTACTTAGCTGCTGTAGTTTCTTGGTTGCAGTAACTTGGGGGAAAGGATAGGGGGTTGAGTTGGTGGGCACAAGAGGCAGGTAGGTGCCCTGCAGGCACACTGGAGGTGGTTCCCTGGGTCCCCTCACGCTGGGCAAGGTCAGCAGGTGGAAGGTGTTCCTCATCTATCTCAGCACAGCAGTGCCTAAGCCCAGTCAGTACCAGTAGTGTAGGTCTCTCCCTAGGCCCAACAGCCTGTACTCCGGCAGAGGTTCCCCCAGGTCCAGTGGTGCCCCAACTGACTAACTAGGTTTCCCTCCAAACCTCTTATACCCCTAGGTCAGGTGACCCTCCTGAAAGGCGGCAAAACATAACTCCTCCCTGGGCTGGAAGGTTCTAGAAGCTTCCATCATGTCTGTCTATGAGGCCCAGAGGCGGGACGGCATGGATACAGTATCATTATGTCCCAGCCTGATCCTGACTACTGGTGCGTGCATGTACAAAGGCCACTCCGCAGTAGCAGGGGCCTGTGGCAGCCATATTGTTAGGAGAGAGCACCTGCACCTCAGCACTGTTTGGCAGTGGTAAGGCGCCCAGAGACCTAGGTCCAACAAAAAGATGGTGGCAAAAATGAGGCGCAAAGAGAAAAAAAACGGGGTAAGACCACCCTAGGGCTGACAGGTCTAACACGCGTCCCCCCCAGCCGAAAGTGGGGAGAGCTACCCAACCTCTAGGGAGTTCTCATCGCTAAGGCGGAAAAACCGGGAGAGACCGTCAGCGTTGGCGTGGTCTACTCCGGGTCGATGTTCCACCCGAAAGTCCATCCCCTGGAGGGAAATGGACCACCTCAACAATTTGGGGTTTTCGCCTCTCATCTGCATGAGTCAGCGAAGGGGTCGGTGGTCGGTTTGAATAAGGAAGTGAGAGCCAAAGAGGTATGGCCTCAGCTTCTTCAAAGCCCAAACCACGGCGAAGGCTTCACGTTCTATAGTACTCCACCGCTGTTCCCGGGGGAGTAGCCTTCAAGAAATAAAGGCCACGGGCTGGTCTTGGCCGTCATCATTAAGTTGGGAGAGCACAGCTCCAATGCCATGCTCAGAGGCATCTGTCTGCACGATGAATTCCTTCCCAAAGTCCGGAGTCTTGAGCACCGGAGCGGTGCACATCGCGTGCTTAAGGGTTTCAAAAGCTTCTTGACAGGCAGCCGTCCAGATGACTTTGCGTGGTTGCTTCTTTGATGTCAGTTCAGTCAGGGGGGCCACGATGGTCCCATAGCCCTTGACAAACCGGCGGTAGTAACCCGTGAGGCCAAGGAAAGCCCGGACCTCCGTTTGGGTTTTGGGGGGCTCCCAGGCCAAGATGGTCTCGATTTTGGCCTGGAGAGGTTGCACCTTACCCCCGCCCACCAGGTGTCCCAGGTAGACGCCAGATCCCTGTCCAATCTGGCACTTGTTGGCCTTGATGGTTAGGCCAGCCCGCTGTAGGGCCTGCAGCACCTCCTGGAGGTGCTCCAGATGGTCCTCCCAGTTGCTGCTGAAGACAGCTATGTCATCCAGGTAGGCAGCAGAGAAGGCCTCTAGGCCAGAAAGTACCTGGTTAACCAACCGCTGGAAAGTGGCCGGAGCATTTTTCAGCCCGAAGGGCATCACCCGAAATTGAAAGTGGCCCTCGGGGGTGGAGAACGCAGTCTTCTCCTTCGCTCCATCCGTCATGGCAATCTGCCAATATCCTGACGTCAGGTCGATTGTGCTTAAGTACCGAGCTGCTCCCAGTCGGTCAATGAGCTCATCCGCCCGAGGGATCGGGTGAGCATCAGTCTTGGTCACGGAATTCAGACCACGGTAGTAAACACAGAACCGAAGTTCTGGTGTGGTACCCGGTGGGGCCGCTTTCGGCACCAACACCACCGGACTAGCCCAAGGGCTGCTGGAAGGCTCAATCACCCCCAGCTCCAACATCTTGGCTACCTCACCCTGGATACTGGTCTTGACTTTGTCCGACAGCCGGTAAGACTTGGTTTTTACTGGTGGGCTGTCCCCTGTGTCCACATCATGGGTACACAGGTGCGTGATCCCAGGAGTGAGGGAGAACAACGAGGCGTACTGCTCCAATACCTGGCGGCAGTCCCTCTGTTGCTCCGGGGTCAAGGATGGGGAGAGGACCACTCCCTCCACCGATCCATCCTTCTCGTGGGCCGCCAGAAGGTCCGGAAGAGGCTTGCTCTCCTCCTCTTCGCTCCCATCCGACACCATCAGGAGAGTAAGTTCTGACCGCTCCTGGTGTGGCTTAAGGCGGTTGACGTGAAACAACCTGTGGGGTTGTCGGGGGGGTCTTGAGGTCTACTACATAAGTGGTCTGGCCCCTTCTCTACAAGATTTCGTATGGTCCACTCCACCGGTCCTGGAGGGCACTAAGCTCCCCAGGCTCCATGACCCACACCTTCTGTCCAGCGTCCAACTCCACCGTCCGAGCGTTCCGGTCGTACCACTCCTTCATGACGGCTTGACTAGCCTCCAGATTGTTTGAGGCTTCCTTCCACAGCTTGGCCATCTGGCTGCGGAATGCCAGCATGTAGCTGACCACATCACGGGGAAGCTTTTGGGAAAACTTCTCCCACCCCTCCTTCACAAGACTGAGGGGCCCTCTAACGGGGTGTCCATAGAGCAGCTCAAAGGGGCTGAAACCGACCCCCTTCTGCGGCACCTCTTGGTAGGAGAAGAGCAGACAGGGTAAGAGGACGTCCCACTTCCTTCTCAAGTCCTCGGGTAGGCTCCGGATCATCCCCTTCAGGGTCTTATTGAAGCGCTCCACTAGCCCGTTAGTCTGGGGGTGGTAAGGAGTGGAGAACCTGTAGGTCACTCCGCACTCCTTCCACATGGCCTGCATGTAGGCCGACATGAAATTCGTGCCCCTATCTGACACCACGACCTTGGGGAATCCCACACGGGTAAAAATCCCCATCAAGGCCCGCGCCACCGCAGGTGCAGTGATGGTCCTCAGAGGGATGGCCTCCGGGTACCGGGTGGCGTGGTCCACCAGCACCAAGATGAACCGGTGTCCCGAAGAAGTCGGCGGGTCCATTGGCCGGATAATGTCAATTCCTACCCGCTCAAAAGGGGTACCGACAACCGGGAGCTGTTCCAAGGGGACCTTCAACTTAGTCCCAGTCTTGCCACTCGCCTGGCAAGTCGTACAGGTCTTGCAAAAGGTGTCAGAGGCAACTCGCATTCTGGGCCAGTAAAAGTGTGGGACCAAACGAGCAAATGTCTTGTCCTGGCCCATGTGTCCTGCCAGTGGTATCTCATGTGCCAATTCCAGCAGGAAGGCTCGGTAGCATTGGGGGACCACTAAGGCCCTTGATGACCCATGCACCGGAGCCTTAGGCTCACTGTAGAGGAGACCATCCTCCCAGTAGACATGGTAGTTACTGGTCTCCGTACCAGTTGCTTGGGCTTCGGCCCGCTGCTGCATGCCTTCAAGCGTTAGGCACTCTCTTTGCGCCCGACAGAATTCCTCCCGGGTAGGCCCTCCTTCCACCTGCCACTCTGCAGGGGTCGGCAAGTCCCCCACGGGAACAACATCCACCTCAGCGGACTCCGGGGTCACCTCCGCGGGCTCCCCATCCATCTCGCCGGGTGCATCCTCAGAGATGTCCTCTTGTCCAGCAGTGGGCTGGGCCATTGTTTCAGGCTCCAACCCGGGTTGAGTTCCTTGCCTGGCAGCCATGGACCGCGTGACCACGCAAGTCCACCCTGGTAATCCCAGCATCTCAGCGTGGGCGTTGAACTCCACCTCCTTCCAGGCAGTATGTTCCAAATCGTTTCCGAGCAGACAGTCAACTGGCATGGCAGGGCTCAACGCAACTCTCAACAGGCCTGAGACTCCTCCCCACTCAAAGGGAACTTGGGCCACGGGGTAATGACCCAGGCTATTATCAGCCATGACAACCGGGTGGAATACTTCAGGAATCACCTTCTCTGGGGACACCAGCTGACGTCTTACCATCGTCATGCTGGCACCCGTGTCCCTCAGAGCCTCCACCTCCTCCCCGTTCACCAGGACCCTCTGCCGGTACTTGGCAGTGTTCGAGGGTACCTGAACCCGTGGGATTATCTCTCTATCCCCCAGGGAAACTAAGGTCAAGCCTGTCCACTCACCCCCCCTACCTAGGGACAACTCCTCCCCAAGCGCTACACTGGCCACCCCGGGGCTCTTACCACCTGTGGGGGCTGGGGTCCTCTTGCGACACTGGGGATCCCCCTTGTAGTGTCCAACCTCCCGCACTCGTAGCACCGGATAGTTCTGGGCTGCTGACTCTTGTCAGGGTAAGTGGGTTTCTGGAATCCAGATTGGGGTGGGGAACCTACCCCCTTCCCTTGCGGTCTATTTTGGGGGCCTTTAAAGAACTCCTTCTTTTTGTCTCCCCCCTCTCTCTTCTGGGGAAAACCCTGACCACCTTTCGGGGGGTCTCCCCCGGATCCCTTGTGGGACACCCGAGTGCTAACCCAGGTATCCGCCTCCTCCGCAAGTTCCCGAGAATCGGTCAGCTTGCGGTCCACCAGGTGTTGGCGCAGCTCTGGAAAACATTTATCAAGATGGTGCTCACTTAAAAACAGATTGTACAGCCCTTCATAGTCACTCACTTCGCTGCCACGCACCCAACCCTCCAATGCCTTACGGGCATAATCAAAAAAATCCACCCAGTTCTGTGTGGGAAGCTTGTGGCTGTTGCGGAATTTCTGGCGATACTTTTCTGGAGTGAGGCCAAACTTTTAAGCAGGGCCTCCTTCATCACAGGGTAGTTCGTCTGATCCCCTTTGTCCAAGGTCACGAGTGTGTCCCTCGCCACCGGAGGTATGTACCTATACAGGCCTCCCCCCAGTAACTCTCAGGCACCCCATGGGCCACCAAAGACACCTCATACGCCGCCAACCACTTATCAATGTCATCCCCTACACTGAAACTGGCCATCACCTCCTTAGGTAGGTAAAACTTAGGCTCTCGAGGAGCCCCAGCGGGTACGCTGCCACCATTCAAGTTGCCCTGCGCCCCCATCTGCAATGCTCGGAGCTCGAATTCTTTCAGGCTAAGCTCATGCAAAAGCTTCCTCTCTTCCATGGCTAGCCTTGCCTCTTCTCGCTCCTTGTCCATCTTAGCAAGCTCTAGCCTCAATTGCCTCTCCTCCCTCCTGTCCACTGCTCGCTGACACACTACTGCCTGTCCTGGAACGTCTCCCTGGCAACACATTCTCACTGATGTCTATGTGCAGTAGGTCTAGCTCTCCTGGAGCGTCCGGCTCCCACTGTTCCTCGACCACTCTCCCTCCCGGGTGGGCCAATACCCATGCCCTCAAGGCTTTCTGAAGCTCCTCTCTCTTGTCGCCTCGCTTGACGGACACCCCCATCCCCCGACAGAACTCCCTCAGCTGCGCCACCGTATACATTTCAAGGTTGGCCAGCTCGAACTCCATCCTGACAGGTGGGGCCCCAGACACTTAAGAGAAAAGACTCTAGGACGTAGGCAACAGGTTAACACAGGAGCCTGTACAGTCGGCAATGAAGGGCGAATTGCTAGGCTTGCGTCTCACTAGGTGTTCCAATTGTGGCGCACACTGAATCCCTGTAGGGTGCTGCACAAGCACAAGTCCTTATCCCACCGCTGCCACCAATGTTAGAACAGGGGTCGCCGATTCCGACACGGTAGCTTGGCGCGAGGCAGGAAGGCACCCGAAGGCAATGTGTTAAGCAGTTGTGCAGCACACACTCACACTGACTCAGTAATGCGCACGCAATGAAGAGACACCACACCAGGCTGATACGTAAAACAAGACTCTTTATCTGGTTCAAGTTAGAGCAATAGGTAGGGCAGATAATCTCAGGGCAACAGTAAATTCATTTCACTTTAAAACATGCATAAATTCATTCAAATGCGTCAGACCACGTGACGAGACCCTCATGCAGGTAAAAAGGCAGTAGCAATAACCTTTCCTAATAGCACATATCACTGTAGGTAATAGATTGCAAGTTAAACACATAGGCTCAAGTGTATTCAGGGTCATTCCATTACTAGGATCTCAATGCAGGTAGGCAATCCACATTAGTACATTTCTCAATCACTTTCAGTAAGGTGACATCCCTTGTGGGGGTATTCAACACCAAGAACATCTAGGATGCATGAATTCTCTTTTAGGCAATACTTCTTGGGCAATACCGGACATACAGAGTCCTCAGCTAAGCAGCCCGAAGAATAACCCGCAGGCAGGGATGCGATTGGTAACCAGGCCAGAGATAGATCTACTTCAGGGCTCGGCCTCATTCATTTAATCAAAGAGGGAGCAGTCAGAGGAAGTACATTGTGGCATCTGCTCCTCGACAATGACACTCAGGGCAATGTAAGGGGAAGCGCCGCTGGAGTTAGGCCTCCGTGACTCACCACACTGTCCCGGTACACTCTTGTAGGCACCCGTAGCGCCGGACGCCTCCTCCCCGGTCAGCCAGCTCCTCTTCTTACGTGGGGCTTCGGCCGGGGGAGGCGGATCGGCGCGCAGAGAGCGACGATGAAAGTAAGGGGCTCCCTTCAAGAGGGGGGGCGGCAAGACACTCCTTGACCCACCCGGAGCCCCGCAGATGCAGCCGGCGACTGTCCCGGGCCTCCGTAGGCCTCGAGACCCGGGAGCCAATCGCAGCGCGGCTTGAGGGGGGCGCAGCCGATGACGCAGCCGGCGCCCTCGTTGCCAGGTGACGCCTGCTTCACGCGGCAGGCCTAGCGCGGCCTTGATCCAGCCGAGGCTTCAATTTTACGCGGCGGTGATCCTGGGCACAGCGCCTCTTCCTGACAGCGCGGGGGTCGCGGCGGTGATTACAGGCCTCCGCTTCTTCTCCAGCAATCCCGAGGTCGCGGCGGTGAGTTCTTGGCACAGCGCTTTCACACTTCATGGCGCAGGGGCTGCGGCGGTGACTTCTGGACACGGCAGGAGCACGCTGCACAGCGCTCAACAGCACAGCTAGTTTCCTTTGGGCCAGCGCCTTGTGGGCAGCCGATTCTTGATAGTGCAGCGCTAGGGGAGCGCGCAGGGCTGGTGGCAGGACGCAGGCTATGGGGGTCCAGCGCTTAGAAACACAGCGCTTTACCTGGTGATCCCCCAGTGACGGCAGCGCTCACAGAGTCCTCAGCGCTTCAGTCCCAGCGCAGGTGGTTGGAATATCCTTGTTGCAGTTACTTAGCTGCTGTAGTTTCTTGGTTGCAGTAACTTGGGGGAAAGGATAGGGGGTTGAGTTGGTGGGCACAAGAGGCAGGTAGGTGCCCTGCAGGCACACTGGAGGTGGTTCCCTGGGTCGCCTCACGCTGGGCAAGGTCAGCAGGTGGAAGGTGTTCCTCATCTATCTCAGCACAGCAGTGCCTAAGCCCAGTCAGTACCAGTAGTGTAGGTCTCCCCCCTAGGCCCAACAGCCTGTACTCCGGCAGAGGTTCCCCCAGGTCCAGTGGTGCCCCAACTGACCAACTAGGTTTCCCTCCAAACCTCTTATACCCCTAGGTCAGGTGACCCTCCTGAAAGGCGGCAAAACATAACTCCTCCCTGGGCTGGAAGGTTCTAGAAGCTTCCATCATGTCTGTCTATGAGGCCCAGGGGCGGGACGGCATGGATACAGTATCATTATGTCCCAGCCTGATCCTGACTACTGGTGCGTGCATGTACAAAGGCCACTCCGCAGTGGCAGGGGCCTGTGGCAGCCATATTGTTAGGAGAGAGCACCTGCACCTCAGCACTGTTTGGCAGTGGTAAGGCGCCCAGAGACCTAGGTCCAACAAAAAGATGGTGGCAAAAATGAGGCGCAAAGAGAAAAAAAACGGGGTAAGACCACCCTAGGGCTGACAGGTCTAACACTCCGTCACAACAGTGACGGATATCCCGTCTGCAAAAATATAAATCCCATTATTTCCTATGGGATTTATATTTCGGCAGACGGGATATCCATCACTGTTGTGACAGAGTAACCTGTCTGCCTAAATTTAAATCAGACCCTAAGTCTGAAGGCCAAACCTCTGACCGGGACATCCTGGTTCATGTATCCGGCCTCTGCTTCTGCGCATTCAGCCTGAAATTCCACCTAGGTCCGGGTCCATCTCAAACTCATGTTTTTCCATAGCACTTGACTTTTTATCTGTGCTTTTTGCCTTAACATGTTAAACATTCAGAACTTCAGTTCCTCTTCACCTATTTTGATGATTTATGTGTCTTTGATAGAGCGCAGAGATAGTGTGTTGTGCTTGGAGATGATTGCGTCAAGGGTGGAGCCCTTGTTGTGCGTTTGCATGTTGCACTGTTGGGTGAGATCGTTCGCTTCTAAGAGGGTGGAGAGGGCTTGTACTGTGGAGTCTTTAGTGTTGATCAGGTGCAGGTTTAGGTCTCCTAATATAATGTCGGTGATGTCTTTTCGTGAGTTTTGCGAATGTAGGCCTGATAGGTCTTCAAGGAATTGTGAATTTTTGACAGGAGGGTGATATATGACATGGAATTTGGTGGGGTTGGGTCCATTAGTGGAGAGCTGAGGTCCAAGATATTCAAAGGTAGGGTGTTCAGGAGTGCGTAAGGGAGTGAACAGAGATCGCTTTTGTGTATAATGGGTACCCCATCACCTCTGCCACCTGTGCGGTCACTGACAATGATTGAGAAGCCTGCTGGGGAGATGAGGTCGAAGTAAGGTGATAAGTGGTCGTTTAGCAAGGTTTAAGTTAGAAAGCAGATGTCCATGTTATGTTGTAGGATGGTATGAGCTATATCAGTGGCATGCTTGATTGCTGATTGGCAGTTTATAAGCCTGCAACGGGGCGTGGGTGTTGGTCTCTGTTCAGGATGATTGGGTTGGATGGTAGTTAGTTGGGAGAGTGGCCTAGGAGGGCAAGAGGTGTTTGTGCTCCTGTTCGAGCTAAGGACAACCGGGATCTTGAGGAGAGAGGGTTGGTTGGGGGTATTACCATAGGTGTTTTTCATCCATTAAGCCTTTTGTTGTGACGTTTCAATCGCAAAGCATTTGGGTTTAGGTGGTGCAGAGTGTTAGTGGCAAAGTCAAAGTTTATCTATGGTGTGATGGGTTCGAGCAGGTTACGGATATTTTTGCTTCTATGCGAAGTAACGCAGGGGCATATCAGCAACAGACGGCGATAAATATCGCAAAGCGCGCTTAGTGCTTTAATATTTATCGCCGTCTGTCTCTTGAATTCATCGCCCGTTAGCGCGCTATCATCAACGCGTATCACCGAGGCGATCAAAAATCCTGCAAAAGCGGCGATATGCGGGAATATCGCTGGAAATCCAGCGATATTCCCGCAGCGATAGGGGAAAGCTTGATGATAGGGAGATGTGGATTCAGCCATAGAATCCACCTCCCATGATATGCATAGCTAAGTCTGGTTTCTTGCAGACGTTAGCTTACGGCGGTAATCGCGGTTAGCGCTACTTTTCTGGACGCTACGCGGGCATTGATAATAGGGAGAACTTGTCTTTGCGACTGTTTCCCTTTACTGTTACTGAGGAACGCCTACTTTGCATGTCATTAGCGATAAATATGGCTGACATGCAAAGCGGCAAGAAAACGGGCGCTATTGCCAGTGAACTGTCGCTAACAGCTGTTAGCGACAGCTTGCTAATAGGGCGATAAAAATATCGCCGCTTTAGGGGCAAAAAGTACCGCTAAAGCGGCGATATTGCCCTTGATAATATGCCCCAATATTTCATCCAGAATAGTGTTAATTTTGAGTTCTAGATGGGCTATTATAGGCTGCAGTTGCAAGACATCTGGGACAACGGTGGGGAGGGAGTGTGCCATAGCAGGTCAGAGCCAGGGGTGGGGGCTAAGAAGGGAGCCTGCCTACTGAGGGTGGAGAATTGTGGGGCGACAGGAGCGGGGTGTAACTAAAGCTGGATTTTGAGCCCTTAGGAGGGCGAGGATGATTCTGGAGGTAAAACTGTAGCGTCCAGGCATTTGGCAGTGGAAGGGGATGGAGGTGGTATGTGGCTGAAGACCACGCGAGGGGAATGGAGAGTCGAGGGTTTAAGCGGTGAAGTGTCAGTCAAAAATGCCTAGGTTTTGTTCTGAGGCTTGGACTAGGATGTTCCCATTTCTGTAGACGGTTATGGTCAGTTCTCTGTAAAAGTCTTGAGATGGGGATATAGTGAGCTTGATTCCATGGGGGATGTTGGTAGCTTTAGATACGTGAAGGTGTTGAAAGAAGTTCTCTCTCCATTTTGCAGGCTTTTTTGTTTAGAAGATGAAGTCAATTTTGCGGCCACCTTGTACTCTATTCAGCTTCTATACAGAGCCCCTTGCAAAGATCATGAGACAAGCTAGAATAGACTACTAACTTTATGCAGATGACACTCACCTATACATGAAAATCTCATCAGTCAAAGACATCCAGCATCTAAATAAACCTCTCATCGTAGTCCAAGCCTGGCTAACTAGCCACCACCTCAAACTCAACCCCAGCAAAACGGAACTCCTTCTTATCCATCCCAAAGAAAAATCCTTTCCCGTGGACTGCTGGTTCGACAACCTCACGGCTTAAAACTGTAAACTGTCCATCTCCAACTCTGTTAAATCCCTTCGGATTATACTCAACCTCCACCTAAGCATGAAAGACCATAAAAATGTCTCTGCAAAAAGCACACTCTACACGCTGAAAAACCTCAAAGAAGTCAAACCCTTCATCCCCATTGAAGACCTAAAGATGGTGGTGCAACCCTTACCCCTATCCAAGCTGGACTACGGCAACGCAATGGTCACAGGCGCCCCAAAGTCTTGCCTAGCCCCATTGAAAGCCAGGCTCCATATATCAGGGGAAAGGCTGTTCGACCACATTACTCCCACCCTAAAACAACTGAACTTGCTACCAATCAAGGCAAAAGCCATGCTAAAAACTGCCTGCATAACTCACAAAAAACTCTACAATGAAAAAACAATCTACCTCACAAATAACTAAAGCCAGCCAAAAGAGACCTTTACGAAGCTCAAACAGTCAACTCTTGATTCCTCCAAAATTTAAGAGAGAAATGGCGCACCCCCTCCTTGTCTGGAAATGCTCCTAAAATCTGGAAGTCCCTGCCCCTGGACCTGCGGGAAAATCAATTCTTACCTCACTTCAAGAAGAAACTGAAGCTTCTCCTCTTCAACAAATACCTAAACCCACCTCCTTAAAGCTCCTGTCCAGCCTGCGGGCACCCTCCCGGCATTCTCTAAATAAATCTGTGCACCACTCCTACTGGGAAAACTGTACCTCTAATTCCCCCATCCGCGAGAGGCCTTACCCCAGCTACCTCAGAACTACAACGCATGTCTTTAGTCCTGCTCATTCGATTTTATTTTTTTCATCGTACATATTGCTACTATGTGCTTTTCTGTTTTTATTTACACTTTACTGGTAATTTTGTGCAATTGCTGCTGTGCTTTGCAAAGCGATATGTATTTTATGTACCGTAACTACCTCAAAATTATATCAGCAACTTCCCCCAATGTCCTTGTGCACCTCGTCCTATAATGCTTGTCACTTTCTGTCACTATGCATCTGTATTTCCTCCAAATGTATCACAAGTATATGCTGCTATCTCTGTGAAGCACTCTGATGCCCTCGAGTTGACTTTGCGATATATAAAACTGGGTAAATAAATAAAAATAAATAAAAAACAAAATAACAGTAGATAAGCAGTCTTATTTCTATTTCTCTTTATACAATTAAATATTTCTTTGAGCGGATTGGTGTTCAACAGGGATACTGCAAGGTAAAAAAATAAGCAACAAGAGCAAAAATCAGATAAGAATGTTTTTTGCTGGACAAGTTCCCTCATTTTGCCTGATAGTGTTTTCTGGTTGGTGTAAGTTTTACTCTTTGCTTCTGGGAGTTTGGTGGTGGAGAGCATGTAAAATAGTATTACTGTTGATTGGATACTCTGAACATTTGCTACATTGTTTCTTAACTACTTCCAGAAATGACGACCCCGCTCCTTATTGTGCAGGGACAGTTGAGGCGCTGCCCAAACCACCCAAGTGTGATATGTTTCTGTCTCTGAACAATTAGTGTTGGTCTTTCAGAGGTGTGTTGGGTCTTCAGTAACCTTCGTGTCGGGTCTTTGCTCGCTGTGTGTTCTGTGTTTCTGAGTCGCTCCTCAGACTGGATGGCAATTCTGACCTCTGTGTTGGGTCTTCGCTCCTTGTGTGTCCTGCGGTTCTGTGTCACTCCTCAGACTGGATGGCGATTCTAACTTCGGTGTCGGGTCTTCGCTCCCTGTGTATCCTGTGTCTCCTCCTCAGACTGGATGGCGATTCTAACCTCGGTGTCGGGTCTTCGCTCCCTGTGTGTCCTGTGTCTCCTCCTCAGACTGGATGGTGATTCTAACTTCGGTGTTGGGTCTTCACTCCCTGTGTGTACTGCGTCGCCCCTGAGACTGGATGGTGAGTCTAACCTCAGTGTTGGGTCTTCGCTCCCTGTGTGTCCTGTGTTTCTGTGTCATTCCTCAGACTGGATGGCGATTCTAACCTCGGTGTCGGGTCTTCGCTCCCTGTGTGTCCTGTGTTTCTGTGTCATTCCTCAGACTGGATGGCAATTCTGACCTCGGGTCGGGTCTTCGCTCCCTGTGTGTCCTGTTTTTCTGTGTCATTCCTCAGACTCGATGGTGATTCTAACCTCGGTGTCGGGTCTTCGCTCCCTGTGTGTCCTGTGTTTCTGTGTCGCTCCTCAGAATGGATGGCGATTCTAACCTCAGTGTCGGGTCTTTGCTCCCTGTGTGTCCTGTGTGTCTGTGTCACTCCTCAGAATGGATGGCGATTCTAAACTCGGTGTCGGGTCTTAGCTCCTTGTGTGTCCTGTGTGTGTGAGTCACTTCTCAGACTGCAGGGCGATTCTAACCTCGGAGTCGGGTCTTCGCTCCTTGTGTGTCCTGTGTGTCTGAGTCGCTCCTCAAACTGGAAGTGATTTTAACCTCGGTGTGGGATATTCTCTCCCTGTGTGTCCTGTGTGTCAGTGTCGCTCCTCAGAATGGATGGCGATTTTAACCTCAGTGTCGGGTCTTAGCTCCTTGTGTGTCCTGTGTGCCTGAGTCACTCCTCAGACTGCATGGGCGATTTTAACCTCGGTGTCGAGTTTTCGCTCCTTGTGTGTCCTGTGTGTCTGTGTAGCTCCTCAGACTGGGTGGCGATTCTAACCTCTGTGTCGGGTCTTTGCTCCCTGTGTGTCCTGTGGTTCTGAGTCACTCCTCAGAATGGATGGCGATTCAAATCTCTGTGTCGGGTCTTAGCTCCCTGTGTGTCCTGTGTTTCTGTGTCGCTCCTCAGAATGGATGGCGATTCTAACCTCAGTGTCGGGTCTTTGCTCCTTGTTTGTCCTGTGTGTCTGAGTCGCTCCTCAGACTGGATGACGATTCTAACCTCGGTGTCGGGTCTTCGCTCCTTGTGTGTCCTGTGTGTCTGGGAAGCTCCTCAGACTGGCCGGCGATTCTAACCTCTGTGTCGGGTCTTTGCTCCCTGTGTGTCCTGTGGTTCTGAGTCGCTCCTCAGAATGGATGGCGATTCAAATCTCTGTGTCGGGTCTTAGCTCCCTGTGTGTCCTGTGTTTCTGTGTCGCTCCTCAGAATGGATGGCGATTCTAACCTCGGTGTCGGGTCTTTGCTCCTTGTGTGTCCTGTGTGTCTGAGTCGCTCCTCAGACTGGATGACGATTCTAACCTCGGTGTCGGGTCTTCGCTCCTTGTGTGTCCTGTGTGTCTGTGTCACTCCTCAAAATGGATGGCGATTCTAACCTCGGTGTCGGGGACTTCGCTCCTCGTGTGTCCTGTGTGTCTGAGTCACTCCTCATACTGGATGGCGATTCTAACCTCTGTGTCGGGTCTTTGCTCCCTGTGTGTCCTGTGGTTCTGAGTCGCTCCTCATACTGGATGGCGATTCTAACCTCGGTGTCGGGTCTTCGCTCCTTGTCTGTCCTGTGTGTCTGAGTCGCTCCTCAGACTGGATGGCGATTCTAACCTCGGTGTCGGGTCTTCGCTCCTTGTGTGTCCTGTGTGTCTGTGTCACTCTTCAAAATGGATGGCGATTCTAACCTCGGTGTCGGGTCTTCGCTCCTTGTCTGTCCTGTGTGTCTGAGTCGCTCCTCATACTGGATGGCGATTCTAACCTCGGTGTCGGGTCTTCGCTCCTTGTCTGTCCTGTGTGTCTGAGTCGCTCCTCAGACTGGAAGGCGATTCTAACCTCGGTGTCGGGTCTTCACTCCTTGTGTGTCCTGTGTGTCTGTGTCACTCCTCAAAATGGATGGCGATTCTAACCTCGGTGTCGAGTCTTCGCTCCTTGTCTGTCCTGTGTGTCTGAGTCGCTCCTCATACTGGATGGCGATTCTAACCTTGGTGTCGGGTCTTCACTCCTTGTCTGTCCTGTGTGTCTGAGTCGCTCCTCAGACTGGATGGCGATTCTAACCTCGGTGTCGGGTCTTCGCTCCTTGTGTGTCCTGTGTGTCTGAGTCGCTCCTCAGACTGGATGGCGATTCTAACCTCGGTGTCGGATCTTCGCTCCTTGTATGTCCTATGTGTCTGTGTCACTCCTCAAAATGGATAAAGATTCTAACCTCGGTGTCGGGTCTTCGCTCCTTGTCTGTCCTGTGTGTCTGAGTCGCTCCTCATACTGGATGGCGATTCTAACCTCGGTGTCGGGTCTTCGCTCCTTGTCTGTCCTGTGTGTCTGAGTCGCTCCTCAGACTGGATGGCGATTCTAACCTCGGTGTCGGGTCTTCGCTCCTTGTGTGTCCTGTGTGTCTGTGTCACTCCTCATACTGGATGGCGATTCTAACCTCGGTGTCGGGTCTTCGCTCCTTGTCTGTCCTGTGTGTCTGAGTCGCTCCTCAGACTGGATGGCGATTCTAACCTCGGTGCCGGGTCTTCGCTCCATGTGTGTCCTGTGTGTCTGAGTCGCTCCTTAGACTGGAAGTGATTTTAACCTCGGTGTGGGGTCTTCACTCCCTGTGTGTCCTGTGTTTCTGTGTCACTCCTCAGACTGGATGGTGATGGTGTTGGTGTGTCACACTGTGCTTGGGGTTGTTACTTTACTAACTATTAAAGAAGCTGCCTAACAGAGGGGCGCATTTACACAGAGGCTTTGCAACTTATCTCAGTAATGGTTGTTACCACTGACCCTTCACCGCTGTCTGACTGTTACTGTTAAGTATTCATGTGATGTGCTCCTGACTGCATGACAAGGCATATGAGCAGTGGTGGGGTCAGGAGTTCGACAGCTTGTACTGAGGTCTGCTCTGTGCCTCTTGCCATGTATTTGCTAATGTTGTTAGCTATGGGTTTTTAGTGGTAAACAATATTTACATTCTATAAAGTTTCAGTAAATGTGTGCCAATGATGTTAACTTTCTCTTTGCATAAAAATGTAAGCAAAGTATAAAAATTTGGGAGGAAACAAGAAGCACATGTGAAGCCAGAGGTGATCCTGTTTCCACAGGCAGTGGAGAAAAGGAGAAACCTCTGCCTACTTACTAGAGGCCTGTCTATTCACAGCAGAGACAGGAGGTGAAGAAAAGGAAAGACTTCTGCGTACTAAATAGGGTCCTGGTCAGAGAAGAGACAAACAGTGGAGAAAAGGAGGGACTGCTGCCTACTCACTAGGGTCCTGGTCAGTGAAGAGACAGACAGTGGAGAAAAGGAGGGGCTTCTGCCTACTCACTATGGTCCTGGTCAGAGAAGAGACTGACAGTGGAGAAAAGGAGGTGCTTCTGCCTACTCACTAGGGTCCTGGTCAGAGAAGAGTTAGACAGTGGAGAAAAGGAGGGGCTTCTGACTACTCACTAGGGTCCGGGTCAGAGAAGAGTCAGACAGTGGAGAAAAGGAGGGACTTCTACCTTCTCACTAGGGTCCTGGTCAGAGAAGAGACAGACAGTGGAGAAAAGGAGGAGCTTCTGCCTACTCACTAGGGTCCTGGTCAGAGAAGAGACAGACAGTGGAGAAAAGGAGGGACTGCTGCCTACTCTTCGAGAGGCCTAGTCACAGCAGAGGCAGAGAGTGGAGAAAAGGAGGGACTGCTGCCTACTCTTCTAGAGGCCTAGTCACAGCAGAGGCAGAGAGTGGAGAAAAGGAGGGACTGCTGCCTACTCTTCGAGAGGCCTAGTCACAGCAGAGACAGACAGTGGAGAAAAGAAGAGGCCTCAGCCTGCTCACTCTGGGCCTAGTCACAGCAGAGACAGGCAACAAAGAAAGAGAGAGACCTCTGCCTGCTCACTCAGGGCCTAGTCACAGCAGAGACAGGCAGCAGAGAAAGAGAGGCCTCTGCCTGTTCACTCAGGGCCTAGTCACAGCAGAGACAGGCAGCAGAGAAAGAGAGAGACCTCTGCCTGCTCACTCAGGGCCTAGTCACAGCAGAGACAGGCAGCAGAGAAAGAGAGAGACCTCTGCCTGCTCACTCAGGGCTAGTCATAGCACAGGCAGGCAGCAGAGAAAGAGAGAGACATCCGTTTGCTCACTCTGGGTCTAGTCACAGCAGAGACTGGCAGCAGAGCAAGAGAGAGACATCTGTTTGCTCACTCTGGGTCTAGTCACAGCAGAGACAGGCAGCAGAGAAAGAGAGAGCCATCTGCCTGCTCACACGGGGCCTTGTCTATTGTTTTATTTTTCATTGCACACAGCAAAGACAGACAGCGCAGAAAACAAGAGACCTCTGCCTGCTCACTCAGGGCTAGTCATAGCACAGGCAGGCAGCAGAGAAAGAGAGAGACCTCTGCCTGCTCACTCAGGGCTAGTCATAGCACAGGCAGGCAGCAGAGAAAGAGAGGCCTCTGCCTGCTCACTCAGGGCTAGTCACAGCAGAGACAGGCATCAGAGAAAGAGAGAGACCTCTGCCTGCTCACTCAGGCCTAGTCACAGCAGAGACAGGCAGCAGAGAAAGAGAGGCCTCTGCCTGCTCACTCCAGGCTAGTCATAGCACAGGCAGGCAGCAGAGAAAGAGAGAGACCTCTGCCTGCTCACTCAGGGCTAGTCATAGCACAGGCAGGCAGCAGAGAAAGAGAGGCCTCTGCCTGCTCACTCAGGGCTAGTCACAGCAGAGACAGGCATCAGAGAAAGAGAGAGACCTCTGCCTGCTCACTCAGTGCCTAGTCACAGCAGAGACAGGCAGCAGAGAAAGAGAGAGCCCTCTGCCTGCTCACTCAGGGCTAGTCACAGCAGAGACAGGCAGCAGAGAAAGAGAGACCTCTGCCTGCTCACTCAGGGCCTAGTCACAGCAAAGACAGACAGCGCAGAAAGCAAGAGACCTCTGCCTGCTCACTCAGGGCTAGTCATAGCACAGGCATGCAGCAGAGAAAGAGAGGCCTCTGCCTGCTCACTCAGGTCTAGTCACAGCAGAGAAAGGAAGCAGAGAAAGAGAGTCCTCTGCCTGCTCACTCAGGGCAAGTCATAGCAGAGACAGGCAGCAGAGAAAGAGAGAGGCCTCTGCCTGCTCACTCGGGCCTAGTCACAGCAGAGACAGGCAACAGAGAAAGAGAGAGACCTCTGCCTGCTCACTCGGGCCTAGTCACAGCAGAGACAGGCAGCAGAGAAAGAGAGAGACCTCTGCTTGCTCACTCGGGGCTAGTCACAGCAGAGACAGG
The DNA here is from genome assembly GCA_963921515.1 of Calotriton arnoldi. Lineage (NCBI taxonomy): Eukaryota > Metazoa > Chordata > Amphibia > Caudata > Salamandridae > Calotriton > Calotriton arnoldi. The sequence continues at coordinate 2,807,418 of CAWUFW010000456.1, forward strand.
CAGCAGAGAAAGAGAGAGACCTCTGCCTGCTCACTCGGGCCTAGTCACAGCAGAGATAGGCAGCAGAGAAAGAGAGAGACCTCTGCCTGCTCACTCAGGGCTAGTTACAGCAGAGACAGGCAACAGAGAAAGAGAGGCCTCTGCCTGCTCACTCAGGGCTAGTCACAACACAGGCTGGCAGCAGAGAAAGAGAGCGACATCTGTCTGCTCACTCAGGGCCTAGTCACAGCATAGACAGGCAGCAGAGAAAGAGAGAGACCTCTGCCTGCTCACTCAGGGCTAGTTACAGCAGAGACAGGCAACAGAGAAAGAGAGGCCTCTGCCTGCTCACTCAGGCTAGTCATAGCACAGGCATGCAGCAGAGAAAGAGAGGCCTCCCCCTGCTCACTCAGGGCTAGTCACAGCACAGACAGGCAGCAGAGAAAGAGAGTCCTCTGCCTGCTCACTCAGGGCCTAGTCACAGCAGAGACAGGCAGCAGAGAAAGAGAGAGACCTCTGCCTGCTCACTCAGGGCTAGTCACAGCAGAGACAGGCAGCAGAGAAAGAGAGCCCTCTGCCTGCTCACTCAGGGCCTAGTCACAGCAGAGACAGGCAGCAGAGAAAGAGAGGCCTCTGCCTGCTCACTCAGGGCCTAGTCACAGCAGAGACAGGCAGCAGAGAAAGAGAGAGACCTCTGCCTGCTCACTCAGGGCAAGTCACAGCAGAGACAGGCAGCAGAGAAAGAGGGCCTCTGCCTGCTCACTCAGGGCCTAGTCACAGCAGAGACAGGCAGCAGAGAAAGAGAGAGACCTCTGCCTGCTCACTCAGGGCCTAGTCACTGCAGAGACAGGCAGCAGAGAAAGAGAGAGACCTCTGCCTGCTCACTCAGGGCTAGTCATAGCAGAGACAGGCAACAGAGAAAGAGAGAGACCTCTGCCTGCTCACTCAGGCCTAATCACAGCAGAGAAAGAGAGAGCCCTCTGCCTGCTCACTCTGGGCCTAGTCATAGCAGAGACAGACAGCAGAGAAAGAGAGAGGCCTCTGCCTGCTCACTCGGGCCTAGTCACAGCAGAGACAGGCAGCAGAGAAAGAGAGAGACCTCTGTCTGCTCACTCAGGGCCTAGTCACAGCAGAGACAGGCAGCAGAGAAAGAGAGAGACCTCTGCCTGCTCACTCAGGGCTAGTCATAGCACAGGCAGGCAGCAGAGAAAGAGAGAGACCTCTGTCTGCTCACTAAGGGCCTAGTCACAGCAGAGACAGGCAGCAGAGAAAGAGAGAGCCCTCTACCTGCCCACGCGGTACCTCGGCAAAAGACTGCAGAGCACTGTAAAGGGTCAGAGACAAGCATTGAGTCAACAAGTGATGGGAGAGGAGCTGGTTGGTGGATGGTTAATGCATTGTGATGTAGTGTTCTTTAAAGGGCTGAGTCTTCAACACTTTCCTAAACTGGAGCAGCGCTGGGGCAGCCCCTGATGGACATGGGATGTTGTTCCAGATCCTTGGTGCATTGATGGAGAAGGTGTCCTGCTTAGTTTTTTCTTTTTTACACTTGTTGGTCTGCAGCCTGAGGGTGTCCTCTCTGTGGGAATGCTAAGATCCTCCAGAGATAGTGAACTTGTCTGCAAGATAAACAGGGGTGCTGGTCATGATGGCTTTGTAAATGATATGTTATTTGACATTTCCTGGAGACTCCCTTTCCCTCTGTGCAGGAAACCACCTAGGACATGGCAAATGGACCCCGCTATGCAAATGCAAATTATTTTTCCTATTTATTCTTTATCCACAGGAAAAGCTTTTTTCCACCTGGGAGAAAGACCTTCCCTGACATACCCACCAAATGTCTCCTTTCCATCTTAAAAGGGGAGTTGCTCCAGCCTTTAGCCATGATATCACCAACAGTGAACTCAGTGCCAGAATTGCTAAATTCTCAGACTGACATTGATTTAAATGGCAAATGTGCCTGATATTCACCCAATTCAGACTCTGAAATGTAAGAATGTGAAACATCTTTTATTGAATGGTCAGGTGGAGAAGGGAGGGTGCTGAGCAAACTACTAGCTTCCAGTTACACAGATTTGAGTTAACTGTAAATCAAGGTTCAAATGGTGAAGAAAGGATCCATGTTCAGGCAGGTGCTCTCTCAATGTACAAGAACCCCAGGGCCAGATCTTACTTCTCTGCAGCTCACTCAGCCACTATCTATAAGAAGATGAGCTTCTGTTTAACCAAGCAGGCACGGCCCGTGGTAGGAGTGTCGGTCGGGCGGTGACGTGGGGCGGGGGAGGGGCAGGGTGTCCCTCCTACCACGGGCCGCGCCTGTAACCAAGTTAGCAACACAAAACATCCACGTCTAGGACAGTATCACTTTTTAATAGAGAAGATACAATCAGACCTGTTCACTGTGATAGAACACAAATAGGAGAGTGAGGCACGAGTCTCATTGCACCGTGCAACTTGGAAACAACTTTACAAATTAAAATTTGAGTTAATTACTGGTGCTAACTCTAGGTGGATCCATTGTTATACTAAATGGCTCATGTACAGGACACACACTTTTTTCAAAAGTTTGCAAATAACATAATACCAAAGGGTATTGAATACACTTCAACAAACACCAGAAATTGGTTGTACGTCACATGTTTATGTCCAAATTGATCGCAATTTTGAAAGGAAAAATTAGCGTTCAAACTAGATATATCTTTTCCACTTACTTCTATGAGTGTTCTACTGGGCTACTCCCCTCTCTGAGATACGTCACTGCACTGAGAAGAGTGAAAAATCTACCTTGCTGTGTTAGCTGCAAGAGCCCCGTTAAATCAACAATGGAAATCGCAACGCATACTGTGAGGAAACGGGACATTAGTTGTGTGACCTGCACAAGTAATGGGTCCACATTCGCCCTCCACTGGGAAAGAAACTCCCCATTGTAGCGCTTGACTCTCACAGGGTAGCGAGGCGGAGCAGTCCAAGGCCTACTCAACGGAGGTGGGGTGGGCTGGTAATCACCATTCGCTGGCACGCAGTAATAACACCCATAAATGATTGTCCGGTCTGTGCTTTTTCTTTAGAAAAGAACATGTACATGTATCACACACACACTACGTAAAACTACGCAATAATTTACAAATATACACAAGGAAATACCTTTGATAGCATTACATTTGACCCCTAAAAGGGTCAGGGCCTTCAAAAGTCACAGTTCAACCCCTTCATGTACAACGCAGCACATAACCAAATCTGGGGTGGTCAGTTATCGTTAGCTCAGTGCTGTCTCGTTTCAAGATTGGAATCATGTTATGGTAGTACTTCATTCCATCACTGAACTCAGTAACCATAATCCCTCTGCACTTATTATGAATAATCAAGCATTACAATCATGTGCCCACATTACCACTAATAAAGCATGACATCCCTGCGTTATCAACGATAAAGCATGACATCCGCATCCCTGCGTTATCAACGATAAAGCATGACATCCCTGCGTTATCAACAATAAAGCATGACATCACTGCATTATCAACAATAAAGCATGACATCACTGCATTATCAACAATAATGCATGACATCCCTGCGTTATCAACGATAAAGCATGACATCCCTGCGTTATCAACGATAAAGCATGACATCCCTGCGTTATCAACAATAAAGCATGACATCCCTGCGTTATCAACAATAATGCATGACATCCCTGCGTTATCAACAATAAAGCATGACATCCCTGCGTTATCAACAATAAAGCATGACATCCCTGCGTTATCAACGATAAAGCATGACATCCCTGCGTTATCAACAATAAAGCATGACATCCCTGCGTTATCAACGATAAAGCATGACATCCCTGCGTTATCAACAATAAAGCATGACATCCCTGCGTTATCAACGATAAAGCATGACATCCCTGCGTTATCAACAATAAAGCATGGCATCCCTGCGTTATCAACGATAAAGCATGGCATCCCTGCGTTATCAACAATAAAGCATGACATCCCTGCGTTATCAACAATAATGCATGACATCCCTGCCTTATCAACAACAAAAGCATGACATCCCTGCGTTATCAACAATAATGCATGACATCCCTGCGTTATCAACGATAAAGCATGACATCCCTGCGTTATCAACGATAAAGCATGACATCCCTGTGTTATCAACAATAAAGCATGACATCCCTGCGTTATCAACAATAATGCATGACATCCCTGCGTTATCAACGATAAAGCATGACATCCCTGCGTTATCAACGATAAAGCATGACATCCCTGTGTTATCAACAATAAAGCATGACATCCCTGCGTTATCAACAATAATGCATCACATCCCTGCCTTATCAACAATAAAGCATGACATCCCTGCGTTATCAACAATAATGCATGACATCCCTGCCTTATCAACAATAAAGCATGACATCCCTGCGTTATCAACAATAATGCATGACATCCCTGCCTTATCAACAATAAAGCATGACATCCCTGCGTTATCAATCATAAAGCAGGACATCCCTGCCTTATCAACAATAAAGCATGACATCCCTGCATTATCAACAATAATGCATGACATCCCTGCGTTATCAACGATAAAGCATGACATCCCTGCGTTATCAACTATAAAGTATGACATCCCTGCCTTATCAACAATAAAGCATGACATCCCTGCGTTATCAATCATAAAGCATGACATCCCTGCCTTATCAACAATAAAGCATGACATCCCTGCATTATCAACAATAATGCATGACATCCCTGCGTTATCAACGATAAAGCATGACATCCCTGCGTTATCAACTATAAAGCATGACATCCCTGCGTTATCAACAATAAAGCATGACATCCCTGCCTTATCAACAATAAAGCATGACATCCCTGCGTTATCAACAATAAAGCATGACATCCCTGCGTTATCAACGATAAAGCATGACATCCCTGCCTTATCAACAATAAAGCATGACATCCCTGCATTATCAACAATAAAGCATGACATCCCTGCGTTATCAACAATAATGCATGACATCCCTGCGTTATCAATGACATCCCTGCGTTATCAACAATAAAGCATAACATCCCTGCGTTATCAATGACATCCCTGCGTTATCAACAATAAAGCATGACATCCCTGCGTTATCAACAATAATGCATGACATCCCTGCGTTATCAACAATAAAGCATGACATCCCTGCGTTATCAACAATAAAGCATGACATCCCTGCGTTATCAACAATAAAGCATGACATCCCTGCGTTGACATCCCTGCGTTATCAACGATAAAGCATGACATCCCTGTGTTATCAACGATAAAGCATGACATCCCTGCGTTATCAACGATAAAGCATGACATCCCTGAGTTATCAACAATAAAGCATGGCATCCCTGCTTTATCAACGATAAAGCATGACATCCCTGCGTTATCAACGATAAAGCATGACATCCCTGCGTTATCAGCGATAAAGCATGACATCCCTGCGTTATCAACAATAAAGCATGACATCCCTGCGTTATCAACGATAAAGCATGACATCCCTGCCTTATCAACAATAAAGCATGACATCCCTGCGTCATCAACGATAAAGCATGACATCCCTGCCTTATCAACAATAAAGCATGACATCCCTGCGTTATCAATCATAAAGCATGACATCCCTGCCTTATCAACAATAAAGCATGACATCCCTGCATTATCAACAATAAAGCATGACATCCCTGCGTTATCATCAATAAAGCATGACATCCCTGCGTCATCAACGATAAAGCATGACATCCCTGCGTCATCAACGATAAAGCATGACATCCCTGCGTTATCAACAATAAAGCATGACATCCCTGCGTTATCCACAATAAAGCATGACATCCCTGCGTCATCAACAATAAAGCATGACATCCCTGCGTTATCAACAATAAAGCATGACATCCTTGCGTTATCAACAATAATGCATGACATCCCTGCGTTATCAACAATAAACCATGACATCCCTGCGTTATCAACAATAATGCATGACATCCCTGCGTTATCAACGAAAAAGCATGACATCCCTGCGTTATCATCATTAAAGCATGACATCCCTGCGTTATCATCATTAATGCATGACATCCCTGCGTTATCAACAATAAAGCATGACATCCCTGCGTTATCAACAATAAAGCATGACATCCCTGCGTTATCAACAATAAAGCATGACATCCCTGCGTTATCAACAATAAAGCATGACATCCTTGCGTTATCAGCGATAAAGCATGACATCCCTGCGTTATCAACAATAAACCATGACATCCCTGCGTTATCAACAATAAAGCATGACATCCCTGCGTTATCAACAATAATGCATGACATCCCTGCGTCATCAACGATAAAGCATGACATCCCTGCGTTATCAACAATAAAGCATGACATCCCTGCGTTATCAACAATAAAGCATGACATCCCTGCGTTATCAACAATAAAGCATGACATCCCTGCGTTATCAACAATAAAGCATGACATCCTTGCGTTATCAACGATAAAGCATGACATCCCTGCGTTATCAACAATAAACCATGACATCCCTGCGTTATCAACAATAATGCATGACATCCCTGCGTTATCAACGAAAAAACATGACATCCCTGCGTTATCATCATTAAAGCATGACATCCCTGCGTTATCAACAATAAAGCATGACATCCCTGCGTTATCAACAATAAAGCATGACATCCCTGCGTTATCAATGATAAAGCATGACATCCCTGCGTTATCAGCGATAAAGCATGACATCCCTGCATCATCAACGATAAAGCATGACATCCCTGCGTTATCAACGATAAAGCATGACATCCCTGCGTTATCAGCGATAAAGCATGACATCCCTGCGTTATCAACAATAAAGCATGACATCCCTGCGTTATCTACAATAAAGCATGGCATCCCTGTGTTATCAACGATAAAGCATGACATCCCTGCGTTATCAACGATAAAGCATGACATCCCTGCATCATCAACGATAAAGCGTGACATCCCTGCGTTATCAACGATAAAGCATGACATCCCTGCGTTATCAACAATAAAGCATGACATCCCTGCGTTATCTACAATAAAGCATGACATCCCTGCGTTATCAACAATAAAGCATGACATCCCTGCGTTATCAACAATAAAGCATGACATCCCTGCGTTATCAACAATAATGCATGACATCCCTGCGTTATCAACAATAAAGCATGACATCCCTGCGTTATCAACAATAAAGCATGACATCCCTGCGTTATCAACAATAATGCATGACATCCCTGCGTTATCAACAATAAAGCATGGCATCCCTGCGTTATCAACAATAAAGCATGACATCCCTGCGTTATCAACAATAATGCATGACATCCCTGCGTTATCAACAATAAAGCATGACATCCCTGCGTTATCAACAATAATGCATGACATCCCTGCGTTATCAACAATAAAGCATGACATCCCTGCGTTATCAACAATAAAGCATGACATCCCTGCGTTATCAACAATAATGCATGACATCCCTGCGTTATCAACAATAAAGCATGGCATCCCTGCGTTATCAACAATAAAGCATGACATCCCTGCGTTATCAACAATAATGCATGACATCCCTGCGTTATCAACAATAAAGCATGACATCCCTGCGTTATCAACAATAAAGCATGACATCCCTGCGTTATCAACAATAAAGCATGACATCCCTGAGTTATCAACAATAATGCATGACATCCCTGCGTTATCAACAATAAAGCATGACATCCCTGCGTTATCAACGATAAAGCATGACATCCCTGCGTTATCAACAATACAGCATGACATCCCTGCGTTATCAACGATAAAGCATGACATCCCTGCGTTATCAACGATAATGCATGACATCCCTGCGTTATCAACGATAAAGCATGACATCCCTGCGTTATCAACGATAATGCATGACATCCCTGCGTTATCAACAATAAAGCATGACATCCCTGAGTTATCAACAACAATGCATGACATCCCTGCGTTATCAACGATAAAGCATGACATCCCTGCGTTATCAACGAAAAAGCATGACATCCCTGCGTTATTAACGATAAAGCATGACATCCCTGCGTTATCAACGATAAAGCATGACATCCCTGCGTTATCAACGATAAAGCATGACATCCCTGCGTTATCAGCGATAATGCATGACATCCCTGCGTTATCAACGATAAAGCATGACATCCCTGCGTTATCAGCGATAATGCATGACATCCCTGCGTTATCAACAATAAAGCATGACATCCCTGCGTTATCAACAATAATGCATGACATCCCTGCGTTATCAACAATAAAGCATGACATCCCTGCATCATCAACGATAATGCATGACATCCCTGCGTTATCAACGATAAAGCATGGCATCCCTGCGTTATCAACAATAAAGCATGGCATCCATGCGTTATCAATGATAAAGCGTGACATCCCTGCGTTATCAACAATAAAGCATGACATCCCTGTAAAGCATGACATCCCTGTAAAGCATGACATCCCTGCGTTATCAACAATAAAGCGTGACATCCCTGCGTTATCAACAATAAAGCATGACATCCCTGTAAAGCATGACATCCCTGTAAAGCATGACATCCCTGCGTTAGCAACGATAAAGCACGACATCCCTGCGTTATCAACGATAAAGCCACGACATCCCTGCGTTATCAACGATAAAGCACGACATCCCTGCGTTATCAACAATAAAGCCACGACATCCCTGCGTTATCAACGATAAAGCACGACATCCCTGCGTTATCAACGATAAAGCATGACATCCCTGCGTTATCAGCGATAAAGCCACGACATCCCTGCGTTATCAGCGATAAAGCACGACATCCCTGCGTTATCAGCGATAAAGCATGACATCCCTGCGTTATCAACAATAAAGCACGACATCCCTGCGTTATCAGCGATAAAGCCACGACATCCCTGCGTTATCAGCGATAAAGCATGACATCCCTGCGTTATCAGCGAAAAAGCACGACATCCCTGCGTTATTAACGATAAAGCATGACATCCCTGCGTTATCAACGATAAAGCATGACATCCCTGCGTTATCAACGATAAAGCATGACATCCCTGCGTTATCAGCGATAATGCATGACATCCCTGCGTTATCAGCGATAAAGCATGACATCCCTGCGTTATCAGCGATAATGCATGACATCCCTGCGTTATCAACAATAAAGCATGACATCCCTGCGTTATCAACAATAATGCATGACATCCCTGCGTTATCAACAATAAAGCATGACATCCCTGCATCATCAACGATAATGCATGACATCCCTGCGTTATCAGCGATAAAGCATGGCATCCCTGCGTTATCAACAATAAAGCATGGCATCCATGCGTTATCAATGATAAAGCGTGACATCCCTGCGTTATCAACAATAAAGCATGACATCCCTGTAAAGCATGACATCCCTGTAAAGCATGACATCCCTGCGTTATCAACAATAAAGCGTGACATCCCTGCGTTATCAACAATAAAGCATGACATCCCTGTAAAGCATGACATCCCTGTAAAGCATGACATCCCTGCGTTAGCAACGATAAAGCACGACATCCCTGCGTTATCAACGATAAAGCACGACATCCCTGCGTTATCAACGATAAAGCACGACATCCCTGCGTTATCAACAATAAAGCACGACATCCCTGCGTTATCAACGATAAAGCACGACATCCCTGCGTTATCAACGATAAAGCATGACATCCCTGCGTTATCAACGATAAAGCACGACATCCCTGCGTTATCAACGATAAAGCACGACATCCCTGCGTTATCAACGATAAAGCATGACATCCCTGCGTTATCAACAATAAAGCACGACATCCCTGCGTTATCAACGATAAAGCACGACATCCCTGCGTTATCAACGATAAAGCATGACATCCCTGCGTTATCAACAATAAAGCATGACATCCCTGCGTTATCAACAATAAAGCATGATATCCGATGCGGTATCAACAATAAAGCGTGACATCCCTGCGTTATCAACAATAAAGCATGACATCCCTGCGTTATCAACAATAATGCATGACATCCCTGCCTTATCAACAATAAAGCATGACATCCCTGCGTTATCAACAATAATGCATGACATCCCTGCCTTATCAACAATAAAGCATGACATCCCTGCGTTATCAACAATAAAGCATGACATCCCTGTAAAGCATGACATCCCTGTAAAGCATGACATCCCTGCGTTATCAACAATAAAGCATGATATCCGATGCGGTATCAACAATAAAGTATGACATCCCTGCGTTATCAACAATAAAGTATGACATCCCTGCGTTATCAACGATAAAGTATGACATCCCTGCGTTATCAACAATAAAGTATGACATCCCTGCGTTATCAACAATAAAGCATGACATCCCTGCGTTATCAACAATAAAGCATGACATCCCTGTGTTATCAACAATAAAGCATGACATCCCTGCGTTATCAACAATAAAGCATGACATTCCTGAGTTATCAACGATAAAGCATGACATCCCTGCGTTATCAACGATAAAGCATGACATCCCTGCGTTATCAACGATAAAGCATGGCATCCCTGCGTTATCAATGATAAAGCATGACATCCCTGCGTTATCAACAATAAAGCATGACATCCCTGCGTTATCAACAATAAAGCATGACATCCCTGCGTTATCAACAATAAAGCATGACATCCCTGTAAAGCATGACATCCCTGCATTATCAACAATAAAGCATGACATCCCTGCGTTATCAATGACATCCCTGCGTTATCAACAATAGAGCATGACATCCCTGCGTTATCAACAATAAAGCATGACATCCCTGCGTTATCAACAAATAAAGCATGACATCCCTGCGTTATCAATGACATCCCTGCGTTATCAACAATAAAGCATGACATCCCTGCGTTATCAACAATAAAGCATGACATCCCTGTAAAGCATGACATCCCTGCATTATCAACAATAAAGCATGACATCCCTGCGTTATCAATGACATCCCTGCGTTATCAACAATAAAGCATGACATCCCTGCGTTATCAACACTAAAGCATGACATCCCTGCGTTATCAACGATAAAGCATGACATCCCTGCGTTATCAACGATAAAGCATGACATCCCTGCGTTATCAACGATAAAGCATGGCATCCCTGCGTCATCAACGATAAAGCATGACATCCCTGCGTTATCAACAATAAAGCATGACATCCCTGTGTTATCAACAATAAAGCATGACATCCTTGCGTTATCAATGATAAAGCATGACATCCCTGCGTTATCAACGATAAAGCATGACATCCCTGCCTTATCAACAATAAAGCATGGCATCCCTACGTTATCCACAATAAAGCATGACATCCCTGCGTTATCAACGATAATGTATGACATCCCTGCGTTATCAACGATAAAGCATGACATCCCTGCGTTATCAACGATAAAGCATGACATCCCTGCGTTATCAACAATAATGCATGACATCCCTGCGTTATCAATGACATCCCTGCGTTATCAACAATAAAGCATAACATCCCTGCGTTATCAATGACATCCCTGCGTTATCAACAATAAAGCATGACATCCCTGCGTTATCAACAATAATGCATGACATCCCTGCGTTATCAACAATAAAGCATGACATCCCTGCGTTATCAACAATAAAGCATGACATCCCTGCGTTATCAACAATAAAGCATGACATCCCTGCGTTGACATCCCTGCGTTATCAACGATAAAGCATGACATCCCTGCGTTATCAACGATAAAGCATGACATCCCTGTGTTATCAACGATAAAGCATGACATCCCTGCGTTATCAACGATAAAGCATGACATCCCTGAGTTATCAACAATAAAGCATGGCATCCCTGCTTTATCAACGATAAAGCATGACATCCCTGCGTTATCAACGATAAAGCATGACATCCCTGCGTTATCAACGATAAAGCATGACATCCCTGCGTTATCAACAATAAAGCATGACATCCCTGCGTTATCAACGATAAAGCATGACATCCCTGCCTTATCAACAATAAAGCATGACATCCCTGCGTCATCAACGATAAAGCATGACATCCCTGCCTTATCAACAATAAAGCATGACATCCTTGCGTTATCAATCATAAAGCATGACATCCCTGCCTTATCAACAATAAAGCATGACATCCCTGCATTATCAACAATAAAGCATGACATCCCTGCGTTATCATCAATAAAGCATGACATCCCTGAGTCATCAACGATAAAGCATGACATCCCTGCGTCATCAACGATAAAGCATGACATCCCTGCGTTATCAACAATAAAGCATGACATCCCTGCGTTATCCACAATAAAGCATGACATCCCTGCGTCATCAACAATAAAGCATGACATCCCTGCGTTATCAACAATAAAGCATGACATCCTTGCGTTATCAACAATAATGCATGACATCCCTGCGTTATCAACAATAAACCATGACATCCCTGCGTTATCAACAATAATGCATGACATCCCTGCGTTATCAACGAAAAAGCATGACATCCCTGCGTTATCATCATTAAAGCATGACATACCTGCGTTATCATCATTAATGCATGACATCCCTGCGTTATCAACAATAAAGCATGACATCCCTGCGTTATCAACAATAAAGCATGACATCCCTGCGTTATCAACAATAAAGCATGACATCCCTGCGTTATCAACAATAAAGCATGACATCCTTGCGTTATCAACGATAAAGCATGACATCCCTGCGTTATCAACAATAAACCATGACATCCCTGCGTTATCAACAATAAAGCATGACATCCCTGCGTTATCAACAATAATGCATGACATCCCTGCGTCATCAACGATAAAGCATGACATCCCTGCGTTATCAACAATAAAGCATGACATCCCTGCGTTATCAACAATAAAGCATGACATCCCTGCGTTATCAACAATAAAGCATGACATCCCTGCGTTATCAACAATAAAGTATGACATCCTTGCGTTATCAACGATAAAGCATGACATCCCTGCGTTATCAACAATAAACCATGACATCCCTGCGTTATCAACAATAATGCATGACATCCCTGCGTTATCAACGAAAAAGCATGACATCCCTGCGTTATCATCATTAAAGCATGACATCCCTGCGTTATCAACAATAAAGCATGACATCCCTGCGTTATCAACAATAAAGCATGACATCCCTGCGTTATCAACGATAAAGCATGACATCCCTGCGTTATCAACGATAAAGCATGACATCCCTGCATCATCAACGATAAAGCATGACATCCCTGCGTTATCAACGATAAAGCATGACATCCCTGCGTTATCAACGATAAAGCATGACATCCCTGCGTTATCAACAATAAAGCATGACATCCCTGCGTTATCTACAATAAAGCATGGCATCCCTGTGTTATCAACGATAAAGCATGACATCCCTGCGTTATCAACGATAAAGCATGACATCCCTGCATCATCAACGATAAAGCATGACATCCCTGCGTTATCAACGATAAAGCATGACATCCCTGCGTTATCAACAATAATGCATGACATCCCTGCGTTATCAACAATAAAGCATGGCATCCCTGCGTTATCAACAATAAAGCATGACATCCCTGCGTTATCAACAATAAAGCATGACATCCCTGCGTTATCAACAATAATGCATGACATCCCTGCGTTATCAACAATAAAGCATGACATCCCTGCGTTATCAACAATAAAGCATGACATCCCTGCGTTATCAACAATAATGCATGACATCCCTGCGTTATCAACAATAAAGCATGGCATCCCTGCGTTATCAACAATAAAGCATGACATCCCTGCGTTATCAACAATAATGCATGACATCCCTGCTTTATCAACAATAAAGCATGACATCCCTGCGTTATCAACAATAATGCATGACATCCCTGCGTTATCAACAATAAAGCATGACATCCCTGCGTTATCAACAATAAAGCATGACATCCCTGCGTTATCAACAATAATGCATGACATCCCTGCGTTATCAACAATAAAGCATGGCATCCCTGCGTTATCAACAATAAAGCATGACATCCCTGCGTTATCAACAATAATGCATGACATCCCTGCGTTATCAACAATAAAGCATGACATCCCTGCGTTATCAACAATAAAGCATGACATCCCTGCGTTATCAACAATAAAGCATGACATCCCTGAGTTATCAACAATAATGCATGACATCCCTGCGTTATCAACAATAAAGCATGACATCCCTGCGTTATCAACGATAAAGCATGACATCCCTGCGTTATCAACAATACAGCATGACATCCCTGCGTTATCAACGATAAAGCATGACATCCCTGCGTTATCAGCGATAATGCATGACATCCCTGCGTTATCAACGATAAAGCATGACATCCCTGCGTTATCAACGATAATGCATGACATCCCTGCGTTATCAACAATAAAGCATGACATCCCTGAGTTATCAACAACAATGCATGACATCCCTGCGTTATCAACGATAAAGCATGACATCCCTGCGTTATCAACGAAAAGCATGACATCCCTGCGTTATTAACGATAAAGCATGACATCCCTGCGTTATCAACGATAAAGCATGACATCCCTGCGTTATCAACGATAAAGCATGACATCCCTGCGTTATCAACGATAATGCATGACATCCCTGCGTTATTAACGATAAAGCATGACATCCCTGCGTTATCAACGATAATGCATGACATCCCTGCGTTATCAACAATAAAGCATGACATCCCTGCATTATCAACAATAATGCATGACATCCCTGCGTTATCAACAATAAAGCATGACATCCCTGCATCATCAACGATAATGCATGACATCCCTGCGTTATCAACGATAAAGCATGGCATCCCTGCGTTATCAACAATAAAGCATGGCATCCATGCGTTATCAATGATAAAGCGTGACATCCCTGCGTTATCAACAATAAAGCATGACATCCCTGTAAAGCATGACATCCCTGTAAAGCATGACATCCCTGCGTTATCAACAATAAAGCGTGACATCCCTGCGTTATCAACAATAAAGCATGACATCCCTGTAAAGCATGACATCCCTGTAAAGCATGACATCCCTGCGTTAGCAACGATAAACCATGACATCCCTGCGTTATCAACGATAAAGCACGACATCCCTGCGTTATCAACGATAAAGCACGACATCCCTGCGTTATCAACGATAAAGCATGACATCCCTGCGTTATCAACAATAAAGCACGACATCCCTGCGTTATCAACGATAAAGCACGACATCCCTGCGTTATCAACGATAAAGCATGACATCCCTGCGTTATCAACGATAAAGCACGACATCCCTGCTTTATCAACGATAAAGCACGACATCCCTGCGTTATCAACGATAAAGCATGACATCCCTGCGTTATCAACAATAAAGCACGACATCCCTGCGTTATCAACGATAAAGCACGACATCCCTGCGTTATCAACGATAAAGCATGACATCCCTGCGTTATCAACAATAAAGCATGACATCCCTGCGTTATCAACAATAAAGCATGATATCCGATGCGGTATCAACAATAAAGCGTGACATCCCTGCGTTATCAACAATAAAGCATGACATCCCTGCGTTATCAACAATAATGCATGACATCCCTGCCTTATCAACAATAAAGCATGACATCCCTGCGTTATCAACAATAATGCATGACATCCCTGCCTTATCAACAATAAAGCATGACATCACTTCGTTATCAACAATAAAGCATGACATCCCTGTAAAGCATGACATCCCTGTAAAGCATGACATCCCTGCGTTATCAACAATAAAGCATGATATCCGATGCGGTATCAACAATAAAGTATGACATCCCTGCGTTATCAACAATAAAGTATGACATCCCTGCGTTATCAACGATAAAGTATGACATCCCTGCGTTATCAACAATAAAGTATGACATCCCTGCGTTATCAACAATAAAGCATGACATCCCTGCGTTATCAACAATAAAGCATGACATCCCTGTGTTATCAACAATAAAGCATGACATCCCTGCGTTATCAACAATAAAGCATGACATTCCAGAGTTATCAACGATAAAGCATGACATCCCTGCGTTATCAACGATAAAGCATGACATCCCTGCGTTATCAACGATAAAGCATGGCATCCCTGCGTTATCAATGATAAAGCATGACATCCCTGCGTTATCAACAATAAAGCATGACATCCCTGCGTTATCAACAATAAAGCATGACATCCCTGCGTTATCAACAATAAAGCATGACATCCCTGTAAAGCATGACATCCCTGCATTATCAACAATAAAGCATGACATCCCTGCGTTATCAATGACATCCCTGCGTTATCAACAATAAAGCATGACATCCCTGCGTTATCAACAATAAAGCATGACATCCCTGCGTTATCAACAAATAAAGCATGACATCCCTGCGTTATCAATGACATCCCTGCGTTATCAACAATAAAGCATGACATCCCTGCGTTATCAACAATAAAGCATGACATCCCTGTAAAGCATGACATCCCTGCATTATCAACAATAAAGCATGACATCCCTGCGTTATCAATGACATCCCTGCGTTATCAACAATAAAGCATGACATCCCTGCGTTATCAACAATAAAGCATGACATCCCTGCGTTATCAACGATAAAGCATGACATCCCTGCGTTATCAACGATAAAGCATGACATCCCTGCGTTATCAACGATAAAGCATGGCATCCCTGCGTCATCAACGATAAAGCATGACATCCCTGCGTTATCAACAATAAAGCATGACATCCCTGCGTTATCAACAATAAAGCATGACATCCTTGCGTTATCAATGATAAAGCATGACATCCCTGCGTTATCAACGATAAAGCATGACATCCCTGCCTTATCAACAATAAAGCATGGCATCCCTACGTTATCCACAATAAAGCATGACATCCCTGCGTTATCAACGATAATGCATGACATCCCTGCGTTATCAACGATAAAGCATGACATCCCTGCGTTATCAACGATAAAGCATGACATCCCTGCGTTATCAACGATAATGCATGACATCCCTGCGTTATCAGCGATAAAGCATGACATCCCTGCGTTATCAACAATAAAGCATGACATCCCTGCGTTATCAACGATAAAGCATGACATCCCTGCGTTATCAACGATAAAGCATGACATCCCTGCGTTATCAACGATAAAGCATGACATCCCTGCGTTATCAACGATAATGCATGACATCCCTGCGTTATCAACGATAAAGCATGACATCCCTGCGTTATCAACGATAATGCATGGCATTCCTGCGTTATCCACAATAAAGCATGACATCCCTGCGTTATCAACAATAATGCATGACATCCCTGCATTATCAACGATAAAGCATGGCATCCCTGCGTTATCAACAATAAAGCATGGCATCCCTGCGCTATCAACGATAAAGCATGACATCCCTGCATCATCAACGATAAAGCATGACATCCCTGCGTTATCAATGTTAAAGCATGACATCCCTGCGTTATCAACAATGAAGCATGACATCCATGCGTTATCAATGATAAAGCATGACATCCCTGCGTTATCAACGATAAAGCATGACATCCCTGCGT
Organism: Calotriton arnoldi; assembly: GCA_963921515.1. Taxonomy (NCBI): domain Eukaryota; kingdom Metazoa; phylum Chordata; class Amphibia; order Caudata; family Salamandridae; genus Calotriton; species Calotriton arnoldi. The sequence continues at coordinate 2,824,979 of CAWUFW010000456.1, forward strand.
TATCAACAATAAAGCATGACATCCCTGCGTTATCAACAATAAAGCATGACATCCCTGCGTTATCGAAAATAAAGCATGACATCCCTGCGTTATCAACAATAAAGCATGACATCCCTGCGTTATCAATCATAAAGCATGACATCCCTGCGTTATCAACCATAAAGCATGACATCCCTGCGTCATCAACAATAAAGCATGACATCCCTGCGTTATCAACAATAATGCATGACATCCCTGCGTCATCAACGATAAAGCATGACATCCCTGCGTTATCAACAATAATGCATGACATCCCTGCTTTATCAACGATAAAGCATGACATCCCTGCGTTATCAACAATAAAGCATGGCATCCCTGCGTTATCAACGATAAAGCATGACATCCCTGCGTTATCAACAATAAAGCATGACATCCCTGCGTTATCATCAATAAAGCATGACATCCCTGCGTTATCAACATAAAGCATGACATCCCTGCGTTATCAACAATAAAGCATGACATTCCTGCGTTATCAACAATAAAGCATGACATCCCTGCGTTATCAACGATAAAGCATGACATCCCTGCGTTATCAACATAAAGCATGACATCCCTGCGTTATCAACAATAAAGCATGACATCCCTGCGTTATCAACGATAATGCATGACATCCCTGCGTTATCAACGATAAAGCATGACATCCCTGCGTTATCAACAATAAAGCATGACATCCATGCGTTATCAACAATAAAGCATGACATCCCTGCGTTATCAACGATAAAGCATGACATCCCTGCCTTATCAACAATAAAGCATGACATCCCTGCGTCATCAACGATAAAGCATGACATCCCTGCCTTATCAACAATAAAGCATGACATCCCTGCGTTATCAATCATAAAGCATGACATCCCTGCCTTATCAACAATAAAGCATGACATCCCTGCATTATCAACAATAAAGCATGACATCCCTGCGTTATCATCAATAAAGCATGACATCCCTGCGTCATCAACGATAAAGCATGACATCCCTGCGTCATCAACGATAAAGCATGACATCCCTGCGTTATCAACAATAAAGCATGACATCCCTGCGTTATCCACAATAAAGCATGACATCCCTGCGTCATCAACAATAAAGCATGACATCCCTGCGTTATCAACAATAAAGCATGACATCCTTGCGTTATCAACAATAATGCATGACATCCCTGCGTTATCAACAATAAACCATGACATCCCTGCGTTATCAACAATAATGCATGACATCCCTGCGTTATCAACGAAAAGCATGAAATCCCTGCGTTATCATCATTAAAGCATGACATCCCTGCGTTATCATCATTAATGCATGACATCCCTGCGTTATCAACAATAAAGCATGACATCCCTGCGTTATCAACAATAAAGCATGACATCCCTGCGTTATCAACAATAAAGCATGACATCCCTGCGTTATCAACAATAAAGCATGACATCCTTGCGTTATCAACGATAAAGCATGACATCCCTGCGTTATCAACAATAAACCATGACATCCCTGCGTTATCAACAATAAAGCATGACATCCCTGCGTTATCAACAATAATGCATGACATCCCTGCGTCATCAACGATAAAGCATGACATCCCTGCGTTATCAACAATAAAGCATGACATCCCTGCGTTATCAACAATAAAGCATGACATCCCTGCGTTATCAACAATAAAGCATGACATCCCTGCGTTATCAACAATAAAGTATGACATCCTTGCGTTATCAACGATAAAGCATGACATCCCTGCGTTATCAACAATAAACCATGACATCCCTGCGTTATCAACAATAATGCATGACATCCCTGCGTTATCAACGAAAAAGTATGACATCCCTGCGTTATCATCATTAAAGCATGACATCCCTGCGTTATCAACAATAAAGCATGACATCCCCGCGTTATCAACAATAAAGCATGACATCCCTGCGTTATCAACGATAAAGCATGACATCCCTGCGTTATCAACGATAAAGCATGACATCCCTGCATCATCAACGATAAAGCATGACATCCCTGCGTTATCAACGATAAAGCATGACATCCCTGCGTTATCAACGATAAAGCATGACATCCCTGCGTTATCAACAATAAAGCATGACATCCCTGCGTTATCTACAATAAAGCATGGCATCCCTGTGTTATCAACGATAAAGCATGACATCCCTGCGTTATAAACGATAAAGCATGACATCCCTGCATCATCAACGATAAAGCATGACATCCCTGCGTTATCAACGATAAAGCATGACATCCCTGCGTTATCAACAATAATGCATGACATCCCTGCGTTATCAACAATAAAGCATGGCATCCCTGCGTTATCAACAATAAAGCATGACATCCCTGCGTTATCAACAATAAAGCATGACATCCCTGCGTTATCAACAATAATGCATGACATCCCTGCGTTATCAACAATAAAGCATGACATCCCTGCGTTATCAACAATAAAGCATGACATCCCTGCGTTATCAACAATAATGCATGACATCCCTGCGTTATCAACAATAAAGCATGGCATCCCTGCGTTATCAACAATAAAGCATGACATCCCTGCGTTATCAACAATAATGCATGACATCCCTGCGTTATCAACAATAAAGCATGACATCCCTGCGTTATCAACAATAATGCATGACATCCCTGCGTTATCAACAATAAAGCATGACATCCCTGCGTTATCAACAATAAAGCATGACATCCCTGCGTTATCAACAATAATGCATGACATCCCTGCGTTATCAACAATAAAGCATGGCATCCCTGCGTTATCAACAATAAAGCATGACATCCCTGCGTTATCAACAATAATGCATGACATCCCTGCGTTATCAACAATAAAGCATGACATCCCTGCGTTATCAACAATAAAGCATGACATCCCTGCGTTATCAACAATAAAGCATGACATCCCTGAGTTATCAACAATAATGCATGACATCCCTGCGTTATCAACAATAAAGCATGATATCCCTGCGTTATCAACGATAAAGCATGACATCCCTGCGTTATCAACAATACAGCATGACATCCCTGCGTTATCAACGATAAAGCATGACATCCCTGCGTTATCAACGATAATGCATGACATCCCTGCGTTATCAACGATAAAGCATGACATCCCTGCGTTATCAACGATAATGCATGACATCCCTGCGTTATCAACAATAAAGCATGACATCCCTGAGTTATCAACAACAATGCATGACATCCCTGCGTTATCAACGATAAAGCATGACATCCCTGCGTTATCAACGAAAAGCATGACATCCCTGCGTTATTAACGATAAAGCATGACATCCCTGCGTTATCAACGATAAAGCATGACATCCCTGCGTTATCAACGATAAAGCATGACATCCCTGCGTTATCAACGATAATGCATGACATCCCTGCGTTATCAACGATAAAGCATGACATCCCTGCGTTATCAACGATAATGCATGACATCCCTGCGTTATCAACAATAAAGCATGACATCCCTGCGTTATCAACAATAATGCATGACATCCCTGCGTTATCAACAATAAAGCATGACATCCCTGCATCATCAACGATAATGCATGACATCCCTGCGTTATCAACGATAAAGCATGGCATCCCTGCGTTATCAACAATAAAGCATGGCATCCATGCGTTATCAATGATAAAGCGTGACATCCCTGCGTTATCAACAATAAAGCATGACATCCCTGTAAAGCATGACATCCCTGTAAAGCATGACATCCCTGCGTTATCAACAATAAAGCGTGACATCCCTGCGTTATCAACAATAAAGCATGACATCCCTGTAAAGCATGACATCCCTGTAAAGCATGACATCCCTGCGTTAGCAACGATAAAGCATGACATCCCTGCGTTATCAACGATAAAGCACGACATCCCTGCGTTATCAACGATAAAGCACGACATCCCTGCGTTATCAACGATAAAGCATGACATCCCTGCGTTATCAACAATAAAGCACGACATCCCTGCGTTATCAACGATAAAGCACGACATCCCTGCGTTATCAACGATAAAGCATGACATCCCTGCGTTATCAACGATAAAGCACGACATCCCTGCGTTATCAACGATAAAGCACGACATCCCTGCGTTATCAACGATAAAGCATGACATCCCTGCGTTATCAACAATAAAGCACGACATCCCTGCGTTATCAACGATAAAGCACGACATCCCTGCGTTATCAACGATAAAGCATGACATCCCTGCGTTATCAACAATAAAGCATGACATCCCTGCGTTATCAACAATAAAGCATGATATCCGATGCGGTATCAACAATAAAGCGTGACATCCCTGCGTTATCAACAATAAAGCATGACATCCCTGCGTTATCAACAATAATGCATGACATCCCTGCCTTATCAACAATAAAGCATGACATCCCTGCCTTATCAACAATAAAGCATGACATCCCTGCGTTATCAACAATAAAGCATGACATCCCTGTAAAGCATGACATCCCTGTAAAGCATGACATCCCTGCGTTATCAACAATAAAGCATGATATCCGATGCGGTATCAACAATAAAGTATGACATCCCTGCGTTATCAACAATAAAGTATGACATCCCTGCGTTATCAACGATAAAGTATGACATCCCTGCGTTATCAACAATAAAGTATGACATCCCTGCGTTATCAACAATAAAGCATGACATCCCTGCGTTATCAACAATAAAGCATGACATCCCTGTGTTATCAACAATAAAGCATGACATCCCTGCGTTATCAACAATAAAGCATGACATTCCAGAGTTATCAACGATAAAGCATGACATCCCTGCGTTATCAACGATAAAGCATGACATCCCTGCGTTATCAACGATAAAGCATGGCATCCCTGCGTTATCAATGATAAAGCATGACATCCCTGCGTTATCAACAATAAAGCATGACATCCCTGCGTTATCAACAATAAAGCATGACATCCCTGCGTTATCAACAATAAAGCATGACATCCCTGTAAAGCATGACATCCCTGCATTATCAACAATAAAGCATGACATCCCTGCGTTATCAATGACATCCCTGCGTTATCAACAATAAAGCATGACATCCCTGCGTTATCAACAATAAAGCATGACATCCCTGCGTTATCAACAAATAAAGCATGACATCCCTGCGTTATCAATGACATCCCTGCGTTATCAACAATAAAGCATGACATCCCTGCGTTATCAACAATAAAGCATGACATCCCTGTAAAGCATGACATCCCTGCATTATCAACAATAAAGCATGACATCCCTGCGTTATCAATGACATCCCTGCGTTATCAACAATAAAGCATGACATCCCTGCGTTATCAACAATAAAGCATGACATCCCTGCGTTATCAACGATAAAGCATGACATCCCTGCGTTATCAACGATAAAGCATGACATCCCTGCGTTATCAACGATAAAGCATGGCATCCCTGCGTCATCAACGATAAAGCATGACATCCCTGCGTTATCAACAATAAAGCATGACATCCCTGCGTTATCAACAATAAAGCATGACATCCTTGCGTTATCAATGATAAAGCATGACATCCCTGCGTTATCAACGATAAAGCATGACATCCCTGCCTTATCAACAATAAAGCATGGCATCCCTACGTTATCCACAATAAAGCATGACATCCCTGCGTTATCAACGATAATGCATGACATCCCTGCGTTATCAACGATAAAGCATGACATCCCTGCGTTATCAACGATAAAGCATGACATCCCTGCGTTATCAACGATAATGCATGACATCCCTGCGTTATCAACGATAAAGCATGACATCCCTGCGTTATCAACAATAAAGCATGACATCCCTGCATTATCAACGATAAAGCATGACATCCCTGCGTTATCAACGATAAAGCATGACATCCCTGCGTTATCAACGATAAAGAATGACATCCCTGCGTTATCAACGATAATGCATGACATCCCTGCGTTATCAACGATAAAGCATGACATCCCTGCGTTATCAACGATAATGCATGGCATCCCTGCGTTATCCATAATAAAGCATGACATCCCTGCGTTATCAACAATAATGCATGACATCCCTGCATTATCAACGATAAAGCATGGCATCCCTGCGTTATCAACAATAAAGCATGGCATCCCTGCGCTATCAACGATAAAGCATGACATCCCTGCATCATCAACGATAAAGCATGACATCCCTGCGTTATCAATGTTAAAGCATGACATCCCTGCGTTATCAACAATGAAGCATGACATCCATGCGTTATCAATGATAAAGCATGACATCCCTGCGTTATCAACGATAAAGCATGACATCCCTGCGTTATCAACAATAAAGCATGACATCCCTGCGTTATCAACAATAAAGCATGACATCCCTGCGTTATCGAAAATAAAGCATGACATCCCTGCGTTATCAACAATAAAGCATGACATCCCTGCGTTATCAATCATAAAGCATGACATCCCTGCGTTATCAACCATAAAGCATGACATCCCTGCGTTATCAACAATAAAGCATGACATCCCTGTGTTATCAACAATAAAGCATGACATCCCTGCGTTATCAACAATAAAGCATGACATTCCAGAGTTATCAACTATAAAGCATGACATCCCTGCGTTATCAACGATAAAGCATGACATCCCTGCGTTATCAACGATAAAGCATGGCATCCCTGCGTTATCAATGATAAAGCATGACATCCCTGCGTTATCAACAATAAAGCATGACATCCCTGCGTTATCAACAATAAAGCATGACATCCCTGCTTTATCAACAATAAAGCATGACATCCCTGTAAAGCATGACATCCCTGCATTATCAACAATAAAGCATGACATCCCTGCGTTATCAATGACATCCCTGCGTTATCAACAATAAAGCATGACATCCCTGCGTTATCAACAATAAAGCATGACATCCCTGCGTTATCAACAAATAAAGCATGACATCCCTGCGTTATCAATGACATCCCTGCGTTATCAACAATAAAGCATGACATCCCTGCGTTATCAACAATAAAGCATGACATCCCTGTAAAGCATGACATCCCTGCATTATCAACAATAAAGCATGACATCCCTGCGTTATCAATGACATCCCTGCGTTATCAACAATAAAGCATGACATCCCTGCGTTATCAACAATAAAGCATGACATCCCTGCGTTATCAACGATAAAGCATGACATCCCTGCGTTATCAACGATAAAGCATGACATCCCTGCGTTATCAACGATAAAGCATGGCATCCCTGCGTCATCAACGATAAAGCATGACATCCCTGCGTTATCAACAATAAAGCATGACATCCCTGCGTTATCAACAATAAAGCATGACATCCTTGCGTTATCAATGATAAAGCATGACATCCCTGCGTTATCAACGATAAAGCATGACATCCCTGCCTTATCAACAATAAAGCATGGCATCCCTACGTTATCCACAATAAAGCATGACATCCCTGCGTTATCAACGATAATGCATGACATCCCTGCGTTATCAACGATAAAGCATGACAT